>JAYGXS010000004.1:44168620-44255682 GCA_036362985.1 Ligula intestinalis | reverse complement strand
TACTACTACTACTACTACTACTACTACTACTACTACTACTACTACTAATACTACTACTACTACTACTACTACTTCTACTACTACTACTACTACTACTACTACTACTACTACCCATAAACCCAATAAGACATGTCGCAGAACGTGTAAATGCAGTATGTGCCATAGAGGAGTTGCAAAAAACAGTTTCAAAAAGAGTAAGATGCTCAAATCCATGAGAAGCAAGGTAACTTCCAAGGGGCAAGTGTTAAGTGATCACCATATACAAAAAACTCAATCGATGTAGGGCCAGCATTGGAATCGTTAACTGTGGAAGACGTTCGGGGCAACTGAACTGGAGTACAAGGACACGAGTTCTTCGCCGAGGAATTCATCGTGGTGAAATAATTATCCTTCTTGGCACGGGGTTGACGATCAGATAAACGTCATTCCTGACAAAAATTTGGTGGACGAATACGACGATGCACAAAGGCTGCGTTGCCATATTTAACTCGTCTCACGCCCAACTTGCCTCGATTGAAAAACAACCGGCAGGAAGATCACCCATGGGCGCACAATGGTTGTGAAAAATAATCAACTCCCCTGTGCGTGCCCCACGCGACTTGGTCACCAACTCCACTCACAGCAGGCCTCATTCAGGGGGTGGTTCGGATTTACCAGGATTGAGCAGGAATAGAGCATGATATGGAAAGGAGGACAGGTGAGGAGCGTGTCTACTATGCTGAAATTAGTAGTACTTTTTCATGTGTGCATGCGCTGACCCTGTCCATATTAAGACGCACGCGAAAGTGACACAAGCCAAGTTCAGGCCTCAAGTTCAGCTGGCTGCAGGAGTCGGAGCCTTTCTGCTGCCTCAAAAAAGCCACATTCCGCATGAGCCACGAACGGGTCGGCCCTCAGTAAACTAAGACCCACAAAGAACTCCCCACTCCATATTCGGCGTTAAGACTCTTTCTAGAGAAATAAGTTAGATACGCGGAGGGCTCACAGATTACCAATAGTCCTGGTACCAGCGTCGACGAGCCAAGTCGCCAAAGAAGTCACACGGAGGAATTCCATCCCCTTGCGGTTAGCAAATCACTTGTAGGAGCCGATAATTTTGACAGAGACGTGCATAGGCATAGAATGTGCAACACCTAGCCACTTAGACCATTATCACACCGTGTAGAACTATCCGCAATGCGCTCGGGAGTTGCCAGTTGTGATAAACATACAGTGGCCTAGCAAGTAACTCCTATAAATACTGCAACACCTGTGCCACCAATTGTCATTAACTGAATAGGTCTCTGATGATGAACCTGAAGGACAATCCAAAACATCAAGAGAAGAAAGCCCCTCGTGCCCGGACTATATCTCTCTCGAGAGGTGCTTGTGGGTGAAACATATAAGTGCAAATGAAGTTCTTGCCCCAGCCTGAAAACGACAGCGGACCTAATTGCTTAAGCTTGAGGTAGGACAACATGCAAGTTGATCAAGGTTCAGGCACTTGATGAGAATTGCCGTCCCCTACGATAACTTTCAAAGGTCGCTGATTGGTTTAAATGTTCAGCCAAAACTACATGTTTTACTGCTGTCACTTTCGGGACGATGAGTTCAAAATCCCGGGCAGAAAGCAATTGGTTTGGTTAAAAGTTGGGGGGAGGGAGGGAGGGGAGAGGGCGTCAACTTAAGGAGAACAACGGGGTGAGTGGGCAGGGGTCGCAAACCAAGACTTTAGGCCAAAAAAGGGCTTATAAAAAAAAGTAAACATAAAGCAGACTCACCGCTCTCCTTCAGCAATCTTCTGCACTCTGAAGGCCTCCGCTTCGGCGGGAAGTCGAATGGTACTGTCCAGTTTTCGTTCATTACGAATGATTTCCTGCTCTTCGATTTCGATTGCGCGTTTCCTACCCACTACCTCAATCTCCATTTCCTCAGCCTTGATCTTTTGGTTCTCCTTGGCAGCCTACAAGAACGACGACGACGACGACGACAGCAAACAGGGTAATTAATACAAGGAGATTTAAATAATTCTGTATAGAAAAGAGGCAAAACGTTCTCTGGGACCAGAGGTTTATTTGACCGACGTTTCGAACCCCCCCCCACCGCGAGCTCAATGTCAAGGAATTAAAATGTACAGCTAACATTAGAATTGGTGGATTCCACACGTTCTCTGATAGCTGATTCCATACATTGCAGTAGGCTGGGTGGTTAACTTCGTATAGGGCCTCGTAGCTCAGGTGGTTAGAGCGTTGGTTGTGCGTAAGCCTTCCTCTTCTTGTCCCGGTTTTCAATCCGCCGAGTTTTCCTAATGTTTTCAAGAATATGCGAGGCCCAGGTAACTGAATAGAAGAAGATAAAACGTTCTCTGGGACCAGGGGTTTATTTGTCCGACGTTTTGAACCCTCCCGCGAGCTCATTGTCAAGGAATGAAAAATATACAGCTGACCGTGTATTGAACTCAGTTCTGCCGGAAGTGACTTCTGCCATCGATCTGCTCGCGAAACACCAGGTAGGTATCAGGAAGCTCGATACGCCTGTTAATTGAATCCGCGGGTGAATGCCATGCTTCCTGCAGCAGGCGTGAAGTTCGGTCGTCTGACCTACCCAGCATTCGCACGCGTTCGAAGTCGAAGCCGTGCCCTGGTGTGAATGCGTAGACGGCCGGCCATCAGGGGAAGCTCGTCCCTGCGCGAGCAGATCGAGGGCAGAGGTCACTCCTGGCAGAACCGAGTTAAATACACGGTCAGCTGTACATTTTTCGTTCCTTGATAATGAGCTCGCGGGAGGGTTCAAAACATCGGAAAAATAAACCCCTGGTCCCAGAGAACGTTTTACCTTCTTCTATTCAGTTACCTGGGCCACGCATATTCTTGAAAACATTAGGAAAACTCGGCGGATTCAAAACCGGGACAAGAAGAGGAAGGCTTACGCACAACCAACGCTCTAACCACCTGAGATACGAGGCCCTATACGAAGTTAACCACCCAGTCTACTGCAATGTATGGAATCATCGATCAGAGAACGTGTGGAATCCACCAATTCTGATAGTGTGCTGACTGCTCAAGCGGGATCACCTAGGTAATCGATATAGAATAAAGCAATTGACTACCAGGCGCATTTAAGTGATATGGGGGTTTGGAAATGCTTCTGGGAAGCTACCGCTCACGATCGGTAAGTCCAAGAAATTATTATCTGGTGAATTGAATAATGAAAATTATTGTCAATAAAAGGAACGAAAGACTAAAAAGACTGTCCTTGTTTGGTCAGCCGTCCATGTTTCTGGCAGTAATACCTCTCGATCAGGAATTTCTGGTAGCTGTATGATCAGAAACGAAGTGGCCTAACTGAATATTGGGAGTAGAAAGGAGTGTCCGTATCGTGTCCTTAAATCGGAGCAGGTTTACAGAAAAATTTGGAGGATGCATGACGTACAACGACGGAGGGATTCGTGTACACCGCGAACATTGCAGTAAAGGTTTAGGGACCATTTAACTGTAAGGACGGACTGGCTTAAAAATTTATTCGAGAATAACACCCTTTAGGGTAAGGATGACCTAATATGGCGCAATCCGAACTCAGGAGCTTCCTAACGCCTACGCATCAAAGAAGCTATCAGCTCAGAAGAAACCAGTTTCAGATGAGGATCTCAACTTTAAGATGACGTCAGTGCTGTTATTCTGGATTGTCACTTCTTCTCTACAATGATCACAGAGGATATTCATTAGAATATCTCGATTGCGAGATGCATAAGACTCTGGGCCTACACTTCACCGGTCACTGCGCCGAATCGCATTCCACATCAAAGAAGCTTGGACGAGTCATACTGACGCGTGCGAAAAGAAGACTAACCTCGACTGAGCACTTGGTTTATCCAAGATGATTTTAAATCACTAGCAGAGGATGACAGCCACTTCTCTGAAAACTCTCAGCCGATAGGATAACTTGGTCCCACTCAGGCCACACTGGTAATTCGACCTTGCCAGACACTGCACCTGCAACCACTTCTAGTATTTTTGACCTAACAGTCGGACACAACGGGTGAAGAAGACGCTCCGCAAGTGCGCATATGTGGAAGTTTGTAGCGCGTCCTACGAAAAACACTGTCGCCTACGACTTTCAAACCATCGTAATAAGAGATGGAGTTTAACTTTGCCCAAGGGGGCTGGACATGGGTAGGCTTACCTGCAGCGTATAGGCCAATTCAGACTCTGCCATAGCCACATTCACCTCCTGTTGGTATTCTGCTTGCAGAAGTTCAAACTTCCGTTTTGAGTCTGCTATGGATCCATCAGCCTCAAATTTGGTGTCCATCATCTTCTTGTGGCATTCAGCTTCCTACAAGTGTGCCAATACAAACAGATAATCAGAAGCTCTGCGGGGACAAAAAAGCGATGAAAGAGGGGAGAAGGCGGAAATAGTTGATGAACATTCTAACAGAACATACTTGTCCCGTCCGCCTTAGAACTAGGCGGATGAACATTACCAGCTGAGATACGGGAAACTGGAACTACTAATTCTGGCTCATTGGCCGTAATCAAGCAAGCAAAACCAAATCGCTAAATTGTGCATGCAATATTGCAACGTATGCATTTATATAGATTTTAAGCATTTATATAGACCCCTGTATGCCTTTAAATAGACCCATGTATGCATTTATATAGACCCTTTTTGACTGAAAGCAGAATAAAAAATGAAACATTCTTTACTTCGAATAAATTTTACTTTCAAAAGAACATTTCACCAGCTCTTGCCTTTTCAACTCATTTTCTCATCTCTTTGAACAAATTGATGTAGATGAGGTCTTAAATTGTGAGTATAGCTCGATCAACGCACTCTCGTATTTGAAAGAAAGTGTCTTTAGGTGATCGTTCAGAATAAAACCTTGCTTTGACAATAGAAAAGAATTGCTCAATTGGATTCAAATGCGGGGAATATGCAGGAAGGTATTTGATGAGAATTTTTTCCTTTGACAAACCGTTTTGATTTCTGGACTGTGTGGAACTTAACGTTATCCATCACTAGTGTTGCCTGTGGTTCTTTCAATGGTGTGATAGTCAGATTGTCTTCGAAAAAATTCCGCTAAGAGAGTACGATTAACGGCTCCGTCGTACATTCTATGTGCAACTACACCACTCTTCTTGATCATTAATAGGAGGCTCTTATTCTGGCTTCGGCTACCTTGTACAAATTTCACAGCTTTCACATTCACTGGAGAATAGCCATAGTGTCTCTGTGTGTCGCGAAAATCCAGCCTCATCCAGAAATATCATATTTTCGTCGGGCACCAAAGCAATTGCATTCGCATAAATTCTCCGGATGTTTATGAGTGTGGGTGTATTTCTTTCTACAGGCACCAATGACAACCGCTTTCTCAAGCAATTGATTTTTTTCATGATTCTTGAAACGGTGGACTGTGACGTCGGCACCTGCAGGATCCCCAATTCCTGAACGATTTCTCTCTCGCTCATCGCGTTTTGAGCATTGACCATCTCAGCAACAAGCTGCTTAGTTGTTTCGTATGTTTTTTCGGCCTTCTCTTCTCATAAGCGGTTTTGAAATCTCGCTCGTAATTTTCATTCTTTCTCAGGTTATTTTGCAATTCTTTTGACTGTCGAATAAGGTAAATTGAGTATCTCGCCTATCCTTTTCAAAGGAATTTCCTGCTGAATGTTTCGCCTCACCTGAAAAAGCAGGTTATTCGTTATCGTATTCCTTTGCGCGCTTGGAATTTCTAAAGATAAGAGGGCTTTATTCAGCCAGTCACAAAGACAGTGGGGTTTGCGGGCTGTTTTAGCTTTTCAAGCCCGGCGTATTTATAGGGCTGCCGCCTTTCCAGAATGTTCCTGGTGTATGGTGCCCGGGCGGCCCTTCTGGAAGCTCCTGGTTTGCGGCCACTACCCCGGCTGTGTGGGCGGCCCTCAAGTTTGCTCGAAACACGACGTGGGCGGCTTGAATACGGGCGCGGACCAGCGGGGGCGGCTTGACTACGTGCATCGCCCAGGTTGCCTGTACTTTTCCCCATCGATCTTGACTGCATGGGAGGTTCCGCCTCCGTACCAATATAAATGCATACAGGGGTCTATATAAATGAATACCCTGTATTTAGCGGAGAAGACTAATTGTACGTGATGGGAATGCTACCAGGGTAGCAGGGCTTCGAAAGGTCACAAAGTGGAGTAATTTTTTCAATTACCCTTTGCCTGTGTTCCAACCCAGATCCCCTACTTAGAGGCTAATTCTGCTAGGCTGCAATAAATATGGGAGCAAAGGCATTTACTTATGAAAGTTGGCGTATTTCTCTCAACAGTATGAAGGATTAGTAATCCACACTGGTCCCGGTGTTAAAAGGAAGGACAGGCCCGCAAATCTATGGTGCATGGTTCTACTGTTTTGAGTCAACCAGAAGAATAATGAGTAGGATAAAGAATTGGCTTCGGAAAATTATCATAAAGTATCGGTAGAAGACTTAAATAGATAAATTAACAAATGCTGGCGTATATGCACCTAAAGAGATGCGGCAAGCGCTAAAGGCTGCAGGTTTGAGGTAGTACTGCAGATTCTCGCTACTAAAAGTACCATCGACAGCCAGCCCTCTTTTCCGAAGTGACGATTTAGTATTCATCATGACAATGTCATATTCACATTTATGTGCTGTTAACTGCGTGTTAGGACTTGGCCCACTTGGCCGAAGCATGTTTCCTTAAGCCCGCGTAGTCATCCACCGTTGTTCCATGTCCGGTGTCCCGTCTCCCGACCCCTTGACCTCGATGACTGCCTTCCCATTCGTTGACACACTGCAATATTTATTCCAGTGTCCTTATTCGCTCCCTCATTCTTTGATTCCTACCCCGTGTGCTTATTTCCTCATAAACTAGTAGCAAAGCGTCTGCGTCATTCACACGACTGCTCGTCTAAGCACCTCGAATAATCACACCGAATTATCCCGACTGTTATTTGACATAGCTACTGATCTCGGGTGCGTCTATTCAGGTAACGAAACGCAGCACTGCAATACGAAAAGGCCAGCAGTATAAACAGTTATTCGAGAAGCTCTTCAGCTGTTATTAACAGGTATTTTAAGGTTATACTTGAGATACGCCATGGGAAAAGATCTGAAATTCTAGTTGTGGCAACGTAAAAAAAGCAGATAATCCATGTGACCCCCAAGGCCAAAAGGCAACGCAGGCCACAGTCGGAAACACTATCCTCGGCCGTGCCAACTATGTCGTTATGAGCATAGCACATGCGGTTAAAGGGAGGTTAAAGGGTAAACGATCTACACATGGTAACTATCAGATTGCAACAGGTTTCATTTTCAAATTTCTTATGCATGAAAGTGGAAAAAAATTAACTGTTTCTATGGGGATGCCATCAAAGCCACAAGAAGGAACATGCCAGAAAGTAGTTGAATTAACTTGTCTAGTTTCAAGCGAATACGCCTACAGTATGTCATCTATTTGCTGCAAGGTGATAAATGAATTAGAGTGGATCAAATGTCACCGGCTAAAATACTGCACATTTTTTGTTCGCATAGCCGATTCTGAAAAATGCCTCTTTTACCTACATAATGTGTTTAGAAAGTTGAGCAGAAACCTATGCCACGGTGTATTTCGGCAGTTTTCTATGCTAATAGCTGTCTCAGACTAAGTTTGTGCATCCGCAAGTGATTCACCTCACGGAACTTTTCACACTCAGATGAAGCAATGTGCAAGAAATCCGGTAATTTTGAGAAAAAAAACGTTTTATCGGTGTTACAAATTTGCAAATTTATGTGCTTTGATGCCCTAAAAGGTAGTAATAGCGAGTACTGCCAATACCTTGTTGAAACATCGCAAAGGTTTACTGCCATTACGATTTACGGTACTGGTTCATTGTGTGGCCGCCAAATTGTAAAGACCCCTGCCTACGGTCCTTACAAAAATATTGGCTAAAGGTTTAATGCATGATTGAGGAGTAGATAATGCGTGTTTGACGCAGGGTTAATGAACAGCAGAAAATAAATCAAAACCGTTGTTATTTTTTAGAGAGCTAAATATCCACGTGAAAAGCATCAAGAGAGAATAAAATCGAGCAACATAAACTCCTATGGGTTCAGTAGAGGATGCATATTAGCCAATAAGAATATTAGACAACTCCTATTGGTTAAATATAAAGGAAATGTTTAGTTAGGCCGGAATTCGACCTATTGAAAATCGGCAAGTAAGTAGCTATTATCAATACGAACCCTCAAAGGGCCTCTCTCTCTCCACCTTTTCTACGGACGGACGGCAAACCGAAAACTATGTTAAATTTGAAACATGTAGTAATACACTTTTTTGCACGATCTACTTGGCAAAATAATTTAATTTCAAAGTGCCGCAAGTTCCTTTAGGTTACGCGCACATTTAAAAGTACTCCGTACTCAAAATTGTGAACATTATTTTAAAACCTAACAGGTTCCACAATAGGCTATGCGTTCAAAGTTTTGATTAATAGCTGGTCTTCGGGTTGAAGTTTTTTAATTGCTGTCCACGTTTGCTTACTTGCCAACTCCGCTTTATGTCGTGCGATTCTTTCAAATTTTAATTGAGTAACTTGGACTTATTCACCCACATGTCTGAGGCCTAAAGGTCAGCCAATTTTTCGTCGAAATCTCGAACGGAGAGACCAGGAATATAATTTAGGTCGGCTGTGTTCAGTGAACACTCGGTTGGATGGGTGATGAAATTAAAAAGACGAGTGTTTTCCCAAAATTCTTCAAAGCGTGCTTTGAACGACTGTAGGAAGCTGGATGTGAAGCCAACTAGCTGGTGGAGATCAAAGTTTTGTGTGGATTTACTTACCGTGCATGCATCTTTATATCGTTTTAAGTTTTCAAAATTTAGTAATCGATCTGTTTCAAGGTCCATGATAAAGATTTCAAGCTTGTTTACAAAAGCAAACACAGATTGTTGAAGGGATAACAATGTATTTCCAGTGCCTTGCAATTTAACATTAAGTTGGTCCAGATGTTTGGTCATATCCATGAGATAGTAAAACATGAGGAGGCACTCAATTTTGGCCAGCTCACGGTTCGCAATGCCCTTCATTTACATCCGACCGTTTCATCGATGTAATCTTGTCATTGCAAATTAGACACACCGCATAATCTGCTCTCTGCAAAAAGGCAAATTCTTCGGCCCCTTCGTCCTGAAATACTCGATACTCTTAATCTCTTTTTCGTTTCGCCATACTCTTTGTTGCTGAGGTTAACTTTGAGCAAACGAGAGAGAGAGAGAGAGTGTGTAGCGTTCAAAGATGTGCGATCCGTCTGATGAAAGAAAGCAGTCAGATGTTAGGATCGATGTATTAGTCTACAAGACAAGTGTCCGCGAATGGACTGCTTGCTCCGTCTGGGGGAAATTAACACGAGGCACTACATGTAACAAAGCCGGCTGGCCTATGCGCGTAAGGTAGTCTTGTCTCCCAGCGTGACCTTGACCAAGCTGAGGTCGAGTCTGCGGGCTGTCGTGCTTTAATAGAGCGTCTGTTATTGAGCGAGCTTGTCGCCGCTGTTGGGATGCAGGAAAAAATGGAAGCAATTGTTGTCGGCAAGCTGGAAAGGAACCAGCCAGGTCAAACCTAGGGGTGCCGAGACTCCAGAGATTGGTCGAGATTAAATTGATTCTAATACAATGCGTGCCCTACCCCCTTCGTTCTGCAAGACCCGATGTCCCAAAGTCACGTGTTGCCACAAATAACTGTTCCAACGCTCTCTTGCGCTGACACCCCCGTCCCCCGAGGCTTGACCTCGCAGCTGCGTCCGGGAAACCGGTAACAGCTGCGCGAGCGTCCCCTTTCCTTCGATTTTTTGGCGGCCCTGAGACCGCCGCCCTTGCGACCGCAGTTTAATGTAGTCACGCACACACACCCGAGCATACGCGCGCATCCAAATACTTAAGGGCCATTTAAATACTCCACCCCTCGGCCGATGCAGCAAATATATCTGCAGGCGACATCCCCTCGGGCAATTGCAAGACACCAATAACAGAACAATTAAACCTGCTCCGCAATCCTACTTAAGCAGCTGCCACCACTGTCTGATGTTCTCTCAGATATGGCTGGGCGCAATCAACACTAGCCCTAGCTTCGCCAGCGGCCACCGCCACCTGGGACAGCAATTGGGAGTTCTGTACATAATAAATCATTCCTTCTGGTGGCTTGTGTCTTTTGATGTCCAACCTGGAATTTGGCCTGATGATTGTAGTGATCCGAGTACAACCCACTACTTAGGCCCCTAAAGAGTAAGCAAAATCATAAAATGTGAAGTTTCTGAAGGAGCCATACGCGATCATCAAAAGAGCCATACATGGCTCGTGAGTCATGGGTTGCCGATCCCGGGGCTAGGTGAATGAATGAATTGTGCGACATTTAAATTGCTCACAATTGATCATCTCAATTTGTGTCCATACTTTTGACGACCTAAGTCAGGTACTATACGTAGAAACTTGGTGAAGTGAGACTGCAATTAGCTGGGTTGGAAATGGATATGCGTATTTCCTGAACTCTTGAGCAACGACAACTGTGACACAGAAATGGTAGAAATATGGTACATTTAGGAAGAAAAACATTCAGAGACAAAAAACGGTTAATTCATACACAGGGAATTGCAGTATCGATAGGGTACAGTCGCTATACTACTGTGACAATTAGCCGTCCCCCTATCGAGAATAGGTACCGTTTGTACGCCAATAGCTTGATGACCGGCGTAAGGGTCGTGGTCCGCTTAACTTTGATCATCCGTGATGGACTTGGGCATGATGATTGTTCGGCCGTCCGGCTCCCTGCAACTGGCATTAGAGGACGCATTCGCCGAGCGGCTAATTGCTCTGGCCAAACTGAGTCTCAGCAGCGAATACAGGCTGGGCAGGCCATCGGGCTTATAGACTGGGGGCCCGTAAACCATGGCTGAAGTAACTCGTGACTCATGCGATTGTCACCCCTCGTGAGAAATTCGGCCTCACCCGTTTTAATATGTGGCTGGGCCTCGTCGAATGGGGCGCGATCTGGGAATTGGCGTCAGTTGGTCGCACTGCTGTAGCGTGTTCGACAATTTGCATCCTGAGAAGTCTTCCAGTTTCTCCGAAGTATTTGCTTTGTCCGTAACCGTACCAGATCATACAGACGAGTCCAGGTGTTTGATGCCCTGGCAGTGGGCATTTTGGTTTCATTATCAGACGTTTTATGGATGCCTCAGGCTTGTGTGCAACTCCAATTCCAGATGGTGCGAGAAGGCGGCCAACGGTCTTTTACACATTTTTTGACGAACGGAAATGCTCGCCAGAATTTGCGGGTCGGTGCGAGTTTGTCGCTCGTTTCGTTTGCGCATGCGCCGGTTGACGGAATTGCACGGATAGCCGTTTTTTCTGAACACAAGTCGAAGATATTACAGTTCAACAATCCTGTTTTCCGGTTCACTGCAGTGCGTTCTAACATGCCGATGAAGCGTTCTCACGCAATCACACTTGCAGCTGATTGGTTGGTGTGAAAATGACGCTAATTCCCACGTCGTGATTCATTCGACGAGTTCCGACCACACATTCAAACTTCTCGCGAGAGATGTTAGCCGCGAGTTGCTCGAATCATGGTTTACGGACCCATATTATATCAACGAGTGCATAATAATAATAAATTGTGAAGTGTAAGGAGCTGCCCAAACCATATTCGAGGCTGAAACTCAGTTTGGACAAAGCAAGTCGCTATGCGGAAAGCGCACAGGCGAATGCGTCTTCTAACGCTGGCGTTAGGGAGCCATATGGCCGAGCAATGATCCCATACCCAAGTCAAGCACGGCGGCAAAAGTTCAGCAGGCCACGACCCCTAGGTCGGCCATCAAGCAATTAATGGAAAACTATCATCGATAGGAAGAAGCCGTCAATTGTTATAGGTATACAGTAGTATAACAACTGTATCCTGCAACTCCTTCTGTGTCCTTATTGAGGGATCCGCACCGGAAGCCCAAACGACAGTCGAATTCGGTACTTGTCTCTGTAATCGCATCTGCTCCTTCCTAATAACTTCATGGAACCCGCATTTTCCTTTATATTGGAAATACACTGGTATCCTAATATAAATAGAAATTTTGGGTGGGAACAAGGCGAAGAGGGGGGAGGTTGGCTGGCTGTGACCTAAGTGTACAGCTTACCCTGATGCCAGCATCCCGTTCGGCCTCTGCCACTCCAATGTTGGCATCTCGCATGACATTGGCTGTTTGAGCACGGCCCAGGGAGTCCAAGTACTCCACCTTATCGTAGAGGTCCTTGATAGTGAAACTGAGAATTTCGATGCCCATACGACTTACATCGGGGGCGGCGACTTCACGCACGAGGGCAGCGAATTGGTCCCGGTCCTGCGGACAGGAGGGGGGGGGGGAGAGAGAGAGAGAACGATAAAACACCAGCACACACGATTAAGTTAGGTTGAGAGCGGACAGGTGAGCAGGTAAGCGTGGAATGAAATATGTGCAAAACGCAACCGATAAAAATGTAAGCTGCCAGATCAGGGTGCAGGCGAGTCGGCTTTGGCGACGCGTCAGGCTGAACATTCGATTGTGATTGGCTGAGCAAACACCAAGCATGTGTCATGCGTCCAAAACATTTGGCAGGCATCAGAAAAGTGCGCGAATTTACACCCGAACGGGCCACGTGATGCACCAAGTGTGCACTGAGAAACCCGCGCCTGTGTAAACACGGCAAGAAAACACAACAGAGAGAGTGGCGGTTTTTGGCAAAGTGACAAGCATACAGCATGTAGAAATAGACAGCTGCGAAAGAGAACAAGTAGTATCGGAAGACTCAAATAAACTGAACTTGGGCGAATGCTAATATATAGGAAGGACTCCCAAAAAGAATACAACACAGACTGGGATGATCACTTCTGGCCCAACGTGGGCCAGTCACGCCTAACCCCTGTGATTCAAATCTCCTATTTTCTGGTCACTGGAGTCAATTCAAACGCTGTGCAGTCTGATTGTCTGCCTGGGGTCCTAACCTGTGCGTTGGGAGGGTTGGCTAACGACGACAAATCAGCCAAAAATAGCCACTTCTGTATCACTGCTAGTCTTGATGAGACTGCCAGAGAAGACTTTATGTCGAGCCCAAAGAAGCAATGGAAACAGCACGTTCCGTAGCCTAACCAATAAAGTTCTACCATCCCCCAGCCCAACCGATTTCAAAAATTCGGCAGGTGATGCAAAAAAGCTAAACGAAATCGGGCCAAAAAGCAGTTTAATTGGCACAAGAATGGTTGATTTTGAGTGTGGCTGCCTCAGACAGAGGAGGGGAAACGAAAACCTGAAGAATGAACGGTCATTGTCACAAAAAACGAGGCTAGAATGAAGAAAAGTGGCGACGATATGAACTTCGGTTTTCGTCTGAGCAAACTAATAAAACGCATACAATCACTACACACAGCCACACATGGTACGGCGGTGGAATATAAACCAAAAGTATGTTGCGAGATCCGGGTGAGGAAGAGGCTTTTTAACCTGGCCTATGCCTATCGGTGCATTTATAGTATAAAAAGCAAATGTTCCGATTTTTTTCCTTCATTATGCTTCGACAAGACTTGTGCATCTTATAGTCCGCCCATCGTGCAAGATAACCATCACTAGCGATGCCATTGTTTTCGTATTTTTTCCTTTTATCCCGCAATTTATCAGTCAACCTGTTTTCATTTCGAAAGGCGACAGCTTTACCACTGATTAATTCCCTTCTTTGCTCGCACTGTTCAATTACAAGGCCAGGCCTGAACCTTCCTAAAAATTAGCTCAGTTAGTCACGTGGGTTGGTCGACTGAACAATAACAAAATTTGCATTTTTCGCCTGCGATGACCCACAGCGTTTGCGGAGTCTTCCACGAAGAGGTCGTCATTGTAAAAATCAAGACTTCCGAGCGCTCGGCACCTCTCCGCCCACATGCATTAGTCGTTAAATGCGCATGCAAAGTGCATTACAGTAAAAACAGCGCAAAAAGGTTGCGTTCGATCCGCATCCAGGCGGAGGCTGTGAGGAAGTCCTATTTTGGAACTATCATTCCAAACTTTTGTGGCAAAATGACGCTTTCCAGGGCCGGTTGCCGGCATAAAAAAGTTAATGTTCAGGAGACAAAAAAGTGTTTACAGAAAGCTGTGCGACGGAACGACTTTTATCTCTCAGTTTATGGACATGAGTCCCTTTAAATGTCAGATATGGCGCCAAAATGGTGTCGAAGAGATACTCCGGAAGCCAGACCGTACGAGGCGGAAAGGCTTCAAAGCCATTGAACCGTAGTTAAAGGAGGAAGCATGGGCCGATCGATCACCAGATAGTTTTGACTGTTGTGAGCAGTCTTTGTCCCGAAATATGGATCGAAGAGAAATAAGAACCGCAGGTGCTACCATAGCCTGATGTCTACCCTTATTTGTGTCCTTACTTCATCATATCCCACAAGATGTTGTTAACAGACTATCATACTAAGTTGGTGTCACAACATCCCCCTTGACGTGAGTCGCTTGCCGAATCTACTACTTTTCAGTCGGAAGGTTTACGTTCGCACTAACTAGATGCGGTGTAGATTCTGGTGCGTACTGAGAAATTGAACGGAGAACTTACGCGGTGTTTACCATTCTCAGGCGCCTAGACCGTTGGCTATACTAAAACTTCCATTCTGTCGTAGGTTCGACTGAGTCAAAAAAATTACTAAGTAAAAGTGATACAGGAAGAGGTGAAGGGTTGTCAGATCTTAAAACTTGCAAGCAGTAAGCAGTGTGGAATGGTTGCCAGTCTCCTACTGCGATGCGTATTCTGAGGACTAATTGTGAGTATGCACTGAAATAACGGTGGTGCAAGAGGCAACGTAGGAATAGGAATACATACACTTTCAAGTCCAGAAGTTCTTCCGCTCTGAAGGCTATAAGCTTATTGTAAAAGGATTGCTACGGCTAAATCATGTGGATGTTTGGGAAGGACCGTGTATCAAACACCTGCTTCCTTGCTGTCAATGGCAGGAAAAAGGTAGAGGATATTATTTGGCAAGGATAACAGACTCATACCATCAAACCCCGACCCAGTGTATCGCATGTTCTGGCTAACGAATGACCCGACAGCAGAAATTTCACGGACAAATGTCAGCATTGGTCTACAACGGTGTTAGAGACCCGGGGCATAACGTCTCGATGACGTTTTTACCCCTGGGCACGAGAGCCACTACCCCTCAGACAACTATTCGGTTGGGGTATCCACCACGAGACGTGTCAGTTTCTTGGTGTCCCTCCTAGAGCGTGATTCTTACCTTCATTTTTCGATCCTAATTCAGCATAACCTTTAAAATGTGCCGGGGTTCGGTCACTTAGATAGAATTCTGCTAGTACTGAAATTTGAACGGAAGATTCCGCTGTAATCCGAAACTCCGTGAAAGTTGAAAGCTAGTTTATTTTTGGAACAATGGAATGCCAATGGACGAAATGCCAAAGCTCGCAGATTGCTCGCTTGGTTGGTTCACTGGTTCAATTACTAGCGAATAGTCTGCTTCAAAATGGTATCTGCCACTAGCAGCGGAAAGCTGAGCGGAACGCCGAGAAACCCATACAAAAAGGGGCCACATTTTCAAAGTACAAACGTGGCCGTCTTTTAGGTAAAGATACACCTGACGAAGTAAAAGATGGTTAGCAAGACCATAATTATCGTAACCACGGCTCACATATTGATGGTCTATGGGTCTTTGGATTGTGTAAGGATACCAATTTTAGGTGCTTCTAGATACAAAAAACGAGATTCAACGACTTTAACCCTTATTATTGAACGCAAACTACAAGCAAATTTAGCAATATGTTTTGACTAACAATCAGCTTATCGGCGAATTAATCAGGTTGGGTAAGATCGTAAAAATCGTGAATTACCATGAAAATTACCTGGGTCTGAATATGAATACGCAAACCGAGAGGGCTTGGTTAGACAACAGGATTCTAATTTTTAAGAAAAATCATGGAATTCTATGGCATTTAACATCAGGAGCACTTGACTGAACAATGCTAACGTTTTCAACGCAAATTAAGACCAGTTTGTAGCAATAATACGCACCATTAAAGACGTATTTGTTAAGCAATCGTTGTTATTTAATCCGACTTTAATTTTCGTAACATAGACGACATAATTTCACTTCAATTCTGATTTTTGACCAGTATGGAGTAGGATAGGAGTCACGCTATAATAGAACGCTGATTGTATAAGTCTCGCTATAGTAGAATGCCGATAGTAGAAATCATGCTACAGTAGAACACCGATAGTAGAAATCACACCATAGCAAAACACCGATAATAGAAACCACGCTATAGTAGAATACCGATGCTAGGAATCAAGCTATAGTAGAATATAAATCTTAGGAATCACTCTATAGTAGAACAGCGAGCAAGGATTTGTGTGATCGCATAAAGGGGACCCGACAACAGGAGTCTTGCGATCGATTTCTTGAAGTGTACATATTTCCGTGTCTTAGCCCTAATAATAGCCCGAGCATAAAACGAAACAGCAGCCGTAGACTTAACCGTAGCCGCGCACAAAGCCTTACAATGAACACGGACCCCAAAACTCCAACATTAACATAAACCTGACCCTAGCCCCAACCCTGACCTTAAATTTAACCCTAAACATCATCTGAAGTCGACGCTTAATTTCCCCGGAACTTGCCGCCAAGCCCATGTATTGCGGGCGGCTCCTGATCCCAGGTTCTGTTTAGGCGATCATATCAGTCATTCTTACCGAACACCGATGGTAGAATCAGGTCATAGTAATACAGTGGCGGGGGCAGCGTTGGGTGAAGCTAGGTCAGAGAGACTGGGGTCTCGCGTCGGCGCGACGGCTGACCTGACATATGGCCTCGAGTGTGCGTACAGGCGGCTTACGACCTAATGTCAGAACTGCACAAACAACTACGACTCCAAGAATTTATTGTCAGCGTGGTCACTGTGCGCCCAAAACAGGTACGAACGAGAGCTGAGACGCAGGCGGAGTCAGCGGCCTTTGGTGCGACTGGTAACATAGCAGAGTGGCTATTACCCACGCGCCTGTAAATGCACTTTCCAGCACAATGATGAATCGAAAAAAGACACGGTTGATTAGGATGCTACTGTGAGCGGGACAGAAGTGATTCTGTATATAATTAAATAACTTTAAGGATAAGCATGCATTAAAAAGGAGGTTACACAGAATATTATCGACAAACATAAAGGTGACTGTGAGGGCCATTTTTCGCTTATTAACCATAGCCAGCCAGATATGATTACGCCGTGATCAAGGCTGTCGACCTCTGGTTCATAAAAATATTTAACAATGGTTCAGTATTCAGTCTGCCGCCGATTCTGTTCAAGTAAGCTATTTGGTTGATTCAAGGGAAGGCCCTGCATTAAGAGGACGATGTTGAGTTTGCTGACTGGTCTCGCCTACGCCGATGATATCACCTCACTAGCATGAAGTTTCGGTGATCTGCAGTTTCTGGTGTCACGGGTGAATGAGGTCGTAAATCGGTCGGACTGTCCATAGATGCTGGGAAGATCAAGCTGCAGTCCTGATTCATTCGCCCCGGAAAAAAATGGGTACGCAGAATAGACAATAGCAGATCAGGTAGCTGGCAGCCACTAAAGCTGTCGGACTTGTTTGTTCAATATCCGCTGCCTCAGCGTCATGCAACATTGCAGGGCGCGTTTTCTGACCTGCAGACCCTTATCCATCTTTTCGGCGCGCGTTCATATAGTCGCGGCTGCCGAAGGCCCACTGGGACAGGCCAGCCTTCGACCGACGCAGCATGAACCATTATATACGACACCGCCCTCGGTAATACAATACACGACGTCTGAAGACTGCGATCACGAGGGCTTTCCCTGCGGCGAACTTGCGCGCGTTCTTTGCGAACCCTCCACTCCTACGATTGGGAAGAAAATACCAACTTCCGCTGATGACCACATCCATGTGCATTTACTTTTTTACTTGCGTTTGTGGAGTAGGATACACTGGCCACACAACGAGGTGCCTGGAAAAGAGGATACGTGAATATATATTGGTCTAGTTGAGTGATGGTGAAACTAGATGGATATTGAGTTTTATTCTCACACACCTTGTCGATACTAATGAAGCCTTTCAGGTTGTTTACGGGAAACCAGCCAACTTCTCTAAGGGCCTACGCCAACGGATGCTAGCAACAGCCGAGGCAGGCTATACATCTAGCGGATCCAGTGCTGTGTTGTCAGAAGACGCTCTCACCCCCGTGGCCGACGCCAGGTAGCGATGGCATATCGTTCACTACCCCCTAGTGGCAGTCGTTCATTCCGTGCAAATGACAGTAATTATCTCTCCGCGTGCCTGACCTCCTAACCTCGCCTACTTTCCTGCTCTCCCCTCATTCTCCGGTGCAAGGACCTCTGCACACCGATATCGCCATGGGTGCGGCGTGAAAACGATGAGTTGGAATCAAGAGACACTGATTACCCTGTCCAACTGTACGATTTCGATTATCCCTGCAAATGTACTGGTCCGGTGATGAATTGCTGAAAACATATATTTGCCGAGTAAATTTGCCAAATGGACAATACTTGAACTTGCTCCACAAACCCCCAAAAGCAGCTGCCACCACCGTCTCACTCAATCTGTCAGGCTTGGCTCGACGCAGTCAACACTAGCCCTGGCGTTGCCAAGTACCAACTGCTGTCCTCATTCTGGTGCCTTTCTCCTATAACCTCGAAGTCGACCTGATGATTGTAAGTCTATAAACATGAACAGTGCTTAGCCACTACAATCACAAACGATACACAATGGCCGAACGCTGCAACCACTCACATTATGGACACGCGTCGGCAAATGAGTTGCAAAATTTACTTCAGTTTATTCTTCCTCCAAAACTGTGCTAGTGTAGTGTGCATATGACCTCATTACTGTAAACTGAATAAACAAACACAAGAAAGATCGACAAATCGCCCGCCGATTTCGATGTATGATTAGGTAACAGCCAGCTCATGTTGCTTTATGTTGGGAATGCGTCCATTCCCACGAGTTAGCACACACAAAGGCGGCCTACAGTTACCCTATTGTCTCGTTAGCGATATCTCCTCAATTCTGATTGGTCCATGTCCGATTGGACGGTGGCTCGATGCGGACCATCAAGACGCGTAGCCTTTGTGTGGGATCGACTTGCTCTTATCTGCTTTTTGTGAATACATGCTACTCGTGTTCTATTGCTTCTCACGTACGGGCCTTGGGTACAGCAATCAGACTAGCTCACCGTTCGTGCTAATTACAAGTACCAGGCGCGGTGCGTAACACTTTATCAACTTACGGATGACATTCTAAGCAGAATGACACCATTATTTTGTAGAAAGCATAATTTGAGTTAAGCTACTTGGCAACACCCGTATGGGTGCGATCGCAGCTAAGAGATATGAGCGCAGGGTGTGATCTTTCCCTTGCGTCTTGAGGGCCACGTGAATAACGTCCACGTGAAACTTGAAGTAAAATTTTCTACTTCCAAAACTATGCCACCTCCCTAGATTTGCGAAATTTGGCGCATTAGACTGCCAACCTTTCTTCAACAGTATTAAAAGGGGTTAACTCAAAGTACATTCAGACTTCAAGTTGCACTGCATACCACTGTCGCTGAAAGTCTGTTCTCCGACCAGGTTGCATGGACGTGCTCACACCTTGGGGCTTGGACGAGACTTCACATATAGCTACTAGAGTGCCTGTAAAGAAGGTAACATCGATTTGGCCTGTTAGTGGTCATCAGACAGCCATATTCAACCTGCGAACCCCAGGATAGGTATGACTAGCTGACGCCGGTTAGTAGGCCAGAAATTTTCATTTCAGGCTGTCCTGTCTTGATTGACAGGCCCTCCTGTAGCGTGTAGCGGGCTGACAAGTATCGTGATATTGTAACTTGCCATACTTACAGCCTAGGTACTAGCTAAAAAGGCCTTTTAGCTAGTATTTAGGCTCTTAGTATGGCAAGTTACAGCATCAATTTATACTACTAAAGTCTGTCTGTCGACAGCAAGTGAATATTCCGCAGTGGTTGACGGGTTTCAATGCAAATATACACTTGCAATTCCGGCCTACACCTATAGACCTTAAATATACTGACATATACCGCGAACAGAAATTAATTTTTTCAGGAGATTAAAAAGCTGAACTATTCTGATATTGCCGTTTTCCTGTAGGAATAGTCCTGACATTGCGACCACAGATTTTGGACAATGTGCATCACATTCTCCACAGCAGGCTGGCACAGGACGGTGACGTGTACGTGAAATAGTTGGAAGTGATAGAAGACTTGCGTAGCATCTGCCGCACTCTCTCTTCTCCCTTCCACCTGAGCCCGGTGTCAAGAAGACCGGAGGGGATCGAACGCAGGTGGCTAGCGCGACCGAGGTCGCCCCTACGCGTATTGCAACGCCACCCCCCCCCCATCTATGTTCGGTATTTCTTATCGACGCCCAACCCCAATAACACAACCGGCACTAGCCCCTGTGTTGGTCCAGCGTACCTATTACGAGGCCTATTTAGAAGTACCACACGCATACACACACACACACAAGCAAACATTCAGCAGACATACAATTATTTGCAAGGAAAGTCCATGAGTGCACGCACCTGGTAGATGGATTCTACGGAAAGAGTGCCCAGGATGGCCCGCAGATGACCTTCCAAGGTGTTGAGGATTGTAGCTTTGATGTCCGGCACGCTCCGACCGAGAAACTGCTCGCATGCCGCCGAAAGAAATTCAGGATCAGTCATCACCTTCACCTGCGCTACGCCTAGAAAATGCACGCGGGTTACGCAGAGCAGTCAAAATGACAAACCTGTCACTGTAACTGGTACACCCTCAGAGGTCTCCACGTCCTCGCACCTCGGCTGAAGAGTCATTATTGACAGGGAAAGCCTTTGAGTGGGAAGGGGAAAAAAGACGGACGATGACCCACATTATCATAGGGCGCAGCATAAGAAGAAACCAAACAGGAGACAATGTCATGCCGCAAAAGAAATAAGAAACCTACAATATGTATTAAAATAACGGGTAGGCCCTCCGATCCCATTTCTCACACACAATTGATCGACACTACAAAGTGTATATATGGACGCGGACGACTTTAGACATTGACTTCTTGTAGTTGATTACCAGTCTGCTTCACAAAGACTTATAGCCGTTCTGGAAAGGCAACCACACAGAAGCCTCACATTCAACTGCCAACAGTCTTAACACTAAAAAGAGTTTGCCAATACAAGCGAACATCCGTGTCCTAGGAAGCAATTGAAAAGAAGACTCGATCGCTGGTAGTACGCATGTGTTTTTGTGGCCACTGTGGCCTAGAAATACGGTGCATTCTGTGCTTCCAGTATCCTCAAGGGCACCTGGCTCTGAGCGATAACCCAAAAAGTCAGGCTAATAAACTTTTTTGCTCTTGCAATCTCCTTCAATGTTACCGTGCGTTACCTTTCAACAGCTCCGTGACGTATGGCGCCACTATGTACATTAGTAAGGTGGGCATGCATAATTCCAAATTTATCCTTTTCCGGGTAGATAATAAAGCGTCAGCTGAACCATTATACAGTAGTCAGCGGTTATTAAGCCCACGGCTAACAAGCCCAGCCGCGTATTAAGCCCAAGTCAGCTTGGAACGGAATTTTACATAGCAAAATCCGCCGGCTACAAAGCCCAGTTTGCAAACAGGATTGAGTGAATTTCTTAGCTCTCTGCGTGCGCAACTGGTTACGTGTCGCAAATAATTTTTTTTGCCTTTGTTATTACGTAAAATACAGACAAACAGCATTCTTTTCTTTGACATAACCAAGCTCTACACATAATACAGTGCGCACGTAATGTGTAGTGCCTATCCTGCGTTTGCTAATCAAGAACTAGGACTCTCCGCTTAATGCACCCGCCGCTTATTAAGCCCAATTTGGTCTGGGGCCGAAGTGGGCTTAATAGCCGGCGACTACTGTAGTACAAAGAAAGGTGGAGGTTTATTTGATCTCCCAGAGCAGCTGTTCTTTAGCAAACCTATGTACTCGCTTCATAACAGTAGGGATGCTTTGTTTTACATGGAAATCTTAGTACGCCGGGCGCGCCAGCAGGTATAGATGCTTATGAGGGCACACTCCATCCCGACATAAGAATGACCTCCACGCAAATCTAAGTAGGCCGTTTTGGTAGAGGTATCATTGATAGCGCACCATATATACGCTTAGCCTCATGCTTGAGTTTTACGGTCAGGATAAGGGTTTGGGTGAGAATTGGGGTTAGGGTTAGGTTTAGGGTAACGGTAAGGTGAAGTTGAGGGTTATGCATAACGAAATATGTAGGTATATGTATATGTATAGTGAACTGAACAATCACGATTAGCCTTTTTGTGTCGTCCCATCGAAACGATTACTTTCATAGTAGTGCCATAGCTTAGAGGCTATTTTGGGTTTAGAAAGGTGGGAAAAGCCTGCCATTCATGGTTTTACTTTAATCTCTAAAATGCAATAAGTGGACATAGCTTCGGCATACGGCACCTATTCGAAATGCAGCCGATAAAGACTCGACATAGAATCAGGAACTTCTTGTCTCCTTTTGGCAGTGTTCCTCACTTTTATTGTCACGCGTAAATATTTGGTTCTTGAAATAATTATTCTTATCGTTTTCGCATACACAGCGCTGTAGTTGCTCCACGCCCACACCGACCACAAATAAACTGTAACTCGCATCAATTAGGAAGCCCTCCCCGTCAGTAGTAGTCACGAGGGCTGTTAATGGTAGTACGCATGTGGTTTCGTGATCACCGTGGCCTAAAAATGCCGTGCCTCTAGTACCCTCTGAGCGAGAATCCAAAATGTACGGCTAATAAACTTCGTGTCCTAGCAATCACCTTCTAAGAGGACATGCTTTATCCTTCCGTGGCTCCGTGACGTATGGCGCCACTAAGTACATTACCAAAGCGATCATGTGGTAGAAAGGAACACTGCTAAAATACCGTTGGGCGCATAAATGTTGAGGTCGGTAACCAGAGACAACAGAACCTAGGTAACAAACAGATAAGCATGCATTTCTGACGAATGGGATAGTTCTACAGGCAGTGACCGGTGACAGCAAATGTTGAAATACGTTTTCGAATAGAAGGGATTAGTGAAGTAGTGAACAAGGCAAAGATCACGCGATTAGCAGGATTTATTGACGTCAGATAATTTCACGACCTCTTGTTCAACTGCAAACGGTCGTTGCCTATTAACTGTCCAATTAAGTGTTAGCCTAGAAGGGTGAAAGGTGATAGGTAAAAAGAGCAGAAACTATTAGCCTTAGATTTAGGTGCATGGTGAGGAGATAGAGAAGGGGGGACGTAGTTGCCACAGCATGGCATGACAGTTATTTATCTGTTAATAGGCAACGACCGTGTTCGGTTGAATAACAGGTCACGAAATTATATGACGTCAATAAATGCTGCTAATCTAGTAATCTTTGCTTTGTTCGAATTTCTTGCGGCAAAACAGTTTCAAATTATTGAAGCATTGTTTTCCCATAAGAAATCTGAACAAGGCAAAGGCAGTGAAATTGGCAGAATTTATTGAATCGGAACAGGTTATGCGCATCCGCCTATCAGACCAATACTTCACGCTTTATTTACCTATCACGTTGCATCTCACAAGGTCGATATTTTATTGGACATTTTTATTAATAGGGAATGGCCGTACGCAGCTGGAATTTTATGAGGTCAGTAAATGCTGCGAATTTCGTTGTCCCTGCCCTCTAGAAGGCATTAGTTAAGTGGGATTTTAAACCTGATTAGCGTGCAGCATGATTCCAAAATAGACCAGACACGCCAATGCACTTCTTGTAGTTGTTTTCGAAAACCAGATGGGTAAAAAAATGACTACTCTCGTGGTAGGCATTGTTTTCTCTAGTGGTTGTCGATGCTCTTATCAAATGCAAAGGTATGTTACAGAAAGAAGTTCTGAAAGGATTCTTTCCTGCGTTCGCCTAGTAGAAGATGACGCCGCCGAGTTTCTATAGGAAGGGTATATGTATGTGTTAAAATAGCTATTCAATATGTCCTCAAGACTGTAGAACATCCATTCGAACAGCACTCTATCTGGTCGCTTATTGATGCTCCTTAACAACATACTCCATATTCAATACTAACTCTTATGAGCCCCGCATAGCGTCTTCTTAATGGCACGGAAGAATGTGTGTGATTCGCCTTATATAGAAAGTACACGAATTGCACAGCGTCATCCCCAAACATAAATGCAATGCCAGATTAGGCCGAAGATTATTCGGGACTTTAACAAATTTTACAAATCAAATACATCCCTCCATCGGATACAAAATTTGAAGAAGGCGGGATTTGTCAGCAAAAGAGAACCAGGAAGAGTATGCTTGATCATGTTTTCTAAAATATTGAATTCATAAGGACAGCAAAAAAACACACCACAGTGTCTATTGAATGCCGTTTTTGCCAGCGGTTTATAGACGTGCACTACAGGGCATTGTTGTTGTTCCTGTTGACAAAGTTGGCGCTACTGTCATCTTGGAAAAAGTGGAGTACATCAACAAGGCGAATTAAATCTTCAATGACACGGACGCTTACACTCTCTCCGCCGAAGACTTGACGAAGAAGCAGGCCGCATCCTTCAGGAAGAAGATTAATCAGCTCGCTCGCCCAAATGTCATAAGTTCAGATGACGCCTTGTGGATGAACCTCAGTGATCGCAGAATCACACGTAGATATCCTTCCCCAAGGGTGCAAACACCTTATGCCCTACTGCGGATCATGGTGCCACTCATCGGGCCACCCATTTAAAATATAGCTAGGTGGTTGCAGAGGCATTTGAAACACCTAACTCACGGATGGAAGCACAGCATTAACAACTTGCAGGTATTCCTTCGCAGAATGCAAGACCACTCTATCTTAGGAACTGCTGTCAATTCGAGGATAAGTATTACCGACAGGTAAACGAGACCCCAATGGGCTGATCAATCTCAGGACTACTCACAAAACTGGTATTGACGAGATTAGAGGAAGAGGTTATTCAAAACCTGAAGCCCACAACGGGGCTTCGCTATGTAGATGACACGTTTTTCACAAGAAAGAACGACGAAGTCGAAGTTCTACATCAGTGGCTGAATGATTTCTTTTCAGTCTTACAATTTACTCGTTAATATGTAGTAGGATACTAACCACCTCTTTAGCGTGAAAATACAAAAGCAGCGATGAAAATCCAGCCAAAATCATCTATAGGAACGAATCCAACACAGGGATTATCCTAAATTACGGCAGCAACCACCCGCTGTTCATAAAAGAAGCTGCGTACGAATACTATTCCTATCGCTATTGCAACAGCGACGATATCCTCAAGGATGAACTTGCTTACCTGTACTGAATGTTTCGATCTAACGGATATCCAATTGCTTTTGTAAAGATCTGTTTCAGACGGTAGTCAAAATCGCAAGCCCGAAACCCGAATGGATAAATTAAGACACGAAAATTCTACTCCATGCCTTATATGCAGGGAACCGGCAAAATAATCGGCAGGCAGTTAAGTGGCTTCGATGTTCACATCACGCACAAAACAGCATCAGAAACACGCGCAGCGCTACAACATATAAAGGATCCCATTTCAAAAGGACAATAATTTTATGTGATTTATCGCATACCATACGCAGTTTTTCTCTTGCGTAGATGTTGGTCACACAGGTCGACTCCTGGGCAGCAGTATCAAGGAACATAAATTGACTGCCGCCGCCGCCGCCGAGACCCCTTGGTTTTTTATCTTCGCACAGGCAATAGATTGTGAGCGTAGATTTAATTGGCATGACACTGAAGTCGTCGCCATGGCCAACACAATATGAGCGCGAGAATTGCTCGAGGCATGGTATGCTACTGCAGGTAGTATTAACCGCCATGTTCACTTGAACGACCAATGCGACCGCTTAAGATCAGGAGTTACCGTCCCTCTTCCTAATCACACATCAACGACCGCTAACCGAACCACTCGGACATCAACCGGTCCACTATCCATCCTCCTCCCCCGCACACAGAACACCGTAGTTGTTCCGTCTCTACACAGCCCACAGATAACCCGTGACTCATTCCCTCCCACGCCAGTGGTCTAGCTGTCCTGTCGCCTAAACTGTTTACCTTAACTTATTCTCTCACGTCCTGTCTGAGGACGGGTTGGTGTCATCAGCTCGAAAATTCACGTGTACAGCTTGATTTTTTTCTAAGTAAGCAATGCTTGCGTAATCACACGCGGTCCAACGGAGAAAGTGATGCGAACAGAAAAACGCAAGCCTCTGCGCATGGCTGCATGCTTTAAATACGTTTTACGGATTAACCAAATCCCCAAGTGCAAGTGGGAAAGATGAAACTGTTTCTGTAGAGATAGAAAGTTTGTTTTAGTAGAAGTGGATCGCAACGTGGAAAGTAAACGCAGGAACGGGCACACCTGGAGGAAGTGTGGTACAGAAAATAGTTTGGACTGAAATGTGACAGTGCGTCAAAGGCTTGGGAAGCCTTCTTATGCCGAGGCCGATCTAGTTGGGGAAAGAAATGGCCCCAGTAAGACTGAGGGGTTCGCCGATCTACCTGGAGCATAATGAGAACACAATGACCCGCCGGGTTAACAACTTGGAACCACAGCAGACCCGATAAATGTGGACTGGTCATGCTAGAGTGCCAGGTCTCTTTGAATGCCCGTACGTATTTGGTATCGGCCATGGTGGTCACTTAAGCACCGTCTTAATTGAAACGGTGGTTACACTCAAGGGAGTGCACAAACACGATTGAAAAGAGGTCACCTCAGCGAATGACTAGCTTATGTTCTTTTATACAAGTCCCAAGACATCGCGTTCTATGGCCAACATAAAGACAAAGCTTTTTGGCGCACGGCAAACGATAAGTGGCATTACTTAATCGGGCTTTAGGTATGAAGTACTCTATTCGACATAGGGCTGCGATTAAGGAGAATTTGAACTTTTGGACAGCAGATATCCCATAGGCAATTACCTTCCAGGAGATTGTTTAGGAAATTTTTGTATTTATGGTAAGGAATAGCATTTTCGAGGCAATTGAAAAGTCATGAAAGCGCTGTCTTTTTTAATCATTTTATGGACCAGTCCACTACAGTTTGTATGTCACACCGACTATACCTGTTTAACACGCCAAAGGACAATCGATAAGGTGCCAATACCTCATACTTTTTTTTGATTTTTTCAAAATAATTTTCTCATTGTACTATACTAGGCCTGAAATAATCAGCCTGTAAGAAAATGGGTGCCTTTCTTTGTTTTTACAGTAGAATAAATTACTTCTTCGTTAATAAGGAATGATTTTCAAACTAGACTATGCCTTCGTTTGAACAACGGTCACTTATTTAACGTAGTAGATGCGCGGTGGGCAGCCTTTATGTTACAATGGATGCTGTGTGAAGTTCGTCACCTATATTCTGATAGGTTAAGAACAGCATACCAGGAACTAAACAAAGAACTAGAGGCATCTGAGTGGGCAAAGAAGATGGGTGACATTTTCCAGATCGAGATTCGTAGCTCTCATAGAGGCCGCAATAGGGAATGAGCTCTGATTTACCAAACGAGGTTCTCCGAAATCGGAAATTGAAATCCTTCTTGAGGAGCATTTGTTGCATTTAGGCCAGTATAAAGACACCCAGCATCTCGTCAGATTAGTATGCAAACACAAAAATGTAATCAACAGGCTACCATGCAAACCAACAAAAGCATCAATTTTCCCTGATTGGGGAGAGGAAGGGGAACAAAGAGACGTACCTCTGGACATCAGTGAGACACCACCAGGCCCAGCCCCAGCTACCGATGACTGTTCGCACCTTGTTTGATCCACAACATCCACCTTTATTGCACGAAAAAAAGAACTGATAAAAAGCTCCAATTTAAAGATGTTTGCTGTAAAAAAGAGCAAACAGACTGGGATATGTGAAAACCCGATTCAGAAGAATCGTCCTGAACAGCAGCTTTCACTAGTCTCTCTATTCTTCGCCTGCTTAACAAACTTGAGGTTTCAATGTGATGCTGCTTGGGCCGATTTTTAAACAATGATTCACACACATAAAGGGCTAATGCTGTCAAGTACGATTACATATTTTAAAAGTTTAACTAAATCGCCTTCAATGAGCAATTTGGTATGCTTCCTTAAAGTTGCGTGATAGGACGCATGCGCAAATGACGGAGAGAAACATTGGACCGGAAGCGCCATTTAAAAAGATTATCGAAAGAAGTAGCGATCACGGCCTTCTATACACGCATTTTCCTTAAACATACACTAGATATGCTATCTCCTGAAACGGGTTTTTGCTTAGAAAAGTTTGCTTAAATAGAGTTGCAGTACTATCCTACAGCCTAATCCCTAGATACTTCAGTCGTGTCAGGAGGTCGGCTATTGAAAAAGCTTCTTTCCGAATGCCTGGGAAAAATATATTCGATAAAAGTGAATACTTAAGCAGCAAACAAGCTTCTTAATGATTTTTTAGATCTTTATAAACTCGCATGCTCATCAAAAAGAAAATATGCACGAAACATTTGTCATTGTACTCATTTAGTGAAAATTATATATTTTTCGAATGCTGAATTCAAAAAATGACCTTGTTCTATTATAAGAATCCGGTTAAGACCCAAATTTTAAAAAGTGTTTTTGATTCGAACAAATGAATTAAATAGGGCCGCAATAGTGATAATTGCCGAAAAATTTTGAACCGAACTAGCCCTTCGCTTGCATTGAGGATTTTGAAACTGCGTGCAGGATAATCATAATTAGATAGAGCTCATAATATTTATCAATTGACGTGTAAAAAAGTTTTATATTTTACAAATATTATTAGTGAATAGTAAGATACTACGTTTTGCGAGTAGATATTTTGTGACCTTAGAGCATTTCTAATTGGAAATTTGACAATCGAAAGAAACCTTTTTTCAAGTATAACATGGACAGAAGACTAAGTTGCCACCAAATGAATGAAAGAAAAAATATTTTTGTGCATGCCCATCAAAAAATATATCTGAATATATAGCGCAATCGAAAACAAATTGGAAAAAGGCATAATACTTAAGCAACAATCAGCCAAGGTTAGTCTATGTAGGCTATCAAAAAGGAGCTTTTTCAAAAGCTGGCATTGTGTCTTGTCTGAAATCTTTTGACAGTATTATGAACAATAATTGGCGATTCAGACAAACAGAACATTTTGGGGGTTGTACTTTTGGTGTGAATTGTGTTGACCTGTGTCAAAGACCGCATCACCCGACCGTAGGTTTTGAAGGAGACGCGTGGACTTTTCAGGCATAAACAACAGGCAAATTGTTTTGGTGAAAACTAAGTGAGATAGCCCCGCCAGTTTTCGCAGACCTTGTGATGTAAATTAGGTAAAGTAACATCAACAGAGAACATGGGAGGTGCAACCTGATTTTTTGACATAACATGATATAGCGACCTCGTGTTTTTTCTTAAAACTTACTAGAACTACTACTATACTATACTGATGCTTCTTCTACTATACTAAAACTTCTTAAAAAATAAGTATGGACTAAAGTGTTCAAAAGGTGATACTTTTGCCAATTTAGTCGGTAAAATTCGGTTAGACTGATGCGTTTTGGGGGCAGGACGAATATGGAGCAAACGCCTGAAAATATCATTTTCGCAATCGATTGTAATAAACAGACGTGTACAGTACTTTACCTCTTGTAAAAATCACCCGCACTCTAAGACTGTTATTAATTTCTCCAGATAACAAAACTATAATTTTAATTAGCAAGGTCGTATGGCCATGATTCGTAGTGTCTCGGAAAGCGAGAATGTCTAATGAATAGAATCCTGAGATATACATAAGGGCAAAAACATTGAATTTAGAGGTACTGGAAACGAAGTAGGTAAGCCGAATTTTGGCTTTAACCGGCTGAGCACCAAGAAAATCTAAAATTGTTAATAGTCAAAACGAAGTCTAGTGTTTGATTCTGAGTTTAAAACATCCCATTTTGTCTGAAAATGCATTTATAAATGATAGAAGTAGCCTTATTCTGTGAAATGATAAGGAGAAACTAGTCTCCAACAAGACTTTTGGTTTTTATTACCGGTGTTTTTGAGGGTTTATCTCCCTTTAGTGCCACGAAAAGAGAAAAAGGATGTGTAAGCATGAGTTGCATGGGCAAAATTTAATCATCAAAAATTAAGGGTCGAAGTGAATTATAAGCTGAAAGGCGAGTAGACGTTGAGCTTTATGAATTTCTACCAGATTTAAAATTTGATAAAGCTTTTCACTTTAAGTCTTTAAATTACTTCCATTTCACGTGTGTAGTGTTCGTAGACAGGAATTCAGAAAAAAATATGCTCAGTTCATCAACATATTAAGCAAGTGCATGCAAAGGGGTTTTATCACTGAAAGAACAACTTAGAGAAACGAACAAAAGGCTCCGAACGCATCATCGTGAAGAATTACATTACGGTTAGTGCGTAATACACTTTAGTTAAATGATGTTGAATAGTATTGGACTGATACACCGAAAACCATGAGAAGACAGCTGAAGCGATATTGGACGACATTTCATAGTAAAGAAATCAGTAAATTAGAAAACTGTTCGAGTACCAGAACAGTTTATTTATTACTTTGAATGTTTAAGTTCCTGCAGGAGTCAATCATCTGAGATAGCAAGCATAGCAAAAAGCGACACCTATAGGGCATGCAAGTCAATAAATGATTCAAGTCTGGAGATGACTGAGTGGAGATTAGTATGCCGGCACCAAATCAATACATCGACTGGCTGAGTTCTCATAGGTGGACTAGGTTCCAATCTATTACGACTCGTCTTGGTACTTGCGTCGGCGATTATCTTGGCGGCTGCAAAGTTGAAATTATGGTCCGGTATGTAACAGTGGGCAATAATTCGTCGGCCCGTCGCACAGCTAGCTCCTGTTCATGGAAGCGCGATCGAATCATGGCTTCCAACTAACGTCTGTACTTACAAGAACAGTTTTGGCATGGGATGCGATACACTAAGCCAGATTCCTCTTTAAGATTTAGGCATGCTGTGTGCCACACCTTTGAACCGGTTTACAGTTCCAACACCGAGTTTGGCATCAGCACATTTAGTCGCTTCTGAGACGTCCCAGATGCATGACAGAGTGTGTCATACACTCGCATGTGTTTTCTTTTGAGTCGTCTGAGATTGAATGCATGGTCAGTGGCTTACAGACGCCTTCGAACACCTATTCGGCATTAACTGCTCACGTGCATGCGGAGCCTTGCGTTCTTTTTCCTGCGGCCTGTTACAATAAATCTTTTCAAAGCGTTATCACAGAGCTTCGTTTTTGACCCACTTGGGTTGTAGCTGTGAAAGCTTAGCGGGCAAAATGATAAGTTTGTAGTCTTCCTTAAGTTCCTTAATAGTTTAAGACGCATCGAGCGAAATACATCAGGTCGTCGGCTATTTCAGATCTCAACAGCATGTCTCCTAAGACCGGATTGGCATCCGCGTTGTTAAAACAAGGTTCGTATCGTAGCACTCGTAATTGCTACTCTTTTAAGTATTTAAACGAAAGGTTATGGCCCATGTTTGCCAGTAGTAACTTATTCAGTTTCCGCCACAAAACATATTGCAGCTGTGAGTTGCACAAAGTGAGTGACGACCGAGATGTTCACGAATGAATGCGAAAACTCAGAAAACAAAACAAACTGTTCCGGTGCTCAGTCAGTCGTTTCCTTTACTCATGCAAACACCCGAAATGTACAGCTTCGTATTTTTCGTCAACTAGGAAGTGTTTTACGGTAGTCTCTATCATGTCTTATGCAGTAAAATTCTACAAACATTTCTATTATTTTACACTATTGCGTTACGAAAACCACTTACTCGACGCATATTTGTGTTTCTAAACACATTAACTTTTACTGCGGCCCATCCAGGTTCCGTTCACTTTTGTGAAACGGTCTAGAGATGGCACATGTATGTTAACAGTTCCACAGGAGTGATTTTTTTTCAACCAAAACAACACTTCATGCTGTAGTATACCCTAGCCACGCAAGTCAGGATCGGAATCTAGACGACTTAGTGTACGCCGGCAGAAAACAAGGTGGTCAAATATGTTCGATTATCTTGCATTAGGTGGCGTTTTACACGCGCTAGCCCGCAGCGTTCCCCTGCCAAAAACAAGTACAAGTTTTCTAAGATTTACTTTTACCTCAAACTGAGGTACCATACACTGGTTGATCCCTTTTTGCCTTTAAGCAGCAATGAGGATTCACCACAGTCCTCACACGATCTTTTTAACGACATACCTCGAGTGGAAACGATGTTTCTTCTACTAAAAGGACGATTCACAAGTCAAAGGTTAAAACCAACGTATGATTATGCGGGGGAACAGTCTAAAATAATTAACTCTACCACAAATCCTCGGGCAAATAGTAGTGCAATAAGCAACCAGCTGCATTAGGTATGACTAAAGTAATACAAATTCCAAGTAGGTATAAAGTGAAAGCAGGATCAGTAAAACCCGATTAGCAGGTCAAGTGGTTAAGACGAAATTATGTTTGCTTGAGTAAATATAAAACATTGCATCACCCTCGGTCTATTCCTAAAATATCCATTCAAATTTTCGGGTTTCTGTACAAATAACGATTTACTTGGCGGACTATAGTCCTGATCTTATAAGATCAGGTTGCGCCCGAGTACTGCTAGATATAGTGGGACTCCAGAACCTACTGAGAAAAGAAAGTCAAGAATAAAATGATCTATAAACTATAGGTAATGGGTTAGCTCTGGGCGATTGACATTTTATCCAGGGTGTCTATGCGCATAAGTCCTGTGCAAACACTGGCAATATTACAATGGCCCAGAGCTAGCGCCTACGGTGTCCGCAGAATAAATAAATGTGAATAATTGACCGCAATCAGTCTGAAACCATAATAGTTCAAGCAACCAAGTTTTAACTAACCGTGACAGTAGCTGTACGACTGCAAAACGTTTTCGGATAACCGTTTCCGCAATTCGCTAAACAAGTGTAATTAGTGTGGCTAAGTCCAGTCAATTCCCATTGAGGATTGTTTGCAGTGAATATTTTAAATTTCTAAGTATCCTTGACAACGAAAAAATAGCTACTTCAAGGGATGTAAAGACGTATAGTGAAGGGTCGTAAAAAACACTAATCGTGGGGCCTACTTAGGTAACACTTGAATGCGTGATGGCAAATTCCGTTTAACAGGATTATTTAAAATAGGGTGAGGAAAGTCGATTACCTGACAAAACTAATGCTTCGTGAGGTCCAACAGCGTGAACATTGCCCATTGTGAAAGAGTAGTAAATCAAACAATGCGGCAACCTTCAGTGATTCTTAAGGGCGTTACAAACGAGGCTTGTTTGAATGTGCCAAGGACAGCTTGGGCGCGAATCTCGGACGAAGTTGGTGCCATCCTTTTTCGATGAAGATGACTACTGTTCCTTCCCGACCTACTGCTGACTTCACGCCCACGTTTCCCTTAATTTACCGTCTCCTATGCCCCTTATCCTTATTAATATTATGGCCCCAAGCGCTGCTGTCCTAACCCATATCTTATTAGAAGTCAGTTTTTTGGCAAACAATTGTTTTCAGCAACTCTTCATCCGACCAAACATTCGCAAGGTAAATTGACGCTGTAAATAACAATAAAAGTTTGCATAGGTAGAAAAATCAATAACTATCTAACACGGGTGCTAATTGGCCAACGCGGACTATGTCAGTTTGCGCATGTAGGCCATGTCAGCGTGTTGGTTGAGGGATTGTCGCTTGTTGGGAGGGGCGAAATCCTATCGCCACCTGGTGTCGGTTTAGGCCATGGAAGTGACAGAGCTTGTGTCAGAGTCTTCTGACAACACAGCACTGGATTTGCTAGCCTTATAGCCACTGCTTCGGCTGTAGCAAGCATCCGTTGGCGTAGGCCTCTGGAAAAATTATATGGTGTCCCGTAGACCACCTTAAAGGCTTCGTTAGTATCGACTCGATGGTTCGTATCGACTAGATGTGCGAGAATAGCACTCGAGATCGATCTAGTTCCACCTTTACTTAGCCAGGTCGGTATGTGCTCACGTACCCTCTTTTCGAGACGCCTCGTTGTACGGCCGATGTATCCCGCTCCACAGGAGCAAGTGAAAGAGTAAATGCACATTGATGTGGCCTTCAAAGGGAATCTGTCTTTACCTTCCAGTCGTAGGAGGGGGCGAGTTCGTGAACAGCACCCGTAAGTTCGCCGCTGGTAAAGCGTTTGTGATTGCAGTTCTCAAGCGTCGTCTGGCCAGCTCGCTGGTTGCATCGCCTGAGAAAGGCAGTCTTATGAACACGTCTTTCTTTTCTGCAGTTAAGGTGACAGGCTTTTTGGCGCGTTCACCAATATTTCTGCGGATGAACCTTTCCGGGTATCCATTTTCAATTAGTGTATGCTGCAGCTGTTGGAGTTCTGCTTCGACAGTTTCAGGAGAACAGATCTGTCGTATTCTAGCTGCTAATCCTTGGACCATCCCAGTCGCCTGCAAACGGACCGATTGTACAGTGCCTTGTCAATCTCTTGCAGTAATACCCTTCCCTTTTTGATATTTAATACACTGCAACAATAGAATGAATATGTTGTTAACTGGTCATGCTTTTTGATAAAAGTATCGAATTCTCGGCGCTTATGTTGGAAAACGAGCACAGTAAGTTTGCAGTTATCTGCTGTCTAGAGACTTGTCTTAATAGTGCTACTGAGTCACAACTTATCACACTGCCGCCTTTTTGCCGTTTTCGTACGTATCGAAAATATTTATCCAGCAGCAGAGGTGATGGAATGGCTGTCTTTATAAACCAGCAATGGTGCACAAATCGTTAGACCTCGTCTTTTTATTCGGAGGATTTAATAGACGCCATTGCTGTAGTTTGTAAGCCTCGATTAATAAGCAATAACATAGGCATTTTTTCTCAGTATTAACATTTTCCCTTCTTCATTCCCTAAAAATTGCCCTTTCTTCTTGCCAGCATGATATTATTTTACATGCTGACTTCACCCGTGTGTTTCTACGCCCCCCTACATTGTTGGGTTTTGTCAACTTAGTTTCCTTCAACACTCGTACTGACGCCCTTCCTGGTCATATATTGACCAAATATCCTAAGCTTTTTGCCATCAAAAATAGAGCTCCGTTGTCAGGCTCAGGTGTTATTGGGCCTGCCAACCATCTATTTCAGCTCTGACAAATGGCTGTTAACAATACCCGAGAGGAAACTTAAGTTTCACGACACGTCCCTACATAATATTTGTTTGCTTCAGAGGGTTATATCTGAAAATCTTCCTACACTTCTTGGACACTCGAACGTGGAGTCGAGCTACAATTACCTTATAACTTTCTTCAACGACATTTTTACAATCTACCGTTCTCTTGACACTGCTATGGTTAAACTGGACAGAATTTCTTCGCTCCATCTTAAAACTTTGAGATGCCAAAAGTAACTGATCTACAAACCAAGTCTACGTTAAAGACTAAAAGATGTAAACGTCCTCATAAACCGTGAGATTTTCAGACTGAATTATCTTTTAAGTCGGGTTTTGCTTCTTATACATCATCCTTTCCTCTCTCCTCGGATGAAATTCGGAAGTTTTAATAATAATGATATGTTTATTATGCCAGTTTACAGGCAATTGTAAAGAGTTTGTAATGCACCTCTTGGGCACCTTCCAAAACCTTGAAGACCGGAAAAACCTAAAGCAAACTCCTTATGTTGCACTCAGTATTGTTTTTGGTTTCAGGTTTTGTGTTTTGTCAATGCTGACGAGATAGGGAATTTGTTTCAAGTGAAAAAACCTGACTTCAAAGGTATGATACAAACGGAATATATGAAAAGTTGTAAGCTGATTTGACACATCAGCAGGAGAAATTTGCATGTCGTTTAAAAACATTAGTTCGAGATGGATAGGGTTGGCACAAGAACAGAGTTCTTAGTCTTCCTTCAATGGTTGTCGGCAAAAATTGCACGCTATCGGCTGAAGGGTTAGCAGACTGCGGGCTGCTGCCTCAGCAGCATTATCTTCAGCATGAAGCCTGGCGGGGTTCAAAGTCCACGAACGCCATCAGAGTAAAAGAGAGATTCCACCGAGTCAGCACCCAAAATTCGTGGAAGTTGTCCGAACTGTAGAAAACTAGTTATAGCTCTCTTAAACATAGGGTAGCTTTGCTGGGTTTAATACTTCTGGGCAGCTTATTCCAGATTGATATGGCGTTTACTGAAAAGAATTGCTGGTTCTTAACTGTACGTGCCATAGGAAGAAATAAAAATACGTCTCGAAGACTGGCGCGTCGAGAGTGCTAAAGCTGCCTTATTGTACTGAGAGGATTAAAGGTTTGACCATTCAAAAGTTTAAACAGTAAAAATAGACCCTTCTGCAATCTACGAAGCCACAGTGGATCCAGCTTTATAAGTTCGTACCTCTGTTGGTAGGCTAAGTTACGGTGCTCTGTAGTGAAAACTCTTCTAGTGAAGAAGTGCTGCACCACTGCTTTTTTCTTTCGTTCGTTTGTGCGCAGAAGACTGAATAGAGGCGAGCAGTATTCAAGACTTGGGATCTCGTACATATTATAAAGGCTTGTTCTTACCTTTATAGTCTTAAACTTTCTAGGGATAAATCTGGTGGTTCGGCGTGCTTTCGAGACTATCAGGGCACTATGCTCTGACATATTGAGACTATTAGATTGGGATATACCAAAATCCTTAATAACTTGTGGGACATTTAGTTCGTGGCCTTCAATGCTTAATTCCAGGTGATGATCGTCGCCAACAAGCATAACGGAACATTTGTGCCATGAAAGGGTGAGGCGCCATGTGCAACACCACTGGGCAAAGGCCTGAAGATCCTTTTTTATCAGCTTGAACACGATGTTGCGATCTGCCGGTTCATACGAATAAGCGACTTTTAAATCATCAGCGTACATGAAGGGTCTACCATACTGAAAACAATCTGAAACGTCGTTGACAAACAGGCAAAATATGAGCGGACCCAGTACACTTCCCTGTATAACTCCACTCCTCACATGCTTGGGGTTGAAGATAACATTTGAAATTTTTACTCGTTGTGTGCGAGCATCCAAATAGGAAGATATGAAGTTCAGAGGCTTGCTACCTATGCCGAAAGAGGCCAGTTTCAGAAGGAGGAGGTTATTATCGACCCGATCAAAGGCCTTAGCAAAATCAAAATAGACGTCATTGTTCAGCACAATACACTGGCACATGCAGATGCTGACTTAGACGTAGACCTTTAAAATTCAAACTTCCTCCACACTCTTAGCGACTCTCATCTTCTGACAAACGCTATTTCCTCATTACCAAGCGTTTTTGTTCCGATGCCGGTGGAAATGGTAATGTCACATCTAAAAGAGGATTCGGTTCAACAGCTGTCGGGCCGGATGGAATCTCACCTTAGCGCCTGAAATCCTGATCTTTTCACTTGGCCCCACATTGACACACTTCATTAATTTGTCCTTCATGGGAATGTCCTTCATGCTCCCGATGAGTGGCGATCAGTGAGAATCCCTCCCGTGCCGAAAGAACCTTTTACTTCTGGTCCAAAAGCCCTTCGTCCAATTTCCTGCTCTTCTCTACTACTGAAACTTGCAGAAAAATTTGCCTTAAACATAATAACACCATATTCCTCCGATTTTTCCGATTCCTTGCAATTTGCGTATAGGGCCAAGCTTATTTCACTAGACACTGTTGCTGTAATAGTCCACTCTGCTCTAAGACTTATATAAGGGCTGCCATACATATGGATTTATTTTTTAACTACTCCTCAGCCTGTAGTGCCCTCCCGCACCATCTTCTACTCAATAAAACTTCTGCATGCGGCTCTCCCGGCTGGGCTGTCTGTTGGCTTGGGGACTATTTCACTTCCCGCACTCAATTTGCTCGGTGCGGCAGGCGAAAATCCACGGTCCTTCCCAAAACTGTGGAGTTCTCCGAGGGTCTATATTATCCCCTCACCACTTCTCCCTCCACATTGACGACCTACGATCGCCAAACGAATGTTTTTTGTTAACTATGCTGAAGAGCTGGTTAGTAGCCATCTTCTCAAAAGTCAGACACATCTCTAAGTGCTGAAGGATGGCCTGCACCACGCCTCAAAATGGTCGTCAGCAAATGGCGTTCTACTTAACAAGCGGAGGTCAGTCCAGTGTAATTTTTGACCGCCGTCCTCTCCCAGTCCTGAAACTATTGACATTATCCTCAACGAGGTATCCTCTTTCCGATATCTTGGTGTTGCTTTGGCATCAAACGCTATATTTGCTTATCATATAGAAGGCCCTTATACTAAAATCCGTAAACTTTCCTATTATCTCCATCGCTTGTGTTCAGATTGCACACCGCAAACCCTAATCTGGCAAGCGTGACTTTCTCACTGGTGAGGCAATCAAGGCAATGGTTCACGTACACCAGATAGAGAATGGGGCCCAGTACTCTGCCCTGCGGTAACCCACTGGAAATGGTTTTCCATTCTGTTTTTGTGTCTCCACGCCGACGCCTGCCTGTAAGAAAGTCAGCTAAGCATTTGAATAGACGGCCAGTCACATCTATTCGTTGCGACTTTGAGATCAGTCTTCCGTGTGGAACTTTGTCAAATGCTTTGCTGAAGTCAGAGTATACCATGCGACCTGTAATAGGAATCATGGGTCAGAGTACCTATTGGGGTCGCAGAAGGGTCTTTGTGTATTATAACCACCTACTAACAAATTTTAGGTAGGCTGAATTACCCACAATCTTTCAGCTTTTGCACGCTAGCAGTCGATTCAGCAGAGATTGCATGATGGCATTGAGCTGCAGAGTAGTCTTTGGAAGACAACCACATACAAAAACCGCTTAAGTCAGCATACAAAACAAAAACGGCTTTTCAAATTAGCCACTGGAATGATCACCTGCTTACGGATTTTAAGTAGGATAAATTCCCGCAAATTTCAACCTTCCTTGATCGTTCGCCTTGATTCTAGTTGGGGTAAGTGGTACTTCTAGAAAATCGACCTCTAAGACCTCGCCCGAGGTCGGGGCACACTCCCCCGACATACACGCGCTAGTCGTTTGTCTGGTGAGGGATTAGCGATGATATTAAAGCGTACTTCATTGTCCCCGCCCGAGGCTTGAGTACGCACCCCAACTCACCCTCGTAATTTTTTTATTTTCCAGGATTATTTTGATCTACTTTGTTCCCTGACATGTCCCGCCCGTCTTCCCAAAAATCAGGAGCCTGTAAGATTGAGGGGTGCGCGAAGCGCGCCCCCCAGGCAGCCCTACGAGCTACTCCTTCCGAATCATGTTATAGTGCCAAACACGTGATTAAGTGCCTATCCAAAATGTGACCACCTTTTTGTCAGCCAACACGATGAAAATTTGGTTGTAGAGTTGTGCGTACTCTGTTCGGCGGTCGACTGCTTTGGTTCAAGCCTCAGGCCTGCAGTCCTTGGGATACATAATAACTAGCCGTTTAGAAAAAATGGAATATAGATGACAATTCCTTATCGATAAATGTCCTTTATAAGTGAGGGGTATTCGCCTGTACTCAGTGATTCTGTTGATTCCTAATCAGGCGTGAAAGATAGACCTTGATGTCCTCCACTCTAAATAAGCTTCATATTATGTATGCCGCCGAATTATCAGCTAGTTGTCCGTTGTCATTTCTTGCACGCTAACTTACATGAAAGGTGATTTAAATAGACCTTTTAACTGTCTCTGTCATATATTTGACCTTTTATGCAAAGCTATTTAATTTTGCAGAATTAATTCAGTTCTATACTGAACCCCAGTTTGCGGAAAACCATAAATGATACGCATTTACCCTCGCTATCTCTGTCAGTCCTCTCCGCCTACTAATTATTGCAGGCAATCCGTCTGCTGGTAAAAAAAGGCCAAGGGTTTAATTGGTAAAAGCTTTCACTTCGTCTCATAAGAAGGCATAGTGACGGACAGACGAGATTTTCCTGCGTAGCTTTGGTTCAGACGTTTAGTTTTGATAAACTGCGACTCTCTCATTTTCTTTAGCTTGCCGGTAGCAGGCGCACTACCTACGCTACAGCTCCTTATAGGCTCAGATGCCTTCTCATTGGTTAGCCAAACCGATGACGAATGCGCGAACATGTGCCACACGTCTTGGCGTGCGCAGGGAAAGAGGGACGGAGGGAGGGGAGGGAGAGAAATTGCCAAAAGTTAAGCCGAAACCAGCAAGCTAATAAAGGTACTTTTTCATTTTCATCTTCGAGGGAAATGTAGGCGCAGCGAATTCACGGCTGGCCGGAGTCTTTTGATATCTAAGTTTTTCTGAAATGGCAACCGTGCAGAGGATGTGGAAAGCAGAAGGTGGGTGGGTTAAGGAAGAAGGGGGGGGTTTTCTACACTGTCTTTGCGGAGGCGGAGGAGGAGGAGGGGAAGGGCGTGGAGGAAGAGGTGGCGGCGCGGTCATTGTGGCGCACCAGCAGCTGGCGCACAATGCGGATCCGTGCCAGCTCGTAGGCCACGATGATGCGGTGGAGATCGCGAAAGAATCGGCAGTCGAGTTGTTGCGCAAGTCTGTTCAGGTCGGAGACCGGTTTCTGCCTGAAACCAGGCTTAAACAGAAGAGGCCAAATAAGAAACAACAATTAACTTGGGCTGATGAGACGCGCGGTATTTAAGTCTGCAACTTTTAAAGCAATCTAAGAGAGGATGAGAGAAGTTGTGCAGAGCAGGAAAAAGATTCGATTGCAGGGACAACACTTTTGTTCACGCCTGACGTTTCGACATCCGTCGTGGAGTCTTCATCAGAACATGAGCAGAAAAAAGTAGCATATTCATAAGGATTTGCGGTAGTTATAGGATACATTCATTACTGCACACGTATAACGATAATTGACGATAATTGCCTCCTTAAGCGTTACGCGCTTGACGACCGGCATGCGGGCTCAGACTTGCTGAACTTTCATCACGCGTGGTGGACACGGGCGTGATAATTGCTCGACCATCTGGCTCTCTGGCGTTGGCCTAGGACGAAGCGGTGGCCTATGCCTACCCCAAGTGGCGACTCGCTACAGCTTAATTCAGCCCCAGCACGGAACATGGATTCGGTAAATCATTGCAGTTGTGCATGAATTGGGGCCCGCGAACCATGACTCAAGTAATTCTCGGCTCACACGATTGTTACCTCTTGTAATAATTTCGGTCTCATCAGTGATGACTGTGTCCTATAAATACTGCACGTTCCTGTGCATTTGTGATCCGTTTCTGTTATTACTTTCTGCTCATGTCTCCGATGAAGAATCCACGGAATTTGAAATGTCAGGCGAATAAAAATGTTGTTCCATCAATCAAATCTGAACCTTCTCAATTACAGTATGGCGAGTGCTGCAAGCAACATGCCTAATTTTGTAAAAGTTTGAGTATTTCTCTTATACCAGCAAGAACGGATTTACGAAAACTTGGAAATAATAATGAGCAGCATTACGCATCCATAGTACTTAAAAGAACTATGAGAAGCACTTAGTGTTTGTTAAGAAAAATAAAATTTCCTCGAAAATCCCCAGGTTCTGGAGACGTCAAAAATAGCTATAAATTAGAACAATAAATTTAAATATTTTGTTAAGTATAAAACTGAAAGCAACCATTTTCTTTATATAAAAAGAACTTGTCTTAACTCAACATATTTTGTACACATTACCATTAGTGGATAACTATTTATTGAATATCGTGGAACAAAGTCTTTCACATTTCGTTCATTCACTCGTTTTCAGTGTCTTCATTGGTAAGTTGATAAATTTCGCTTCTGTTCGACGTTTACATCAAAACCTTTAAAAAAAGATATAACTAAACAGCATTTACCGAAAAAAGGAGCTTTTGGATATTAGTTCTTATGGAAAGGCTCTGCCTCTCTAAATTATGTATACTGAATTATAAAATGCTTCAAAACAGCAAACCGCATTGTCGAGCATACAAATTGTCTACTAGATACCACGCATATTTTTATCGCTATGGTTAATAAGAAACTTTACAGAATAGGTTACTTCTTTAAAAAGTACTTTTATTGGATATTTATCTGACGGACTTCTGTATATCTTAACTTTCCCTTAGGTAAATGTCACAGGGAAAGTGGAGACTATTGGCAATTTTTTAATTCACCTGAAGATAAACGATTCAATTTGACTGGAGATGAAAGACAATACTTTTCTCGTTATAACAGATTATTTTCCGCTTCGGGGGTATATTCCACGATCCGTTACAAGCCTGCGAATGCAAAAAAACAGGCCACATATAAAACTATTTTTTGAAATGCTTATTATCGTTCTGTCTGTTCCATTTCTGAATAATGCTTACGCGGAAAGTAATTTTTACAAAAAGTATATTTCTACACGACTTACATGCATAAGGCCTTCTTTAATGGCAAAGTTTTCCAAGGATTTTGACGGTGACCAAGAGGTGTCTTACCAATAAACCTTATTATTTGCTTATGCGCAAGGACAGCTGTGCGGTGAAAAAAATTTCCGACGAAACTTTTTGTTACTGCATTTTGTGCAAAAAAATTCACAGGATAGCTAAAATAATCTTTATAACTTAAATACTTGCTTTTATCTAGAAATAAATGCGATTACTTAAACTTGGCTTCACTCTAATTCGATAAACTTCGCGCAAAATTTTCCAGTTCTGGAAGGGATTTTTATTTCACTTTTTATTTATTATGGAATTCTTTTAAATCACAATGTATATTATAAAAATATGTGTTTTGCCATGCCTTATAGCATAGGAAATTTCTTTAATAGAAACTTACCCACGATTTAGCCAAAATGCGTGTCAATTTGCCTCAATAACTTTAAATAAAAGGGCATTTTTCTAAACTAAAGGCTTTCAAATTATTAAATCCACCCAGTTGAGCATAATAACCTGTCCAAATATGTGTTTAAATTCAAAGTTAAATTTCGTCATGTAAGTTTTTTGCAGGACTTGCCCTACTGTACTTTCTGGGACTAGCACGTTCGCTTGTATTAGAAGTTGTGTTCTACTGCAAGCTGAGATGGCACAAAACAGTGAAGTGCTAGCTCTGAGAAAACATCTTTAGATAGTGGTATCATTTGGACAGTCGTTAGGGGTTGCCTATGGCTTGCGCATGAGTACAATAACAATTCAAACAGTTGAGACGAATGTCGCTAGTTGTCAGAATTTTAATCATTTGACATGACCTGACCATATCTCAAGTTTGGCGAGTGCAATATCATTGCAAGAGGTGGCAGCTGCCTGTGCTTTGAGTTGTCCAAATCATGGTTCCCAGGCCCCAGTGGATACAGTTTCGGAAAACGTTCCCCGTAACAGTGCATCATTATGGTTGTTTGGGCAAATAAATGAAGCGGCGTAAGTGGAACCCCACTTTAGAGGACGAAGCTGAATAAAAGGCTTGTTATTTTAAAATGATGTCAACACTAAAGGTAAACAATCGGAGAACCATATGCGGACTGCCATTGACCAAAAGTGCAACCGAAAGATATCCGGAGCCCTTACATACTGCAGTATCCGTGCGTGGTTGCCATGATCTTATTCTGTCCAGCTGTGCCCCATAGACGTGTTCGAGTAACATGACGGTCCAGATCACAGCATGATAGTCGTTATTGATCATGCGCATCTTTAACAGCTGCCACACATTGTGGGGGGGGGAGTGGTATGCTGATACGTCTAGGTGCAAGCTAACGCCAAGCCAGTCACCGGTATGAGATCCCTTCTCCAGCGATCTTGACTTGGTTATGACACTGAGCGTAAGTGAAATAGGAGCAGAGGGTGCAGTAGATGATGTGCAGGTCTACTATCATTAGAAACTAATTCACGCACCACCTTGCTGTGGAGCACACGGAGGACATCCTCGGAAACGACGGTTCAACAATCGACCCTGTTCCAGTAATCATCAGAACACTGCCAACACTATGCCAATAAATTATTTCTTACAGCAACAGATTATACATCGCAAAGAGCACATCACAAATGCTAGACTATTATCTGCGCATACGAAAGACAGGTTAGTAAAGTTTCGAAGAGGAGCGAAATATTTTAAGTGAACCCTAACATGCCAACAACAAATATTTTTTTTAAAAAGGTTCCCTGCCGGATACATAGGCGGCAATTACATGTTTTTTTTACATTTATCAGGACACGAGAATAAGAACCTTTCTTATTCTGGGGCATTGTTCTAAGTTTCAGATAAACAGGAGTTACCGTTTAGTTTAGATTTATGGTAACAGGGCGTGTTTTCCCCTTCAAAAAGGCCAAGAATTTACTGAGGCCATGCACTTCGATAATTCATGCATCAACCGGCGTATGGAGTTGGCTAGAGTGTACAAACAACTCAAAGAAAGATAGAAGAGACTAAAGCCGACAACTATGGACCAACATGAACCGCAATTAGCGCCCACACTGGATGACCTGGACTGACCCCGGACCGACTCAAATTACACTCGCCAATTAGCCATTTACGCCGTTGCAACTGCTAATTATGTCCCCAACGATGTGACGCAAATTGAAACTACCAATAAGGGCCCACACTAGATGACTATATAACTGTATCAACACTTTGAAATGTTAACTAATCTTTGCACATTTTTCTCAAGTCTGACGACGACCTGGGGATCCAGTGTCGAAAATTTACTGAAGAAATTTACTCATTTTCCCAAAGGACGCCTTTCCTTGAAATTGAATTTCTTGGAATGCCTGCCTTCCAGTTTGTACGAAGAATCAACTATATTAGCAGTAGTGTCAGTATAACGGTTATCCTAAGAATTTAAGTGATTTAGTAATTGCAGTATCCTCTGAAATCGAAATGAAGTTCGTCTTATTTCTGTGACTTGCCATGGCAGGCCAACTGTTGGCAACACTGTAAGATGTAAATCTTACTACAGGGTGCCCCACGAAAAACCCCTAAATTTATGATAATGTTTATACTGTTATAAAAATAAAAATTTTTGGTTACAATTATAACTAACAACTTAATGGTGTAATTAGCAAACTGTTACTTAATAACAAGTGACAGATACCGCTCAAAATGCTGTCCATTAACTGCAGAACAGCGACGTAAGCTATCCATCCAGCTCTGAGCTGCTCGACGAATGACATCAAGAGGGATGTTGTTCCATGTGTCCATCAACACATGTTTTATTGACTCAATATCAGTTTTTCCTATTCTTCGTCTCTGAACCTCCTGTAAGAGTACACTCTAAATTCAAGAGTCCATTACATTCAGGTCAGGGCTCTTGAATGACCATTGCTGGGATGTGATTAAATCTGGAGTGTTAACTCGGAGCCAGGCGACAGTGTCATTGGCAGTGTGTGGCTTTGCACCATCTTGCTGCCACGTCCAGGGTTCTCCCTGCATTACTTGATCAATATCTGTAAACATCTGCGGGCACATCTCCTCTCTGTAAACAACTTGATTTACAGTTTTTTTCGTTCTCCGACTCGGAGCAACACCTTCCTGCCCAGCAGCATCTCCTTCAATAAAATAGAGGTCTGTTTTGCCTTGCCAGGAAACAGCACCATAGCACATGATAGATTTTTGCTGCTTGTCTATCTCCACCAGCAAATCTTCATCAGGAATATCAGTTTAGTACCTTCTCCTCTGCGACCACCACCCACGTTGTGTGGGCGCTCCTCACCACTGAGCGGAACATGGCGTGGGCGACATGAATGCGGGTGCGAACCAACGGGGGCGGCTTCACTTCGGATGTGGCCCAGGTGTTCTGTTTTCTCCGCCATCGATCGTGACGGCATGGGCGGTCCGGCCGCCGTAACAATCACAAACTTAGGGGTTTCTTGTGGGGCACCCTGTAGTAACGAACATTGCGGTTCTGCATTCGTTCTATTGGATGCATTACCTTTCGTAAAAGTACAGCACCGTTAATATTGAAAAATTGGCATTTTTTCTCTCCAACGGAGTGTTTTAACTCTTATGGAAAAATGTATATAGAGAGACTTACGATAAACTCTGCCTCCTCTGCCACGTCCATTGTATCTGCGTAGTCTTCGATTAGTTTTGAAATCCCTGAATTTTGGAGAAAGAAAGACAGTTTAATAAGACGAAATTTATGGGGACCAAGTTATAGACGGGAAAACTAATAAAATTGCCAACAAGCGCACATTTTATTTTCTGCTGCAAAGCACGAAGTTTTCAATTTATTTTTTCGCGCAAATTTCGACCTGTCTATTCGGTCAGCGCGACAGCCAGAGGGATAGAGGTAGACTACCCGCACAAACAATGATGACTGAGATTGACCTTTATGGTTGATTAGCTATCGTCAGGTAACCTTAACCAACCACAGACTTGAAGGTAGCTGAGGCCTGAATCTACACTCTTATAGCTAGTAATCCAACGCTCTAGCCGTTGCGACAGCCTAAGCGGCTCTGTATCGAGTCCCAATGCACAAACGGGCAAGTGGTTCCTACAACGTTCCTGCTGGGCGCCATCAACCATACGTATAATATCTACTTAAAATTAAATAAGTAGCTCTTATTTTTTATACTATACTGTGCGCCTCCACCAGCGAGCCGTGCTTCAATTGCTAGAAGAGTAGACCCTCATTCATTTCGCTTTGAGCTCGTGAGTTCAGCCTATATATAAAGGACGAAAGAAGGACAAACTTAAGTGGAATAAATCACCAGAGTCAAGGACATTGCAAAAGTAACCCCTAACAACTTTTCATGTCCTTAAACAGAACATTAACTCAGAAGGGTTGTCATCCACAGCGAAATTCTATCCACACAAATGCAAATTAAATGCAGAATAATCACCTTTTTCAAAGTTTGGTACAGACTCCTGCAGTTTTCGTAGGTCGAAGAACCAACGCTGACGTTCGTTCTCGAGATTCTTGAGGTTTGCAGGGAACCACAGATCGGGATGGTGACGTTGAGCATGCGGAATGAGAAGACTAAAAAGGCAAAAAACGTAATCGAGTAGATGATAATTTAATTTGTCTGCACTGAATATGGATATTATGTAGTAAAAATTGGTTTTTTGAAAATATAACTCCGCGTTTTTTTTGAAAAACAAGATAATTTCAGATAAAAAGCCTCGACAGTAGAGTGGGGGTAGGTTGCTAATCAATTTTTAAAGTTCTGTCGTCTGCTGGGGCTTCCATTTTCTCGGTCATACAATAAGGAATTATCAGAGACTGATGTTTTTAAAAGCGTCAGAAGTTGGAGCAGGAAAGATAAAAGTGCGAAAGAGCATTGAATTCATATGGGAATCTTCTGACCACTGACAAAGTCTCGTTAACTTCTGTGTAGGTTGAAGCAAGAATCATAATACACTGATCCTCGAGTCAAAGACACACTCAGTTTAAGTGAAATTTTATGCGTTCAAATCGCGTCTTCTATGTCTGTACAGGTAAGCGAACGCAAAGAAGCTTTTTATTCACCTGATCCTATGAATTTATTGTCGAACTCGTTGTCGGTGATATAAGCCAAACAACATTAAAGCGCAGTTTTGCGAGCTGTTCAATGTAATCCAGAACGGCAAACACCTACAAAAACTGCTGTGGAAGAGGTTAAAAGAGGGAAATATTTAGGTGAGACAACACGAAGACCACAAAAATCGCGTCATCCCACAGTTAGCCAGGAGAGGATGAACGAGAATAACCTCATGATTGCAGGCTTTTTAGAATCATAGTATACACTTTCTTAAGGGATAAAATGAGAAGGAAACGTAATTTGCCACCGAATGAGTACAATAAAGGGTAGATTTATGTTAATGTTTATAAACTATATTCAAACTGAAGAAGGAGCCAAAAAGTAATGGGAAAATTCACACTTATTAAGCAGTTAGTTGTTTGCAGTGTTGTTTTTGCGGGTGGGCAGAAAGAAGCTTAGTTAGAAGCCAGCATCCTAAAGCTACTGAAATATCTTGAGATCATGGTACATGATACTGATTAGTACAATTCTATGTATGCATTTTTTTGCGAATTTGAAACACGTTTTAGACTTTTTGTCATCATTTCAGGAGAGACCAAAGCTTCTGTAAGTGTTCGGCATCACCAACACTAAGATAAGAGCCCAATACTCTACCCTTGCAGTCAGTAAAACGACCAGTGCTAGGCAGAACTGGTAATGTCTGTGCGCTCAGATGTGCCTCGGAGTAAAGATCGAGTAAAGTAAGGTGGATTCCACGTCTTTCAGCATGACTCAAACTCACCTGCAGAACGAAACTAACCACCATGCTCTGAGAAGTAACTTCCCTCTTATGGTACTGGAGTTTCCGTTTTGAAGGCCCGTGAGCTACGGAGCCTCAAAGACCAACAATCCCAAATTAGCGACTTTGAAGTTCAGGATCAGATCGATATGTCACGGAATTAGACACAGCTGGGGTGGCATGGCACTTCTGGTGGTTTACCTGTTGTATACAGGTGGTGTATACGATCCTAGAGCCTCTGGTCGACCGTCATTAATATAGGCACAAACGAAGTGATTTCATCAGCGTAAAGCAAGACGAGCGGTAGGTTTAAACTATGGGGAAATAAAGAAGCTTAAGTAAAAACAGAATGGACTAAAAATCGGGGAGAGTTGAGTAGGGGAGCCAAAAAAGACAAACGAAGTAAATTTGTCGGATGGTGGAGCAGGGACAGGGGGTTGCAGATCGATAAAGCAATGCAACAATACACAACTTGGAGAGATAAACGTACTGACGATAGTAGACACAACCCTGGCGCATTTCAACTCGTTCCCAGCCCAGAGGGACTCGTGGTGCCACGACGGGATGTTGCCAGGTAGTGTTGCGCGTGCGGTCGCAGATGTAGAAACGCCGACCAGAAGTGGAGACACCCATAGACCAGCCAGGCGGCAGGGGAAGCACAATACTGCAATCGAGCTCCAGCAGACCCTAAAAGTCATGGCAAAGGGATAGTGAAGGATTCATTTGACCCAGTTGTGAATAATGCCCAAAGTCCTCAATGACCTTTACATGACCCACCATGCATAAGAAGAGAGGCAGAAATGACGAAAGAAAGACTGAAAGACGAGTGCGAAAATGCAGATTGAATAGTCCAAAGATGTAATAATTAAGGAGAGAAGGAAAAAGTGAAAGAATTTGGGGTTACGGAGTCAGGATTAGTTGAATGAGTATAAACAGATTAGGTGCACAAAAAGGTTAACACCCGCAAAAGCAGCTGGCATAACCAGGGCAAAATGCGTCGAGAAGGTTGATCAGAAACTGGCTGTCAGGTGTTCGTCAAACTTTTAATCCAATAATCTCCCTCAAGTTCCTCTACCGGTGAAAACCAACACACCACTCTGGGTTCACACTTATGCTGGGGCTTGAGGTGGGTGATAAGGTTACCTTGTCCCAACCTCCCCCTTCAGCCTACGCGTCCTTATCTCAAAATAATGTACTCGATTGGATGCCGCCAAGGAAAGCCTCGGCACGTTCGCCCCGAACATAACATGCACGATGAAGGAGACAGAAAACGACCGACTGACCAGCCTGAATGTTTTCGCGGAGACTGTACTGCCTTGGGAAAATATTGTGGTCATAAAAATGAAACATCGGTTAAATCGCAAAAATCTCCTGTTATAGGCAATACCTTAATACGAGCATAGAAATCTAAGTAGTCAGGTAAGATCAGGGCCGGATCCTGAGGCAGCTCGAGGTCCTCAAAGAGTCGCTCTCGGAAACCACTGCTCCACCGACTGTCCTCCGTGGGAGCGCTGACTCCTGGCAGCGTGAGAGGCGACTCTGATGGTCTGGTTGATATTGAAGCGCCCTGTGATTGTCCTGTCACCCGATGTTGTGGTGGTGGTGGTGGCCCTGGTAAATTCGGTTCGTCACCAGAGACGAGGGTACCATTTACGGCGACCAGCGGCTTAGTTCGCATGGAGGGGGCTATTTTGGCGGGAATTCTAGAGGCTTCAGACTTGGGTGGCACTGGACCTGATGCAGGAAAATAGTGAACAACGTCTCAATGCCATGAAATGAATATTTGGTCAACGGAGCTCCTTACGATTGTTCGGCTCTCGCTAACAAATGGTAAGTGTAGGAGTCAGTTATCTGTGCCTGTATAAATGCATCTAGGGTATGGGGTCCTTAAAACTAGTGAAGCTGTATGACAGGTGGGAATTAATCTTCGGTTAAAGGTTCGCGAAATTTTCTTAGGTACAGGATTTGAGAGGAAAGATTATAAGACGGATTCTGTGTAACCTTTACATTTTTTGATGTATTTAGTATAACCTCAGGCTCAACGTCGTGCGCTTGGAGTTTTACATATAAAGAGATAGGTAGGTCGTTGAGACTAAGAGCTATGTTGCAACAATTTTCTTTTTTGAGGACTTTCTGCCAGGTGCTTCGTTGCACAAACCGAATTAAAGCAGTCTTGTTAGTGTTTATTGTTGACCACTCCTTTTGTAGTAGGAATATGTGTGGTTAACTGCTTCAAGGTCACTTTTGATTGGCTAAGTAGATGACCATAGCCACATTTTGAAGCAGTACCTGTATGACTATGGCCTCTTCTTCAAATTTTGTACTTCATATGTGCTGTAACAGAGAAAACTGCAGTTGATTTCCCATATTGTTGTTTTTGACTACAGACAGCTACGCTGTGACCTAATGCAAACGTTCCGCATGCTGTGAGCTCAGGCCTGTTGTCTCGCATCCAGCTATATCTTTTAGCTGACCACAATCACTACGTTATAAAACACACTGCTGCCTATTTTCCAGTAGTATTATTACTCTAATTGTTTCGTCAAATGCCCTGTATGCATTAAGGTTTTTATCTTGCCATGTTATTGCAGCCAATAGCGAGTTCAAACGCATGAACCTATATTTCCCCTGGTAAAACCGAACTGATATGAAAATCTTTTAATTGATCCTTTTTTCTTTGAAATTGCGCGCCGAGGTCTCGGTTAGTCATTCTTACCTCAGCGAAACCCGTTGAGTCCCGTTTCGTTCTCTAACGTTTTTCCATATTGCATTCAGGCTAGTTTGCCGAACTACCTTGTATTTATTGTAAATTTTATTCGCATTTCTTATCGCCAAAGCATTTTCCGTATTGCATTAACTATATATGCCTTCTGTATCAATGAACCATTTTATATACTCTTTTAACTTTGGTTAAACGAAATGCTAACTACACGTTTCACATAGCACGTCAGCATTATTTTTCATAGTATTCGATGGTAAATAAACTCTATAGTCAATTTATCATCTGATTCCTATAATTTCCTATAGTGTGAGACCCCTTTTCCTCTTTTTTAATGAAATAACAGGACATTTAGAAGAGATTGCGGGGACGTTACGAAAAGAATTCAAACCTACAATCCCCGCAGATGCTGTCAGCAAGATCCAATCTGCAACACCCCGCTCAGGTGCCATACTGTAAATGTTTACCTCTAGAAAGCGAAGAAGGCAAGTCACTTCAGCTCAGAGATCCCCGAAGCCAAGATTACGGTAAGGCGGGAGGGAATGAACATCCAGGTTTTCGAAACACATAATGGCTATTGGTTTTTAATTATTATGATACCCGGTTGAGTTTTATAATTCATTTTATCTGGTAAGATGCTTAACTATACCTTTAATTGAGTCATCATATTTAAATAATTTAAACCATATTTAAGTGTTAGACAACATAACAGTTCTCACTATAGCGGCTCGTCTGTGCTGGTCTCCTGCAATCTAAGGAAGCACCAGCAGCGGCTGTTGCTGCCTCTGTAGTTTTAACTGCCTCATTGGTTTGACCTGAAGCATTGGACTGCATCTGACTGTCAGCGAACATGGCTGCGGCTGCAAAGTGATTGGCTGCTGCCCTGAACCAATCAGCGGCAGGGTTGAATGTGTGTCTCTGGGGCGGCAGGACGGACATCAAGGGAGGCATAACATGGGGGTGAGGGCCATAGGGACTGGCGGGCCCGCACCAGCCGAAGTAGTCAGCGAAGGGAAACCACGACGGAAGGAAGGGCATTGTCGGCGGCGGCGGCGGCAGTGGTAGTGCGGGCGCTGGGGGTGGGGTAGGGACTGCGTTCCACGCATACGGCTGTAAGTGTAACAACAGGCCAGATTGATATTACAGCTGATTAGAAGAGCCTTTATGGGGTTTAAAAAAGACAGCCTTTCCAAAATATTTGGAGGCTTCGTTCGGCCGCACCTAGAATTCGCTATATAGGCATGGAGACCGTGGATTGTCAAAGACTACCCCGTCTTAGAGAAGGTCCAGGGGCGAGCGACTAAAATGGTCATCGGTCTAGGAACACTACCCTATGAAAGCAGACTGTCAACCCCCAACCTAGAGCTCTTTTCAAAGGGCATCTTCGAGGGGACCTCATACTGACTTTCCGTATTATGAATAACCTGGATTGTTGCTTTATCCCCGACGACTTCTCTATCCAAGCTAATACGCCAACGTTGGGCAGCCATTCCTTAAACTACGCCCCGGCAAAGCAAGGATCGATAGACGAAAATTATTCTTCAGCAACAGAGTGGTTGTAGCGTGGAATGCCCTTCCGGAAGAGGCTGTCCTCTCCGCCTGTGTTTATTCATTAAACCAAACACATCATTCCACAGCCACCAGGTAACCAAAAGACGGACATACGCAAATATTATATAACATTATACTTCTCGCTGTAAGCGAGTATTCATGTTTTACTGCTATTTTGACTACCCAGAAACTGCTGTATTTTCATTTGCAAGCATGTAATTGACACCCTTTACAGTTTTTCTTTGTAGCCATACATATCTTGTCATCTTCTTCCTAAGAGAGAGTTGGAGGGCGTTAGCTTATCTTTTCCTCAATAAACTGACACTGACGCTTATTTTATAATGACTCACAAATGATTTGCTTTATGGAGGGATGAGCGAGGAATAGTCAGCTGAGAAGCCTGCAAGCCCAAAGAAGCAAACCTTTACAACCACCTACAATTACATATTCACTGTGTTGTTCCTCTGTAAGGGTTTAAATCATTAACTAATGTGCAGAGCGAGCCGCACATTTCGGCCTGTCAGTTTACGAATAGACTAGAAGAAAAAGTACTTATGCATATCAGGTTTCGTTAGCACATGTTAATATAAAAGTATTTGATCGGTGTACGAATGGTGCTGATCAACACAATCACCAAATCCCCATTTACAGAAAATATTTTCTAATTCACAGATAGGTTTAACGTTCCGTACTAGCCGGGAGCTAGCATCAGAAAACCGCATCGCAGGAGTGTCCTTCCTGATTCCTCGATAGCTTCCGGAATAAGCAGACATTTCCCTTAAACTGGAATGCAAGGCCACGGTTCCTTATAAACATCACCGTACCTTACTATACATAACTAACTACTTATTTCATCTGCAGCCGTTTTACTTCCAATTTCAATATACTTCACTGCAACCCACGCGAATGCATTAGAGCCTATTGTAAGTTTTTAAAAAAAAACGGGGAAAAAGCCTAGCTGTCGTCGTTTTTTGTAAGTCACGGAAATTCGATAAACAATCGACACACGTTTGTCATCCAACTAATCATTGCCAATTCGAAGGTATTATTTACTCAATTCTCGTAGCCTATTGGTTGCACTTGCCATTGGCTCCTGATTTGCTCCTATTTATATCGCGGCGGTTTATTCAATTGCCTTTGATTTGCTATATTTAATCTTGGTTTATTTTTTAAATAAAGCGCATATTTTTGTTGACGTATATTAGTATTTTTTAATAATTCGACCTGTTACCTACGTTTTTATATGCTCTTTTCGGTTATTTTCATTCCTTTTAATATCCTCCGCCCATATAATGCATGTTTAACCCCTACTCATACAAAACACGAGTAAATTCTTTACTTTATGCATTCACCAAAAATCAGTAGAAGAATACAAGCATTCGACGTGGTCACATACATATTTTTCCGAACGTAATACGTTCATGCCACTGTAATGATGCGCAGCTCAGACCCAACACATCATCATATACTGTGTATCCTTGGAGTCTTATGCAGTCGGTGAATTATTCTGCAGCTTTTTTTTCGATTCAGTAAATACTTTCCACGTTTCAGTGAGGTTTCCACTTTTCCAGATTGCCATTAAATAAATCGAAGCACGAAATTGGAATTTCTCAAAACTAAGTCGACTCTTACAAGGAATTGAGGTGTTGACCAATAGGCCCTTGAGCGATAGTCTGACCAGGCTAGATCAAGCGACGGTACTGGAAGGCAGGAGATATTGTAGTCGTAAGCGGGTGTGGAAGCCAGAGCATTCTCATTCTGTGGCCAATCAGAGAAGTAGGAGAAGGTGGGCGAGCAGGGGCCTGTGTGTATGCGCCGTTCATTGGTCAGCGGAGAGGTGACAGCCGTCTGACAGCGATTCTGTCTGTCTGTATAATCCGCCTCTTTAGGGGCACTGTCAGGAAGCTGTCTGGGGACGTTGGTTATAACCGGTGCCGAACCGCGGCGGTTCCAGGATTTTGCGACGTTGGCAGCGTAGTAACTGGGCGCGGTAGCGTCTGCAATACCTGAAAACAAAGGTCAGTAGGGTGTTACACCAGTGTCTTAGAAAGCCCCTCAGACATGGGTACCGTAGTCGGAAGCTTGTAATAAAAAAAAGAGATGTGGGAGGAGCTTCAGGCGACTATTAATAAAATTTCCGCAGCTAGATTAGAACATTAATTCTTCACGGTGCTTCGAAGGTGGCATTTTTTCTTATCTCTTCCATCCAGCAACTACTATGGAGAGGGAATTATCTAAAGGCACTTTAGCCGGAGAAAGTCCTGAAAACAAATGTTCACATGACCCGTCACCTTTTTAGTGGACATTGGTAGTTAAAAAGCCGCGTCTGGACTAACGCCTACTGCGGACAGAAGGTGGGGCAGTAAAGCAAAATACTCGACCAACCGCTGTCAACAATTTGCCCACGGCGAGTTTGTCCGAACAGATCATCATATCGTTAGGAGGCGGCGGCGGCGGCTGTCAGCCCCCGGGGCTGGTAGAGGGCGTGGACGCTTCACACAAAGTCAAGAACTGGAAACCTCCACGCATGCGCAGGCATACGAACGCCTGTCAAACGACACTCGCGCAAAAAAGAAGACTGGCTGAGGAAAAAAAAGCAAACGTCGGCGAAATTTATTATTCCTAAAGGCTGTTAACAGAAGTCCAAATACAGATCTTCTTGTACTGCAGGTAAACCGTATGCAAATTCAACTTTTGTCAAGATTAAAATTAATTTTCTTGCGGAAGCGTGTGCATCCGGATGAATGGCTTAACTTTTTTTGATGATCACCTTATATGTTTATTCCGTTTAAGGAGGACGCAGCACCTCTTCAGTATTAAAATACAGAGAGAGTTCAACAACTTCTGTCTATTCAGGTATGAGGATTCTGCCAGACTGGAGAGTAGCATTCGCTCATGAAAGCTCACCGATTGCTACCGAAGCTCAGTCGTCAACTTCCGTCTTAGGCCCACTCTAGTGCTTGGTTATCAGCCGCAACACGGCTAGTAATGTAGGCAGAGGAGAATTGCCGGCAAAGATCAACAGATCGCGGGTTCGAGCCTTGGGTGGTGTAGTACCTCGGATTGGATATGACTGGCCGATGAAGGCTAGTACGCAAGAAACTCCCATTCAAGTCCCCTTACCTTTGTCGACAACGTTTAGCTGCCATGTAGAACGTTATCATCAATTCAGACAATAGTTCTGATGAGTGCACTTTCACTTAAGGGGAGACCATAGCCAAAGCTCCTAATAAGACTACTTCAATCGACATCACATCAAGCGCGCTTTCAGAATGAGCATGAAGTAAGTTGCCTCAAGAGCATTATCTCAGTGGTAGTTTACTTATTATTTAGGCTAATAAAATAAAAAATGAGTCAAGTTTTTGAAAGAATGCAGAATGGAAAAAGTACCCTATTCGCGATCGTATGTCAGGTGTATTTTGATTTAAGTCAGCAAAAGGCTTCAATTAGCCACAACAGCTAGTGGCTTCCTCCTTCAGAGTTAAATCGCTGAGCGGCACTACGGCTTACTGGAAAGGGGTAAGGTTCTTAAGAACGAAAGCCAACAGCCCACTTACTAGCCACGGGTGAAAAGGCCGTTTTTGTTTGCTGTCGACCGAGGCCCTCCTGGCTGATCATGTTTGACCTCGGTGTGGGTGGTTTGGCCTCAGTCCAGGGAGCCGCATTACTGTTGCTCACACCCTCGACCTCATTCGCCACTTGGGGATCAACAATGCTCTCCAGAGATACGGAGCTCGAGTCCGGACCGAATTTGGTATCCAGATAACGACTAAAGTTCCGAAAACCAGCAGGCAACAGCGGCGGCAGGAGAGTGCTGGCGGCTGACTGGCGAGCGCACGGCGGTTGAGGCGACAGATCAAAGTCCTCCGCGTCTATTAGAGGCAGCACATCGAAGTCGAGGCCTGACAGTGATTTTGGGGTGTTTGGCGGTGGCTTGGGGCTGGCGGTGCCCGCACTGCCCATCTGGTAGGCGTCCTCACTGGAGGCTCTGTTGCCGGCAACATACCAACTGAATGGACGCTGGGGCTGCGAGTCCAGGTTCGGTGCGGTGGGTTGCATAGCCAGCATGTTATGGACGGCTTGCAGGAGATAGCGCAGCTGGTGGTGGGAAAAGAGTCAGGCAGCGTAAATTGAAATTGATCTGGTAAAATTTAAGGTAAATAATAGAAATAATGGACCAAAATGCACCCAACACAAAGAGTACTCATATTCAGGAATTGAGTTCGTTTATTTAATCACAGTAAACAGGCGACAATCACGCTTTTTCCCACGTTAGCTTGGTAAGTAGTGAATCATGAAGTCAGCAATAATACGTTCTATGTTCCGCAAATATTCTAATGTGTAATTTAAAAAGTCGATTCGGCAAACATATGTTTTCAGCAACTCTTCATCGGGCCAGTACATTTGCAGGGATAAGGGAAATTGTATGGTTGGACAGGGTAAGTAAGTATGCTTTGATTATAGCTCATCGTTTTCACGCCACTCGCATAGGCTGATTCGCGTATAGAAGTCCTTGCGACCGCACATTCTCTCATTTCTCGCGTCGGTTACTTCCGAACCCATCGCACTAAAACTTGCGAACCACTGCCTGGAGCACCAATAGACGGCAGAGACCGCCACCACCACTGCCCTCGCTCATTCGTGCATTCATGTAGTAGGATCAACCGCGATGGCGACGCAGCTAACACACGCCCTGCCAACCCCCTCAACACGTCTATCCTTCCCCTGAGTATGACAATAGCACAGCCGGCAGCACAATCCAAACCACCTCAGCACCTTCCGACCTGTCCTCTCCTCAGTGCTAGCGCCCACATGTACACGAGGCCTCGGCTTGGTCATTCAGCTGCGAATCCATCGCTGCGAATCCATCGCCTAGAGACAGATGAACCAGTGCCGGCAGCACTAACCTACAACTGCCTTAACTGCCCGCAGTGTCTGCACGCATTCAACCACAGCAGAGACCTATAAGGCCCCACGCGCCTTCGCGAACACCTGCGGTAGAACAACGCTGGATATATCACCTTGCTATGCCTCGCCAGTACCTGTCACTTGAGAGCAAAGTAGGAAGCTCAGCTCCTTCTTCATTTTGATCCTTTGCTGTAGGTTCTGTCAGAGTCCGAGGCAGTCACGGTGCGCCAAGCGCCGTACCTTGGAAGGTTTCCTACTAGCAATTGCACTCAGACCTCGCAGTTAGTCCAAAGTATGTGGTGTGGCCGGCTGATGGTGCTGGTGTGAGAGGCAGGCTGCGATGGTTCATACCCTCTGATACTCTTAAGCATGCAACGCGTGAGTCCATCAACCCGCTTTTTGGGAAATCCTGGGAATTTTGCTTCAGAGGGTCAGGTCATGTACGTGGTATGCACAGAGACGGTCATTTGATATGTCAGCAGCTGCGTGAACTACCCGCACAAGTCCATTGATTGGCTTGGATGGTGGCTAGTGCCTGAAAATGAGGAATAGGGGCGATGGAGGGGGGGGGGTAAGTAGATCGAGGTCTCAGCCAATTTTCCTTGATCTAAAAACCTGACGCGCTTGAAGCTATCACGGTTGGCTGGGAGGTTGACTGCTGACGGGATTTTCCAAGACAGCCCGACCAACCCATTGCAACTTAGTGTAGAGTGACCGCTAGGTGGCCTGATACTCCAGTTGCAAAGTATAATGGACCAAATTTTATCCGCAGGTTCTGGTTTTCACCAACAGAGGAGTGTGATTGCTGCCCCAGGTGGTCTTGAGTTAGTCATTCTTGCAGATGGCCTCCTATTATACCTCTCCACAAAGCACGAACGTTCACCTGCCGGTTTGCTTCTGACTACCCCCCAAATTGAGCACTAGCGGGCATGAGTAACGTTTTTCCCTCTGGAGTTGGCGTAGCTGTAGGCAAGTCAGGGTGTCTGTGCATGTGTTATAGCGCAGCAGTCAGTCAGTTAGGGAAAATATTTACGCTTGCGACAATACTTTCTTGTTAGATAATTCTACGAAGGAGTTCCAGCTGATCATATGTGAAAAGAACTTTCCAGAGAAACGAACTGCGCTGATTGACAATTCCAAAACTGTGGACGACTGAATTTTTAATTGTCTTATTGTGTAGTCGTTTTCTAAAAATTCTGCTTTTTCTCGAAACTGTACTTTTTCTTGAGTTAGTGGCAGCTTCTAAACGGCAGTTGGCCTTCTGTTGAAGTTTCAAGAGGAGGAGTGCAGTACGTTACGGGCATTCTTGTACGAAAATTACACTTTTTCGTCAGCCGCATCACAAGACAGCTTGACCATTGTTGTCGAACAAGATCCACCCTGTGCGCCTTGATGATGCAAGAACAGTGACTGGCGCATTATTTACTTTATAGTGAGAGTAGACTTGCGCAGCGCCCATTGAACTCTCTCCTTCTTCTCTCCTACGTTAGTTCAGTGTCATGGCCGGGTCAAGAACACCGTAGAAGGGAGGAGATACACTGTGGGTTGGCGCAACTGGAACTACTGCAGAGTGTGCCACGAAACCGGCTCGCATCGCACCACAGCAACCATGGAGGGTGCTTTGGGGCTCATTTGAGAGGGAAGGAGCCATTGTAATTCACACAAAAGAACACACACTGCGCTGTCCACGCGGTTCAAGTCCACTAATCGGTTGGCAGCCCTCAAGACACTGCTTATTGCACATCCTGATAGCTTCCAGCATGTCAGATTTTGAGGAAAGAAAGCGAGCTGAGCTGTCGACCTCACACTCTCGCCCGCCTCCAACATCAGGCTACCATCTGAGCCGATCGGTTGTCTGATGCATGGTGGGCGCAGTGGCTAACAGAGTCGGCGAACCCGTCTACGCGCGCCGCAGCACGACTTGGCCTCCTGAACGCACACCATGATTACCAAAATTCGCTGTCTTACTCCGAGTTCACTGGTCAGCTACTAAACTCAAAAAACACTAGGCGGATGGCGTGGTATGGTGCAAGCGTCCGTTGATCGGCTTCTACATGTAGCAGAGGAGCCAAGTGCGGAAGGAGCCGAGAGTATGCCGCACAGACGTCGCTGCACCGGTTAGTGACCTCAGCCAACACAAACTGGCGGCCACCATGCACCCACACACACACACGGGCGCACCAACAAGCCACCAGCCCGATAACCGCCTGCGTGCTGGCAGGCGACCAAGGCCTAGGCGTGCGTGTGCGCCCTCGGACGCGTTATTGGGACTTTACAGGCTGCAGCAAGACACACACCTAGGTGAAAAGATGCTCGCTCCCAGCGGAGCTAGGCACAGGCGACACAACTCCAGGTCCACACTGCTGTTGGTGGTTGCTGCTTCTGCTGCTGCAGCGCTTAATAGGCCAGCCCTCCTGGGTACAGGCAAAGACACCTACAGAGCGTTGCAACAGCGGGTTTTTCTCTCATACCTCTAACGGTGGGAATTAAGTGGGCAGCGAGTGAAGAAAAAAAGAGAGGAAAAGATGATGATGATTTAGACAGTAGGAATAAGAATCCTTCGGGTTAATTATTTTGTTCAGTCAGACTGCAGCTTGAATTGAATTGGAGCACAAAAGCCTTATTAATACAGGTCTGTAGTTCACTGGCCTAAACGTGACGAACAGCTGCCAAGTTTAGCCTGGTCCAGTTGCTGAGTTCAAAAATAGACTAGATACTAAAATAGGAACACCGCCGGACGGGCAACCTTGTGCTAAGTGCCATAAGGACGAGGGGTAGTGTTAAGGTTATGATTAGAGTCAAAGTTGAACGAAGATTTTGGTTAAGGTTCCTTTTCAGTTAAGTGTGGGGTTAGAGTTGAGTGGAGGTTTGCAATTAAGTTGAGGGCACTGTTTGGTGTTAAGGTTGGGGCAATGATTACGACTAACTGACAATTACCATCCCTAGAATTTTGCACAAGGTAACCAAATTTCCGGGGCATTCGCTTTTCCTGTTTCTTACGTAAATATAAATGTCACGAAACTTTTAAGCACCGACTGAGAGCCTCAATTCTCTCCTGATAATGCTTTGCTCACGTCCGCTCTTTCATCTGGCAGAGAGAGGAGTATCAAGGGATTTGGAAACTTATCAGGCAAAAACAGTGACCGGCCATTCCAAGCTCGGTGCTTTAGTAGAGTTTTCGTCTAAAATGTTTGCATATTTTAACCCTAAAATTCAAAAAGAAGCTTCAGATGTCGCTTGATGTTCAATTGGATATAAGCAGTAAGCTTAAATGAGTCAAAATGCACAGCAACTCAGAACGCAATACCAGAATGATGTCTAAACTTCAGCAAGCCACTATTTGGGTGGACATTATGAGCCTTCAGTTTCAAAAAGAAAATTATAAAATTTTTCACTTTCTATCATGACCGAATATATTTATTTTGAGAGATTTAAAGGTTTTGAGCACTATGTAAGGTTTTCAGAACTGTGCGCAATTAGAGAACAGAACATTGTCCAGAGTTATTCCAGTGTGTCCTATGTGATAGACGAACCCATAATGGGCTCAGCAGAAAATGAAATTACAGCGAACTGCACGCTTATCTTATAAAAAATACATACATTTTACGAATAACCATAAATTGCTCATTTTAAAGTCGAAGCTTAATTCTTACCGACGAATAAAAGTTTCAAAAAGAAGCAGTAGTCTACGAAAAACGATCATGACGAAATTTGACTTGGTGGTTATGCACATACTTAGTCACGTTATTTTGATCGAATGAGTGAATTAAATGCAGAGGAATCCTATCAGTAAGAAAAAGTGCCTTGTAGCTCAGTTTATTGTCCGTAAGAGGCATTAATTTTGGCTGAATCGGGAAAAGCTTGATATCGAAGAACTTTCCTATGCTTCTCGGTATGCCAGCATCAAACCTATTATTTTGATTAATTGTACTACGGGGAACCCAAAAATAAGTAAGAAAATTTAAAAATATCTCCTCCAGAACTAAAACATTTAGTCCGAAATCGCTCAAATGCAAGTGAAGCTAACTTTGAGGAATCGCATTTATTTTCAGAAGCAGGGAACAATTTCAGTTTTAAAAATTATCTTTTGCTAATGTGTGAAGCTTTTTGTCACAAAATGCAGTAATAAATCTGCATGACAGAATTTTTTTATCACGCTGAGAACTAGGACCGTTAAATTGGTATATAAAAGTGTTTACGCACTATAATTTCCGCGTATGTGTAATTAAAAGTGGAGCAGACAGAATAACAACAATTTCATCAAACTTTAATGAAGAAATTTTATTTCTCTTCATAAGAAATAAAAAAATTTCATATTTTTAAGTGACAAATTTGCCTAAGGCTGTCACTATTATGCCTAAGTTTTAGTATATGCGTCAGTGCCAATTTGCGAATGATAATCAATCTTTCGTAAACTTCGGTATTTGGCACGACTTCTCGGTCTACCGTATTAACGTTTACATTCCATTTCATAGACAACTAATCCCCATAGAAAATTGCATAATACGTAATCAGATTTTTAGTTCACAGAGTGATTGGTACGCTTGTTAACCATCCTTATTTGGAAAAAATCACGACCTTGCATTATTACGACTGCTGTTTGCGCAGAATGACTGCAATCTTGCTTAGGTTTACTTCCATGGGAGTAGGGCTGCGTCAAAGATTTTTTCGTTCACGTTCTCTTACCGTGAAATATTCCATTGTGAGCTTCTTCCAAAATTATAGGCAGTCTAGGTTAAAAGTATTAAAACGCAGGAAGCGTAAATATTTTTCACCCTTCTATGAAAACTAATTCTCATGACAATAAGCTCTAAGCTGCAAACTTGCCCTATCGGGAGATATAATATCACTGTGGTGGTAATCATTTGTCCTCGTTGTCTGTGGTTCTGTTTGAGCCTCCTTAAAACGAACTGCAAAAACATGCTTCTGATACGAAAAGGCTTATGATTATCGAAATTCATCTGCTGCTGTGCCAATATAAATAAGAATACGGTTTGTATCTAGAAAGGTCAGTCGAGTGGCACAAGTCTGGTCATAAAAATTCAAGGGAAAAACTTATTTAAGCGACCGAGCAATTAAATGAAGGAACTGGTTCCTAACCACCTCACCCCTCTTGATTATCCTTCATTTTAACGCAACCACTTTTGCCCATTCATTGCTTCATTGCCCGACACCTCCTGCGGTGATGGATAGACTTGGCAGAGACTGTGGTGGCCTAGAGACTAATGTAGTCAGGAAGGCGAAAAACGCGATGCAATTAGTGCAGTACAACAGCAACTACCCAATCGACCACAAACGCAGTTGCGTAAGGACGTTGAGAGGCACTGCAGCGAACCAGAAGACAAAGTTGCCGGAGTACAAGACCTTCGACGGTGTTCAGAGGAAATGGCTACCCGCGCAATTTCGTCCACCCGTGCATGTGCAAACGAGACAAGCGACAAATGCGACACAACCCCTAAGTTTTGGCAAGCAATTCCATACGCCGCCTTCTCGCACCACTTGGAGTTGGAGTCGCACAAAGGCTAGAGGCAACCCTAAAGCATCAGATAATGAAACCGAAAGACCCACTGCCACGGCAAGAAACATCTGGGGTCGTCTACAGGATCTGGTGCAGTTGCGGTCAAAGCAACTATGTCGGAGAAACTGGCAGACTTCTCAGGACGCGAAGTGCCGAACACGCGGCAGCAGTGCGGCAAAATGATGCCAATTCTCAAGTTGTGGCTCATTCGACGAGACCCAATCACACATTCAAATTTGATGAGGCCGAAATTCTCGCAAGAGGTGACAATCGAGTGAGCCGATAATGGCTTGGTTCATGGTTCACGGGCCCCCAATCCACAACTAAGTGCAACGAGTTGCTCAATCCATATTCAATGCTGAGATTCAATTTGGCCAAAGCAAGTCGTCACTTGGGGAATGCAGAGGCCTTCGCGTGGCCTTACACCAACACGGGATGGTCAGATGGCCGAGCAATCATGATGCCCGAGTCCACCACGCGTGATGAAAGTTTAGCAAGTCAGAGCCCGCATGCCGGTCAACAAACTATCAACACGCAAGAAGGTAATTACCGTTAGTTGTCGTTGTATATTTGCAGTAATGTATTTACTGCAAGCCCCTGTGCATATGCTACCCGTATGTGCTATTGCTTTCTGCTGATGTCTCACATGATGAATCCACGACGGATCTCGAATCGCCAGGTGAAGAAAAGTGTTGTCCCAGCGATCGAGTCGTCTTCTTCGCAGTTACTTCCTGGGACTCGCATGTTCGCCTTCGCTGGCAGAGAATAGTTAACTAGTGGCTTTTTTCTGGGCAAAAGCACGTGGCATTGAATACTGCTTCCTACGCAAAAAATATGCCATGGAAAGAAGCTAGGTGCTTGGAAGGAAAACATCTTCTTTCGTCAGCAGAGGCGAGTTTTTCTTTTTGGATTTAACCTTAGTGTAAGGTCAGGAAATTAAGAGTGTATACTAGCTTTCTATAGGGGAAATAGTGAATCGTTTACAAATACATGTAACTTCAAAATGTGAGGATTTTCAAGGACCGAGGAAATATTCATGTCATCTTTTACACTGATGGTATAAAGCTTCATAATATAGGCCTTGTTCCAGGTGAGTAAATTAGTTTCTAAAGAAATTTGCAGGTTGAAAGTTAAAAATTGGGCGTCTATCTGACAGCATTTAGAGAGTGCCATACAACGCTCCAATGGGCCAAGGTCCTCAGCTGTCCTGCAGTGGTAGAATATTGACGGAATACAGGTTCGGCTTGTTGGCAAATTTCCGCGCTGTCCGTGGGGTAAATTCTGCAAAGGGCCTTGCACGAAACACCCAAATATTCTGAACAGTAAATTCAAATAAGGTTAAGCAAGAAAAAATTCAAAATTCGCCTCTGTTCTCCTATTACAGTCAAAAGACTCGGTAAACATGGATTGTCCTTTGCGATAAATGAAAACAAACGAATTTTAATGAGGTAAGTACTGAAATTGGGATTTTGAAGCAAAATAGTCCATGCCAACGTGTAGAAGATGCAAGCATTGCTAACTTTTTATTGTAGTTCTAAACGTTACAACAGCTGTCGTCATAGTCCACATTTAAATCTCTTCAGGACCTTTGATTATATATATACCGTACCCCCGTCCTATTCACACATCGACGACCGCTAACCTGATCACATTAACATCTACCGATCCACCACCCCCCCCCCCTTTCCAACCGCACGCCACCAACAAATACGCAGGTTCACAAACCATGACTCACCTCACACGCCACTGGTCTAACTGTCCTGTTCACTAAAACTGTCTTTTGTAATTCCTCGCTCTCACTTCCTTTTATTCCGTCTGATGTAGAGCACGTGTCACAAGCTCCAGACTTCACAAGTACATCTTGATTTTTCCGAAGAACCTCGTCTTTTCTTCATATACATATGTGAATTTATGTGCTTCGCCGATCCTGTAGAGGGTCAATTAAGTTCGGCTTTGCCCAGGAGTCAGAAATGGCCATTCCGGTCTTCCTTTGCTTTGTCGGACGCATTTCATCATATCATCATAGTTACTGTGTGACGGTCTGGCGGGCTCTAAATGTGAGCTCCTGGAAAAAGCGGAACGTAATTGTTCTTCTACAAGATCGGTGATTCACATATATTCATCATATTCCCGACCTCAACCGACAAATCAACGAGCCCGTCGAGCCGTGGTAGAGTAGTAAACTAAATGAACAAAGATCCCGACTTCGAATCTCGGGGATTCCAACCTGTGAGATTGGGTATGACCGGCTGATGACGGCTAACAAGCCAGAAATGGCCATTCCGCTGTCCGTTTGCTTTGTCGGATCCATTCCATATATATATAGGCCGAAATGCATTAGCAAAAAGGACAAGAAAGACTGAAATGTCTATTTATAGATTACTAGCTGTCAGCAGACAGTCATATAAGACCCAGATATGGTGACCCCCAAATATTGAACTCGCGACCTTGTTAGTTAGAAGTCCAAGGCTCCAACCGCTGCGCCATAGGCACGTTGCCGTGTCGGTTTAGATCAGGGATATATACTAAGGTGGCTGGGCGCTCATGAATCGGTAAGGGACTCACTCTGGAGCTCCGCCAGCAGGTGCTCAACAGCTCACATTTTATAGGCAGAAATAAATTAGCGACAAAGACAAAGGAGACCGGAATGGCCATTTGTGGCTTATAAGCCCTTATCAGCCAGCCGGCTAGCGTATATTCCCGATCGCAACCGGCACGGAAAAGAGCCCTTGGCGCAGTGGCTCTAGAGCGATCCCGAAGCAGTTCCCCTACTGACGGGCGAACACCCATCTATCATAATGAATAGTCAATTGGCTTGACCGATGGCGGCTAATAAGCCTCAAATGGGCATTCGAATATGAAACCAAACTGTAAACACCGTGAGATAGGAAAAGAAAAGTTTGATTGACATTCTCTGTCGCTTTTTGTTTCTGTTTTAAAAATGATTCATACAAATAAAACCTAAAGCTTGATGGATTATCAACCTGCTAATAAATGTTGGGCGACTGAATTAAGTTACGACTTCAACTATTTGGCTCCACCTTGGGAGGATCTCGAGCGCTCAGTGGCAAGGTTGAATGACTACAGCTCGTCAGTCGTTCCAGGGTCATGCTCGTCTAGCATGAGTAGTGATCACATTTCTTCTTTCTTTCCCTCCCCAAATCCACAATGAGAGAACTTTACTCTCAGACCTGCATCAGCGATCTGCTTCTCGGCCATTTCGTCTGGTGATGATTTGTTCATACAATTCGAAAATGTACAAGTCAATGTTAACTTTCCCATTGACTTGCAGATTTTCGGACCACCTACCACAATAACGATTCCAGGTGTTTTTATCTACCATTGCCTTATGAATTTCAGCGCATTTCGGCTACTCTCACTTAATTTTTTGATTCAAGTCGAAACCGTCTTACAACTTACAGGCTAACTGGAATCTAGCGAAACCCCATGACATTTACAAAAAGAAGAGGCCATTCAGTGGAGGCCGGTTTAGAGGTGATATAGTGTACAGAATTTGATACAAAACAGTTGCCCTTTTCAGAAGGTCCGTCACTGACCAAAAATTCAAAAACACAACAGGGTTGATCATTTTAACCATAGTGACACTTAAAAGAGCATTCCTACGTAGTTCAGGCCAAATTCATTGTATTGTCAATGCTTTAAACCTCGCCCCTCAAAAAAGGATCGCCACTGCGAATTGCAGGGCTGACAAGTAGAGTTCCAATGAAGAAATGTGATTGACAAATAGTCAAGAGGTCGGTATCTTACGGTGAGCAACATGACCCTGGAACACATGATCGGCGATTATGCACTTGACTTTGTGCAGACCTTAAATAACCCTGCTTTGTCGTACTTGTGACATTTTCGCTTTTCCAGATAAATTTTTATTCATTGTCAGTGCTAGTATACTTGCAATACGTGTTTAATTTAACAGGAAAACGTTCATTCAGGGGTTACATTATACAACAGCGCAGGTACCAGCTAAAAGTTCAGACACGGTTTTGCCGATATTCTGCTATTGCATGGCACAGCTACAAGGAGTTCCGCTTATCGGTGTGTCCTCCGTGATTTCCTGTGTATTTTAACAACTGTTTGTTGTTTATTTTTTCAGAAAATAATTACAGACTCGGTGAAAGTCAGCCTATTTGAAGGTTTTCAGGCATAGACGGGAAGTTAATATGAATATATAGGTCAACTTATCGTAGCCATCACAAGAGTTAATCCGCTTATCCCGCCATGGTTGACGGATGTTGATCCAAACATTCATATCAGCCTTCAATCTTCCCCTTTACACTTTATTGATTTGCCTCTTGGCCACATCTTATGACCTTGCAGTTTTGTATCGATTTTTCTTTATGAATTCAATTTTGTATTTCGCGTACGTCATTCATGTTGTGCAATGAGATGTAGCAGCTGATGAGCGCTTCTGAAATTAATGGATTCAATAAATTCTGCTATTCTTGCAATTTACAAATTCGCACCTGAGAAACTCTGCTTTAAACTGTTTTACTCCAGTTAGCGATTAAGTTCCGAGAAAATTAAAAAGCAATTAGTCAATTCGTATTATTTTGGAGTTTTTGTGACTGCGTTCAGGCTGGTTTTGGATTGGCTAGCAGTCTCTTTTGATTGATACACATGTAATGAGTAGACAAATTAACCGAATGTTCAAACAATTTCAGTTCTAGGGCTTGTGCTCCTATCGGCTAGCTTCTTCGCCAAGGTAAATCTCAAAAAAGGTTGTCCTGTAAGTAGTTCATCGACGTTACAAACCGATGAGGATGTTCATCCATTTTAATAAAACAGTAAAGGTTTTCTACAGGGCTGTTTCAAAGAACGTGCACTCTTTAATATAGCCTTGCTACAAACTAAGGTTTATTTAAGACTGCCGCGCGGAAGCACATCTTCGCGCGAGCAGGTAGCTCTGATTCGGTTGGAGTTCGTCATGTATAACAAACTGCCCAAGTACCCTGCCACGAAAAGTGCATTTAGGACTTATATACCAGCTGTTTTAATAGGACTATCGTAGAAACGGAATGTAAACTGTCCTTCCACATAAAAAGGCTGGACTTAATCCCATCGCAGCGTCCATATTTCGGTCACCATTCCTTTCTCCACATGTGATGCCAAATTAGTTTAACCAGGAACGGAGTCCTGCGTGCTGTGATTGGTCGCAACGAAGTCTGTAAACAAAGTGCCTGACGCCTGGCGAACATAGCTAAATGCATAACCCTTACCACTTCCCCCCCCCTTCGCTTAGAAGACCAAAGGGAGAACGAAGATTAAAATGTCACGAAGGAAATTTATCAGGCTTTCTCCCTCCTTCAGTAAATGTAAAGGACCACCAGGACTGGAGGTAAGGTCGCCCGCTCTGGTTTCGATCGCGTGACAGTCCGGGGGCCGCATTTTGCCATCGTCGTGACCTTTTGGGCTAGCTATCTGCGGACAGGCATTTCTACTTTCCACTCTAGGTTCAGGCAATAAAATACCAAAGCAATGCTGCGCCTGGCAACGTGGTCAGTGACGGAGAATTAAAGATGCATGTGTTCCAAACTGAGCGTACCAAGTGCATAAGCTGTTCGCCCTGGGAAAGCCCTCTGCCTCTTTCCAGTAGCCTAGAACCCTTGCGGATTATAAATCTACTTTAGATTTTTACTAGGGTATTATTAAACCAGTTTCCTGTTTATTCAGTTTGAAGCCTATGGACTGCTTTCAAAGATGGACACGGTTAATGTGGACAACCGGTTCATATGGACAGTTGGCCTAGAACGGAGGTGTCCACATTAACCGGACTCCACTGTACTATGGAGAAATTCTGTTCCTGGTCAACTGTCCACATTAAGCGGTTGTCCACATTAACCGGACTCCACTGTATTAGTTGATTGTGTCATAATTGGTTGAATTCGTCTAAACCGTTCAAAAAAGCATCGATTTACCTCATGATACTTCGTGCTGAGAAATACTCCTTCCAATTTCTTGCGTTCAGACTTGTCGAAGTAGTGACCCAAATTATGGGTGTGTGCTGTGTGGATGCCATGTTTGTAAACATTGAAGATGGTTAACTGCAAAAGCTGTTTAGCTCTACTAAACTAGCATTACCAGGAATCCGCTTTATGCGGACACATCGGTGTGCCGCAAAGAAGCGAATGTGGAGGTTAGCTTGCACTATAGGAGCAACCACGGAATCGCTTACAAACATGATACTACTAACAATCTGCTGAATCGGACATAAACAAAACATTGATGCATGTCATTAAGGGAGAACTTGAAAACCAAATTCCAGGAATTGTATTGTGCCGATGAGGCATCAACAGTAAACAACCTAGCGAACACTAGCCTACATTAAGGCCCTACCCGAACTCTTTGAAGGACACCTGGGGTGGCGCACAAGCTGAGGAATACATTGCATACCGGTTTTTACTTCCTAATGGTTGCCCGCCTGGGTAATCAAAAAATACGTCGTCTACACGATTGCTTGTGGCACCTTCAGTGGCATGTACCGTTGTGAAACAGGAAATTTTGGCTCTAGGGGCGTCCATCAGCACTACTTCGCAGTGGAGAGGACGACTACATGCTACTCATACACCGGAAACTGGCCATAAGTTTGTGCGGGACAGAACTAACGTTGATAAGTTCTGTCTATCTAATTAGGATCGAGAATTTCTGTAGGCAATAGAGTCGATGATTCGTGCTCTGATCAGTGTATCGAGTGGGACACGATTTACAGCAATCCTTTGGGAAAAAATGGATGGCTCATCAACAGGAATGACTAAGCAACATGAAATTTAACACATTCTCTTGTGTTCTAGATTACATCTTTGAAAAAATTTTATACCGCACCGTGCATGTACACAAATAGGGGTATCAAGACACACATCTGCACTTCGCTCACATCAACTGAATTTAACTGAACATTGGTTTTGTCAGGTACGTTTAAAATTTTAACTGATAAAGTATTACCGCATGTTACCTTGCCCGAGGAACTTATTTTCTTTGAACTATACGTCTTAGAATGCCCCTCTTCCAATTCATATTATATTCATACATACCCGGCCGGTCAATTCGATAAACAGAGTTCCAGAACTAAAATGATCTGCGTCGCAAGGTGAAACAGTTATGTAAAGATTCCACCTTGAAAAAAGACGTCCCACAAAGTAAAATCAACAAACTGATTCAAGCCGGCAGCAGGTTTATCAAGCTAACTGCCGGCTTCTGCATCCGCTTGTTACGTACTAGAAAACCGGGGAGCCATGTTACTCATTTTTTGCAGGCGATGTCGGCCAATGACCAGAGTATTCACATAGCGAGTTGCCGCCGACAGAGATTTGACCTTCTGTTGGCTTATCGGTTGTCAACAACTGAACATATTCCAAGCACAGATATTTGTACGTCCGAAGTGCCAACCCAGACCTTTGAGGGTGTTAATACGTGACGGCCAGAATGGACTCTATACAGTAGTCGCCGGTTATTAAGCCCACGGCTAATAAGCCCAGCCAAGTATTAAACCCAAGTCAGCTTGGGACGGAATTTTACATAGCAAAATCTGCCAGCTAATAAGCCCAGTCACCGGCTAAAAAGTCCAGTTTGCCAACAGGATAGAATGAAATTATCATCTCTCTGCGGGCGCAACTGGTTACATATCGCAAATAATTTTTTGTTTTTGTTATTACGTAAAATACAGACAAACAACATTCTTTCTTTTTACATAACTAAACTCTACATATAATACAGTACGTATTTAATGCATAGCGTCTATCCTACGTTTGCTAATCGAGAACTAGGACTCTCCGCTTAATGCGCCCGCCGCTTATTAAGCCCAATTTGGTCTGGGCCCGAGGTGGGCTTAATAGCCGGTGACTACTGTATAAGGCGATTCAACGCAAAACCGAACTATCTGTTTCCATTCTGTGCTCAAAGTTGATAACTAAAGCTCATGCTCACTTTATGAAAAATAATTACCAGCGACGAACTTAACTGTTGAGAGTAGATTGCAGTCGCAATTACTTCAGCCTGTACGTTTTCCCGTTGCCATCAAGCTCCTGGCATGCAACCGTCCCCAAAAACCTCCTCCAGGATGAGTAAAGCGGTGAAGGATTAAGCCTAGGTAAAGCTTCAATGACACATAAAAAATGTACTAATGCAGGAGACAAACGTTTACAAACACGCTTCTTAAAAATCAATGTCCAAAGAGAATTACCTTGTGCGAGAGAGAGAGAGACTTTGGCGGTGAATGCGGGCTACTAATCACCAGAACCTCATGCCGATGGGTTTCGCAACTCTATGTGTTCGTGCCAGCAGAAGTACTCTGTCTGCCTCGGTTTGTCCTGTGCTAGACATGATGACGGGCCAGTGACCGTAGCAAAAATATCCACTATTACACACACGAATACCCACACGCGCAGAGAGGCCGGAGAAGCTGATCTATCAGTGGCAAAAACGGTCAGGTAGGGCTTTTCACTGGAGGGAGTCTGAAGGGCGAGTTGGAGGAGGAAGAGGTGGGTAAAGCGGAGGAGTGGCAGAAGCTGGGTTCGAAGATGCCACAGTGCCTGGCCACCGGTCCTGATTGCATCACGCAAATCTGACACTCGTGTACAGACACACGAACCCAAATGCACATGCATATTTTCTATGGAAAGGGGAGGGTGACCGGGATGAGATATGATAAGGTGTGTGTATGGGTGTGTGTGTGTGTGTGTTAAAAACACGCCATACACACACCCCGATAGGATTGCTGATAATGTGTCGGAAGCAGGGCTTCGAGAGAGGGGGGCGAGAGCTCTATGAGGGTGGGATGCGGGCTGGCGAGACCTCGCCCACCCGGGACGATATCACGTAGGGCTGGTGTAGTAGGAGAATGTGGCACGCACGGGCCACCGCCGTCAGCTTAAACATGCGTATGCATGCTTCGCTCCGCCGAACTTGCTGCAGGCTAGTCCAGCTGAGACCCTGGAGGTGGGCGGGCGGTCGACGGCCAGGTTTTCACACCTTTCGCCAGCTACAGGTTTCCAGTGCAGCACGCGTGTCTGCGCGAAAAACTGTTTCACCTCCTAAAGACCCTGTTTCTGAAAGCTAATCTGCACATAGCACACACACACACATGGAGGCACGGAACACACATAGAGCGTTCCAGTTTTCTGAACCGAGTGGCCGGAGGAAGAAGGGGCCTTGTTGAGCCCCCCTCCTACCCTATATCCCTAATCATATGGGCCGCTGGGGGTAATGGGGGGGGGCGCTAGGTAATGAGAATGTTTCTGCTGCTGCTGCTGTTTATTATTTTAGCAGGCTAGGGTGGGACGACGCGGGGGCGCATCATGATCTGAAGGCGCTAAAGCGAAGAGGTCTTCCGATGACTATGGCATTTTAGGAATGCGACGGCGGCGGAGCGGCCGCCGCAGCGGCCGCCTGCTCGATAAGTTGACGACTGGAGGCACGGGGGGTAGTGCTGGTGGGGGGGGAGGGGGAGGACAGAAAGATTGGAACCTGTGTGTACAACTAAGGCAGGCCAGCGGGGCAAAGGCTAGAACACGAGGTCCCGACCATAATGTCAACTATACACACTGAATCGGGTGGTGGTGGTGGTGGTGTGTTGAGGAATGCGATGGGCAGAATTCGCTCTGTGCACAGTGGAGGCGGAAGCACACAAATCCAGCCCTGAACGTGCATTAGCCCGTACACCTGAAACGCGCACAGGACTGCACAACACGAAGGAATGCGCATGTGCGCATACCAGGCACTGAAGACAAAGTGGGCGAGGGGGTGGAGTGGACCGAAGAGAAAGAAAGAGGGGCAGTGAACGGTAATCAGAAGCTGGCAGTAGTGTGTCAGGGTTCGGCTGACGGCCGTAGGATTGGATAACGGGGAGAAAGTTGTGTCAACTGTTGCTGACACAAACTGAGCAACAAGGTCATTTTAACGGTTTTAATCGAATACATATGAATGGTTTGATTTATGAGGACATTACATTGCCTCCATCCGAAATTAATTGTTTGCCTCTACTGCACCTCCAGGCCATTGGAAGACAGAGAATGTTATTGTAAAGGCAGTCTGAAAATCCCTCTGTAACAGACACTTTGACTGCCCAGCGGCCAAAGCCAACCAGTTGGTGACGCCCGTGGTTCAAGCGGGGTTGAACGTAAGGACGGGAAGCGAATATAGTCATTTATAATGTATTTTGACGGACAGTTTCCCAGCTGAAGTAGGTCCGTGCGATTTTAATCTTAGTCCGGCCCACGCGCTGTCAGATGAAACCAAGACTGACACTGGTGTGGTCATTAAGTAAAATTCTCTAGTTGGCTGTGAAAACCACTGATATTAGGCCCCTGCAGCGAGGATCTTTGCCACTTCAACCTCTACATATTTCTCATCCTGAGTGATCTGTTAATGATTACGGTAACGTTATCTCATTTTCCCCACCTTGCTGTTCCGGTAGCAAGTTAATATCCTGGTCACATCTTTCCGCGCTTTTATGAACCTCTCGGCATGTGAAAGACCGCGGCGGGTTCCTTCTGTAAGGCCACCTTGATGAGATAATCCACTTTTATCCAAAAATATAACGCCGCATTTACAACGAGGAACCTTTCGGGCCTGCAGAACATTTTTGTCACCCACGCACGTTTATGAGCGTCAGTTTTTACCCCTTAAAGACTAGCAAAGCTCACCCCCTTTACGTCCCTGTATTTAATACCATTCTTCATTGTTTTTCTATCTGGCTGTCTATAATGAACGCAAACTAAGCATTTTACTCTGTGTGTGCCTTTCTTTTAGGACTAAAATGCATTCGAAAATCGTTTAATTAATTTATTTTCCATTTATTGTTATTTAACGTGCAAATAAAATACAACGGAGACACCAGTGGCCATTTTTGGCACGTAAGTCTGCATCACTCAGCCGTAAACCAACAACAATTTTGGACAGACTGTGACAGGAACCTGGACCCCTTTGTAACGACAGTCGAAAAAGATTCCAACCAAAACATTTGTGGGTCATACGCAAGCATTATGCATAATAGTGTGTAGGTGATCAGCAATCGGCAACCAAACTAACCCGTTCAATCCTACCTTAGGATTCATATTTGCGTCCACTTAACAACCGCACGGCAGCTGATGATAGATGTGGAATGGCATTACCGACAGGGACAAGGATAACTCGAATGGCCATTTATAGTTTATTAGACAAGTGACCAGATAAATTTAAACTGAACGTTACGCACGTTTTTAAGATTAAACCAAATATCTACCCCTGTTATTTCCGGCTGAACAAGTTTGAAATTCTCCACACCTATTCTCCTACGAGACTCCCGCCCAAAAATGATTGCTTATCGGCTTCCGAAGGCTACCACTCCCCGCCCCCTCGTGGAATGCTGTCTACCCATGACTGAATACTGCCCTCCCCCGGTCTCGGCCCTTTGTTGACACTCTCACATTACGACCAGCTTGACGGCGGTGTCGACCCAGACTTCTGTTCCCCCTTTTGACCCAGTCCCCGCGGCTGATCCGAGACCCACTCATTAAGTCACGCCACCACAACTACCCGTCAAGCGCTTGCCAACAAAACATCGTCTCTGTTCACGTCCGCCCCCCCCCCTTTGCCGACAAAACATTGTCTCTGTTCGCGACTAGTGCATTCAGACCAATGGGAGCCCCCAGGAACCGTCTCCTGGGATCCTATAAAACCGGACCCATACCCCTTTTGACGGATTCCCTTTGCTCTTGACGTGGAATATCCATTGTTAAGGTCTGTGTATTTATTGTGTACTATCTATCTTAATAGTACCGTACCACCTTGATAGTTGTTATCACTGGTTTTGGCGTACGCGTAACTGCTGGATACAGTTGGAGAAGTAAAGGGACGAAACAACGCCGAAGATCGTCCGCCTTATTTACGCTGTGATTTTCGATGTAATTAAAAATAAACCAAGGTATAAATATAAACACGAGTATAGAAATACCAAAATGCAACACAAATTACTGCCTCAAACTCTGAACAAACCTCATCGTAGGTAAAATCCTGAAGCGATGCAGACGAACTGCTTTCAGAGACGGGGCCCTCGTGGAAATTAGGTCCATACCGATTTGACTCAAGCAGCTTCAGGACCGGTAGGCGAGTATCCAATGTTTTTCGCTGTAGTAAAGTGGGCGAACCATCTCGACTAGAAGTGGACAGCCTAGTTGGGACTTCAGGCGGTGTAAGCAAAACGGAAGCCGTGTCGTAGTCGCTTGAGGAATCATGTGTACTGGCTACAAAGGGGCAAAAGGTAGGTGGTGCTATCACGAAGCCAAATGTTCACCTAAAGGCATTTCTGATACAGCTAACAGCAGCATTTTTCTTATCGAAACACCATTTCAGTAAAATAAGTGTAAGTGCTACAGGATGCATAACGTAGTTGTGTAACCATTTCAACATGACTCGTTGAGGTTTTTCTGAAAACAAATTCTTCGCTCAGCGTTGAACTATTCTAGGTAAAAATACAATACAATAGGTAAAATACAATATAATAGTCACCAAGCACCTCATTTAAGTGGAAAAAGATAATTATAATCTGCGGATAATATAAGCTGTCAGGGATTTCATTCGAGCGATCAGCCAACAGCAATTTTTAAATGCAAATACTTAAATCCTAATGGGGTCTAAAGTAGGCAATTAATAAATTAATTTACTGTCGCTAGCTATCGTTTCTTGAATGAGTACTTACTTTCGATAAGTTTCACATTGCCATTTAACTAAAGATAGGTTTTGGACAGTATAATGCTTTTCCAAGAACTGTGCTTCATAAGTATATTGGTTTACCCGAAATGCCAGTCCATGCGTTTGGGCCGTATAAGTTGTCGATTAAACAATGAACAAGGTCATTCCTATCGAGTATATCTAAGTTTTATTGTCTAAAAGAGCTGTGACGAAACATTAAAGATGAATAAAGTGTTAAGGTGAAATTATAGTTGAATAGATAGAAGGAAATATGTGTGGCACCTATCGCGTGTGTTGTATAAATTGCTTTTAAATTTATTTTAAACGCACAGCCAATAAAGGCTAGGTGAATGCGTTTGCGCATAGAAAGCACTCTGTATCACCGGTGAGCAAAGCTAAGGTTCCCAGTTGAACAAAACCCCCAAAGAGCCTCATCAAAATGTGCAAAACGGTAAGATGAATTTTGGAGTATACGCTACTACTTGACAAAAAGACTACCTCAAATGTGTATATTCAAATAATATTGAAACCCCGAGAATAAGTGTTCCCTGTGCCAGCGATGCAAAGCAATTGTGAAAAAGAACAATCAGGAGAAGGTTCCAAATAACTCGCAAACAAGCATAAATAGTCATACTAACGTCAGCGTTCGACCATAAGGAAAAAACGTTTTTGTAAAACAAATTTTAAAGGACTTATGAATTTATATTTCTTACTCAGGGCTTCCTTAGACATCACAAGCTGCCGAAGACGACTTTCTAGACAGCGAAGTGCTTCCGTTGACACTTTTCCTGCCTCTATGCATTGAAAACGCGCGGAGGAGTTTGAATCTGATGCAGCTTCATTTGGAGTTTGGACCTCTTCTCGATGAAAACGTGATGAGGAATCACTGCTACTGCTAACACTTCTGGTCGCCACCGGAGGTCGTGCAATTACCCTTCTCGCATATTCTGTCTGATCGACCGCAGGGCGAAAGATGTTGTTGCCTGCAGGGATGATAGAAAAAAGTGGTAGAAAGATGCTCTCTTTTTTCGCGAGCGAAACTTTACGCACTGGCTGTCATAACAAAACAAGGGGCAAGCGTATTTTTGCTGAAGAAACCAGCATTTGCTTTTATGTTTGATAATAATCTAATAAGACGGAAAACCGGCTTTAAACTGCCAAGCTTGGGATTATGAACACATGTTCGCCAACTGACATAGCGCAGATTGGCCTCCTGCGACCAAAATAAAGACGCCACAAATTCCAAGTGGATCTGTAATTTTCAGCATGTAATCAAAATGGTTGTCCACTTACCTTAATTTTCTTGACACTGACAGATTTTTAAGATTATATTTAAAAAACAACGGACTGTGCGAAACGAAGTCGGTTTAGCATATAAGCTCTGACAGCTTTACGTTATTCAGGACGCGTTCCCATAACAAATGCTGGCATGCGTAGGTGCAGGCCACGTAATGCTAGCCACCTGTACCTTATAACGTCTCCGGCCTTCTCCACTCTGTTTTCATGCTGGGCATACTGGTCCTACCGAAAAGTGCGGTGTCCAGCTACATTGCAGAAGGCATCACATAATTCTCTGCTGATTACTAACTTTTAGCTGTTATTTTATATGTGCACATGACTTCATGCTTATGCCAGGCGCACCGTCATCTCATCATAGAGTTTCAATGATCGAAGGGGAGGTCCGGATGAATTAAATGCTCAAGTACAAAGTGCCAATAACAAAATTTGACTCTTTCCATGATTGGACGTGCTTATTAGTTCTGGTTGATCGGCTGAAGGGATAAGGCAATTTAAAATACAAACAATCGGCGTTCTAAAAATGCGTTTCATGACTAAGTGTTTGTATCTGTCCCTTACAATTCAAAGACATTCGTTATTTACGGCTGCACTGAACTAAACTTCTTTTTGTAATGTTTAAAAAGACGGGTAAGTCGAACGATTAAGTATAAAAATGAATCGAAGTTAAACGCTTCGAGTACTTTCGTGTCGATAAGAGCAGCCACTACCTGTATAATTTTCACGTGCCGGTTGAAAACCCAAAATGTTTTGACTGTATGATCGACTAGCGTAACGCATCGGCGATGATGGCTGACTGGCCGCTTGCTGTGGACGTGATGGTGTTCCATGAGCTGGCACAATCGTTCGAGGTCGGTTTGCAGGTGATGTCTGAAGGCTGGGGCTGACGGCACGATAGGGCCTAACTATACTTGCCGGACGCAGACGGGATGATTTTGAGGCAGCCAATGTATCTGTTGTCTGTGTTGACGAGGTGCTGCAAGCCATTGCCTGCTCGGCAGATTTCTGATCTGCACCGGACGTTTTCAGCGCCGAAGGCAGGCGGGAACTGCGCTCAGGAGCAAATAGTTGTAATCGACTCTTGCAAAGAGGAGCCGGAGGGGTTGCATCAGCTGGGCCACGTGGAACATACGTATTTTTAAATTCTCGGTGTCCGGACTGAATACGCTGCATTTCACTTTTGCTTTGCTTGTCCGGTATGTTTTCGTATAGACTCTTTGACATCATGTTAAGCTAATGTAAACAGGTCAAAATAAGATACTGTACAACTTATAAATGGAATCATTGTTTGGGTGTGTCATATTATCAGAATGTTATGCAGTAAGTTAACCCACACGCATCTTATTTACTTCTGCTTGTACAAGCTATTATCACATAACAATAATAAATAATGCGTTAAAAATTTAAGAAACTTGGTATGGCTTCCATTCAGTCACCTGACTAAAATGTCAGCTTAACTCACATGCTCATCCGTTAGGAAAGTTCGTGTGCATCTTACCTCTTTTGCTTGGTTTTCCTATCATTTATTTTAAAACCCTAACATCTTTTTTCATCTCCACAACTATGTGGGGCGCATACTGAAAGATCCTTAACGAGAAAAGTTACAGACTATCAAAGGTTAACAAATCCAATGTAGTCCGTGTCCATTAGTTCCATATGCTGGTAACTTAAAGCCTGGTGATTCGAAGGTTATTTAAAGGCACGAAAACGATTCACCACATTCCATGGGCACATGGCTGTAATTATGTAAGGCTTCTTCAAACTATTTTGTCCGCACAAAAGCTAACAAGATTTCAGAGGGATATAAATTTATGTCATCTACTTGCCTATTACCCCCATAATAAACAACTGGATTATCTACGAACGTGTCGAATATTATTTATATTCAACAAAATCATTTCCGTTTTTCGTGGTATCATATAATAAATCGAAGAGGAAATCAATTTCATTTGTTTTTAACAAGCTGATGGACTACATGTTAATGAAAAATAGATGCTCAGAAAAAATCGTTTCCAAATATTCAAATATATATGTATTCATGTGACAAAGTGTCATAGTCTTTAAATGTGAGGGTTCGAACTCATTAATAAAACGATGGGAAAAACATTAAAAGGTAGCCCAAGGAAACCTGAAATGTTGAATATATTAATATTTTACTGTTAAACATATGGAACTGGTGTGAATCTCATTCAGAATATATAAAAGGTACTTTCAATTATGCAATTATTCTATAGTTCTCTGGTGGCCACAAAACACGTTAATTTTGTCGCACAGGAAGCGCACTTTTACAAAATAATAATAATCAAATAATAAGTTAATATGAAAACGATAACAAATATATGAATTAACGAACAAAGTTATATGATGTTTCCGGCAGTAATTGCTTGAGCTATCATATTTTAAATAACAATTTTATGAAGCAGTACGTGTTGATAGTATATAAGCTGCATCTCGAAAGGAGTTTATGATAAAGTGAAACAGAACCGAACCAAAAATTGTGCAATAAAGAACTCTAATTATAGCTATGAGACGGAAGTCACATATGAGTATTTTGTATTTTACCAGGAAAACAAAGCAATGAGTTAATGTAAAGGAAAATGAACTTCTCAACTGTTAACAGTGGCTAAATGAAAATGCCAAAGATCGGTAGGGCTCTCACGATTTCTTCAAATCCATAGAACAGAGAAAATGTACACAAATATCAGAGCAAAAAGTTAGTAATGCGTAATGACTATTACCTATTTCGTTTATGTAATGCTCCAACTTTTATTCGTAGTAAATAGGCTTTCTACAAAATGCTAACAAAATATGATATTTATGTTTATTGAATCCAATAAATCAGCCGCAATAATGAGAAATCGATGACAACCTCATAGGGTATAAACGCTCAAGGTCTAAGTTCAAGGATGAAACGAGTCAGTTCAAGGTTTTCTAAGAAATATTTCACAGTTTCTTTGTAGGATATGATTGTCTCATGGTTAACTGACGTTTGTTAAGGCTTTTTGGTGTTTTTTATAACTCGAGTATTTTGGTTAAGTTGTGCTTAACAGAAATTTTTGTATGCAGAGACAAATAAACGGTAGCATTCAGTATAGCAAAAAATGCGAACATTCGGCAGAAGAATAAAAAGCTATTCCATGCTTTCAACTTTTGTTTTATTACTAGTATTCTATGGAAAAAATGGTTTTGGAATAATAAGGATTATTTTGAGGGCAATAAGCCATAAATCGTTTCAGCAAACAGCACGCGCATCCTTAATAGCTGTGGTGTAAAAAGTACTTTCAACTTATTCGCTGCCAGTTGATTTCACAAATTATGGGCAAATTACTGTGTCTGCATATTACCACAGGATCACTTAAGAATACAATAGAACCCTTAACGAATTATAATCATCTCAATTCCAAAACTGTCCAAGCACACGAACGATCACCTTCTTTTACAGTGAACTGTTGTTCTTCTCAAGGAAGATACTTTGTTACATGCACTCCATGCATCTTCACATAAAAAAATTGAAAATTACGGATGAACCACTGCAGCAAAATACCATCAAATAAGCCTATTTCCTTAAATTAACTTCAATAAATTTGTTTCATTTGAACAACTAACGGGTTTTATTCGCGGTACAATGATATTTGATCGTATTGACCGTCTACCCACTGTGTTTAAATGGAAGCTGTATTAGCTGCCAGGTTACAGGCAAGTTCCTAAGAAATACAGTAGAGGATCAAGCTTATAGTATGGAAATTTTGCTCCTTCTTTCGAGTGTTTTTCAGGCAAAAATTCTGCACCTCCGTGAATGACTGAAGTTCGGGATTTGGAGCGGTTGACGATAGCGCACGGTGTGGTCAGTCTCCCTGCGGTTTAATGGGTCTTTTATTCAACACCAGATAAATGTGTTTAGGCGAAAGGATGTTTACTGGTGGCTAAAGAATTAGCCAACAGTGTCAGCATCATTGCTCTGAGTATGAAATTTGGCACGTGGTTCGGAATTTGCGAACGCCATCACAGCGGAAAAGAGCGCCCACCGAATTAGTACCCAGTATTCGTGGAAGCTGCCGTTAATGCAGAAAACTAATGATAGTTCTCATGAACAAAAGGTTACTTACCGCCACAGTGGTAAGGAGCTGATGATATTGATGAAGAAGTAGAAGAACTCGGAACTACGTGGCAATATTTGAGTGTGCCGCGTAATAATGTCAAACCAGAGCATTGTCTTTTGGCCTTCTCAAATTTACATGAATCTAAACTGGGAATTCAGACCATGGTACCTTGGACATTCGAGATGTAGACTCCTTAGAGTTTTGACATATTAAATGTAATAGGCACCTGTTATCGTCCTGTCGTAGTTCTAGCATATGCCCTACAATTGTCCGCATGGCAGTGGACCGTGAACATGGTGTGCTTTTTAGTCACAGTTGGTTTTATTGAGTATAGACGCCCTTTGAAAAATTCACATAGGTGGTGTTATGCACGCCCACTCGCAAAATCATGTCGGGCCAGCCACCTGCACATGGAGTTTCCTTTACGTTTTCTTGAAAATGAACCAAGGTCGATAAGACTGAGAAGATAACAGTAAATAAAACACGGGTCTATTGTCATCAGAACCTAAGCCATACGCAAGACAGTTTCTTTGCCCATCGTGATGTGCGACATACAGTGGACATCGGAGGTAACGGACAAACTGGTCACTTCGGATGGACTGTCTTGCGTTCATATGATATCTTGACAACGTTTCAATTACCTCGCCAAAAAGCCAAACGAATATAAAAATGAACTGAAAAGTCGGCATCCCAAGAAGTATAATTCGGTAGAAGAAGGTCTTCGGGAAAATTTTGTTTATTGAGTGAATTTTGAACACTGGCTCACAAGGTGGTCATCAAACGGATGCGAATCGTACGAAACAGTTAATCCACAACAAATATATGTTAATTATGCCAGTTTACAGGCAATTTTAGAGTTTTATTAGAGCACCTCTTGGGCGCCTTCCAAAACCTCGAAGGCAGGAAAAAACCTAAAACAAAAAAACTCACTATGTTGCAGCCAGTTTTGCTTTTTATTTCCATTTTATGTTTTGTCAATACTGGGCAAGATAGGGAGTTTGTTTCAAGTGACAAAAACCTGGCTTCGAAGGTACGATACAAACGGAACACATGTAAAATTGTAAACTGAGTTGACACATCAGCAAGAGAAAAGTTGCATATCGTTTAGGGTCATTAGTTCGGGACGGGGAGGGTTGGCACAAGAACACAGTGTTCTCAGGCTGCCTTCAATGGTTGTCGGAAAAGATGTGCGCTATCGGCTGAAGAATTAGCAGATTGCGGGCTGCAGCTTCAGCAGCATTAGCTTCAGCATTAGGCCTGGCAGGGTTCAAAGTCCACGAACGCCATCTGAGTGAAAGAGAGATTCCACCGAGTCAGCGCCCGAAATTCGTGAAAGTTGTGCTGAATGTAGAAAACTAGTGATAACGCTCTTAAAAATAGGATAGCTTTGCTGGGTTTTAATACTTCTGGGCAGCTTATTCCAGATTGATGTGGCGTTAACTGAAAAGAAGTGCCGGTACTTAACTGTGCGTGGCATAGGAAGAAATAAAAACACATCTCGATGACTGGCGCGCTGAGAGTGCTCGAGCTGCCTCATTGTACTGAGAGGATTAAAGGTTTGGCCATTCAATCTTTTACCAGTAAAAATAGAACCTTCTGCTATCTACGAAGCCACAGGGGATCCAGCTTTATAAGTTCGCACCTTTGTTGGAAGGCTTAGTTAGAGTGTTCTGTGGTGAAAACTCTTCTAGTGACGAAGTGTTGCACCGATTCTATTTTCTTTCGTTCACTAGTGCGACGAAGAATGAATAGGGGCGAGCAGTATTCAAGACTAGGTCGCACGAACATGTTATTAAGGCTAGTTCCAACCTTTATGGTCTTAAAATTTCGAAGGATAAATCCGGTGTTTCGGCGTGCTTTCGAGACTATCAGTGCACAGTGCTCTGATTATTTGAGTTGGATATGCCCAAATCCTTGATAACTCCTGGGGCATTTAGTTCGTGGCCGTCAATTCTTAATTCTGGTTGACGATCGTCGCCAACAACCAAAACATTTGTGGCTAAAATGGTTTAATATAGTGGTTCGTGGTAAAAATTGGTAATTTTCACCCGCATATGATTATGCGGTTAGTGGAGAAGAAAATAGTTGTAACCCGCTTGTAATCATGCGGTCGGTTGGGGACTAATTTTAGACTGCATCTAATTGTGCGGTCGGTGGTGGTTGGCTTTGGCTTCCTCCAGTCTGGGTAGGCTGCCGTCTCTTCCATGCTTCTCTGAGGTTGATATACGTCGCGTCCAATTCGATGTGCCTGTTGATGCACGAGTCGTCGGAGTTGATGTCTTATAAGAATTCACGGCCTTTCTTGTATGGACAGGAGCCAAAGATGCGAGTTTTGTTCCACGTAAACTGGTGTACAGTTTCAATTGTATAAATGGTGACTTCAGAGAAGTGACAGCGCCCTTTTACCGCTATTTGCTGTTCGCGTAAGCGGGTTATACTAATAATAAGGTTTATTTGTAAAGCACATCTTTGCGCCGTCAAAAACCCCGGAAGGCAGGAAAAAACCTAACCCAAACCACTTCTTTCGCAGTGACTATTGCATTTGTTTTGGTCTTTTGCTAGGTCAATAGTGTGCGAAATATGGAGTTTGTTTTAAGTGAAAAAAACCTGACTTCTAAGGCACAATACTAGAAAAACATGAAATAAAATAACTATACATTGGATGTGTTACGGTTTTATAGTAAGAATACTTGGGACCTTGAAAAACTGTCAAGTCCTTTAACTGAGGTATAGTTAACCGCGGTCAGTTTGAAGGCGAAACATAATCAGCTGAGGACATCGCATCTTCCGTATGTATGGGTCTGCTCGATACGGAGATTACAATCGTTGTCCATTGGCAGAATTTTGATAATTAGATGGGATGTCGCAGATGTCTGAGCTGGGTCGAGGCAACTGGAAGCTGATTGCGAAGCACCATCGTCATTCAAGTGCATCGGCAGAAGACACTTGGCCACTCGTTTGTCAAATATCTACGTGAGATTGAGATTTACATGATTAAAATTTATACTACTGATACATTATAAGAGGAAACAATATAAATTTTAGTATAATTGTAGAGAAAATTATTTTCTTTCATAACAATGTTTTATAGATATTAAGATGTTAGTCAAAGAATATTGGAATCGATTATTTGTTCTTAGTTTTTTTTTTATTTTTTTTTAAGGACTGGAAAAGGAAGCAAGGTACAATTTTGCTTAATCTTTGATTTGATCAGCGTTGGAAACTGGAGCAGTGGCCAGTTTTCTCCAAAATGCGCGGGAACACTCCTGGACTGTTAGATCCCTGTTGGTCCGAATTGGATGTTAGAGGACTGGTTTGCAAGTTGTCCTATTTTGTTCAGAAATATATGCGTCATGTCATTTGAGAAGAACTGCTTGGCCCCTTTTCTAAATTCGGCTAAACTGTGGCTTTTGCGAATATCTTTGGGAAGGGCATTCCATATGATCGCATATCTTATGGTTTTGAAATTTGATCGCTGGCCGTCCTAGCTTTAGCGTTATGAATTGTATGCTGGTTGTTTCTAGTGGGACGGGAACCGTTTTGGTTTGTTAACATATAATTGCTAAGGATGGTATGATTATGTGTCACTTTATATAGGAAAGTTAAACCATTATGGAGTCGCCTTTGCCAGAGGGGTTTAAGACCATATCTATTGTACATTATTGTATAGGAGTCTCGGGCGTCATCGCGTTTACACAGAAATCTGGTAAACCTTCTCTGTATTATTTCTAGTTACTGTCTGTCATCTGCTGGCATGGTACCGAAAAATATTGAGCAGTAATCTAGAATAGGTTAAACGTACATTTTGTAAAGTTAAGTCTTAAGTGTAATTGATGTGAAATATTTACTTATGAAGCCACATAGTCGATTGGCTTTTGGTGCGATTTGTTTAACATGTGGGGATAAGTCAAGAGTATTAGAATAGCTAAGACCTAAATCTTTTAAAGACGGTAGCTCTTTTATTTCTTGACAACTAAACATTATGGGGGGAAGTTTTAGTGGTCCAAAAATCAGGAGATGACATTTTGCTGGTGAAAATGGCATTCGCCACTGAACACTCATGTAGTTATTCATAGATTCAATGTCAAGATTTTGGGGTTTATAGAAGGGTAACTAGGATCAGTTCTTATTTTAATGTTAAGAGGGAGCACTGCTATTATTGTCTTATGATCACTATCAAAGGTTAAGCTGTCGTAGTGCGTATATAAATGCCAGATTTCATTGGTGAGAATAACATCCAGTATCAGAAGAAATGGGGGCGCACACTGGGAGAGGTTTATTACAAGTCTGACGTTTCGGGTAGTGGTCTTGTCTACCCATCTTCAGAGAATGGATACGCTGGCTCAAAATTCTCGTCTTTATGCCGTCCTTTCTTGCGTGCGCCCGTTCGACCAATCACGTTTGAGCCACTCTGTGTGTCTCTGGCCGCGTCCTCGGCCTCTCTGTCATTCGGTCTCCTGCCTGTCACCTGGCGAGTATACTGTTTCCTCTGGTTGGTTTGTTTATTATTTGCATCCAGTTATAAAAGACAATTGATGATAATAATTCATCATGTCTGGATGGGGCTGATAGTTCTGCCCAGTTTATTTCTGGATGGTTTAAGTCTCCTGCAATTATCTTATATTCTGTTTGGATATTTGATATAATATCTAATATATTTGTAAGGCTCGTGTCATCATTACTATCTTCCGGAGGGGTGTACAAACATCCAATTAGAATGTTTTTAAGGGTCTTGGATGTTATTATAGCGAAGAACGCTTCGCCATTGAACGTCTCCTGTAGAACCTCAAAGCCACTCTGTTCTATGGTAGATCTAATGTAGACCATACAACCTCCTCGTTTATTAGCACGGTCCTGTCTATAGAAGGGGTAGTTTGCTATAAAAAGCGAAGCATTGGAGGTTGAATCGTTTACCCATGTTTCGGTTAAAAAGACTATATCGGGATTTTGTGTGTCAATAAAAGTCCTAAGTCGTGGAACTTTGTTTACTATCTATCTAGCATTAATAAGAGCAACACTTATGGTGTCGGATACAAAAGCTGGAATCTGTTGTGAAAAAATGGATTCCTATTACTTGTTTGATTGTGTTGAGGGCTCATGTGCGGAAATTGTGTGATTGGTGGACAATATGGTGGTAATGGACTATTTTTGGCGAATTGTGCATTATTGGGAAATATTGGTGATGAGAGTGATGGAATTCGATGGAATTGTGTAACTATCGGAGGGTATGGTGTTGTGCGAGGTGGGATTTGAGTGTGTGTGTTATATTGAAAGGGTTAGGTGTGCGGTGGTCGTCTTGTGTATGGGCTCGGATACATGGGTTGAGGGAAGGGGATAGGTGTCATTTGAGGGTGTGCATTTAAATACGGATAATCGTTTTGATATGTAATTCTGTTTGGGAATGGTGGTCTATTTTGGGTTGTTCGGGGAAAATAATCTGACAGTGGTTTATTACTTTGGTTCGTTGAGTTAGGACTGGTATTGCTATTTATGGACATGTTTAGACTTGTGTTGCTATTTATCAGTGTATCGTGATTAGATCCAGGATAAGTGTCGTTCATGTCTAATGGTGTGATACTATTTCGGGGTCTTTTTGTTTTGAACCTTATTCTTTGCATTTATTGCTTCGGCAGGTTTATAATAATATAATAAAAATAATATGTTTATTATGCCAGTTTACAGGCAATTGTAAAGAGTTGGTAATGCACCTCTTGGGCGCCTTCCAACACCTCGAAGACCGGAAAAAACCTAAAATAAACTCCCTATGTTCCAGCCAGTATTGATTTTGTTTCAGGTTTATTGTTTTGTCATAACTGAGCGAGATAGGGAGTTTGTTCCAAGTGAAAAAAACCTGCCTTCAAAGGTATGATACAAACGGAATAAATGTACAGTTGTAAGCTGAGTTGACTCATCAGCAGGAGAACTGTTTCATATCGTTTAAAAACATTAGTTCCAGACGGAGAGGGTTGGCACAAGAACACAGTGTTCTCAGTCTTCCTTCAATGGTTGTCGGCAAAAGATGCGCGCTATCGGGTGAAGGGTTAGCAGACTGCGGGCTGCTGCTTCAGCAGCATTTTCTTCAGTATGAAGCCTGGCGGGGTTCAAAGTCCACGAACGCC
>JAYGXS010000004.1:44105181-44168520 GCA_036362985.1 Ligula intestinalis | reverse complement strand
AAAGAATATCTGAAATTCCTCCTAAAGGGTGAGGAAAAAGTCGAAGTCCTAAAGGCATTCCGAATGGGCCGTATAACAGACTCAAAAGATGAACAACGCCAACCAAGACCGTTGAAGGTTGTTCTGAAGAGTGAAGCTGAGGTCCAGCTATTGTTAAGCAGGAAACCAATACTTAGATACTCACACCCGACGGTTTTTTTTCAGCGGGATGTTTCCCCCGTGGAGCGGGAGAAATGGAGATTGCTAAAAGTAGAACTCCACAGGAGATGCGAACTCGGCGAGAGCAATCTTCGAATTCTGAACGGGGAGATCGTCCATGTCCCGAGGTCACTCCTCTGGAGAAAGCCGATAACACTAACAGCCTAGTCGGGATAGGAAACAGTCCGTCTCCATCAGCACCGGCAGCCCCCTGCATGCAATCTCACGCAAGAGGCAACCGCCTGCATAAAGTGGTGAATAAGTCTAAATTGAGCTTTCTTTACACTAATGCCCAAAGTCTTCCCTCGAAAATTGATGAACTCAAGGCAGTACTTTCGGAGCGGAAACCTGATGTAGTTGCCATAACGGAAACATGGCTAAAAGCAGAAATCGCAGATTCGGAGATTTCGATTCCAGCATACCAGCTTTTCCGCAAAGACCGCCAAAACCGACAAGGAGGTGGGGTTGTCGTGTATGTCAGAACTGAAATCTCTGTTGTAGAAAGAGAACACACTCTAGCCCTGGAGTATGAGTCCATCTGGTTAAAGATCAAGAAGGCGAATTCACAGAACCTTGAATTCCTGGCCGTTTACCGGCCACCAAACATTCTGAGCGGAGCCGACGACTCACTCCTTGGTCTGGTGAAAGAAGCTGCTAGCCACCAGGAGGTTCTCATCGTTGGTGACTTCAATGCCCCTGCAATTGAATGGAACAACCTGACAGTTGAGGCGGCGTCAACTTCCTTTAGTTCCAAATTAATGGATCTCACGTTTGACCTGTCTCTAGTTCAGAACGTTAAGGGCATAACCAGATTTCGAGAAAATCAGCGGGCTACTTGTTTGGATCTCATTTTCACGAAGGATTCGTCCTACATAGATGAAGTTCATTCAAGCGCTCCGCTCGGTAAGAGTGATCATACGACGCTAATGTGGGATTACTCACTCCATACTCAACGGCTGAGGAAAACGGAGGACCAGCCAAACATATGGAAGGCAGATTTCAATTCAATGAAGAATGCACTATCGACCGTGAATTGGGACTGCCTACTCAAGGGGGATCCGGAGGAGGATTGGAGCTCACTCACGAGGGTTGCATTAGATCTGCTTAAGCGCTTTTGTCCGGTCAAGGTACACAAGACGACTAGTCGTCCTGCCTGGTTGACGAGAGACCTTAACAGGCAACTGAAGAAGAAAAATAGGAAATGGAAGTTATTCAGAAAAACTGGGTCGCCAGTACACCTCGAGGAATTCCGGCGCCAAAGAAATGCAGTAAAAAAATCAATTCGCCAGGCCAGGAAAAACTATGAATCAAGAATCCTCCAACAGGCCGAAGAAAAGCCCAAAATTCTATTCCGCTATATTAACAGTAGATTAAAAAACAAGGATCCTGTCGCAGTACTTAAGAATGATGATGGCGGAGAAGTCGTTGAGAATGACGAGAAAGCCGAGTACTGTAGCCGGTTCTTTGCCTCGGTATTCACTAGGGAAACCGAGCTTCATTTTGATAATGCCAACAGTGCTGTTGCAAACGCCGGTCCGGCACTTCATTCTCTACTATTTCCAACATCTGTAGTTGAGAGGGAGCTGCAGAGCCTCAAAGAAGCAAAGTCATCCGGTCCAGACAATATACCAGCCAAGTTCTTGAAAGAATTGGCAAGCGAACTCTCATAGCCCCTAGCACATATCTTTCGTTCTTCATTTGAACTAGGAAAACTGCCATCTGAATGGAAAATGGCAAATATTTACCCGATATACAAGGGCGGAGCTCGAACAAAGGTTAACAATTACCGGCCCGTCAGCCTAACTTGCATTTGCTGTAAGGTGATGGAAACGATAATTAAGAAGACGACAATGGAGTTCTTGGAGGAGAACAATCTACTGTCAGGGCTCCAACACGGCTTCAGAAAGAACCATTCTTGTCTTTCTAGCCTTCTACTATCCACTGAGCAGTGGACTCGCGCACTAGATGAAGATGATAAGGTTGACGTCATCTATACGGACTTCAAGAAGGCATTCGACAGCGTCCCACATAAGCGTCTAATGTATAAATTGTCAGAAATTGGCATAAGAGGAAACCTGCTGGCATGGATCACAGATTTTCTCACAGGGCGATCGCAAACTGTGTGCATCGGTGACTCAAAGTCAAGCCCTGCATATGTTCTGAGTGGCGTCCCCCAAGGCTCTGTCTTAGGGCCACTGCTCTTCCTTATCTATATCAACGACTGTGTCAACGACCTGGGTTGCAGTGCTATCATGTTTGCCGACGACGTCAAACTCTGGAGAGCCATCAGGTCTGACGCCGATCGGAAAGCGCTTCAAGAGAGTCTTAATCGACTTAGCTGCTGATCTGCTCGTTGGCTTTTAAACTTCAATATTAGTAAGTGTGTGGTATTAAGACTCCGTACTAGAAGGACTGATGAGGAGAACGATTCCTTCCAATACCTCCTCGATGGGCACCCGCTTTCAAATGTGAACGAAAAAAAGGATCTCGGTGTTCTAATAAATTCCTCACTCAAACCATCTACTCAGTGTGTAAAGGCAGCTAAACGCGCGACACAGGTGCTGTTTGCGATAAGGCGGGGATTCGTAAACATTGACAAGGAGCTCTTCAGGAAAACCTACGGAGCGTTTGTTCGGTCCCACTTGGAGTATGCTGTCCAGGCCTGGCGTCCGTGGTTCAAGAAGGATTACCTGCACCTGGAACGAGTGCAGGCGAGGGCTACGAAGATGGTCAAGAATCTTGGTCATCTGCCTTATGAAGACAGACTGACCGAACTTGATCTTTTCCCTCTCAATTATAGGCAACTCCGCGGGGACCTCATACAAACCTACCGAATTGTTAGAGGCCAAGACTGCGCCCTAGCATTTGATGATTTCTTCGAATTGGCTCGGACTGACCATCTGCGAGGTCATCCTTTTAAACTACAGAGGAAACCGGCCCGTATCGACGTTCGACGAAACGCCTTCTCGCAGAGGGTCATTGGAGCGTGGAACGGACTCCCGGAAGATGTGGTCCTCTCAGATACTGTTGACATTTTTAAACACAAACTTGATTCTCATTTGCTGAGGAACTGTGGCAGATATAATGAACAAAGTGTCAGTAGCAGCACCTTGCAACTGGCTCACACTTATCGCTGATGTTAAGCCTACATTTGTACATTTGTATTATGTACTATTGTTACGGTGGACCTCTTATGCGATTTTGGTTATGAATAGGGAGCTCAAGGGCTAAAGCCTTCTTCCCTTAATAAAGTGACTTAAAGTGACTTAAAGTGACTTAAAATATGATATGTTAATCTCATCTTTATAAATTGTATCCCTTAAACTTTTTGGACTTTTCGTCCGTTTGGCAGGAGAACTTTTCAAAAGACTTCTTAACCGTTTTTCTGTAGTTGATAACGGAATTTGGTAACCGTAACTTCTTCCTCGGACAGCACAATCGTTTAGGCGCTCGACTTCTATGCGAGGGGTCTGAGGTTCGAACCCGAGTGGTGAGACAGCTTTCTACCTTGTTGCGGTGATGTCGGGTGTTCGAATTCAGGCACTGGTGAACATTTTTCCCCTCTTACAGGGCTTTATCGCACAAACTTACAATTCCCGTGCCTTTATTGACTTTATGTAAAGGCATTGAGATCAAATTCCGCACTAGAACCGATAGAAGTGGAAGGAAAGTTGAGAAAATTCCCCAAAAGTCTAACTTAGACGATAGCTTTGACACGATAGTACAACGAATATCTTTGTTATAAATAACGACTCAGCCTTTGTAGTAGTTCTAGCTCTATTTTTCGGTGATGGGATAGGCTTTCTGGGCGTAGAAACAGTAAAAAGGCGAGGGATAAAGTTCGATGAAGCCACAATTTTGCAGGAGTCAGCCTAGTCCGGTTGTAGTCTTCTGAAGGGTACGATATTTGTCGGTCGAGGTTAATTCGAAAATCTTTAGATCCCTTGGAGGTCGGAGATGGAGGTCGATTTCGAAGCGCGCACCTTATAGTTGTAGGACAGTTCAATTGATTGGCATTTCAGTCAGTCAGTATATTTGAGGGAAAAATAGGCATGCGCCTCTGAACTCCCTATTTGCCACATGAAAATCTCAAGAATTATAAACAATGTTAACAAGTTTTTAGTCAGGAAAATATAGACCATTACATGGTGCAGTGGTGTTTCGAGGCTAATTTGTCACATAGTTCCCTTTGTGCTGTAGCATGTGTATATGAAGTCGGTGTTTGAATGTCTTTACAGATTGGGGCATAGCAATCGCCTCGGGTAGGTTATCACACGGGTCCACGACCAATTAGAAAAAAAATACTTCCTCATGTCCGATCGTCCTTGAGGCACATAGAGTTCGAAGGGATGTTCCCAGAGATTTGTTGTTGTGGCAAGTTGGAAGAAATCGTCACACATGAGAGTGCAGTCAAAACCACGCACGGTATGGAAGGTTTGTATCAAAGCTTCGCATAACTGCCTATAACTCAAAGGATACAGATTAAGCTTATTTAGGCGGATCTCAAACGGTTGTGAACCTTGGCCTCTTACTTATTTTGGTGCTCGCCGCTGCACCCTCTTAAGTACCTTATAATCCTGCCGCATCCACGGTTTACAGGCTTGAATCGCGTATTTAAGATGTGGCCTTATGAAGGTACCGAAGATTTTTGAGAAACAGTCTTCGTAAAATCCATGAATGCCCGCTTGATGGCATACAACATTGAAGTTGCAGTTTTAGCAGCCCTACAACATTGTGTAGGATGTTCGAGGTTGTCTGTCATCCAGATGCCAAGATCTTTCTGTATTTCTGTTTCTTGGAGTGGAATTCCGTTCAGATGGTAGGGTCGCGCATCAGGGACCGAATTTCGATTTCCCGGACGCAGCAGACTGCGTTGGTTTTAATTGAAGAACTTCTGAGGTGTTGCGTGTCATCCAAGTATACAGGTTCCCTTCACTTAGAACAAACTTTCGATCTTGCAACCGATTGATTGAGTATCAAAAGAAAACAAAGTCAATATTGATTGTAAATGAAGAGGTTTGTTTTAAGTTTCTTTTCCTGTTTATCAAGGGTTTTGACGGTTCCAAAAAGGTGCCTTACCAATAAATCTTATTAAATATATTTGACTATAGACATCGGCAGTATATCTAAGGTAGCATTTCTCACATTCCATCGAGCTCCTTGGTATACCTAGCCACTCTTTTCAGAATCCTTCGAAGCGGAACTCGTCGATGTTCATAGTTTTTTATTAGGATCCTGCGGTAGGTATGCTGAGTGACAGCGGAATAGTTATAAAGACAAAACACACTTCAGTAAGAGCAAACAGTGAATGAGGCAAAGGTACATATACATATTTGACAGGAAATACATTGAATACAGCGAAAAGGTGCTTTTGAGCGTACATTATTCCTACATGATTCCATCCATAGCGTCCTATTTAAGTGTCATGCCCCCGTCTGATGTATCGGCTTCCATCGGTTCATCCGTGAACGCTCCCACGGTCAGCATCTCGTGTGGTGTTATCCCCCAGAAAGAGGAGCATAACACCGCGGCGCAAACACCACATATTTATGTTTTGGCTTACATAAATAAATAAATTTTATATTTTAGGCCCAAAGGGCCTTGTCATTGCGAGATTGATCCGCGGGTTGGCACTTCATGTCCCTAGTGACAGCCAGGCGGCAACAATGATGAATCAGCTTCTGGGCATCCTTACAGGCTCAGATATTATATTCCTCACTTCGGTCAACTGTTCTCGTCGCCGTTCTCTGTGAGGATGCACAGTAAATTACTCTTCTTTTTCTCCTTAACCTTAATATGTAGCTCACCATATTTGGGCACAAGATTCGAATAGATATTGTACATCGATTACATCTGTCTACTGAATCTGTACTTTATGTAGGGCATGTCTGAATGCCGATCGAAGTAAGCCCACTACATCAACTTTAAAATAAAGGAAAGGCAAATCATTGTGACGCATACTAATTTTGTGACCCAGTGAATGATGTTGTTGAGTGTCATACAGACCAGCGCGTCCAAAGCTATGAATCATGTTCATCGTTAGCAACATAACTTTTTCATGACAGTGACATGAAAATTAGCCTTCTTCTCCCTATAAAACACAGGCATCCCAAAACCCACATTTTAAACATCAAACAGTCAAGAAAGTCGCAAACATCGTATGCTGGTGGCTGGCTGGTTTATAGAGCTAATGAGATTCAGGTATTTGCCCACTGCAGTGGCAGGAAGAACTTCCTAGCGAAAATGAGAGCGGTCTATAGTACTGAGGCTAAGGGGACTGCACTTCTGCTCAAACAATATCACGCGATTAAAGGCTAGGCAACAGTGAAATGCGTTCAGTGGCGGCAGCCTTAAAAACTCGTCGAAAATATACGAAAGTCTATAACGAACATGGACTAACTCTATCCTCCGAGCAGTGTACCAACTTTCCGGTAAAACGCACAGATGATAGAAGGTATTCTAATCAGTCTATATGTTCAGCAGCCAAAATTCACAGAAAGGCTTACTTCTCCGTTCATCGAACGATGGTTGCAAGGATACTGATATTTCCAGCTGAAAAGTTTGAAATTGTCCACGCCTTTTCTTCAGCAAATATCCTGTTCGAACCACCTATGACTGTTTCTCTCTTGCCAGAGCTGTCTCTCTTTCTCTGAGCCGTGTGCCCGTGTCACCTTCCTCCTGCGAATGCTGGCCGCCTTCTGGTGTTTATACTTCTCACTCGATTGCACACGACTGAATACTGCCCCCAGCCTTCCAGTTCAGCTCCCTGACTAGTTATCCTCGTATCTCACAATGTTTTCGGTTCACCGCTGACACCAGATACATTCATATCGACTCCCGGAAATGAAATCCGGTAAAATAACTTTCAGTGAGAGCCAGCTGTCCAACCCCTTTCCGTTCTTGGCACAGTTGTTGCGGTCACTCCGAGAATGACTCGTCCAGCGGTTGACAATTTCATATTGCTTCTGTTCGCGAACCCCCTTCCCTTTTCACGCTTGTGTTTTAGACCAATCCTGATGCCACATGAATTGCCTCATGAACTCATATGAGAACAGAGCCATGCCCCTTCGCCTCCTAACACAAAAGTGCTTTCCAAAGATTAAGTTGCCCCGTGTGGCGTTGTTGTTGAACTTGCGTTGTTCCCTTATACAGGGTAAAGTTGGTGTTAATCATAATTTTATTATTTCACAAATGAAAACAATATTTAAAAGTATGATTTTATTGTTATTTTTCAATGCTTTGACCATTGCAACAGTAGCTGAATAAAGAGAAGCCATTGAGCATGAATGCACCTCAATACCAGGGTTATTGTGTCATGGTGTGTGCGATTGTATTGCTTCGCGTTTTCAGCAGTGTCATGATCGAAATGGACATCATCTTGAGAACATCCAATGAAAAAAAACAATAAAATGGTACTTGTTAGCATTTTTACATTTTTGAAATATTGAAATTATGATAAATACCAGTTTTATAATTATATAAAATGTGTAAACATTTTTTGGGGACACCCTGTATATAGTCAGGCGATTTGGTTGACTCTCTTCGCTCTTAACTCAGAGTCAGAGAAGTCAGGAAGACGAAACAGTTAAATTTTCCAATTCTTCGAGAGTAAAACCATCGTGAATACTTAAAGACCTTAAAAGAGCGGAAGCTTCGTGCTAACCAGAGATGCAGGTCTTTTTTTCAAGTCACAGGAACAATAGGCATCCGTATCTTAATCGATCATTTGAATATGAAGCTAGAAGAGAAACCGTTTTCTGGAGAATCTATAAGGATTCATAACGAAACCGCGGAACCGCAGAGTCCATCTTCACGGTCCGTCACTTGCCAGGCAGGTATCAGTAAATCACAAATGCCTCAACAGCAATTTTGCAGAATTGAGAAAGGACTTTGATACTGAAACTACACAGAAACGCAAATTTAATGTGCAATTTATCAAAGTGGTGAAAAACTTCAGAACTCCATGGCAGATTAGCCTATGGAAACTAGGCAATATTTGGAATATTTGCGGTGACTGATATGGTACACCATGGCCACGTGCTCGATTCCGCCATATCCAATCCTATGTGGGCCGCTATGCTCTTGTTCGCCTCCCATCGGGAGCAGCGGCGGACAGAATTTGATTACCGAACCGTTAAAATCTCTGTAGAATTCGTCGTCGAACGGTTTTTTTTGAGGGAATGGAAGAACAGCATCTATGATTTACTATCGGCGGATGACTGGGTGCCAAACGTCATAACGGCAAGAAAAATGTAGGGAAGTGTCCACCTATTCGTCGCCGGTAGCTCTAAAGTCATTTCAACTATAGACAATGGTCATGCAACGAATAACGTAAAATTATCGGACGATCTCGTTTCACATGAATGGAGAATTTCGCGTATGTAAGAAGCATAATTTTAAATACAATATCCACGACAAAATCTCAAGTTGAATCTTCGAAGAAAGACAAGACTTTGGCTAGACAAAACATATCTTACTGAGCTATTCATCGATTGCCGATACAGGACTATTGTCCTGGCAATGGGTCGGAGACGTGGACTGTTTATTATGACCATCCAAGAAGATTCGACAGTTTGTTTTCCACATGCTTCCCAAAATACTATCAATGAAGGGACGAAAAAAACGAGACAGTTGGCTCCTGGAAAAACAGGCGTTTTTCAGTATCAACGCCACGCTTGGGCAGATATAACTGCGCTGGAATCACTACTATGTGGCTATCCCAGGCTTACCAAATTCTTTTCTCTTCGGTAACATTACTTACGGCATTCGCATACGAGATGGACAAAAGTGTCACTATAAGGACACACTGAAGACCTTCATACGCACCTGCAAATCAAAGTGGTCACCTGGAAATTCGTCGCTCGAGGTCGGCATAAGTAGCATCCTTCCGTAAAGACCGGATCAGCTATCAAAGAAGCCAACAAAACTGCTACTGTTGTGGCAGAGGCAGATCTGCAAGAATCAAATACTACTGAAAATTGCACAATTACCTAGCCTCTGTCTTTATTTCAGTATTGTTAAGGGATATTTCGTGTACGCATAGGTCCTATTGGACTTTTCGAACCCAAAGATAATTGCAACATGATTAACTCCCGCCCCCGCCATCAACAACACACCACAACTATCGCAGTTGCTTAGGGTATCAATGAAAACACTAACGCTGACTGCAAAATATTATGGCTTTACAAAAGTAGTATTCTATTAAATTTTGCCTCTCTGATAATATACGCACTCGCTTTACTGAGAGGTGTAAACCAGTGTCTGGAGCCCCGACCAGACTCCGATAACGGAAAACTCAGCTAGAAGTAGCACCACCGACTCTTCCACCAGCAGTGTTGTCAACACTAACGCAGCTGACGCTGTCTTGTATTGCCAGCGCCAAGCCTGCAAACTGTCACGTGACTGCCCTCATCTGTTTGCTTCTGGGGCAGCCAATCACAAGTGTCGTACACTGCTATTGCCCAAGCAGTTGATCAAGCAGTCAATGACTCACTCTCTAATGACGTTTATGCATTCAGGCCCATAGCACGCTAGCAGACAGATGGCGCGCAGGGCCCGGGCCTGTCGCGTGTCGGGGCTTCAGACCATTACTGAGTTTCCGCACACAATAAACAATTTCTCCTGGTTCTATCTTTTCTCTTCTTATGCGGGACAGATCGTGATAATTGTAGTGCTCTGAGCATACTCACGGCCTAAACGCCAATAGTCTCATTTTTCTCTCGCTATCCTCGTTTATTTGTATCAAGCATCAACCTGGCCGGCCCTCGCAAAGTTATCTGACTGAGAGTAAATGCCAGTGACCCAAAAATATATCTGTTGTAGCCCGTGCGCCTGCATACACTGCCTCAGGAAATCTGGGTCACTGCATGTGTCTGTTCAGCCATTTCCAACTCTATGCAAATTTTAGATAAAACCGCACTACAAACATCAAAATCACGTCCTTTCCGGCCTCTTTACCCACATTCCTGGAAAACATATCAGAACCTCCACGTCCCGAGCAACACCTCGAAACAAATTAAACTCTTTCCAGGGTTAAGCATTCGATAAGATTCCTCATGATCGGCATGGCAAACGCACCGTTATCTATTAGAATATGCACATCTAGCGGAAGTACTAAGCATATTATGGGATGAATTCCGTTACAGGACGTGGTTCGCAGATCGTGCGTCACAGACTTAGACGATCGGTTTAAAAGCAAAGAGGCGAGCCAGCAACTCCATCACACCAGTACGTAACGTACTTATTGCTCGCTTGATTTGTCGCCTCCGTCGCGGTTGAATTCGGAGCCTCATCACTGAGGTAGAGAGGTGATGATCCGTCCAGCCATCAAGGTTGCGGATCGCCTTGTTTACAAGCACGTCCTGCCAATCTAACCTATGAGCATAAACGCATTCCAGTAACTGTCAGTGTCACGATCGATGTGCACTTATATATGTTGCCTTTTCCGTGTCGGAAGACTGCGGAAGGTGGTGATCAGGAGCAGGCGATGTTCTGGGCAGGATCTTAAAGGAAGGAAAACGTTATCTTCACAGCCGTGAGACGATGGAAGCCAAACTTACATTCTCACGGCCGTTGTCTGTCCCAAGGCGACACTTGAAGTAGCCAGTGAAAACCACTTTGTCTGCCTTCGGCACAGCCGCCAGAAAAGTGCGCAGGTCTTAACAAAACCTGTTCCTCACCGCTTCGGAACCTGTCATTTTGAGACTGTAGGTGCTCCGCTTTTGAAACTCCAGAAAAATTAATTTCTGATCGCGGTATATATCAGTATATTTAAGGTCTATAGGCGTAGACCAAAATTGTTAGTGTATATTCGTGTTGAAACCCGTCAACCCCTGTAAAATATACACAGTCGTTAGTTGTATAAATTGACGTTGTAACTTACCATACTAACAGTCTAGGTACTTGCTAAGAGGCCCAGGCAGTGAGAAGACAAGCGCAGTCTGTTAAGACGTTCTTTCTGCCTGCAGACGACGGCTAGAGAGAAACTTGTGGTCCGCACCCATTTCTTTTAGCTGTTTTTTTTTCGGAGCATCTGATCTGGCTGGGAGCAGTGATATCGTCCTTCTAACGCACCAGGTCTTTAGTGACTAGTGCCGATCGGTTGCTCCTTTGCTTGTCTAAAGGGAAAACACATTCCAGGCAACCAGAGTTTGCGGATCCACTCTGGCTGTCTAAGGTGAGTTGGGGATGGATGTGGAAGCGGGGTATTATTTTTTTGGTTTCTCTACCGGGACTTATGCATCTGTGAGCCAGTCAGCATGCAAATAACGTGGCCCAGTATTATTTCAGCTTAAATGTCCAGTTCCGTCCCCGGGTAAACAGTGCTTTCCCCAGAAAGGGCTGTTTAGATATCGCAGATGGCTGCCGAACTCCACTGTGGGCCACGCCTCAATATAACCTAATTCACACGCAAGTCACTGTCCGGCGATCCACCTGTGAGGTACACTATGGACGTATGGAGTTTTGCGATCAAAATAAGTTCAGAAATTTTCGAGACACCTGTGTAGGATCAGATACAGAAAAACAATAAAAGGCAGCGTTTACTTTGTACTAAAATTGGTCCAATCTGATGTGAATATTGCAGCATTATTCTTGGTAAAACCTACTGTTGGTGAGTAGAATCAGTGATATCACTAAATATTAATGTTATTTCCGTTAAGGTATAGTCTTTTGCTATACTAACACTCTTATTCGAATGTACGAACTGATGTCGATGCTAGGTTGTTGGCTCATGACCATGTGCGTGCTTTACGTGCAGAGACTGACGCACACGTGCGTGTCTCATTTTTAATTTAAAAAGAGCTCATACTGCGGCAAACGAGCTTCCATGTTGTTAAGACTGTTTACTTACACCCCATGATAGACCATTTTTCCACAGTGCTCAATATAGCATATTCAGAGACCCTACATAAAACTAGCGCTAACAGACAATGAGGTGAGTGTGTGTCTCAAATCACTATCCTCGAAAAGCTCAAATTGTCTAAAGAGGACTCGGGTTTTACACATGGAGTGGCTGACTCATTCATTAGTCAGAGAATATGAACCTGTGTTAACTCCTGTTCTCTTTCTCTCTGCAACTATCAACTATATTCTTGTTTGAGCAGTTCTTCAGATTGAGAACTAAGGTAAAGCGAGTAGGGAAATGATGTAGTGACGTATGTTCGTGCATTTTGACAGTTTCGTGATAACTCCCCGGATCCGTCGTTCCCACAAAACACATTGCGGTTCCAGCCGACCGAAGCAGATTAAACTGAGCACTGCCTCATTGCAAACAGCCTCCATGTGATTCTTTTTTCATAGTTATGTGGCGGGTTCTCTGAGTACGCAACCAAAGCAAATATTATGAGCGTTTTACCTTCCTACACAGCTTTGGAAGAACGCAAACCACGGAAGCCAATTTTTGGACAGAAATCCCGTCCAATACTACACCGAACAGCCCAGGGCAGGCGCAGCCTTGCCTGCTAGTTAACCGACAAAGAAGGTAAGCCAAAAGACGGCTGAGTGTTCAGAAACAAAAGGGCACCGAACACGAGGGGGGAAAGTTTGTAGCCAAAGGGGCGAGGGGCAAGAAAATGACCCATTCAGAGGGTTAAGGTTCACCTCGGTTAGCAAGCTTGGTCTACGGGGGACGGAGAATTTAAGGATGAGTCTAAAAGTGCACGCGTTTTATACTGAAGCCCGGACCACAGGTCACCGAGGACCCTACGATTGGACCAACCTTCACCAGACAATCGGATTCTGCAAACCATCAATTCGGACGAACTGGTACCCTATCTCCACACCAAATGTCTCCTAGCAACGGACTTACGATGCTCTTGCGGCGGACGAGTGTCCCTACAGAAGTATGAGCAGAACGAAGACGGACAAATCTTTAGGTGCGCTCTGTGCCTCAGCAAACAATCTGTGCGGATGAATTCTGTATTTTATGGAAGCAGGTTAACGTTGCATAAGCTAGCAAATATGTGCCTGGCGTTTGTTGCCGGCAGAAAGGTACAGAAAGCGGGAGCTGTCTGTGGAGTATCCCTAAAACCGGCCGTAAACGGGTTTGCAATTTGTAGGAATGTCTGTTCCAACACCCTGAACAGGGTAGCTTCGTCCATCGGTGGACCGGGCATTCAAGTGCACTTGGACGAGTCGATGATCACCCGCTGTAAGTACAACCGAGGACGAAAAGTGCGGCAATTGTGGGTAATCGGTATGTACGACACTGTCAAGAGAAGGGCAGTGTGCGAACAATTGAGCAGCCGCTCTGCACCGTTTCTCTGCAGTGTCATATGCCGGAGAGCGAAGCACGGCAGTGAAATTTTGACAGACTGCTGGAGCAGTTTTAGTAAGCTGAAGACATTGGGTTATTCGCAGTACACGGTAAACCACACGGATAACTTTGTGTACACAATTACGGGCAAGCACACGCAAGCAATTGAGGCGTTTTGGAGTCGACTTAAACGGGGTCTGCGCCAAAGTGGACCTATTCCAGGAAGGTCCGTTTGGGCAAACGTTGAGGAAATCCAATACCGAATGTGGTTTGCTTTCCGAATGAATAAGGTACCGGAAGCCAGGGATATTTTCTGCAGCCACATAGCTCATCTGTACCCCGTGAATATGACGGAAGGTATATTGTTTTCCTGAGGCATCTAACCATTACCCAACATAGGCGAAACTACGCACTCGAAAACGGCTGGTAAACAAGAACCTCAATCCGGAGACCTGCTGCCTCCTGCGGTTAGAGGAAATGGAGGACATGAACATGCAGGTAGATGGCGGAAACGAAGACGAACCCAGTGGATCGGGTAAGAGTTTAAATGAATGGAAAAATAGTCGTAAATTCAGGTTATGTGGACGAAAGGACAGTGTGGTTGGGTGGAACGCCTATGATTCCCACCGATAAAAGGCAATACCCAGCAATCGTAATGCTTGGGTCAGGAAGGTGCAGTGATGATGCTGGTGTGGATTTGGACAGCGCTCGTGAAAGTGAGTTTCAGGAAAGTTTGTCGTAATAGTTTCTTTGCTGCAGGTGCAATCGCGCAATGCGGCAGCCACTTAACGACTAGCAAAGCAAACGAAGATCGCCACGCGTCGAAGGAAGACTGCGGCAGAAGCGACGAGAGAAACACACCAAAATTACCCGGTGGGGAAGGTAAAATGGATAACTTATAATTCAGTTCGCTGCATATACCGCAGCCAAAACTGAACTGCGCAATTACAAAGTTTACTACAGGTGGTGGCAAAAAGGAAAAAAGAAGCGGAGGAAGCATGATCCACGAGCGTCCAATAAAATGAAAGAATAAGTATGGGGATGCTGCCACAGGTAAGACAGCTAAGTAAAGACTAAAGTATTTGTAGGCATCCGTGTAGAAGGAACGAAGCAACCGAAGCCACCGTATGCAGTCAAAGGGTACGGTTAAAACAGTGTGGAAGGAGATCGTTTGTCAATATTTTTCTGTATATGTTACTTTGTGTAAGTTATGAGAAACACTGAATTAGAAGTTTCTGAAATGTGGAGGGGAGAAAAGGACTTATTCCGTCGACGTTTTACAGAGGATAAGTCCGCGGATAATGAAAGTGTAGCCGAGGCGAACTGTTATGCAAATCCTAAATGGCGCGGAGCATGGGGACCGCAATTGAGACGCTAGAAGATCCCTAAGTATGGGAACGCAGAGTTAGTGGCCGCGGCTCAGTTAGTTGGCCGCAGCCGAAGCTGCACCAAGAAACGACCTGGAACAGGAGATTCGACCGTACTGATTTACCGAAGAGTACACTGCACTCCTCACTCTTAAGTTAGTTAGTTAGTTAGCAGCCCGCGTTGAGTCAGGGGTTCCAGCCGAAGTCCAAACGGGGTGCAGTTGGGGAGAGTGAGAAAAGGTCGCGACCTTGGCCGGCTTGAGCCAAAGGTCGGGGGGGGGCGAGTTGGGTGCCTGGGCGGGAACTGCAGACGAATAGATGGTGGCAGGCATGTGGCGAGACGCCGCAGCCGGGACGACAGTAAGGTACAGACGGGCCCAGCCGATGTTGGTACTGCCGAACGAGCATGCAGAAGCCACTGCTTAGTTGTGCCAGGGTACAGCGAGTCACCCGTGGGAGCTGACGTTCGGAGGTGGCAATTGGAGGTGGACAGCCACCGCCGGTAGGCGTGAGCCAAAGGTCTTCGGGGGGGGGGGGGTGAATTGGGTGTCTGACCGGGAACTAAAGTCGAGCAGATGGTGGCAGGCATGCGGCGGGACGCTGCAGCCGGGACGATAGTAAGGTACGGACGGGCCCAGCCGTTGTTGGTACTGCCGAACGAACATGCAGAAGCCACTGCTTAGTTGTGCCAGGGTACAGCGAGTCAACATAGGGGGTGAGGGTCCGAGGTGGCAATCGGAGATGGATAGCCACCCAGAAAGACCGGGGGTGGATGGTAGTAGGACCCTGATGACCTTGGTGCACAGGCTCAGTTTGCTGGCGACCTCCCTCGCTCACGTTGAATCAGGGGTTCCCGCCGAAGTCCAAACGGGGTGCAGTTGGGGAGAGTGAGAATAGGTCGCGACCTTGGCCGGCTTGAGTCAAAGGTCGAGGGGGGGCGAGTTGGGTGCCTGGGCGGGAACTGCAGACGATCAGATGGCGGCAGGCATACGGCAAGACCTAGCAGTCGGGACGACAGTAGAGTGTAGACAAGTCCAGCCGGTGTTGGTACTGGCGTACGAGCATAAGTTAGCCACTGAGTTGCTGTGCCAGGACACAGTGAGTAACTCGTGGGGGGTGATGTCCCGAGGTAGCAATCGTCGATTGATTGTAACCCAGAAGGACTGGGGGATGGTAGCAGGAGAACCTTGGTGCACCGGCTCACTTTGCTTGCGACCTCCCTCGCTTGGTTCGCGCAAAAATTGGCAGGGCTGGAAAAATTTAGTCTGGAAAAGTAAGCGTACTTAAATTTTGTAAGTAGATGGTTATTCTAGGCTAGAAAAGTCCGAACCCTGAGACAACCCCACCTAATAACCTTAAACAGTTATTTGCTACACGATGGACAAATACGAGTGCTCACACCTACTATGAAGCCTTCAGAAGAGATATTAAACATCGGGAAGAGTATTTTGCGGCTCTGCAAGGTCCACATTTTCCTCGAAGCAGTCATCATTGGAGCGAAGAATGTTGATCTTTCTTGTTCTGCCTTAAGAACGAGAACATGTCCACGAAAAAGCTCTGTTCTACTGCTGGCACGCAGTTGCACATGATCAGTGGTTCTATGCCAGAAAACTTGGCACCAAAACTGGAGCCCAAAGGCTCTGCAGCAGATTTATACCTAATTGCATTGCAGAGGTCAGTTATATAAGGACGGACTTCAAAACGATTTCAAAGCTCCGAACAAATGATACATTACCCCAGCCCTGAAACTATGTAAGGAAACCAACGGCTGTTCTTATCCTGGCACTAACACATATAGACAATACCTACTACGTACATTTAGGCATCTGGTTATGAAACATCTCGAAATGAAATGTTAGGTAAGTATTTCACATTTTAAAATTGGGTAAGTGCGTCCTTGTCTTGAGGTGAACAGAACAGTAACTCTGCTTTCAACTCCTGAGAGGAAACAGGAATAGGTACCCCGCACGCACTACGAGCACCTTTTACCAACTTCCCAGGATACTAGGCTACGCTTTGAATGGTTTGCGGAAACATACGCCGAAGTTTTATGACACAGGAACTCCGGGCTGATCGACATTGCCGACAAAGGCAAGGGAAACTGGGATGGCCATTTCTGGCTTATTAGCCGTCATCAGCCAGTCATGATCAGCCCCGGATGATGCACCGCCAGAGGCTCGAACCCATGACCTGCTGAGTAGAAGCCCAGTGCTCTAGCCATTCAGCCACGGGCTCGGTGTCCTGCCCGTTTAGATCGGGAATACCGAAATTGGTGCATGAACCAACAGCGATCGGTTACTAGCCGCTGTGGGGGCTGCTGGCGGGGTTCGAGAGTGAGCCCGAAGACAGCATGGGAAGAGTGAGTTCCGTATGCGATCGGTAAGCGTTCATTCATCAATGAAAAGAGTTTCACTTCATGTTGTTTTGCTTTCTATCGGACCATGTGGCGCAAACTGCAAATTCACAGCGTAAAAGCCAGTCATTAGTTGGAAGGGGGAGGAAACGAACTTGAAAGCTAATCACGGCATACACACAGAGATTAGGCGCACGTCAACCGTGGCCCGTTTACCTGCTGTCGCAAGTACGTTTTCATCTCAAATTGACATAATTTATAGCGTAAATACATTCCTGAAGCTTTAGACAGAGCATCGTTTTTGATTTTCGGACTCGATCCGCACCAGAATGGTTGACCTCTTGGGCTTTGAAAAGATCACTAGTAACGTAATCAGGATCCCTCTATTAGCACTTCAAGAAGCACCTGACTAGCGAATATTCACCCATAATTGTTTATGTTGTTTTCAAGGCAAGAGAACGCCAGCCATACATTTCAAAGAATTGAACAACACTGCGAAATAACAAATAAAAAGGACTTTTCTCAAAAAAACATTTGCAGGGCCTTTTAAACTTGGTTTCTGCCACCGTTTTCTATTGATGTTTCTGATGATGAATCCGCGATGGATGTCAAAACGTCAGGTGAATTAAATTATTGTTCCAGCTATCGAGTGGTTTTCTTCTGAACCTTTACTCTACGGTACATTTCACCTAGTACGCTGGACTGTCTATTGTCTGTATGAAGCCACGACTATGTGTGGCTGGCGGACAGTGGGATATACCCACTCTTATAAGTTTGAACCGTCTAGACAACGCCCCATGAATCATTTATTACGCGGATTGTATCTCCAGTCATGCAAGCTATTCCTCATGCAAGCTTTTGAATATTCTTGCATGCATCCATTCCTTCTGAAAGGTGAACCAATGCATTCAATCTCTGTTAAACGTTGAGAGAGCCTTTCCTGATGATAGCTCTGTTGCCATGAGTTCCTACGGGTAACAGTTCAATTAAGATTCCCAAACAGTACCAGAACCCCCTATTCGACTGTACTATGTGATAGCTGGTATTAAAGGTAAATAGGTGGGTCATATCAAGGAAAAGAAAAAAGTTAGAGCATATAGAAATATAAAATAATAGGAATGATGGGTAAAATAAGCAGCTAACCGAATATTTGCGCGCGATAATTAAAGTTTTTGCAAGCGGTTTATATAGTTCTTTTTGCGTTGACGTATCGGACCCAGAGTGGAATTTATTATTTCTTAACGCCCCGACGGGCCTTCATTCAGAAATTTTGTCTCCTGCGATCAGGACAGACTAATGCGAGAAGAAGAACCGACATAGTTTATTAGTCAGTGCTCCAGCACGTGTATTGCTTAAAGGTGGAAGCAAATACGAATGGAGAATGTCGAGCCATTGCGTCAGACACAGGATGTGTTATCTATTTGAAACGACTCGAAGCACCCACAGTTGAATTAACTGCAGACACCCGCGAAAATGCGAGTCTGAGGATGTAACGGAGAGGCCGAGGTGACTACCGAAATTTTTCGCCTGACGTTTCGGATTCATGCTTGAAACAATCGACAGAGACAGCGCTAAACAAACTGAGTGTTCTTCCATCAATCCGTGCCTTCTCGACTAGCCGAAATGCAATGCGGGCAATAAGGCTATCCTAACATGACCTGCCTAAAGCAGCATGCACTAGGTTGGATTTGCCGACCTCGCTTACTTCAAAAATTAAATATGTAGGTTTATATTGAAGTGTCATGCCTCGCTTCATCCTTCACAGATAAAGCGACAACTGTGAGATCGAGAACAACCTATGGTTGGTTGAATTCGCTCCTTGTTTCTTCATAACAATCCGATTTCACATATCTGTTTTAAGTGAACTTTTGTGCACTCGACATACGACTTTCCGTTTCCACAACACACTAATTCGACACCTTTTTGTTTCGATATATGGAATAGTAGTGAAAATTCTATTGTTAGGTAGTAAGTCAAAAAAGAAGAGCGTTCACCGCGAGAGATTTATTAGACGTTTTGGGTGGTTGTGACTTCCATCCATCTTCAGAAACGCAACATTCCGGCTCATGGTTTTCGCTATATGCGTGCGTATGTGTGTGCGTGGCCTGCCGATGAGGGTTGAGCCGATGCGTATGGCTCGCAGATCACTGCCACTTTTGTCGCCTCAGCCGTGATCCTCGTTAACCGCCCGTGGAGCTGCGCCTACCTCCGTGTCGTCATTGTTTGTTTCACGCCCCTGTACTCGTCTACTGCATGACTGAGACCTTCATCTATCGATCTTCCAGGTGCAGTTCCTTTGGAGAGAATTTATGTGAAGGCCAGAGTAGTCGGAAGAGTGTATTCTGTACAGGAGGATTGAAGGAAGTTTTGACTCTTGGAACGCACGTCCAGTCGTGAGGTGGGCTAGGTCCGAAGTGGTGTCTGGCCGCAGTCACCACATTAAGGTCTGTTTTCAGGCGGATTAAAGCCAAACTACTAAATGAGGCTGGTCTACGGAAGGAGGTAAACGCACCAGTTTGCGCCTGGCCCGAGGCACGCCAAAAATGTCTTCGCGCGAGGTCCTATGCTCCGAGTGACCTTGTAGCGCTGGCGCCAAACCCGCAAGGTACAAGTGACTTCGCTACTCTACCTCCTTCTGGGCCAGCCAATCACAGGTGCCATCAAACAGTTGACAAACGTTCAGTGACTCACTCCCGCATGACGTTTCTTCACTTACGCCCGCAGCACACTAACAGACAGACGCACGCGCGCGTAGGGCCTGCTGCGCATCCGGGATTCAGACAATCACTGAGTTCCCGTACACAATAAACAAACCCTACTGGTCTTATCCCTCTTCTTCCTGTACCGAACGGGGCGCGATAATTGTACTGTTCTGACTTAGACACCTACAACCTCGTCTGCGGAGTCACGAGTTAAGAGGGCGTCGGGCTGCAGAGACACTACACGGCGTCTTCAATCAGATCAGGCGCTATCATTTAGTAGCTGTTTCATTGCCCCCTTCCTGAACATAAAGTACACGGCTGAAGAAGAGGGCAACCAGGTGGCCTTTCTCTGTGACCTTCGTGACCTGGAAAGCTGCAGAAATGGCATAGATACTAAACCCCGACAGCAGCCACTCAATCGGTCAGCTCACTTAATGACACTCTACTGGATGCAGTGTAGTGGGCGGGAGACCGGGCGTCAACATCAGCGACTTCTAACTTAGGATCCAAACTGTCGAGCCTGATTCGCGGTGAATGTTTTCTCACGCCAAGCACCTCTCGGAACCCGAAAGCCACCTTCTCGCATGACTGACACACACTATAATCGAGTATCCGACACCATATGAAAAGATATTTTCAGCAGCTTTTTCGTGGGGATTGACGCAGAGCAAGTACTTGTATGGCAAAAAAGAAGAAATGCGTCTGGTGCGCATGATGACCGAATGCACACCAGCAGTCAGAAATGACGCGGGGTAAAAAGTCGTGACTCATTGAAGAGGGCCAAGGCACGCTACATTCGACGTAGTCCAATTGAATCATTTGATTTGCGTGACCATACAACTGCAAAAATTTAAAAAGGCCAATTCTGCGAACGAACGTTCTCGATTGGCCACCCCTAGACCTAATTAAGCTGATGAACTTAAAAAATTCGAAGAGCGATTGGCGAGCATACGTTTACTTTTAATAAATTCTCATCAGATCGTTTCATTTATATGGCAGGGGTGTAAACTGTCAAAGGTAGAATTGTAGGTAAAGAAAATCTCGTCCAGACAATACACGAACTTTAATCGTTTCGCATTCCTCCAACAGAAGTCCCCTTTCGAGGAGACGCGGCATGTGAAATCCTGAAAAGACGCCTTGACGAGGCTGTGTCACGAACCTTCCCAGCAGCGGGAGTTCGCGTATTATTCTCAACCAACCCGGTCTTTCATGGGGAAGGTAAGGACAGGTTACCGATTCAGACCACCTCCATGTGCATCCACTCCTTGGAGCAGGTTATATTGGTCGCAAGAGTCCGCGCTTATTCAAAAGAATAAAGGAACACCTCCCGCAATGACTAAGCAAAGCTGAAGTCATTGCCACGAGGACCATCATCAGGTCTATTCTAGCGCACACGGTGGATTGCGGGCATCGGGTGAACCCCAACGAAGCCTTCAGGGTGATCTACAAGGTCCCACCAAACTACGCCTTAGTCACTGGGTTTGCGCCTTCTAGCAACACTAGAAAGAACCACTATCCGGTTGAGGAAGCCGGTTTTGTGCGCGCAAAAGGACCTGTTGCAAGCCCCAAGCTTAGCATGGCCAACGGCCAACTAGCTACCGGAATGTTTTTCCTAACTTCCACTCTCCCTTCTCACTAATTGCCGCTTGTTACTACCCCAATCCCCTGGAAGCCAAGCAGTAAAAATAATAATTTTCTCTAGTCGCACGCGCAGTCTAAGTTGTCTGGGTAGCTAACTACAACCACAAGAAACGGGCGGATGAGCGCCACTTTAGGGATGACAGTGAAGGTTACGAATACCAAACCACTAATTAATTATTGCGGCTGTTACACCTATCTCCGACGGATGATCGACAGTCGGCGAGTGGAACGCTGCCTGTCAGTCAATAGCTATGCGACATCGTAGAAAACACACCACCTGCGATCAGCACTGCTACAGTTCCCCGTGTTTATCTGCCTCTGCTTCATCTCAACAGATGGCGTTCAGTGTGATTCCGAACCATCGGGCTTGCAACAGAATCCTGTTCTGGAGACCACCCAACGTCATAGGTGAAGCAATGATGGACCAACTGGTAGGAGGGTGGACAACTGCACACCAGCGAAACACGTGCTCAACACCGCGCGTAGCACATTTTTTTAACGAGTTCCAACTGCATCCTTCTACTGCTAACAACACACTGTGAAATGACACAACCTCGTAGTCCACCGGGGGTAAACGCACAACGCTTCGCCCAAGGCCAGTACTAGCCCCACAGTCCGGCTCCAACAGGGTAGCATTGAGTCCTAAAGCGCTACAATTTGTGCACCGAGCCTGTAACATAAACCCGGCAAGCGGCGCGTTCTCTGGCTGCTGTCCGAGTGGCAAGCAAGCTGGATTACCGAGGCATCAGCCTACAACGCACTAACCCAGTTGACGCCTATCGTGCAAGGCAATGGAGGAAAAAAATTGCCGCAATGAAAATGACGCTATTTGCAAACAGGGCGGCAAAAAGACTGGAAATAAGACACAGGGGCTGCTAAACATAAAATAAGACAGAGAGAAAAGGAACTGAGTGAAGACAAGGAGGAAGGGGTTTGAAAATACATCAAAGCGTGATTAGATAAAGAGTTATATTGCGCATGAAATAGGTGGGCGCGGTCAGTTACGGACCATGGTCACTGACAGTGACCAATCCTGGGCGCTGAAGGGCGCATGGAAACACACCTTGTCGGAGAGCGAAAGGCTACTCGTCGGGGGGAGGGGAGAAAGTTATGATATCCAAAGAAATTGGGACTGAAAGGCAAGGCGTCAGTCTTCGTAGGAAAAGCCCTCTACGTGTCGCAGGTTTGTGAGACCGTGTTTTAGACGTATCTCCTTCATCATGCCATCAACAGTGAATTCGCTACCGTCGACCTTGCGTTTCCACTGCTTTTTCTGTGCGGGCATAACGGTTGCAGAAAAAAGAACAGTTGAGTTTAAAAAGGTTTAAAGGGGTTCAGGCACCAAGAGACGAAAAATAGAAAACAAACACGTTTGAGGATTGAAAGCGGTGAACTATACGGCAATTATTGGGCAAAAACTCTTTAAGGGCGAAAACTAGGCCATGGCTTTCCACGATACCAGCGACTCACGGAAGAAAGTATGCGGCCAGCAAGGCAGTCAACTCACAGAGCAAAGCCGTCAAGAGGGGGGGGGGAGAGAAGGCAATGGGCAGTCTTGGCAGGAAAAGAAGACAGTTTCTCTCATTATTGTCCAATCACGATCAAGGAAGACATTTATTCGTCCCAACCAGGCCAGTGAGCGGACAATCAAACTTCCTCTACAAGTTAGGGCCAACTGACGCGATTAACGATCCTGAGTAACCGGTGGTAAGCAGGTAGGGATCTGTCAAGTTATCCGCCACGGCCTGTTTGATGCGGTTGAAGGAGCAGCAGCAGTAGTAGTAGATCAAGTTAAAATGCATACTCTTTAACGTGGCCTAAACAGCATACGAGGGCTAGTCAAAAATCTACAACTACATACTTTAGTTTTTATATTTATGGTAGTAGCTTAAAAAACTTTCATATGTACTTGTTTTAACTGGTTTCCACTGTTCGAAACATTTGTATAGTCTTCTGAACCAACGCTGTTAATTACCTCCAGCAAATGTTTCCGGACCACTTCTAAATTCTGAGAACGCTTTCCTTTTAGGTTTTCTTATCCTAGGGAATAAGAAGTTGCAATTGGGAGGGGGGGGGGGGGTAAGTGGAGCAAGTAAGTAACTGTTGCCAGGCTTTTTTCACTAAAAATTGGTTGATTTTGAACGCTGTGCGGGCAGATTCATTTTCATGATGAAGTTACTACCCCCCTCCCCCCTCCATAGCCACAATTAAGGTCCTTTTCGTATTATCCCACGCGGTCGCTTGAGCATTTTCCGATACTAATGTTGGTTCACTTCATAAGGAACCAATTCAACGTAAGGCGGCATCTTTGATGTGGAGAAAAAGCAGACCAGCCTGCCCCTTAAAGTCCGTCATCACAAAATTGCCGAGAGCGTTCGAAGGGGGTTCAATAAATTACTTACGCTGTCCGCTACGATGGTTTCCGAGGCAAGCTGCTTGGCCAAGTGAGCAGGAAGAGAGTCTAGCAAACGTACCTGGTGAGAGAGGACAACACTGTGTTAGTTTGACCATCGCAAGCAATGATGTCCACCATATGCCCGAGAGCAGGGACGGTGACTACAGTCAGATATAGTGAAAGAAGACGAGTCATCATCTACACCAGTCTATACCCTCTTCCATTTGAACCGGTGACAAGACAAAGTCAAGATGGCCGAGCAGGAATCGGGTGTAAGCCGCTTTCTCCAGATGCAGCCAGACACACGGCGTAACTTAGTATTAAGTGACGGTAGGCTTTTGCGCCGGTACTCAAGCATTATTTACTCTTGCTCACCTATAGTAGGTGCTCAGAAAGATTCAAGGAGCCCGAATCTCTTACTCCTACTACTGCTTATACTGCTGATTCTAGCAGTGCATCTGAGTGATTGTAGTGCTGGTAGTTTTACTGATACTAATACTTGGTCGGAAATGACACTCATTAGAGTCAGGTCTGGGGCCGCGTTCCCTTGATATCACATAGGAGTGTGGACCTGGATTTTTGCTATTCCGAGTAGAGCATATCAGTGCTTGTCCTGGTTGTCTCTTAAGTTTACACTGCTTGAGCTAGGATACTACTGTTAAAAATGCTGTGCCTATGCTAGAAATGCCAGTTATAGTAAGCATACTTGCTGAAATCAGTAAGTGACCGTACGTGCATATATGCAATTTTAACCTATTGAACAGTCTTAACCTATAAGAGGATATTAGTGAGCTCAAGGTTAATGAAAGGTATGTTTAATAAGAGCTGAAGATATATCATGCATTTGGTCGTAACAAAGTGGCATGTGCCATCTTTCGGGATACTTTTGTTAGAAGGGCTGTGCCTATGCTAAAAGTGCTAATTGTAGTAATCACACTTGCTAAAGCCAGTAAGTGGCAAGCGACGGTGCGGCCTGTACGTGCGTGTAGAAAATTGTGGCCTAGTATGCAGTCGTATCCTATATGGGGATTTTAGTAAGCTAAAGGGTTAAAGAAACATGCATTTGATAATAGTTGAAGATTTACCATGCATTTCGGTCGTAACAAAGTTGCATTTGCCATTTTTACAGGATACCTTTGACTTTCTACAGTACCTAGCTCTAGCTCAGATTTTACAGAGCATCATTTTTCTAGATAGGTGCGCTGCAAGTACGGGACTAGAGGACAACAGTATGACGGTACATCGCTGCATACACCTGTAACATTGTCCATTTGCTCTGTGTAAATATAAAAAAGTTGCTTTCAGTGGTGGTGGTGGTGCATGTGCAGGCTGCGACGATGCACAAAAACGTGCGTGTTCGTGTATTGTATGCAGCATCACAGCGCAAAGCACCATCGGGCCATCAGTCATGATAGACGTGTCTTAACACATACAAGGGAACCAATAAGCCTTGTGAGAAGAAAATGACGGTGAGCAAATTTACCTGCCTACAAGTGAACTCATAGGTATGGCAAAAGTGTTTAACCTCACTGCCAACTGCGGAGTGACTGTCAATAGAGGAGAATATGCGAGTTCCAGGAAGCAGTTCAGAAGAATAAGATGCCATAACTCGAACAAGAGTACACCATACGGTGTACTGAGAAATGTCCTGAGCAACAGAATCAGTCACGTGGGAAGGACCGGGCGCACCGTCAACTCTGACGACAGCGAGCATAATTGTCCCGCAATTATCAAACCCGCACCCGACGTTGACCAGCAACCCGTGGCAATTAATGAGCCATCACCGTACCAATAAAGACCTCAAGCGGTGGCTCCGGGAGCTGATAATTATAGTACGCATGCGGGTGACCGCTACGAACTATCAATACCGTGCAATCTGTGCATGTATCGCCCCTATCTGCGCATGTCCCCGACTTTCCTACGATTGCCTATGATTAAGGATTCTCGACAGAATCCGAAACGTCAGGAAAATAAAACTCTTGTTCCAGTGATTGCATCTTCTTCTTATGGACAGACTGGCGTTTTTTCTGCACAACCCAGTATCCAGGCGCCTGGAAACTAAGGTCAGTTCAAACGGGTGCGCACCGCCAGTTCTTAAAACAGGTCCATCTGCAAGTAACAGATTACAAAGGTGGTGGGCAAAGGCATGAAAAACTGGTGCCGGGCCTTGCGACGTCTGCCAGGTCAATTTAAAAGTTAAGGCCACCGCTGTGAGTTAAAACAAACTTTCGGGTCAAAAGAAACTCCAAGTCACTGCATAGGAATGTTTTAACGGGGTAGTAAAGTTAAGTTTCATTGGGTTCTCGGCTTCAATCGGGAAAGCCACTATCTGTGTGCCCACTCTGGGTTGGAGCACAGAGAGGACGCCGTCGGAAAACACGATCAAACTGGCAAGGAGTATAAATGGCCATGTAATATGTTTGCTGAATCGAACTGGCGGCCAGATTGCAACACGGCGCGAGTTAAACAGGCTACACCAAGTTCGAGTATAGATTCCAACCAGGTTTCCCGAGATTGAAGTGGTTTTTTCTTGCTTTTCTAGATTTTTTGAGACACGTTTGACCAAGGCAAATAAATATCTTGCTTAAGTTTGTCGATAGGAACGTGACAGGAATAACATTTTTCGTAAGGTCAAAGGTTATCAGGTCAGTCACAAGTTAAAATTCCCAGGTGCAATCGCAAATATGCCATTTTGTGCGCATTAGGAGAACTTTCCTTTAGGCAAATGTTTTTATAGTTACTTCTGATGTTGGTTTACGATAGGTTTCAAATTGTTCATGAAATAGCGATGAATAGTTCACCATTTTCAATCGATTACCCCTAAATGTAGATTATGCCTTATGTGTTTATCAAAAGCTTCAAAAGAAGATATTTATTAAAAGCACTTATTAGTATATTGGCCAACGTCAAACAGTTTGTATGGTCTTCATCAAGTCAAGTCAAGTCAAATTTATTAAAGGAAATATAGGCAACGCCTTTGAACTTCCTCTTGGTACATAGGATTTAAAAAATGCATCGGCAAAGCCGAACATTCTAAAGAAGTCGTTGACACAGTTTCAAACGACTACTCGCTTGTTTCCAGTAATAAACTCACACGCAGTTTACACGAGCCAGCAGTGTAACTGAGGAAGAATAGCAGACAGTGAAAAAACTCCTAAGGCTGGCTCATAATTCAAAATGGAATGTCATTTTTGGTTTTTAGGAGAAAAACTGTCGCTCGTGGGGAAGCATGTGAATGATAGGGGCATGATGCTTCTGTGAATGTTGACGATAGCCATGGCGTCCATGACGAGTAATATCTACACCCGAAGGACCATACGAGGAGGAGACCTCGGAGTCACGAGAACGTCCCGAAGACCGGAGATGCGACCATGATACGCCTTTGCTGTGCCAAGGGCCGAGGAACCCACCACGTTATCAGCAGTCGGTCGATACGAGAAAGGGTGTGACAGGGCCGCATAGCCTAGGACCATAGGTGCGGTCGGAAGTTTTCTACTGGGAATACTGAGACAGCATTGTTAAAAATTAGGCTCGCCTTTTTTCATAACTGGTAGTGGGATAATTCGGTGGGACGGTCTTCAGCATGAATCAGCAAGCCAATAAAGGATGCACTTGACAACTACAATTTACTTTTTCTGAGCAGGTGTTTTATTCTCAAACATGCGAATTATATAAGAAAAAATTACGGAAGAACCTAGACAGGGCATTCAGGCGACAACAAGTCCAAATAACTCTCGTTGGAACACTGACAGCATGACTAATCCTGTGGTAAAAAGGACCCAAACTCACAGTATTTTTTTACAGGCAGGTAACGAATGACTCCCAGAATAATCTTATCATCTTCTGGTGGAAAAGTGATTGGACAAAATGCAAGGACGGTATCGAAACTGACGTAATGGCAAACAATAATTCGCCAAAGCAGTACACGGTCCGCGATCTACAGCGAGCCAACAGCACCTGCACCCCAAGTAACCACAGATCGCAAAGTGGTGTTATGTGCCGGGTCGAATGCAACCGCGCAAACTGCACTGGGTGAAACTGGGCAAGCAGCACGACCCAGGCGGGGAGGGTAGTAAAACAAACTCGTTGGCATGCGAGCGGTCTAGCAATGCGCGCATTTAGTCCCCACGCGGTCTCGCTTTTCGCACAAACCGCCACCAGGCCACGGCGCAGCGCCCGCATGCTCTTCCTGCCCCTCCGATTCCGGGCGGCGGTGGTCACCCTCGCGATCCCTCAACCGAAGATCGTCACTTGCGGCGGCAGCAGCGGAAATGCCGGCGATGGCACACACACGTTAGCGAGAAGCACAGTCGGTTGAGGCTCGTCTGCACCGAGGGGGGGGGGGGGATGGGGCTGGCGCAGGGACAGCGCCGTCGGTGCCCTCCCCCATCTCAGTTGCCAGGAGGCGTACGCCCGCACGAATATGCACAAACCTAGACGGCCACAGTGGGCCTTTCGTGTCTGGGGTGAGGGACAATCAATCAAAACACAAATGATGGGAAGGAGGTGGAAGAGGAGAAGGAGATGGTGACATTCGCAGGCCCTAGTGGGCTGACGACAGGGCTACGAAGTACCTCACAGGGCACAGCAGCTGCACGGTTGCTGATTGGGAAGTCAGCGGCCAGTCGCCGACGTTGGGCGATGGCCGGTTAAGGCACATCCTAGCAGGTGACTAAGACTAGGGCCGGGTTACATGAGATCCATCCAGAAAGCTTCAGCCTGCAACAGGCGCGAAACGTGTAGAAGAAAAGGAATGTACAGGACGAACCATTGCTGTTCGTTTCAACAAAGTGGGAGGGCATATGCAGGGTTCATTAGCACCCAGCACTGTCTGTCGCGCCAAACCCAACCGTTGAGATCGTTGCACGCAATCCAAAGTCCATTGGCCGATCCCCACAAAAAGATAAGCTTGGTATACTGTTGGAACGAGACTAACAGAGAGATAGCCTGCGCAAGCAGCCGCCTGCGCAACGGGGTATCGATCGGACTGCAGGCAGCAAACGCAACTTGCAGTCACATCAATCGATAATTCAAAAGTTAAACTGAATGTCAGCCGCCGAGTCCCAGCCAATCACGCCAGTAGCCAAAAGCTGATAGGCTCGATGGACCTAGCTCACAGTCGTTCGTTGCCCTAAATTTGTTGCGCCTGTTACACTCAAGGACGTGCATTGACTTGCTTATCTGAGTTAAATCTCTCTCTGGCCGATTGGTCTTCTCTTTGTCTCTCGTACGGGCTCTTTGGTTCGGCATTCGTGTTAATTAAGTACCAGGCGCGGGTCATAACATATATATTGGTACCTACTTGCCGATGTGGCTGTTCATGACACTCGTATGTTACAGGAAAGTGTTAGTTAGTAGTGCTGTTATTATAGGCATCGCTATTTGAAGTGAGAGTTGACGCTGATTTTAGTCAACGCTGAGGTTCATGTCTACTCTATGTCAACTAGGAGTATGAATCTGGAATTATGCTATTCCGCGTAATATATGCTTGGGCCCGGAGCACATCATGGCCGGCCTGAATTTCCACGCTCTCACTTCTATCCACCAAAAGCTGTCAGATTTTGTTAAGTTTTGGACTACGAGGACTAGGAAACTGCTGATAGAAGTAGTGTGTCAATGCTAGGACTGCTAATACTAGCATCTATACCTACTAATAACAAAAAATTATAATGCTCAATAGAAACAGCTCAATGATAAATGCCCCGCTATTATAGAAATATAGGAAGACGGTGCGCAGCGATTATGCTTTATCCATCGCAAGTTAGTTGTAGTGTTAATTCAACCATCGCAAGCGAAGATGTACACCATTTACTCAAGAGCAGAGACGGTGACTGTGGTCAGGTATAGTATTAGCAGGCGCGCCGCTACCTACCCCACTCTAACCCTCTCAACTGTGTTTAAACGGCGACAAGACAAGTCGAGATGACCGCACAGAGAAATTGTGTAGGCCGCGGCCGTAAACACCGCCTAAACTTAGTATATAGTGACAGTAGACTTTGCGCCGGTACTACTGCACTGTCTACTTTCACTCACCTATGGTAGGCGTCTAGCCTGATTCTTAGAAGCCAGGCCTTGTTCTGCTAAACAACAACTACTGCTATTTCTAATGTTAGGGTGCATCTGAGTAATATGTTCGCTGGTACTATTTCAGTCTGTATTGTAACTCAGAATTGACGCTGGTTAAAGTCAGCACAGGGTTCATATCCCCTCAAGCCTAACAAGAAGTGTAATAGTACTGGCGCTGGCACTGGTGCCACCATTTGTCAGCGTTGATGCTGACTGAGCCTTTAATAGGGTTCCTATACCCTTGATCTGAATAAGGAAGGTGAATCTGGGTTTAACTGTTTCGGGAAAGTACAGGCTTGGGGAACTGAGCAAAGCTGTGCTCGCCTTGGCTTCCGCACACTTAGCTCAATCCCTCGAGCTGTACGGAATAAGATGCTGTTGCTATAGGTGCTTGCATATGATATAAGTGCTAATTCTAGAAAGTATGCTTACTGAGGCTAGTAGATAGTATACTATAAGTAATGCCTGTGTATCTTCTATTTAAGGAGACGCACCCAGTATGCACTCCCCTGTCTGTATGAGGTAGAAGTGATTAGCATTTGGATAATAGAGCTGGGTGTCCTGAGCAAAGATGCATATGCCTTGGTTTCCGTACTTTCAACTTGATCCATCGAACTGTACGGACTAAGATGCTGCTGCTATAGGTACGTGCCTATGCCAAGAATACTAGAGTCAGCACGGGGTTCACGTCCCCTTAATCTCAACCAGAAGTGTCGCTAGCACTGATGCCGCCATTTGTCAACGGTGATGCGGGCTGAGCCAACGCTAGGGCTTATATCATTTTGCTCCCAGCAGAAATGTGAGTCATAGACCTATAAGGGAGTATAAGTAGGCTGAGTATCTGTTATGCAGAGCTGAGTATCTGTTATGCATTGAGGTGGTAACAGGGTGAAATGTGCCATTTTTGCAGGGTAATTCTGCTAGAAGTGTTGTGCCTATGCTAGGGGTGCTAATTCTTAGTAATCATAATCGTTAAAACCCGTAAGTGGTAGACGACCATGCGGATTGTGCATACATGTGAGACATTTTAGTTTAGTATGCAGTTATAGACCTATTAGGGGATATAAGACAACTCAAGGTTTGGGAAAGGTAGATGTAACAAGAGCTGCGGATCTGTCATGCATTTAGATGGTAACAAAGTGATATGTTCCATTTGTCAGGATACTTATGCTAGAAGTGCCGTGCATAAGCTGAAAGTGCTAGTTCTAGTAATCATACTGGCTAAAGCCAGTAAGTGGCAAGCTAAAATGCGGCCTGTACGTGCATGTAGGAAGTTGCAATCCAGTACGTAATCATGAAGAATATGGGGATGTTAGTAAACAGAAGGGTTTAAGAGCGTACATTTAATAAAAGCTAAAGATCTACTACCGCTTTGCGCTTACTAATTTTAGACTTTTACGACATCTGCAATATCTAGTTTTAGCTTAGAAATTGCAGACCACCGTCTGTTTAGTAGGAAGCGAGATTCTCCAGCAGTCAGCTAGTCATGGAAGCTTATCAAATTCCTTTATCAGTACTAATAGTTCAGAAATATGACGTAAATCCTATTTTATAACAATTCAGCATAACAGATGGGAATAGGAGTATATCAGCTGAGGTGATTCTGTCTCATCCGGCAGGTAAGGTTTTTAAGTAGCTTCACATTGTTTCTGCTACGACTCGTGATTCTACTGATAGTACTGGTAGCGGCAGTGTTCCTTGTATTTAATTGATAGTGACATAGCGCAAGTACCTTTAAAAGTAGAATTGATGAATAAAGTAAGGAGAGAGCAAGCTACAAGTATTAGCCTAAATGATAGCAGCACGACAATCCAGTTTCAGGTAGGTACAGTAGGACAGACTAAGCCGGTGCAGCAGGAATAGGGAAATTTCAGTTATGCTGGTAGTATTATTAATAATGTTGATACTAGCACATCAGGACTCTCCTTGCTTCATGTCCTCTCAACTCTATACACCAGGCTGTGTCATCTTATTGGTTAACTAAAAGTTATTAAGAAATAGCTCAAGTATTACCATGTCTTTATGCCACATGGTGCCATTTACCGTTAACGGGCTAACCATTTGCAGCATCTAAACTCCATCTTGAGGTTTCAGGAGAGGTTTTCTGTGCAAGGGGGGAGCAATCTGCTCAATAATCAACTAATATTGTTATATGCTTTAACTGTGTCAATAGCTGAGTAATAAGCATAACTTGGTAAAAATGAGCTTGCCAAATTTCTTGGCTTCACATGGTGATTCTGTAGGACACTTGGGATCTCTTGTGAGCATGCGGTCTCTTTGTAGGGGTTTGAAGATCAGCAGGTACAGACAGATTACGCCGGACTACGCAACAAGTTCGGGGTTATCACGAGCGATATAACTGTTGAAGTCTACCAATTCACTTCATAAAGCATTGTTTCGAACGATGCCCTGATTGGGTTGTGAATAGCCAATGACACGGTGAAGCTTAGACTGATCCATTTACAGATTGCGCGTCCAAGGGAGATTCCGTGCCCCCCCCCCCCGCCTGCCAATCTGCGTTTAGACGGCTCGACTTAAATAATTGCGCTAGATAATATGAGGGAAGGGAGTTTTCGTAACATCCCGTGTTTATCTACTCTTACCTAGTCTGATCCTAAACTGCCTAGGTTTTCACGCCTTACTTGACCACACTTTGCGCCAAAATTAGTGTAGGGTAGGGGAGGGGGCGGGGTAGGGGCATGCTCGAGTGAATTTGGTTTTGTGGACGCGTTCGTACCCGGGACGTGGAGATATGAAGTCTGCCTGGAGTTGACTATACCTCCTGTCGATAATACTAGTTGGCTCACATATTGCGTCTGGATTATAGTTTGTAGCCAAGTGCTAGTTCTGGTAATCGTATTTGCTAAAGCCAGTAAGTGGCAAGCTAAAATGCGGCCTGTATGTAGGAAGTTGTAATCCAGTATGTAATCATAACGTATATGGGGATGTTAGTAAACAGAAGGCTTTAAGAGCGTGCATTCAATAATAGCTTGATGTCTACCACCGTTTCGCGCTCGAATTTTGGATTTTTGCAACATCTGCAGTATCTAGCTTTAGCTCAGAACTTGTAGACCGTCGCCTCTTTAGTATGAAACAAGATACTTCAGCAGTCAGCTAGTCATGGAAGCTTCGTAAATTCCTTTAAAAGTACTAATAGTTGAGAAATATGACCTGAATCATAGTTTACTGATTCAGTATGCCAGGTGGGAATATGAGTATATCAGCTGAGGTGATTCTGCCTCATCCGATAGGTAGGCTTTTAACTTGCTTCAAATTGTTTCTGCTACGACTCGTGATTCTACTGATAGTTCTTTATACTGATAGTACTGGTAGCGGCAGTGTTTCTTCTATGTAACTGATAGCGGGATAGTGCAAGTACCTTTAAAAGTAGGATTGATGAACACAGTAAGGAGAGAGCACAATACAAGGATTAATCTAAAGGACAGCACTACGAAATTACAGTATCAGGTAGGTACAGTAGGACAGTCTAAATCAAATGCAACAAGAATAGGACAATTTCAGTGATGCTGGTAGTATTAGTATTAGTGGCGAAACCAGCAAATCAGCGCTCTTTATGCGTTCTGCCCTTTTAACCCTATCCAACTCTTTATGTTGCATTTTGCCAATTATCGTTAATAGGCTAAACTTTTGCAGTGCCTTACTCCCTCTTGAGGACCCAGTAGAGGTCTTCTTGATAATAGAGGAGCAATCTGCTCCCTTGTCAACTAAATGGCTACATGCTTTTAGGTCGTAAAAAGTGGCTAATGTACCTAGATCTAGCTCAGATTTTTGGAGATAATCATCTTTCTAGAAATGTGCACTACAAGTTCGGCACTAGAGGACAACAGTATGATAGCACATTGCTGCAGTAAAAGCGCATTAATTGTGATGCTGAAGATATTATCGATTTTAGTTCGTTTAGTCCACAGGAAACTGTTACCGTATTTGCTCCAAAGAGCATATAATTATACACGTTTGGAGTCGGCTCCAGATAGGGATAACAATGAAGACGGCCTGCCTAATGCCTAAACAGTATTCGGCGTCTGAACTAAGTGCCAAGAATACCGATAACCTGACATGGCATCTAGGGGTTTTGTCTGTCCGGGCCATAGGAGGGTCATCTCTTGTGGTCACTGGGTGTAGCGTTCGGTGGACAGCGCCCACCTAGGACTACTGAAATGTGTAAGATCGGGACCTAGTATGCAGCCGCAACCTATAGCGAGGATTATTTGGCCACTTGGCTTTTTCAGGCTAATAGTATATTTTTTCCAGTACCTAACTCCCTCTCTCGAGGTTTAGAGGACGTCTCCTGTCTAATAGGAGATCAATCTGTTTTGAAATAAACTAACATTGCTACATCCTATAATTGTGTCAGTGGTTCAGTACTAATGAATAAGCAAGGTAGGACTTATAGTGTAACAATATCTGAGCGGTAAGACATGCATCTTATATTTGCAATAGGCATGGCTGATTTTCCACGCTCTCACTTCTATCCACCAAAAGCTGTCAGATTTTGTTAAGTTTTGGACTACGAGGGGTAGAAAACTGCTGATAGAATTAGTATGTAAAGGCTGGGACCATTAATACTAGTATCTATACCTACTAATAGCAAAAAATTATAATGTTCAATAGAAACAGTTCAATGATAAATGCCCCGCTATTATAGCAGTATAGGAAGACGGTGCGCAGCGATTATGCTTTATCCATCGCAAGTTAGTTGTAGTAGGCCTACGGCCAGCTTAAAGACGGCAAAAGGCGCTACGTTACGACATAAAGGCATGGCAGAACTTGTGCCATTATTTAGTAACACTCTATTTTAATCCATAAGCTATTTATTTTTACCTCGTACAGATTGGGAGTGTATACTGGGTGCCTACGTCCTAAAAGCACACACGGGTCGTATTATAATATACTATACTGGCCTTAGAAAGTATGATGACTAGAATTAGCACTTTTGCGCAGGCACGTACCCATAGCAGCGGCATCGTAGTCCTTGCAGTCCAAATTAAGTAGAAACGGACACAGCCCGGTGGATGGAGTTGACAGGGGGGAAAGCAAGGCAAGCCGTACCATTACCAGTACTACTACGACTCGGCTATATTGCTAGTCAGTAGTAGTAGAAATAGTAGTATCCGTACCGGTCTCGGCTTTTTTGAGCCTGTCTTGACATCTACTGAGGGTGAGTGATGATAGGGAGAGCGGTAGTACCCGCGCAACGTTCAATGTCACTAAAGACTAAGTTAGACGGTATTTCTAGCTTGCATTGGAGAATGCGGCCAATGCCTGGTCTTCTTGACCCCGGGTGAAGGTGAAGAGTGCGGTTGGCGCCAACTACGTCTGCTATCCCTGAGGCCAGTCACCTTCACTGCACCAACCTGTTGCTACATATGGTGGGCTTCATCGAAATCGATGGTTGAAAACACACACACAGAGGTTACACGAGATAAACAGCCATATATGTGTTAATATGTCCGTGATGGATTAAGGGTGCGGCGAACAAGAAAAGAACGTTTTAAAACAAGTGGCAGATTCAGACCTGTGTAGCAGGTACCAGCCCCGATCAGCATATAACCTCACCGGCACACCTCAGTTCAATTAGTGTGAGGTCACAGTAAACTTAGTCGAAAGCAAATGTGCACGGCTTTGTCGAGTGACGGACTCGGGTCATCCTTCATGTTGGTCAACACTTGAAACTCTCACGGTCTAGGGTAAGGCTAGGCAACCCGCTACAGCAGCTGCAGTCTGTCAGGTGATGGTGGATGGGTGGAGCGCCTTCGGGCGAGGAGTCAGCACGCCGTCGAGTTTCACGAATAGGCGACTGTGGACTATGCAGGGACATCACCGTTACAGTAGCTGACCTGACCCGTGAAATATGCCGAAATTTCACGAAAGACTGAGAAGCACTCGCAAACCGGCACCAACACATGAACCAAGGTTTTGGAATCGTAATCAACAACTTTAGGTGAATTTAAAACTTTAATCAACTATGAGAAGTACTACAATTTTTTAGGCATAACATTTTTTAAAAACAACCCGCAAATTCTGAAAACTTGAAAAATCGCTGTAACTGTGAACAATAAATGTAAATAGAACTGCCAGGTGCAATCATAAGCATACGATTTTGTGTCACTTAGTAGAACTTTCCTCGGTTCAAATTTCTTTACAAATATTTTTATAATGGGAATACCATTAATGTCAGATCGTGCTTGATAGTCCCGCGAATATTTCATGATTTTCCATTCTTATTTTCCACAAAGTAAGATTCTGTTCGACGTTCTGTTAACATGCAGATTTGCTTACTAAAAGGCTCTTGAAGCATCAGGTCCACTCAAAGAATCGAAATGACAAGAACAAATGTACGCTTAACTATTTTACCCTGACCTTTCAGGAATTAGGTAGTCTATTGTATATGTGGGCTGGACAACAGTCTGTGCCAGCCATCTGCGTGCTCCTCCGTCTCCGATTTTCTTCCCTCTGTCATGATACCGGGTCCAGATGGTTGGAGGGGGGTTGAGAGCAGGAACATGCAACGCAAGTATGCTGCCGCTTAAAACTAATCCATTCGTAAATCGCTGCATTTGCCTTCAGTTTGCTGAAGCACGCGATGGGCATCGTCAAAATCGACGACTGAAAATGTCCTATCGCTTACCCGTTAATAAATATCACCAGTTCTAACGGCACTACGACATATCCAACGTTTTGCACAATCAAATCGTCTTTTAATCATCGCCCGGCTGTCGAGTAAATACTAATCTGACACTCGTTCACCCCTTTCTGCTCACCCTTGTTGATTAAAATTCATCCCTACCTTATCACACTTGTTGATTACCGTTCACCCCTATCTTCTTACACTCGTTGATTAACATTCACACATGCCTCTTTACGAACGCTTGATGTTTGCCTATATAATCCTAACTGCTCTTCATCCCTTTTTAGTTCGTGTACGACAATTATAAGATGAGTAAAGTCCAATTCTAGAGAACTCGGCTTCTCATTCTCCTCGACTTTTCAGCTATTGTGTACTGAATAACTCGATTATATCCCAATCACGACAATTTACCCATCCTATAACTCACAATGGATCGAATCCTCAAACCAGAACGATTCGATGTGGATCCGAATGCTCCGGAAGCTTCCAAACAATGGAATCACTGGTTATGCACATTCGAAAACTTTATGACAACTATCGAAAGCTTAGAGCCGAACAAATTGAGTGTCCTGACCAACTACGTCTCTCCGACCGTGTGGGAGTACATCAACGAATGCACCGCTTACAATTAAAATGCAATTAAGGGGCTGAAGGAGTTATATTCAACAGCAAAAAACGGAATCTTCGCCCGCCACCTTCTGGCGACCTGTAAACAAGAGGGTGGACAAACTCTCGATCAGTTTGCTCAGAAACTGAAATCTCTGGCTAAATACTGTGAGTTCAAAGCAGTTACTGCACAAAAAAACCGCGATGACGCCATAAGAGATGCCTTTACTAGTGGCCTTTTATCTAACCAAATTCGACAAAGACTGCTGGAACAGAAAACCCTGGATTTTCAAACAGCGTTCGATCCACCAAGATCGTTGGAATTGACCGAAAAACAGTCTTTATCCTATCAAAATCCTCCAACAACCTCATTCACCGCCACCACTGAGGTGTGCGAAACTCCGTGCAGTACTAACAAATCTACGCACATCACAGCTTCCAGTTCGTTGTACAATAAATGCTTCTTTTGTGGGTACGACAAACACCCTCGTTCAAATGTCCCGCATGCGACGTGTTGTGCAAAGGATGCGGCAAAAAGGGACACTTCCAAAAGGTTTGTATGACTTCGCGAAACAGAAGGATCCTTTCCTCTACCCACCCCACTATTTCCGCCATCGCATCGGCTACTGCACCAGACTGCCTTTCAAGCGCAGTAGTTGTACTACAGGTCAATGAGGCTAACTTCGAAGCCTTAATAGACACTGGTAGCTCGGAGAGCTACGTCTCGTCCTCGTTAGTACTTCAAAATAATTGGAAAATCCACCACTCTCGCACCAAAATATATATGGCCACTAACGCTCTAACCAGCGCCACACAGGAACAGGTTTTCATCTCGATTAAATACAAAGGTGCCGTCTACGAAAAGTTCAGGCTATCGATCTTGCCAAATTTATGTGCCCACATATTACTTGGCCATGACTTTATTTCGCTTGCATGGAAGAGTCGAAATTTCCTTTGGTGGACCTATAAATAAACTGATACCACCGGTTCTGTAAGACAGAATTCTGAGCCTAGGGGTATCTGAGGCGGGCGACCAACTGAACTGTTACCTCCCCCGCATCCCTGGACAGAGACCCTGAACGGGACTGAATACCCAACCGACATATCGAGGAGAATCCACAGATTGCGTAGGCCTCAGCGTCCTCATTCAATTCTTGCCGCATCCAACGCAATACGGAAGAAACCAAATGGTCGAGTTTTCAGTGCATGTTTTTACATCCAATATAACAAAGAAATCGGTAACCCTCTCGTGGCAATCCTTTCTTACCATACTGATTACTCAATTCTGCAGTTCCACCTACTTTCGACTGAGTTGGATGTCTTTTTTAAATGCCAGTTTAAGTCGTTATAACGGTGACAGACTTTCAGCATTGGAAAATAAAGGCGAATGTGGATGCCCCTGCTCCTTGCGCTGATATGAAGATACATTACGGCGATGGAAAAAATGAAGTATTTTGTTCCGGTGGCAGCATACTGGGTTTGTGACTGGCGATTTTTCTCGACGGTAAGATAAGTCTCGTAAGTGAACAGAGTTCTACCAACACTGTGCAAGCAGATACTGAGAAATTCTTGTAGCCCAGCGGCCATGCTCCACCCCTCAAAAGGAGTACTTTCACAAAAAATGCAAACCACACCTCATTATTTCTCATTCCAAATGCTAATGCAAAGCAATTTATCCCGTTTAACAGTGCAACTCGTTAAGTTGTATGACAACCCAGAATAATGGCTGTGCTCGCCGAAAGACGCGGTCCAGAGCATCGACCACAAATCCGAACCGGGCGTTGCTCACAGGACAGTTTTCGAGGCGGATAATTCAGCACAGCTGGAAATTTCAGAATCACGGCGTGTACAGACGATCTACCAGATGGAGTTGTATGAAAGGATGAATGCAAGCGGGGGGCGACGACGGTAGAGACGCAAAAATGTGGGACTTAACACGCCAAAAAAAACATAGGATGGGGGCATAAAAAACCGACAGCTCGTCTGCTGTGAGGACTGCAAGCGCGGAAGGGTAGAGCTGTTTGGCATAATTAAAGGCTCATTAACTCCAGGGGAGGAAGGGAAAGTTGCAGCAGCAACCACTGCAGTACAGTATTGCAAGTCGTGCGTGCAACTTTCATAACGAAATTTAACTTGGTAGTTTAACATGTATTTGGACAGGTTATTTGACCAAATGAATGGATTTAATAATTAGAAAGGCTTTAGTTTGCAAAGCTGTCCTGTTAGTTGAGCTATGGAATAATTCCACAATAAGTAGAAAAAAATTGGAAAAATTATCCCTTCCAGAACGGGAAAATTTCGTTCGAAGTTGCTCACATGGAAGTGGAGCCAAGTTTAAGGAATCGAATTTATTTTCAGAAAGAAGCAGCAATTTAGGTTTTAAAATTATGTTAAGCTAACCTGTGAAGTTTTCTTCCACAAAATGCGGTGATGAAAAATTTCATCGCATTTTGCTTAAATCGCACAGCTGACCTTGACGTTCAAACAAAGTGTCTTCATATGTTACCGTGAATGTATTGTAAAGAACGCCTTATTGAATGTAAGTCTTGTAAAAATATACTTTTTGTAAACTGAACGCTGTGCTTAGGCGTTAGATAGAAACGGAACAGACGGGAAAATAGCATTTGAAGCATTTTTTCCCCGTTACAAATTGGAAGCATGCAGTAGTCGCCGGCCCACGGTTAATAAGCCCGCCGCTTATTAAGCCCACTTTGGTCTGGACCCGAGGTGGGTGTAATAGCCGGCGACTACTGTATTTCAAAAAATGGCCAAATATATGGCCATTTTTTGCATTCGCAAGCTCAAAACAGATCGTGGAATTAATCCACTTACACAGAAAATAATTCGTTATAAAGAGAAAAGTAAGTGCATTCATTTCCAGACCAATTGAATCGTTCATCTTCAGGTATAGTAAACAATTTGTCAAAAGTTTCCAATTTCATTGCAACATTATTTTGGAAAAAGTTAATATACACAACAATTCATCAGCTGAATATCTAATTAAAGCACTTTTTAAATGATAACCTATAATGGAAAATTTAATTATTAATTTTAGGAATAACAATATCCGATTTATCTTGGGTACTTTCCGCATTCTCGACAATGCGGTTTGCTGATTTGAGGCATTTCTAAATATGAGCCGCATGACCATCTTCATTAGAACTAATATCCAAAAACTCATTTTTTCGGCACTCTTTACGTTTATCTTATTTTGAAGTTTTTGATGTAAACGTCGAAAAAAGGCGCAATTTATCAACTGATCAATGAAGACACTGAAAACGACCGAAATGATGACAGACTTTATTCCACGATATTCAATAAATAGTTATCTATTAATGGTAATATGTAAAATATATTTTGACTAAAAACGTTTCTTTTATATAAAGAAAGTGTTTGCTTTAAGTTTTCAACTTAACAACATTTTTAAATTTATTCTTCTAATTTATAGCTATTTTTTCGTCTCCAGAACTTGGGAATTATCGAGAAAATTTTATTTTTAGCAACAAACACTTAGTTCTTCTTATATTTCTCTTAAATTTTAAATTTGCCTAATGTTATTCATTATTATTTCTAAGTTTTCGTAAATGCGTTCACACCGGTATGCGAGTAATGATCAAACTTTTACAAACTTAGGCCTGTTGCATGCAGCACTTGAATCACTGTACATGCAATCCCACCTACCTCCTGATGCAAACACGCGAGTCAATGACTTTAGCCGCAGTTCTGTTGTCCTTAAACTTTCCTACATAAGTTAAGTACGGCTTTTTGTCCCCCTTAGCTAAAGTTCGTGTGAAAAAACAAACAAAGCAGTCCGTTCAGTCTCACTGGACGACGAACACTCGTCAGCGAAAGCACCAGAAACCTAGGCTGGTTTATTGGCAACCGAGCTAAAGCGCAAATCCATTGATTGCGCTACAAAGCACGATAACTGTACAAAGGTAGAGTTGAGGTGATAGACTAAACGAACAAAAAATCCAAACGATGCCTAAAGTGTTTATCAGAAAAGTGGAAAAAAAGTGTATGCACTATTCCGGTCGTCCTTCCTATGCCTTACCTAGGAAGGCTTATATCAGTACAACTGCATGTTTACGATGGTGTCTAATAAGGTTTAGCGGCTTGTAATGCCGCTTGGTCGGTGGCAGCCTCCATACTGGCAATACAGTGTTGAAAAGGGATGATGCAGCCTTTTTGTTTCCTCTACTTTGTTACAGGGGGGTCCCGGCCGCGACAGCGATGCCACTTTAGCGACAAAACGCTACAGGCACTGCTTCTTCAAAGTAAAGAGTGGATGTTCAAAAAATATTTCAATAAACAGAGTCAAAAATAGATAATCCGTGAGGACGAATTCCATTGCCCAGATGCAGGGCCGAGTAGAGCTAGGGAAGGGAGGACCTTGAGGCATTATAGGAAATAAATATCTAAGAAAAAATGCAGTTCTCGATGAAGCAGGCAGATAAAAACGATTCTAGGGAGCAGAAGCAGAGTCTATTAGAAGAAAACCTAGTCTGGATAAAATAAGGACCGCGGCAGTTTTCTATCCTACATGAAAAAACACAATCTAATCTGTTATTTGGAGCCAATGAATAGAAAATTTCGTTTGTAAAACAGCAGCGATAAGGAGCTTAGAGAGATACAGAAATAGTTTCGCGAGAACGGGTATCCTGATATGTTTATTACAAAGAACGGCAAGATTGATCATAGAGGCCCAAAAAATCCTGTCCACTTATGATAAAAAACTACTTTCGGTAGCCTGACTTTAATTTTTTTATTAAATTCCACCAAAAGGAGGAAGAATTTCTATTTTCGTTAAATTCCGCCTACATAAAGTCGAATTGGCTTCGATTAGCATTCGTATCCCGTGTAACAGAAGTTTATGTTTATTGAACTTTATTCTATTTAACATATTAAAACAAAAATAATCTTATTTAATTTGATATTTTTGATCAATTCCGCCACAATTGCATATAAATTATTACTCACCAACCACGAAGTAAATGTTTGACAACAAAATTTTTGCAAGCAGTTGGGCGGGGGGGGGGAGATAGATACCCAGAAGGGCCCAAAAAATCAATTTTGTCCAAAGAACATTTCCGAGCGGCCAGAAAACCAACCATACTGACTGCCAAAAAACAGCGTTCCTCAAAGCTCTTTTCCAAGCGGACGCTAAGAAAACGTCCTGATACAACTGCCTCATGAACCTTCTCAGCAGCAAGGGTTCACATATTATTCTCTGTTTTACGAGGAAAAGGTAAACACAGGTTTTCATCTCAATTTTCAGATTAAATTGGTCTTAAGAGTCAGCATCTATCCCACAGAATGCGAGAAAACCCCAGTGTGGCTGAGAAAAGGCGAGGTTAGGAGCATAAACAGCGCTATTCTCGTCCACTTTTTGGTTCCGTGGATCTTGAGGGGATCAACGAAACTTTTCGTACGATTTATAAGGTCCCACTGAACTACTCTAAGCTACTGGACTAATGCCTGTTATCAACAACCGAAGTGGCTGCTACAAGGTTACGATAGCCGGTCTTGTGTACTCAGAAGAACCTCACACAGGCTCCGCGCTCATCGTGATCAAAGGTCTACTAACCGCATGCCAACCCTTGGCGCCCATTTATCCCCCCTGCGTCTTACTACCCCACCCCTCCCCATATTCTCACAACACGCTTGTGTTTTAAGGCAAACTCGAATTGATTTGTCCGATCGCTGACAGGTTTTATTCGACCCCGTTCACATATAAATGTACTGGCTTGAGGGGCAGATTTATCGGAAGTCAACCAATGCTCGCCAACTAGTCTTTTAGATACTGTCATGAGCATTTTCACGACTCTAAAATATGCAGGTTTACGTGTGTTTAGAAAAACTGCTTTAAATCAAGGATAAAATACATTAAGTGCATTATAGAAGCTCTTAAATTTTTAAATATTTGCGTACATATTGGGTTCATTATACATCAGCAAGCATAAAGGCACCCTATAAACACACGTAAAAATGATTTTCAAGGCAATCTCGGTTGTGAATGTTGCCTAATGTTGGTCGGAGGTAGAGAGACGACCCAGTCGGTTCTTGTCAAAGAGAAGTTGAGTCAGAAACCGAATCCTCAGTCCTAATAGACTAAACCGCAGTCTTCACCAGTCTATACACCGTCGTGTGTCTGATGTATACTAAAAACACCGATGTCTTTACTAGGGCTAAAGAGAAATAGTTAAGATCAGAATAACAAAACAAGAACTGATGCCATTGTCATTCAGCATATAGCCAGTGACGAATCTCATATGATGTTAATCAATATTTGAAAGTGGGTTGTAGAATAGGAATGGAATTGTAGCATTTATCACATTGGCGTAACATCTAAAAATGTTCAAGAGATCAGGATACCGGCTTTTAAATGAACGTCACTTTGATCTCCTGTAGGAACGACACTCGATTAAAAAAACACTGCTTAAGAAGCTCGAATTTTTCAAGAGATTTTCTATGTCTTTACGCATTCAAATATGCTTTATAGAAAAAATAAGCAAAAATATTATTTTTCGCGCACAGTTGATGGCGAATCACATCTTCAATGTTTTGCTGGAAGAAAGGCTACGTTTTGGTATTAAACTTTCATCCTTACTGTTCAATATTTTGGGGCTGTGCAGGCAGTATAGTATAATCCACATTCATCGCAAAATTCTATGAACACTGGCGTGCATAAAATCTAATTTGACGTGCCTATAAAATGCACGACTCATCGGAGTCAATGGCCTCTAAAAACTCCGTGCCTTTCCTATATGGGCAAGAGCCAACAACACAAGTTCGGTCCCATGCAAATTTGTGCCCAGTTTCTAGTGTGTGCATGGCGACCTGGAACAAGTTATTTTGCCTGTTTACCGCTAGTTGGTGCTCATGTAAGCGTGTAGAGGCTGATTTTTCTGTCTGTTCACAGTAAACTGCATTGCAGTTGCCACAACGAATGTTTTAGACGAATTCTCGTCTGTCCATATAGCGAACCCTATCATCAGTGTGTACAAGCTGATTTCCTGTCCTCCTACAGCATACAGCTTGCACAGTGAAAACTCTAAACGCAAACAGAACGACAGATCGGACTCAAAACTATTCGGAGAAATGGGCAACTTTGTGAAACTGTGAAACATAGCTTACACCCTTTGAGTGTAAAAATCGAAGAAGTGATTTGCTAGAAAATAGGTAAAAGAAATAATATTTTGCTCGTGTTTTCAATCAGATATTTTTAATTGGTACGGGTATCCAAGATCAGCATGTAAACATGCATGCATGACGCTCACTCAGGAGTCAGCCACGTGCTTGATAGCCTATGACATCCACATTGGACCACCAAGGGTTGAGGAAGACAGCAAGGTAGTAGAGTAAGACAGAGTTTCGATGAGAAGTTGATAAGTACGTGCGATGGTGGTAACATGAAGTTGTCAAAACTAACACATAGTAAGCAAGGGAGGTGAAAAGCCTGATTCGATATCTCGAATACTCTATCGAATTAAAATCAGACACAAGATCCAAAGGATTTGATATGGCCATGGAACCGATTAATATATGGACGGGAGGCGGTGCTGAACTATTAAATTGTAAATATCCGCAAACAGGAATAGAATAAAAAGTGAGTGCTTAGCTGAGAGTAGAATAACCATGAGTCAGGTCTGAAAAAAGGAATGTGAACGTAAATATTCCTGATAGTATCAATCCTAGTGGGCTAATGAGCTCCGTGACTACGCCATAATTTCTTGATGGTTTATTCAACAGCCTGTAATTTAATCGTTTTTGGATGACTGTGCATGTAATGCCTAGGCCTCATAAGGCACCTGTTTAGATGGTGATGTTTTGGTGGTGACGAATAACATCACCGTTAAATAACGTCCGGGTCAAGTGTTAAGTCACATTTCACTCAATTCAGCCCCGAGCAGAGGCAAAATTTGCGATACAGAAGAAACCTAGCTTACGCATAAGGGACAAGAAAAATGGGATCAGTGGAAGAGCCATGGACCCAAAAAATATTAAATACGCTATCCTCCAGTGATCAATGACTGGCGGTACGCTCCTTGGTGACAAAACATCTTCAAAGAAACCTTAATATGAGAACTTCTTTTACTTACGGGTGTAATTGGGTTTTGGGGTTCATGAACGGGAGGTGACGTAGTGGAGGTCGGGGGAGTCCAAGATGGAATGGATGGTTTGGGGCCTCCAGGTGGACGCCAGACTAGGCCAACAGCGTAGTAGGTTTCAACTAGATTCCGCACCGCAGTAACACACCGTAACCACGACCGGATCCAACTGACGTATAGAGGGTTGCTATGAAAAACAACAGATCAAATAATTATCGTCAGTGGATGCTTAAGACCAAAATTCAGAAGGTTCATCTTTTGAACAGTGTACTCTAAAATCTAAGTTATGCTTCGCATGTACGGAGAAAAAGCAAAAAAAGAAAAGAATAACACTAAAAATAGTTTAAAAAGGTCAAGTAAGCTTGAAGTAAATAAATAGCAAATAGTTTGCCATCCATATTGAACATTTAATTTTTAGACCAATATCGTTGTTTACAGGTTCGCAAATATTAAGTTACGTCTGAGAAGAAGAAGACGCAATCTTCTTCTTCTCAACTGCTTCCTGGGACACGCATGTTCGCTTGTCACTTACGTCTGTCGGAATAATAAAACACAACATTTTGTAAGATGTCGAAAATAATATAATCGGATTTTAAGTTGTAAATAATTCTGGAGATCCAGGGCAGAAATTGACATTTTTACTGACTGGTAAACGCATTTCCTCGTAGTAGTTAAAAATCCTACTATATCGGCAATTTGCAACTATTGAAAGTTATTACATAGTTTAAAGCCAATAAAAAATTGCACGAACGAAAAAATGGGGAAATGGACAAGTTTTTCTTTAGGAAACAGCTAACCTGGAACGATACTGCTGGATTGACGTGTTCGCCGAGACCAGTGCAGCATTTTCCACGTCTCGAACGAAAACCTTTGCGCTTGGCTTAAAATATGATCACAAAATGAAAAATGAAGTACCATGCTGACCCATGCCAATATAGAGGCAGAGTCAGAAACCGTAACTAGCTGACGATAGAGAGGATGCGAGCGATTTTGGCAAGCAAGTTCCTAACACGGATAATCAAAATATCGGCTTCCTACATTAATTTCAAACAGTTTATATGAAAGTGGTTGCATAATTTTTGCCAGATCCGCAGGTGGGGGTTTCGAGTAATTTCGGGCCATTTTCATAAGCTTTTCCGTGAGCATAAAGGCATCTCGAACGAGATTTCCCTTTAGGGGTATGCATTATGAAGGAGAATAATTACCTGTTCGGTTACCAGATCCCCGATTTCGCCGCTAACCTTTACATATTCAGACAGCTGATCCGAAATTATATTTTGGAAAAGCGTGATCCCATAGTCATCGTCAGCTATAAGCGCGTGGATTAACAGGACCCTCAGTTACCCGTTGGATCCAACGAAACAAACTTTTCAAGTCTTTTTACTACTCTGTCTAGGCGTTTCAATAGTTCGGTACTTTCTGAAGAGTTTAATCTTTCTCCCGAGTGCTTCATTATAACACTGCAACTTTCACTAGGTATAAGATTGACCCTTGAAGTTTCTATTTCGTCTGGGGCAAAACTCAGGGAACGGCCATCCAGGACGCTGTGTGAGTTATTGAGTTGACTGACCGCTGACAGTGAAAGAGTCTCCTTCGTGCTTTCACTATGACTGTTGTATTTTGTGGTATGAGTATCACCCACATTGATTATTTGCGTATGTAATCCATCAACAGTGGCGTTCGAACCACACGTCATGTTTGTTGAAGCTTCAAAATCATTTTTGCGACGCCGTTTAGTGTTGCACGACAAGCAATTCAGAAATCTACATATAAAATTAGCCAACAAATGCATCTACCTAAAGGTCCGCATAATAGTGCATAAACTAGATGTTCCCTGAAGTTTTTTTGTCTAAACTACAAACACTGTACACGACAATCCACGTCGACGGGATATAGGTAAATTATTGGTTTCACTATGCCAAACCCAATCGTTTTAACAAAATGCTTGATTGAAACACATAGATATATAGCAAAAGCGGATGAGATCGAGACAATGTTTGAAAGACAGAGGTAATTAATGCATTCGATGGGTAAATAAATCTCAATTAGAAGAGACTGCAAACTCCTGAACGGCAAAGACACACCGGATTCACTTTAAACGCATGACGTCCGATCTAGTAAAAAAAGGCTGTCATAGCCAAAAGTTCGATTTTAACTTTATTTTTCTACTCATTGTTACGCTGGAATTACAAAGCTTGATTCAAATTTCTTCACGTAATTTTATTTATGCTCTTTATTTTGCTTTCACCAATTATTTTATCACTGAGAAAATCTGGAAAACGGAGACCCATCTCTCGTGCTTTCTACTACAGATATCCATGAAAATGCGGAGTGGACCACGCTGAAACCCGCAAAAAAGAAGGTTGAGCTACATGAAGTGCCAAAGGCTTCTACGTCCGAGGTTTCTGCATCGGCATCTAAGGCGTCAAAAGAAACAAACGATCCAACTGATAGAAAGAAATCGCTTCTCTTCTTCAATGTGCCCGAATTCGACGGATTAGATGCAGAAACACGTATGCAACACGACTCTAAAGAAATAAAAAAATCACCCTTAAATTGCTGGACCCAAGTGATGGACAGGTATCAATTTTAAGCCTTTATAGACTAGGTGCAAACTCGGCAGATGGCGGACGACCTAGACCACCGAAGGCGGTGTTTAAGTCCAATCACATCCCTAAAACACTCCTGACCCGTGGTTGGAGACTTGAAGGCTTAAATATCTAGATGCAGGCAGATCTGTCCCCTGAGAACAGGAAAAAACAACGTAGAGCTGTCGATGAACTCAAAGAACGTCGTGCCGCTGGGGAGAAAGACCTACGCATAATAAATTTTCGGGTTGTCCAGAAGAGGAGACCCCTCTTCAAACCATTGCTAGTTATGGCCCAGGAAGCTCTGATAGAGTTATAGGCATTCTACTGATAAATGCACAAAGCCTGCTCAACAAACTGGCTGAATTACATGTAATTATCGCACAAAAGCGCCCTGCAATTAGTGCAGTGACAGAGACCTGGCTATTTGAATCAGTAACGGATAGTGAGAGCAATGTGCCCGGTTACCGAGTGTTCCGTTGCGACCGTAACGATAGGATACATGGAGTTGCCTTGTTATATGCGACCGATGGAATCATTGTAATACTGTTAGAACGCACACGCACGAAAGACAACCGGGTTGAACAACTCTGGGTGTCGGTCTAGGCTGCAACTGGTGCAACCACAACCATAGGTATTATATACCGAAGTCCTCAAGCCGACAGTATAAACTGGTTGACTACAGTCAAAAAGTATGCCAGAAGGTCGCGGGTCTGTATTGTCGGTGATTTCAATTGCCCACATATCAACTAGGCTCATCTGAACATCGAAGGCCCTACCTCTGAAACTGAGAACGCGTTGTTGGAAATTACAAACGAAACCCATCTTGTACAGCATGTTGCCCAGCCTACGCGGATAGCCGACTCGGGTATGTCTTCCTGTCTGAACTTGCTATTCACAAATGGGCACACAAAAGTATCTGATACTCGGGTCTCCGCACCCCTAGCCACCAGTGATCATGCTACTGTCTTCGCAGCACTCCACATAACAGGATCGCCGTCAACGCATAGATGCTACAAACTGGCATACTGGAAGACTGACTACGAGGAAATGAGACAGAACGCTAGGAACCTATCCTGGGAACCGAGTAGCTCGGCCGATGTAGAGGAACGCTGGAGAGTGATTCGTAGGAATATTGAGCGACTTTATACTGGTTTTGTCCCTTTTACGCTCTGTAGATGGGCAGCATGTCGTCCATCATGGATAAATGGTGAGACAATACGCAAGTTCAACGCCAGAAAACGTGCCTACAAAGCCTTCATGATCCTAAAAATTACAAAATCAAAAACAAAATACAAAGCACTCAGAGATGAATGCAAACGTATGATGAGGGCAAGAAAAGTAGCATACGAAGAGGATCTGCGAAAAAACGTTGACACTCAACCGAATCGATTCTACTCGTTTCTTCAAGAGAAAGTGCCGTGAAAGCTCTGGCATCCAGGGTCTCCACATTACAGATGGTGTGCTCGAGACCGATAATAATAATATGTTTATTATGCCAGTTTACAGGCAATTGTAAAGAGTTGGTAATGCTACTCTTGGGCGCCTTCCAACACCTCAAAGACCGGAAAAAACCTAAAACAAACTGCCTATGTTGCAGCCAATATTGGTTATGTTTCAGGTTTTTTGTTTTTCAATAATGGGCGAGATAGGGAGTTTGTTTCAGGTGAAAAAAACCTGCCTTCAAAGGTATGATACAAACGGAGTAAATGTACAGTTGTAAGCTGAGTTGGCTCATCAGCAGGAGAATTGTTTCATATCGTTAAAGGACATTAGTTCAGACGGAAAGGGTTGGCACAAGAACACAGTCTTCTCAGTCTTCCTGCAATGGTTGTCGGCAAAAGGTGCGCGCTATCGGCTGAAGGGTTAGCAGACTGCGGGCTGCTGCTTCAGCAGCATTATCTACAGCATGAAGCCTGGCGGGGTTCAAAGTCCACGAACGCCATCAGAGTGAAAGAGAGATTCCACCGAGTCAGCACCCAAAATTCGTGAAAGTTGTCCTGAATGTAGAATACTAGTTATAGCTCTCTTAAACATCGGGTAGTTTTGCAGGGTTTTAATACTTTTGGGCAGCTTATTCCAGATTGATATGGCATTTACTGAAAAGAATTGCCGGTACTTAACTGTACGTGCCATAGGAAGAAATAAAAATACGTCTCGATGACTGGCGCGTCTAGAGTGCTCAAGCTGCCTTATTGTACTAAGAGGATTAAAGGTTTGACCATTCAAAAGTTTAAACAGTAAAAAAAGACCCTTCTGCAATCGACAAAGCCATAGGGGATCCAGCTTTATAAGTTCACACCTTTTTTGGTAGGTTAAATTACGGCGTTCTGTAGTGAAAATTCTTCTAGTGAAGAGGTGCTGCACCGATTCTATTTTCTTCCGTTCACTAGTGCGCAGAAGACTGAATAGAGGCGAGCAGTATTCAAGACTAGGTCTCACGTACATATTATAAAGGCTAGTTCTAACCTTGATAGTCTATAAATTTCTAAGGATAAATCCGGTGTTTCGGCGTGCTTTCGAGACTATCAGGGTGCAATGCTCTGACAAATTGAGACTATTAGAGTAGGATATGCCCAAATCCTTGATAACTCCTGGGATATTTAGTTCGTGGCCGTCAATGCTTAATTCCGGTTGATGATCGCCGCCAACAACCATAACGGAACATTTGTGCCATGAAAGGGTGAGGCGCCATGTGCCGCACCACTGGGCAAAGGCCTGAAGATCCTTTTTTATCAGCTCGAGCACGATGTTGCGATCTGCCGGTTTATATCGATAAGCGACTTTTAAATCATCAGCGTATATGAAGGGTCTGCCATACTGAAAACAATCTGAAACGTCGTTGACATCAGGCAAAATAGGAGAGGACCCATTACACTACCCTGTATAACTCCACTCCTCACATGCGTGAGGTTGGAGATAACATTAGAAATTTTTACTCGTTGTTTGTGAGCATCAATATAGGAAGATATGAAGTTCAGAGGCTTGCTACCTGTTCCAAAGGAGGCCAGTTTCAGAAGGAGGAGGTTATGATCGACCCGATCAAAGGCCTTAGTAAAATCAAAATAGACGCTATAAGTGTCAAAACCGCTGTTTCTAGCTTGCAGCACATAATCAAAGAAAGAGAGCTGACAGGTGTCACAAGATCGTTTCTCGATAAAGCCATGTTGAGCTGTATTGAGCAGGTTGTTCTCTGTCAAGTGACGCATCATCTTTTCTTTAATCAAGGTCTCCAAGATCTTCGAGGCTGCGGGAAGTGTATTTATTGGCCTAAAGTTGTCGAATGACGTCGATCGGCCATGCTTGCGAATAGGCATTATGTGCGATTCCTTCCACAATGAAGTAAATTTTTCGCTCTCAAGAGCAAGATTAAATACCTTACAAAGAATAGACGGAAAGATATCATTCGCTTCAGCTCTTAGAAGGCTAACTGGGACGCCATCTGGTCCTGGACTATAAGATTGACGATAACGTTGAATGGCTACAGTCACATCCCAGAGGGTAAAACTTATGATTTCGAGTATGGCACCCGTCCAAGCCTGGATAGCTGGAGGTGCAGCGAACGAGCTTTCACTAAACGTTGTGGATAGGAACGCATTGAAGCTATAGACGGTCAACTTAGCGTCAGCTATGGGGTTTCCTAAACCATCTTGAAGTATGGGGTGTTGCATTTTCCTCTGCACTTTTACTGTACGTGAAAAGAGTTTCGCAACATTTAGGGAAGGATTTTCAGCGAAGTGGGCATCATCGGCTATCTGCTTTTCTTTGGAGAGCTTCCTAGCCTGCTCAAAGATCAGTGTGATCAAGGGCAGAACAGAAGTGTCGTTTTGCCGATGCAAACGACGAGAGAGTTTACGCAGCTTACGACGGAAAGACAGAGGAAGGTACACTTCATCCTTGACATGTATTACTTTCTTACGGGGGACAAAGTGGAGGATGAGTGGATCCAACACTTTGTACAGTGCATCGGTACAAACATTTACATCCAAACATTGGAAAAATTCAGACCAGTCGAGAGCGTTTCAATGTGCCAGTAGGTCCGCCGTGTTTGCTGATCGGAAGTCATGATAAAGACTATATTTTTGGGAAAATGTTTTATCCGCCTCCAGTTCTAGTTCACTAACAACTGTAAGATGGTCTGAACTCCCAATTGCGTCTATGGATGACACTGAAAATGATTCGCATCACCTACAAAAAATTAGGTTGAGTATGTTTGCTCCTCGAGTGGGAAAATCGACTACCTGCTCCCACATGCCGATATTTATTGCCTCAAGTAAGTTTTCGAACTTTGATGGACCGGATGCTGGAAACCATTGCACGTCAGGAAGGTTAAAATCGCCTGCAATCAAGCAATACTTAAGATTCAAGTCAGCTGCGGCATGAAATGCCTGCGAGAGACAAAGATCGTAGTCTGCATTGGCATTAGGTGGGCGATAAACACAGCCAACAAGTAAGGAGTATTTGTTTTTTAGAACAACTCGTAGCCAGCAGCTATCCTTCACCGCTGTGAATTGTGGATAGTCCAACGGGAGAAATGCAAGTGGCTGATTTATATAGATGCAGCTTCCTCCGCCACGGCCATTGTTTCGATCGTTCCGAACGCATGAATGGCCTAGAACAGAGAGTTCTGAGTCAGCTACACAAGCCAATGCCCATGTCTCAGTTACCATAACAATGTCTGGGCGGTTGACAAAAACCATAGTCTGGAGCAGAGGCATTTTATTAATCAGTGATCTGGCATTTAAACCGACCAATTTAAGATGGCGTGTCTGAGGTTTCGGTGGCGGGACAGCTAGGCCGTCACTGTTACCGGCTTCGACCAGAGCGATGTCCTTTTGACCTGAACTATTTGTCCCTCTCTTATTAAGAGATTTGTCTCGCCATAAATTCTCCGTTGCTCCAGCTCTATTAGTAGCTGTCTCATCTTTCTCCGCTCTTTCAACTCGTAATCCGGCGGAAAAAAACTTGCGAATGCAGACTCCGTAAAGATGGTTTGCGCTCTAGCAAGAGTTTCGCCTGTGCTTCAGTTTCTAAAATAACTTTTAGAGGTCGTGGCCGAGAAATTGATTCTGGAGCTGTTGGAGCCTTCCCATTCGAAATTCCTTAAGAATGCGGAAAGACTCGCCTGGTTTTAGCAACGGTTTGGCGTAGACTCGCATAAGACCCACGTCATGGTCAATTCGTTCTTGTGCAATTGACGACTCTGACTCTGGGGCCCCTTTTACAACTATTTTCTGCTTGCGACTCAATGGGGCATTTGTTGCAAGCTCACGTGTTTCGGCCGAGGGAGCAATTGTATCCGGTACACGCGGTTCTGATGTACTGGCTATTGGGTAAGCTGAGTGCAAACCCGTGAACCATTTGGCTTTCTTAGGCTTATGCCTCTTTTGAGTTATGATCTTGTCAAACTCTTGGTCATCGCTTTCTTGTGCAGAGTCGAGCAACGATATGGTGCTAGGATGCAAATCGCGATAATTGCTAGTGTCGCTTAAGCCGAGTGACGATGGTATAGCCCGTGGGCTTGACACATGAGCCGATATGCAGGTTTCAGGCGTGTCGACAGACATGTCCAAATCCAAGTCAATATCAGCGTCAACTCGTTCTTGTGCAATTGTTGACGCTAGATATTGTCCTCTGTTTAATAGAACGTTGTAAAAATCATTTGTGTTGTACTTCTAGCAGTTTTAAGTTTATTTGTCAAAAACACGTTACTTAGACATATATTAAGCATTTAAACATCCTTTACTTCAAAATTTTATTTGAAACAATGACTGACGCGAAATTTGTTTTGGATCAAATCGATCTGTCAGCCCTCTCAAATTTAACGAACTTTATTGAAAAGTATGCACCTGTATTTAAGATTCTTAACTCACTTCTGGACTCAAATTCATTTGAAAGCAACCTCAAGAATTTACCTCAGATTGAGTCTGTGGTGCATTTTGTATCATCAGAAGTTTCAGATAGATCAAAACGTAGCTGTAATATAATCTTCCGCAACTTTTCTCAAACGATTAATCCAATGGTAGCAATACAAAACGTTTTTCAACAATGTGGGATAAGTATACGCATAGTGTCTATCAAAAGACAAAATTCGCGAAGTAAAAACAAAACGCTTTTGCTTATTTGTTCTACTCACGCTGAAGCTCAAATGCTACTAAAAAATTCTGAAATAAATAAGAGCTTCCGGCGTTTTAAAGCATATATAGGCCCTGACTTGAACCCGATGCAGCGCAGACAAGTTTTTCACAAAGACAAAGGGCGTAAACAAAGTCAGCTACATATAGTCGCAGAGGACGGAAACACTCCACAAAATGCTACTTCAGAGGAATAATTAACGAATTTCTCCTCCTCTGGGAAGGAAAACGAAAACTATCAACGTAGCATCAGCTTGGGTGACTTAAGAGCGACTTCTTCTAATTCTAATAATGACAACCAGAAAGCAAATAATAAACTTCAAGATGCTTTAGGAAACCCCATAGCTGACGCTAAGTTGACCGCCGATGGCTTCAATGCGTTCCTATCCAAAACGTTTAGTGAAAGTTCGTTCGCTGCACCTCCGGCTATCCGGGCTTGGACGGGTGCCGTACTTGAAACCATAAGTTTTACCCTCTGGGACGTGACTGTAGCCATTCGTCGTTATCGTCAATCCTATAGTCCAGGACCAGATGGCGTCCCAGTTAGCCTTCTAAAAGCTGAAGCGAATGATATCTTTCCGTCTATTCTTTGAAAGGTATTTAATCTTGCTCTTGAGAGCGAAACCTTTCCTTCGTAGTGGAAGGAACCGCACATCATGCCTATTCGCAAGCATGGCCGATCGACGTCATTCGACAACGTTAGGCCAATAAATACACTTCCCGCAGCCTCGAAGATCTTGGAGACCTTACTCAAAGAAAAGATGATGCGTCACTTGACAGAGAACAACCTGCTCAATACAGCTCAACATGGCTTTCTTGAGAAACAATCTTGTGACAACTGTCAGCTCTCTTTCGTTGATTATGTGCTGCAAGCTAGAGACAGCGGTTCTGCCACTTATAGCGTCTATTTTGATTTTACTAAGGCCTTTGATCGGGTCGATCATAACCTCCTTCTTATATAGACACTACGCCCGGACCCTCCAGAGAGGTATAAGACCCTTATAGCAAAAGTTGCGGGATCGAGGTACGAAATGTCTGTATTTTCGGTGATTTCAATTGCCCACATATCAACTAGGCTCATCTGAACATCGAAGGCCCTGCCTCTGAAACGGAGAACGCGTTGTTGGAAATTACAAACGAAACCCATCTTGTACAACATGTTGCCCAGCCTACGCGGATTGCCGACTCGGATATGGCTTCCTGTCTGGACTTGATATTCACAAATGGGCACACAAAAGTATCTGATGCTCGGGTCTCCGCACCCCTAGGCACCAGTGATCATGCTACTGTCTTCGCAGCACTCCACATAACAGGATCGCCGTCAACGCGTAGATGCTACAAACCGGCATACTGGAAGACTGACTACGATGAAATGAGACAGAGCGCTAGGAACCTATCCTGGGAACCGAGTAGCTCGGCCGATGTAGAAGAACGCTGTAGAGTGATTCGTGGGAATATTGAGCGACTCTGTGGATGGGCAGCATGTCGTCCCCCATGGATGGATGGTGAGACAAAACGTAAGTTCAAGGCCAGAAAACGCGCCTACAAAGCCTTTATGATCCTAAAAACTACCGAAGCACAAACAAAATACAAAGCACTCAGATGAATGCAAACGTATGATGACGGCAAGAAAAGTAACATACGAAGAAGATCTGCTGCAAAACGTTGACACTCAACCGAATCGATTATACTCGTTTCTGAAGCGAAAGCGTCGTGAAAGCCCGGGCATCCAGGGTCTCCACAATACAGATGGTGTGCTGGAGACAGATGAGTTATGTATGGCTGAACTTCTAGCTAAGCAACACTTTACTGTGCACTTGCCACCAGCGCCCGACAGGGAGGACTTTGAGATCCATGACCAAACGGAAAACGGCATGCTAATCACCATTCAAGATGTGGAGAATGCGCTTAGTAAGTTGATAACTACTAAGGCTGCTGAACCCGACAAACTCAATCCTAGGGTAATTAGCGAGCTAGCTTCTTTAATCGCACCAAGCATCAAAGCACTGTTTCTCTGTACGCTTGAAACTGCAACGGTACCAGATGACTGGAAACAGAGTATAATAACTCCGAGGTACAAGGGTGGCGACCGTTTACTTTCCCAGAATTATCGACCAGTCGGCCTGACCTCGGTGTTTGTGAAAGTACTCGAAAACTTTATCTGTCGCGAAATCGATGCTCACATTGGGCCAGCCACAATCCTACCAACAGAACAACATGGCTTTGTTAAGTGTAAATCGTGTACCACAAACCACATGGTGGCAAGTGAAGCCTGGTGCGAAGCCAAAGAAAAACGACTGCCGGTTAATGCAGCCTTAAGCGACCTTAGCAAGGCGGTTGATAAAGTCAATCACGTGCTTCTCCTAAACAAACTCAGTAACACGCATGTACCTAGCACTGCCATCAAATGGATCAAGGGGTTTCGATTCGGTAGACAATGCCGAGTCAGAGTTGGCGAAGGGTGTTCCTCGGCGTTTGAGGCTCATAGTGGAGTACCACAAGAGTCGGTGCTGGGTCCCAGACTGTTTTCACTTTACGTCGCGGATATCCCATCAAGACTTGCGTCCCCATGCCTTCTGTTCGCGGACGACCTCAAGGTATGGCGTGTCATACGCAACGCCGAAGACATAATGCCGTTCCAAAATGATCTCGATGTGATCCACGAGTGGTCATTAGAGATCAAGATACTGGTAAACGTGACCAAATCGAACTTGTTTATAATTGGGAGAGACCTGGACCACCTGCCCTATACTATGGGAAACATGTCACTGGCCGCTGTTAGGAGTACTCCGGACTCGGGCGTTATCATCCAGGACGACCTCAAGACCCGAGAACAATCAACTTTGGCGAGACGCAAGGGGCTAGCGCTACTTTGGATGTTCCAAAGAGCATTCACGTTCTGGTCCATGCAGATATTCCGTAAGCTCATGGTCACGTTTATTCGACCGCTCATGGAGTATGGATCGTCCGCTTGGTTTCCGTGTTCGAAGAGTGAAATGACTGACATCGAATATGTTCAACGACTGTGGTCAAGAATGGTGCTTGAAGTGAGAAGGCTGACCTATCCGGAGCGTTGTTAAGCACTGGACCTGTTTACTCTCAAATTTCAACGCTCCAGAGGCGACCAAATCATGATGTACAAATTGATCGTCTGTGGCGACATAGCGGCGGTCGCAGAGTAGTTCAAAGTAGCCGTTGACATGCCCACGCGAGGACTCTGCTTCAAACTGGTGATACAACAGACAGATGGCCTCCCGCACGTCTACCGACTCTCAAGGCGCGCTGTGAATGCATGGAACAATCTCCCCCCGACGTTGTTACTGCTGACACAATTGCCGCATTCAAGAAGAAATACTATGCCCTATTTGAAACATGATCCGTACCGTTCACGGGAGTGCCCTTGCTTTTGCGGGGGAATTGGTCTAGCCTGAAAACTCCCACGTGTCCGGTGACTGCAAAGAAGGGGTGCCCACGGATCCGTTCCCTACTCTCTACTAATGAAACATAAAACATGAAACTGCAGTGATATCAGAATGCCATATACGAGACTTACAAAAAGTGGAAACATAAGAATGTCAGCGTCCCTTTCTTGAATGTATTTATTCATGCCTAGAAAGTTGTTAACATAAGCTCATAGTGCGATCCCCGTTTTTAATTTACTCTCGTAACAAGAACAACGTACTTCAAGGTACCGTGAGAGGTCATATATTCTTTCTTTTGTTTGGGTTATCTTTATTTACTTTTTCCCGGATTGTCCTCAGTTAGGAATGCGAAGTCTTTCATTCTGGTTGGTGGTCTGAAGTGTGTATTTTTTTTCTTAGTCTGTGGTTTCATGTTGTTTTTAACCAATTTCTTCTGAAAATAGATAAGGTAAGTGTACCCTCACATTCTTTGCTTGTGATTTAAGCTTAATTAGCCGTAAAGTCCACATTGTATTAAGCCTATGGATGTCAGGCGAATGTTTCAGTGTTAAAACAGATTAGAAAATTTCAATCGCACCCGCTAGCTCATGGAACAGTCCCACAAAAGGTTGGAGGAAAAAACTTCCTCAAATCTAAGCATCCTTAGGAAACACGTGGTTTGAAGGAATGCCCAAAAGCTAAGTTGTAGTCACCAGTTAGAGCAAGTGAGCCTACTCTGGCTCCTCAGGTTCTGGTTTCCTACGTAGCTTGACAAATGAGCATCTTCGGTATTCGCTGTTGAATGACAACAGTGCTTCGATAACAGCCCGAAATAGCTATACTGTGGTGCCATTGTCTATGCCGGTATACTTAAACATAAAAAAGGATCTAAGCTGCCTCAGCTGCCCTTTAAGACAACTGCAGCGTTATTTCAGTCTCAAATTCCGCTAGAAAGAGAACAGACCGAGCTGTACACCTGATCGATGCGTTCTGCATTCTGTATGTGAACATACAATATAACAATTTGGAGGAGAGTTTCACCGGTGAAATTGAAGCTCCCATGACCCGACTTGTTTTCGAATGTACATCGGCCAATGTTTCTTTTAAAGCATTCCAGCGATGATGAAATCAAAACATATCTGCGGAGGGCATTCCATGGTTTGACCACGCTGACATAAAATAACTTGTGCATATCTAGCCTTGCCTACTGAATGCGAAGTTTAAATGGGGGACACCTGGAGATTTGTTGTGATGAAAAATCAGTGCATCCCCAAAGGCTAGGCAAAGTCCAGTTCCTTCACAATACAGAACATTGTCCATAAAATGACCTGGGTGACTGTGTCAACCCAGAGACTGTTGTACAAATTAGAACGAACAGGAATCAGAGGTTACTTGCGCATCTGCCTTATGTCTTGGTCATCTGCCTTATGAAGACAGACTGACCGAACTTGATCTTTTCCCTCTCAATTATAGACAACTCCGCGGGGACCTCATACAAACCTACCGAATTGTTAGAGGCCGAGACTGTGCCCTAGAATTTGATGATTTCTTCGAATTGGCTCGGACTGACCATCTGCGAGGTCATCCTTTTAAACTACAGAGGAAACCGGCCCGTATCGACGTTCGAAGAAACGCCTTCTCTCAGAGGGTCATTGGAGCGTGGAACGGACTCCCGGAAGATGTGGTCCTCTCAGATACTGTTGACATTTTTAAACACAAACTTGATTCTCATTTGCTGAGAAACTGTGGCAGATATAATGAACAAAGTGTCAGTAGCAGCACCTTGCAACTGGCTCACACTTATCGCTGATGTTAAGCCTACATTTGTACATTTTTATTATGTACTATTGTTACGGTGGACCTATTATGCGATTTTGGTTATGAATAGGGAGCTCAAGGGCGAAAGCCTTCTTCCCTTAATAAAGTGACTTAAAGTGACTTAAATTGACCGACAACTGCCCCATGTTTCGGCACCAATATGTGTGAATTGAACAAGCGAAGTCGAGTTATACTGCGGTCAACAGAGGAGTTCTCCAAGGCTCAGTACTAGGTCCTTTACTCATTGTGGTATATTTGAAGGTTCCGTAGGGTTTTTGGACAGTAACCCAGCCATGCTTCCCGATGCAATGGAAATCATGAAATAAAAAAATAAATATATTTTATATTTAAGCACGGAGGGCCTCGTCATTGCAAACATAGTGCTGCGGAAATATTAATACGAAGTTGGTAAATGCCGCTCTTTGTGAGCAAACACATAGGCAGCGGAAGAGTTAATTATGGTAGGCAGATAAATTCACATCCGCCAAAATATCGTCATTTTAAAATAATAGTCAACAATCTCTGAAATGTACAGTGATCTAATGAGGAAGCAGGGAAAGAACTCCTACCATTAATGCGGAAGCACAGTTCAGCGGACTCCCACTTAATAAAATCAAAATGAAGGAGAAACAACTACTTATATAAATATCAAGAGGTTGATTGATGGGATTTTTGGGATACAATGAGACAGGACTGTTGATGAGAACGTATGAGGGTTGGAAACGTTTCTTGTCGTTTGATCACTCAAAGAGCAGCAGAGGCTACCGTTCACCACCGTAACACCGTCCGAATGGCTTCATGATCAACCAGTAGGGAAATAAGAAAGGAGGTCATTTCGGACACCCGGATCGAATGAATGAATGGTAGAGGTCAAGTGATCATCACTGAAACGTCGGAGATGCAACCTTGTGGACTGCAGAGTCTAGCAATAAGCTGACGAAAAAAGCAGAACCACTCCGTGTATGACTAGAGGCCGTGAAGCCCATCGTCGGGGTTACAAAACGGAGAACGGAAATAATGATTGGACAGAGGAGGCGACGAAACATAGCTGCAAATATCACTCTGTAGAGGATAAAATAGATATATATGTAAACAAACATCTCAAATACCTGTGGACCCTTTTCGAAGTCCAGCAGTTTTGTGTTTGGGAAGGAGATGGAAAACAAGGACTTTATATCTTGCGATATTAAATGTTTGCGTAAGTAGGCTTTAAAAATGGCTAAGTTGGACGATAGCCCAATTTCGATGACGACAGCCTAATTTTGAAGTCGATGGACATCGCATCGACCAACCAACCCATTTCCAATGATGCCGTCCGGCTTCCGTGCATGTTTGCAGGTTTGTAAGACACGCTAGACCATGTTGCACTGCGCTTAGCAAGGTGATTTATTGAATATGTCTCGTTAGTTGTGTTTTGATAACTTTCTGCTTTAGTTTGCAGCAAATGCTTGGGAGACTAACTGGTCTTAAGCTAGGCGACGTTCTCTCACCTACTTTATAAATAGGGGTTATGTTGGCGAGCTTCCAGTCGGTAGGCAGAACCCTCTTCTCCATCGAACTTCCGGGGATCTTGGAAAGCGGGGGGGGGGGGAAAGCTGTTCTGGAAGCTTATTCAGAAGTATTGCTGGTATCAATAAATAAATAGATTTTATATTTAAGGTCCAAAGGACCCTTTCATTAAAAACTTAGTGCTGTCGTGAAAATAAGAAAAAATAAAAAAATATTTCAGATAAACACCGAACTCTTATAAAATAATTAGCTGGGTGGTAAAAAATGTATACCTCGGTGGATGAGTTCAGCGAGCCACCGATTTCCAATAAAAAATGTAGAAAAAAACTGCCTTAAAGAGATAGCATGGTACAGTTGGATGGGATCCTATTGTTGAGGGTTCGGGACGCTTTCTTTCATGGGAAAAATAATATAGCGGTGAGTTAAGAAGGGGTCATCCGGAACAACAGGAGAGGGCAGTGATATTCAAGGCAACATCACCCGGATGTGACCTACCAGACTCTAGAGTCCACCGATAAGTTGGCAGCCAAGCAATAACCTCGAAGGTCCCCGTATCCTGGGAACAGCTTCAAATGCCAGAAGGACCATTTACGAAATCTACAAATTGCGTGTTTGGAAAGGAAACAGACAGTAACGACTTTATTTTCTCCAAATGTAAATGATTGCGTAACTTGCCTTTGAAAATCGATAATGTAGTAGACAACCTAATTTAGAGTGGAAGATTGTTCGAAATAAAAGCATATTTTGAGGTAAAAAAACGAGAACGGTTAGATGTAAAGCTACGGGCCGGTAAAATTATCATGGAGGAGTTACGGGAGGCGTACTGTTGGTTTATCGGAGAGTGTTAATTTTTGGGATATAAGGACTATTTTTAACACGAAACAGAAAGCATATACCAGATTCGAGTCTTCTTACTCAAAGAAATTTAATGTCTGCTAACTTAAATCTATCTGTTTAAGAAACACTAGACCCAGAAGGACAAAATATTTTACGAGTGAAAACTCGCTGAACTTTTTCAATCTTACTACGGTCATTCGTGTTCGTAAGACCAAAACGGGGACAGTAACATTCGAAGAAATTCGATCTGCATGAGGCGATAATGCAAGCTTATTTGCGTAAGCTAGACCTTAATCCTTTATCGTAGATCGTTCTTACATTGGACTGTTTTGGAAGATAATGGGTCCAGGAAGCTTTGCGGGACGAAAACATATGAAACTACATTTGGATGGAGAAAACTCCATCTGCCAAGTGGCGCTCCAACTTGAGAGGGCACGCAAGTCTGCGTTAACTTGATCAACACAACTACTGGCGGTGTCCTTAGACAATGAGTAAATACACTTAAGGTCATCAGCATATATGAAATTTTTCGAGTTGTTTAGCACTGTTGAAATTTCATTGATGTGAAGAATGAAAAGGAGGGGACCTAAAACCATGCCGTGAAAAACGCCACTGATGATCGGCTGAGGCATCGAGTAGCTATTGCCTACTAAGACCTTCTGGCTGCGGTTAGACAGGTAGGAAGCAATGAAATCGAGCAAGGGAGACCTGATGCCTAGGGCTTCTAGTTTCACTAGAAGGCGCCTCTGTGGCACCTTTTCAAAAGCTTTACTAAGGTCAAAGTAAATCACAATGACTGATTGCTGTTCATTGCTAATTGAAGAAACGATTTAAGGAAATACCAAGGGGCAGGTTTTGCATGATCTTCCAGGTAGAAATCCATGCTGTGAGGAACTTAATAGCTTATTTTCTAAATTAAAATCAAAAATTCGATTAAAAATGATCTTTTCCCAAAGTTTGGTTTGGGCCGGGGTTGTATGAACACCTCGCTAGTTATTTACGTCCGGACGAGATCCTGACTTGAAGACTGGAAGAATAATAAATGTCTTCCATGAGTCAGGAAAGTAACCGTTAAGAAGGTAAGCTGAAAATAAAGGACTTAGCAATCGAGGGAAGCGTAACACTCTCTTGATAAGTGAGTTTGGACTATCATCCGTTCCCGTCATCCAGACCAGGTGATTTAGTGGGCTGTAGTTGTCTCAGGACTTTTGTTGCCCTCTCTGTTGCGCAGGGTATCGTGCTAATTGTATGCACCGCTAGGACAAAATATCACTGTACATCCTCGTTAAAAGGCGTCCCCTCCGTACATGCAGACAGAGAGAAATAAGACAAGAGGTTCGCCTTATCTGAGTTACCGGCAAATTTTTTATCCGGGTTATATTTCAGGCAAGGAATAGGATCTCGATTACGTTTTGCCTTATTCATGCAAGAAAAGAGTTTTTGGGGTAGTTAGCTATTTCCTTAGATAGTTCTGACTCAAAGGCCAATCGTTCTTTCTGTAGGAGTTTTACGACATTGATTTAACTGTTTATTAAACTCGGATAAGTGTTCGGGTTGTTGATATCTGGCATATGTCTCCCATAGTCTACTTTTCTTTTGGAGGTTCCGTGTTATAATGGGTGTCACCCATTCCAACCGGGAGACGCGTGAACTCTTCTTAAGGGGGCAAAATTTGTCTACTGATTGCTGAGTTAAATTTCTAAAGAAGC
>JAYGXS010000004.1:44031821-44094901 GCA_036362985.1 Ligula intestinalis | reverse complement strand
GAGCAAAATGAACAAAAATTGAGGCCATCTTAAGGGTATTTGCTACAATGGGTTGTTTGAATGTTTTCAAGGTCGGTCTTTTTTTCGGTTTTCGTATTTTTCAGGACCGAGCCGGATCACGCTCCGGATTTGAGGATTGACCTCCTTCAATTCACGTGCCGGATCGCTATCGCTTCGCGTCACTCCATTTTCCTACGGTTCTCATTGTTTGCATATCGGTCCATTAAATCTATCTCCATATCTGATCCTTTCGTTCTCATTCCTTCTGTGTGTCCCGATGTCTAAGAATAAGAAAGTTTCGTCTGCCCTACACGCTGAGGTTAATCGTCTTTTAGAAGAAATATCTATTCTATCTGCTGAGAGTCGACGTCCTCCTTTGTTATCAGTTCACGCGTCGGATTCGTCAAGGCCACAGGTAGTACGAAATGTTACAGTAGCATTAAATGTGCGCTTAGTGTAAATCGCTTTGGCAGAAAGCGCAAACGACAGAAAATGCTGGCGTAGAAATGCAAAAATGGGAGATGCGGAAGTCAAGCAAGAGCACATTTTTAAGCTATATTGGGATTAAACAGGAAAAATATTGACTTTAAAAAATTAAAGATAACATTTCTGACAAATGCAAATTGCACTGGCCGAGAAATGATAAAATTTGTCTTAAATTCAGTCCTTCGGGAGTAGCCGCAGGAGACGTCTTAGGCGCGAACCCTATCGCATCATGCAGCTCGCCGACAATGAGAACAACGCCGCTGGTTACCTCCCGGGAAACTGCTTGACCAGCTGAAAGACAAAGAAGGTATGTAAAGGCAGATTTTTTTAAAGCTCTCCATGATTAGGGAAACCGTGTAAAAGAAGTAGTTTATGCAACTTACAACGCGTTGAGAGCTGTGCTAACGAAGATAGTAACAGAAACTTAACAGTGCTTAAACTGTTGACTTGCTAACAGAAGTCTTTTTTTGTGTGTTGTAGCCCCGACACTCGCAGTGCGCGAGCTGTCAGGCTATCTCAACCAACGCGATACGAAGAGCTAGTGAAAACTTTTAATTCAACTGATGCGGTTTCGTACTTTCAACAGAAAAGACTGCTGCCCTCTCGGCTTCGGTGCGATTGCGCAAACGAAATAGTCCAAAGAAAGCTTGCGCGGAACGGCGACGGTTCCGTTTTCCGTTGTGGTAAATACCGCAGAAAAAATCTATAAGGTGGATGAGGCAGAAGGTAAGGACAACCTTGTCCCTTATGATATGTGTTATTTAGAGGAGAACCACGAGGCGTGCGAGCCGAGGGCAGAAAAGCGCCTGTATGCAAACCAATTTCTGTCTTTTTACAAAACCGCAGATGCAGACCAGGAGAAGACGCGTGGCGGACGCGCGGCGGCAGGTGACACTCATTTTCTGCCTAATGTTTTGTAATGTGTAGATGAGAGCAGTGGAATCTGGGAGGCGAGGCCGAATGAAACTCAAGCGTATAAAATGCTGACCGACGTGGCAGACATGAATTATACGGCGGAGGTGAATGCAGGAAGGCAAAGGATGCTCCAGGGGAACAGGAAAAGAAGCCCATGCCGAAGACGACGGATATAAGAAAGCGGGTAACCTGATGAAACCCGCGAATCCGAACAGCTGCAGGAAGCGTTTTACACGAATGACCCCATTTGTAGGAATGTTGACATTTATTTTAAAATGATAATATGTTGGTGAATATGAATATATCTGCCTACATTACTAAACGCTCCCTCTGCCTACCAGCTTTACCAACTTTTTATTGATTTTTCCAAAGCGCTAGGTTTGTAATGACTGAAATATAAAAATTATTATGAATTTATTATTGCTTGCGTTAAAAGTTAATGTACTTAAATTAGGCAATAGATTTTTATTCCATGGTCTTGTTGTTGTTTTCTTTTGGCTAACAGACGCAAAGCATCCGCGTTAATCGATGATTAAAGAACTGCACCGGATCACTGGTAAGCTTGATAGAAGCGAAAGCTTTCGAGAAGTTCAGTCGAAAATCTGCGGAGAAGGATGGTCGCAAATACCTTGGTGGCTTTATCTATCAGGAGAATACCGCAGTAATCTAAGCATAATGGCACGTCACCTCGTTTCGGTATCGGTAAGGTAATGGGCAGTGATCAATCAGTGGGGATGACTTTGGTTGTCCAAATAGTCAAGTACAGCCTGTGTAGTGAGTCCGTCAAAGCAGAACAAGAATTTTGGAAAGCTTCTGTTGAGAAACCAACCTTATTCGCTGCCTTCTGAACGTTCAGTCGTTTGAATACCGATTGCAGTTGAAACCTCGAAGGTGGCTCCCAGCCACAATCGTATGGAATTTCACTTGAAAGCTGTGGGCTCGCAGGCGAACATATGGGTGATTCCAGTAGCTCACAAATGCGCTCTAGCCACCGATCTGTTTTTCCAGCGATATCAGTTATCACGTAACCCGACTTATACCGAACGCTAACGCTAGGAGGTTTATATTTGCTAGCTGCATCATGCAAAAGTTAATAGGGCTGGCATAAGTTACCAGAGTTTCAAGCTGATTCCTTGAAGCCAGCTGACTAGGTCCAATGGTTCTGACGATCGCATCTTGTTGATCGTGTAGTTTGGCGTTTGATTGAGCGGTAGTTATCCAAGTTTGACAACCAAGCGAGTCGAGGTTGTGCCGAGAGATGCAGGGCCGGTGTATATATCTAGTCCTTCCTCGGTGCAATTTGTTGTTGCAAGCCCGTATTCATCGCACTTAGTATCACATCTGTCAAGTTTGGCAGCTGAGTATTAAGCGAAGTTTGGTTATCGACGCTATGTGCTGGTTTGATGTGAACAGCAAGTTGATCTCTGATCCGTGCAGGGATAATTTCGCTGAATGCCACACGGGCTTCTGGATTTGACAGTACCATAACGTTGAGGTGTTTTGGGCGCAGTATTATAGAGCGATTCGACAATCGGAGCTTAAAACGGGCACGGACAAGTACATGATCTGATCCAAATTTCGCCCCTCAAAACGGTCGACTGTGGGACACGAAGGTGGCCCACCTCGAGCGTACTAAGATAAAGACTATGTGGCTTGACGTGCAGCCATAGCTTGGACAATATGTTTGCAACTGCCGATGAGAGTTGTGCCTGAAACGAGTGTGTTGAACGACGAGAAAATTATTGTTAGCAATTTTCATCAATAGTTCTATGTTGTCGCAGTGTTAGCCCAGTCCATATTTTCCGATGATATGTCTCGGTCTCATCGCTCGGATCATTCCTGGCATCCCAGTATCCAGCAACGAAGAACTAATTTGTAGGGGTCATCGTAACAACTTAAGCTGGAATGTGTTCATTTAACTCAGTCCTTACTCCTTCACCCGCTTGCAATGGTAGGACGAAAAGGCAACCTCACAGATAACTGCAATGTTGCTTTCGAAGCGGGCTGTGGCAATCCGCGCTGTGATAGGCGAGGTAACTGACATGAAATTTTCTAATTTATCACTTACCCTCCATAGGATCAAGGACGATCACGTGTTCACCGAACCTTGGCTCCGGGAGGTGTTTGCTGACCCTTGGCAAGGTCACTGTTGTGCATCTTTTTACAACATCACTTATCACCCGCTGGACCAACGGCGAGCGCGCGTAAGTTGGGGAGGTGTTGGCTGACCCTTGGCGAGGTCACTGAAATGCATCTTTTAACAATAAAACGAATCACCCACTGGACCAACGGCGAGCACGCGTAAGTTGGGGAGTCGTTCGCTGACCCTTGGTGTGGTCACTGAACTGCATCTTTTAACAATACCACTAATCCCCCACTGGACCAACGGCGAGCACCCGTAAGTTGGGGAGGTTTTCGCCTAGCCTTGGCGAGGTCACTTAATTGCATCATTTAAAAATATCACTTATCCCAACTGGACCAACGGCGAGCACACGCAAGTTGGGGAGTTGTTCGCTGACCCTTGGCGAGGTCACTGAAGTGCATCTTTGAACAATATCACTAACCCCCCACTGGACCAATGGGGAGCACGCGGAAGTTGGTGTGTTGTTCGCTGACCCTTGGCAAGGTCACTGAAGTGCACCTTTGATTAAATTGGTGCAATGGGTGTAAATTGGTGCGCGTAAGTCGAGACGTGATGCACGAGAAAAAAGTATGCCTACTGAAAAGTAGGAAGTAGTTTTTTTAGTTGTAAAAAATGATTGGCCTCACTAATCCTACGTGCCAAAAATACGATTTTAATATGACTTCTTCATTCGAGATCCCCGACTCGGTAGGTGAAAGTACTACTGGACACAGGTGCATGTATAACGCCCACTCTCAAACCTTCAGCTCACTGTGCCAAAACCGCAAAAAAGGCTATGGGCATCCTATGAGCGAGCAGAAGGTCCTTCTTCTATTTTGCTGTGGAGCTTTTTGGGTGATTCTTCGGAACATTTGTTCAGCTGATGTTAGAGTATTTCGTCCAGGCGTAGTGCCTCTGGATGAAGAAAGATTACGCAGTACTGGAGAAAGTCCAAAGAAGGGCGACCAAGATAGTCAGCAGTTTAGTAGATCTACCAGAATGGTCAGCAGCTTAGGATGTCTACCATATGAAGGTTGCCTAGATAGGCTCAATCTTTTTCCTCTCTATTAAAGGCAATACAGAGGAGATAAAATCATTATACCCAAACTCCTCAGGGGAGTAGACTGTGCTCTTCAGGTGGCTGACTTCCTTAAATTCACACAAACGACACATCTCCGAGGTCATCCATGCACACTGAATAAACATTATGCCAAACTAGAAGTATCGGCCAACTTCTTCCACCTGGTCATTGACGACTGTAATAAAATTCCGTCCTCAGTTGTCCTTTCTGAAAGCGTTGACCCATTTAAAAGCAGACTTGATCTTACTTTACTTGCTGGCCATACATTTGGTAGTCAATACCAATTTATGTAATGTGAATACGGCTTTGAAACACATACATGATCTGACAGCATCTATCTGTTAATAGGTTTTTCAAAGGCTCTGCCCATGTCCCTTCTATATACTGAACTATACTGAATTAATTTCAATCAATCTGTCTATATGAGACAGATGACCAAGTTTCTTGGCCATCTTCGTAGCCGTCGCCTGCACTCGTTTTGGGTGCAGATAAAACTTCTTCAACCACGAACGCGAGGCCTGGACAGGATACCCGAAGCGGGAGCAAACAAACGCTCCGTAAGCTTTTCTGAAGAGTTCCTGGTCGATGCAGACAAATCCCCGTCTAATCGCGAACAGCATCTGTGTCACGCGTTTAGATGTCTTTATACAACAGAAGGATGGTTTGTGTGAGGATTTTATTAGAGCATCGATGTCTTTCTGTTCGTCAACATTTTAAAGCGGTAGCCCACCGAGGGGGTATTGGAAGGAATCATCCTCCTCATTGGTGCTTCTAGTACGGAGCCTTAAAACCCACGCTTACAAACGTCGAAATTAAAGAGCAAACGAGCTGACCAGCTGCTCAGTCGATTGAGACCCCCTTAAAGTGCTTCCTTATCGGCTTCGGAACTGGTGGCTCTCCATAGTTTGACATTGTCAGCAAACATGATGATGCTGCAACCCAGGTCGTCGACACAGTCGCTTATATAGATTAGAGCCTTGGGGGACGCCACTTAGAACAGATATGGGGGTTGACTTCGAATCACCGATGCGCACAGTTTGCGATCGCCCTGTGAGAAAATATGTGACCCATTTCAACAAGATTCATTTTATTCCAATTTCCGATCATTTGTACATCAGACGTGTATGTGGGATGCTGTCGAACGCCTTCTTGAAATCCATATAGATGACGTCAACCTTACTATATTCATCTAGTCCGCTAGTCCATCGCTCAGTCGAGAGCAGTAGGCTGGAAAGGCAAGAGTTGCTCTGTCCGAAGCCGTGTTGGAGCCTTGAAGGCAATATTTTTCTCCAGGAACTTAACCAACGCCATCTTAATTATCGTTTTCATTGTCTCAGAGCAAATGCCAGTTAGGCTGACGGGCCGATAATCGTTGACCTTCGTTCCGGTCGCACCCTGGTATATCGGGTATATATTCATTGATTTCCAATCAGATAGCAGTCTTCCTAATTAAACTGAAGAAGAAAAATGTTTGCTAGTAGTTTCGAGAGTTTACTCGAAAATTCTTTCAAGAACTTGGTCAGCATATGATTTGAACCGGATGACTGTGCTTCTTTGAGGCTTTGCAGCTCTTTTTCACCTACAGATGTTGGGAATAATAAAGATTGAGTCGCTGGACTAGCGTTTACAACATCACTGTTGACATTTTCAAACTCAAGCTTGGTTCCACTAGTGAATACCGAGGCAAAAAAACCGTCTATATTACTCAGCTTCCTCGCCATTCTCAACGACTTCCACGCCATTATCATTCTTAAATACTGCAACTGGGTACTTGTTTTTTATCTACCAGTAATATAGCGGAATAAAATTTGGGCTTTTCTTCAGCCTGTTGGTGGATTCATTATTCATAGTACTTCCCTGCTTAATGAATCGATTTTTTACTGCAATTTGTACGTGACGGAATTTATCGAGGTGCAATGATTACCCACTTATCCTAAATAACTTCCGTTTCCCATTTTTCTTCTTAAACTGCCTGTTAAGGTGTCTTGTCAAACAGGAAGGGTGATAAGTTGTCTTGTGTACCTTCACCGGACCACAGCGCTTAATCAGATCTAATGAAATCAGTTTAAGCGATCTCCAGTCGTCCTCCAGATCATACTTGAGCTTACAGCCGCAATTCGCGTATGATAGTTTATCAAAGAAGATTGGGATTAGGGGCTTTTCATAAGAGGGTCTCTAGTCAATGAGGGTATATCAAATTAATGATAGGGTAGCTTATATGTTAACAACTCCTAAAGGGAATGTTATTAGGAGGAGTGAACTCCAATTCAATGGCCTTAAGTAGTTGTTCATGGATTCATTGTAAAAATTTTTTGGCTTCATGGAAGTGTAACTAGAACCAGCTTTTACTTTAATGTTTGGAAGGAGCACTGATCTTATTGACTAAGGACTATTGTCAAAGTTTATGCTGTCGTAGCGCATATATAAGGGCTAGATGTCATTGGTGAGAATAACATCAAGTATCTTGTTTCCTCTGACTGGTATGTTGATTATTTGCATTCAGTTGTAAAAGACAATGGATGATAACAATTCATCATGTCTGGAGGGGACTGATAGTTGGGCCTAGTTTATTTCTGGACGGTTTAAGTCGCCTGTTATTAGCTTGTATTCGGTCGCACAGATTACATAATATTCATGGTTCGCAGTGCCCATGCGACCGTATGCAAACTATAATTATCAGTTCCCGTAACCACTGCTTGAGATCATAATTGGTGCGGTAATGGCCTGCCATTCCGCTCCCGAGTCATTAAGTAATGTCGTCATCCGTGTTGTATGTGGGCTCGATAATAACGTGAAAATTTGATGTCCTCGTAAAGCAGATCATATTAAGATTTTGCGATGAAAATGTAATCTTACAAATATTCCAGCATGGCTTCTGTCGAGGGCTCTCCTTTCCTTCAAATTTATGAACTACACACGAGGTCTGGAAAAAGTGCTTGAGAAGAGAGGTTTGAAGTAAGCGTATTGTACCTCAATTTCCACAAAGCCTTTGCCAGTGTGCCTTATCAAGGTTTTTACAAAAGACCGAGCGCCTGTGGTATCAGAGGAGCTTCTGAACTGAGTTCGGAGGAATAAATTCGTTTCAATTCTAAAGATTTATTGAAAAAATTGTGAAAAATCCGTAGCTTTTGATCAATCCTCCCGAATTTTTTGGTCATCGTTTGTCATCAGTAGGGGGAATGGGGTCCTTGTTTCAGGTGGTCATTCGGAAGTAGCTTTATAATAATTTCGGATTTGTAAATGTCTGGTTCATAAGGTCGTTTTCAAAATCTTGGCGTGTCTTGATGATAAGTCGGTTTACGAGATTCCTCTGCGCTTTTTATGCCTAAGTGGATATAGGATTGCTATCAACGCGAGATTTCCTTCACAATGTCCATTTTTTGATTACCCCTTTCTCCAGCGCTTAAGTCAGACACAAGGGTCTGTCGTTTAGCTTCTTCCCTGCAATCGGACAGTCATTTATGGGGGAAAGTATAAAATAACTCACTGAACCATTTCAAACCCTTGGGTAAATTGCCGGAAAAAGTGGATTCCCAATTAATGTTATGAAGTTCGGCTTTCATCTGACCGAAGTCATCACGTCAAATATTTGCTCTAACTCTGGTAGACTGTTCAGGTACTGAACATATTTAAAAGTTCCAATAAAGTACAACGTAATCACTTCTACCTCAAAGACGTAAAGTGGCGTCTCGTCGATGGTGTCTTATAATTTCGTGAGCACCAGATCCAGGCAGTTTGTTTGCTACCCCCACGGATCCTGGTGGGAAATAAAAGTTGACGAGACAAGAGAGTGCCCGTGGCACATCATCAGGTGGGTCTTTTAGGCTAGAATGTAGATCTATTCTCTAAGACTTAAGACGATTCGAGAGGCTGCGTTTGAATTATTTTGTGCATGCCTGGAGATCTTGGACAAATCCAGGTCGGAATGGTATCTGAAGAGCTCAACGGAGAGCTACCAACATGCTTAGAAGACAAAGACCTTTATGCATTTTGAAGGAATGGGACTTTGCCTGACGTTTTAGGGCATTTTTATTTGCGATGTCCCCCATTTAAACTTCTCATTCAGTAGGCAGATCTAGATGTGCGTTTGTTCTCCTCTGTAACCGTGGTAAAACCATGTCAAGTCAAGTCAAGTCAAGTTTATTAAAGGAAATATAGGCAAAAGCATTTGAACTCCCTCTTGGTACATAGAATTTAAGAAATGCATCAGCACAGCCGAACATCCGAATAAGTCGCTGACAAAATTGTAGACGATTACTCGCTTGTTTCAAGTAATACACTCACACTCAGTTCACACGAACCAGCAGTGTGACTGAGCAAAAAGAGCAGACAGTGAAAAAACTCTTAAGGCTTATAATTCAAAATGGAATGTCATTTTTTGTTTTTAGGAGAAAAACTGTTGCTCGTGGGGAAAAGTATGTGAATGTGAATGATAGGAGCATGATGCTTCTGTGAATGTTGGCGGCAGCCATGGCGTCCATGGCGAGTAATATCGACATCCGGAGGACCATGCGAGGAGGAGACCTCGAAGTCACGAGAACGTCCCAAAGAACTGGAGATGCGTCCATGATACGCCTTTGCTTTGAGAGCAGAGTAGCCCGGCACGTCGTCAGCAGTCGGTCGATACGAGAAAGGGAGTGACAGGGCCGCGTAGACTAGGACCATAGGTCCGGCAGATGCGACCTAAGACGCAATCAGCGCAGTTCACATATTGAGCAGAGACTTCATATCTAGATATTGGCTTAAACTCTTTTGTTTACATATTAATAATAATGCTAATAATAATAAAACTTACAAATTAGTATTAGTATATGTTTATAGCATTTCAGTCCTTGGATTCAGAAACTCAATTTCTGTGGTTCTCGTTAAAGCGTTCTACGCGGTTAAAACTGTCACGTTATGTTTTAAATACGTATATGGATGGAGACATGAAAAGGTCTGCAGGAAGGGCATTCCACGCCTGGATTAACCTCTGAGAGAAAAAGAATTTTCTTAAGTCAAGTCTTGCCCCAGTCACACGTTATTTGAGGGGGTGTCCTTGCAGCCTAGTGGTGGTGGCCTGCTCCAACAAGTCATTTGTTTGGAGGCAGCGATCCTGACCACGCAGCATGCGAAATGCCTGGATTAGGTCCCGGCGTAGCTGTCTGTAATCCAGCTGAAATAAGTCAAGATTTACTAATCACGTCTCATAAGGGAGGTTCCGTTGGCCTCGTACTAATTTTCTTGCGCGTCTTTGAACCGTTTTGATGGTTTTTAGCCTTTGGCTGTCCAAGGTCTCGAGGCTGAGATGGCAAATTCCAGTTGGGGTCGTACGAACGTGCCCAAGACCCTGCCAAATACAACTTTATCAAACTTAATAAAGGCGCGCTTGATTCGATACAAGCTCGACATTGCGAATTTAGCCACTTTCAGGCAGTGGAGTGATGGCTTCTGTGAAGGCGTGAACCACACCCTCAGGTCTTTCTGAGCCTCAACCTCTGGCAGCGGCGTGTGATTTAGGTAAAACACCTTTCGAGGCGCAGTGCTGGTTCTACCGAATCGCATTTACTTGTATTTGACCACATTGAATGGCATGAGCCAAAGGGTCAACCACTGCTCCAGTCGATGCAAATTTGCCTGGTAGTTTAATTCATCGGCTTGGTTGCGTATGACCTTCCAGAGTTTTAGGTCATCAGCAAACATTGTGACTTCACAGTCTAGTCCGCTTATGCAGTCATCAATATATATAAGGAAGAGAATAGGGCCAAGAACAGAACCCTGTGGATCCCCGATCTCAACGTCTTCCTCCGCCGACCGCTGTTCGCCATACATACGGTCTGGGTACGACCAGTCAAGATGGTTTCGATCCACTGCAAAATGTTTCCCCTACCCTTTTATGACTGAGTTTGCATAAGAGACGTTGATGAGGCACCGTGCCAAACAACTTTTTGAAGTCTACAAAGACTGTATGCACCGTATTTCCTTCATCGATCGCTCGGGTCCACTGTTCTAGACAAAAGAGCAGGTGGTCAAGCAGGACCTGCCCCTGTGGAATCCGTGCTGCTTTTCAGAAAGAAGTTGATGTTGCTCCAAAAACTGCATCAGCTCGCGTTTGAATATGCGTTCCATGAGCTTGCAGGACATTGAGGTGAGGCTAACCGGTCTGTAGTCATTTGCGGTCGCTCGACTCCCACTTCTCTGGATAGGTGAGATCCACGCTGCCTTCCAATCGGGTGGCACTTGTCAAGTATTAAGAGAAGCTCGGAGGAGAAGGTACAGGGGTACAGCCAAATCTATGGCTAGCTCTTTTAATAGTTTTGCAGGTATCTTATCCGGACCTGGCGACTTCGTTTCTGTGAGCTGTAGAAGTTCTCGCAGAACGGTAGCTTCCGTGAGTGCAACCGAGTCTATGGTCTGCATCTCACCCACACTGCAGTTTAAAGCGGTGAACTCAGCCTCTCTCGTAAAGACCGACTGAAAGAAACAGGATAGATGTTTCGCCTTTTCGTTAACCTCGCAAATTTCTACACCGTCGTCTGTTTTTATTAACAGAGGAATAGGGTGTCTATTTCGAGTGCATTGTCAAACGTAGCTGTAAATAAGCTTTGGATTTCATACTGCCCAGTTTATTAGATTACTCTCGAAGTTTTGGCAGCTCTTAACCTCGTTTCTCTGCGCCTTATACCTATTGCATGATTCGGGGGTCCTCTCTCTGCGATAGGTTTTTCACTTCCTTCCTTTGCGGTGCACTTCACTCTTTAGCGTCGGCGTTAGCCATCGAGGCATATTTGTTAATTTCTTCAATGTGGTAGGACGAAAATAGGTAATTAGTCCGTGTAATAGGGCTTTGAATGCCAACCAATCACCGAGAACGCACCCGGTGAATATTTCGTTCCAGTCTATCCTGCTCACTGGTGTTTTCATTTGTGTAAATTCCCCTCTCCAGATGTTGTGTTTGGTTACCGCACTACCATCGGGCACAGAGAAGAGTGAATATTCCCACTGTAGCACTACGTGATAAATTTTTCCGAGAGATGGTAAACGATTTACGACGTCCATGCTACCAAGCGCTTTGGTAAGTAATAGGTCTAAGCAATTGGCTTGCTGCCTTTCACGTAGTCTGGTTGGATATAGGATATGTTGCGTTAGGAACGATGCCTGCACTGTGCGCAGGAGTCATCGATCGAAATTTACTTCTGAGCCGGGCGCAGAACTCACATTCCAGTCGACATAGGGGGGGGGGGGGGGGGGGTAAAGCGTCCCCTAAGTACATCACCTGGGATCCCCTAGAAATTTATTTGACTTCTTCTATCAGACTAGTGTCTGACTGGTGGTTGCTCGACGGTGGATGGTAGACCACCATGATGCCTGGGGTCTGTGACTCCGGCATTCTAACGGTGAGCCATATTGCCTCAATATTACCCAAAAGGTTTTCGGATTTGTCGGACACAAGCAGGCCATGTCTGACATAGATAAGCATACACCCACCGTGACGCCTGACTCTATCATTTCGAAAAACTTGAAACCCGGGGAGAGCAATTTCCTGGTCACCTACCTTCTTTGACAAACATTTTTTTGTTATGCAGATGACGTCTGGTTCCAGTTGGCACATAATAACCGAAAGCTCATCTAATTTGGAGAGCAGGCTTTGCGCATTGGCGTACATGCACTTTAGCTTCATGGTACGGTGTAAATCGGTTGTGACAGTCACTTCCTGATCGTCGTTCGGAGAATTAAGGGTTGATTCGCTGTTTCCTTCTAAATTGTCTTCCCGTTGAAGATTTTTAGGCTGTAATGCTCTGGCAATTAACGTGCTTACCTGTACAAGTTACTCAATTCTAAGTTGCAAATAAGGTACTCAACGGTTCATGCCCACTTCCTTCATTATTAGGAACTTACCTACATGGGAAGAAGCAGAGAAGAAATATGTACGACTTCTTGTCCTTGTATTTGGTATAGCTCATATCCCTGGAATGATATTAGGAACGTTTTGCACCGTAAGGCATACTGAAGACCTATAGAAAAAACAAAGCGAAATATTGGAGTGACTGACTATTATCAGCTTAAGTCCTTTCCTTACCAAATTCACCAACACGAGCTTATGGGCTCTATTGGCGCCGTCCTTAATTGAGTAGTTTTGTCAACGATCTACCAGCTCTTGGTTAATCATGACTACTGCAGGGCGTCCTACGTGGAACACAGCTAAGGGTGGGCGAGGAAAATGGGAGGGCGACCTCACGGCTCTATCAAAACAGTATTCTGTCAGAGATCTCCCGTCACACACTAAGCTTAAGTACAGGCAAGAGGGCCAAGGGCGCCCAGAGGAGCTTCAGGGGAAGGATTTCAAGCGCGATCTCGAGGAAAAAGAACGACTCGCTGCTCTAGAGAAGTCTAAGAAAGGTTTATTTGATACTATTTAATGTGCTGTTTGAAACCATCTATTTTATCCCCTGTGCCGCATAGAAATTGGTCTTGAATCCTTAGTTTTGTGTTTTTGCTTTCGGCTTTTCTAGAAGGATTTTGTGGATAAGCTTGTGTACGCGCTTCTTCCAATAGGAAGAATATCTTTTTCATATGAATTAAGGTGACTTCGCAACGTTTCAGGCATCAAATGAAGGGTGTGGAGTCAATTGTCGAGATAGCGTAAAGAAAAGTTGCTGTGTCAAAATGCTTCTTTAAGGTAAACGGTTATCTCAGATAGACAACTATTCGAGAATCCCGTTGCTCAGATACATTCAGTTTTTGGAGCGTTTGATTATGTCAGCTTTTTGCTCAGTTTTCAGTATATGTCGTTTTTGTATTGACATATTTATAAAGGGATGGTGTGGGAACCTGCCTATAGCCCATAACTTACGCTTAGTATCGATTGGTTGCACATGCTCCCCTCGTGTTTTCCATTACTTTAAACACCCGTGCCCAATGTTGGAAAAATACAGGAGTACTCACCTGGGCGCATTAATATTAGCACAATTGGCACCACTCACTGAACACTCGTACGTTTAGGATATGTTTCCGGTACATGGATGTCTCCACGTGCGACTTTGAGTGACAGTGATTACGGAGAGCCCAATTTATTTCGTTTTCAACCATCCGATACTGAATATTGAGGGCCTAAGTACCACGTCCGCATTTTGACCAAGTCCAGAGAGCCCGATTGTGAGGTAAAATCTTCGCAACATCCAAGTAGGCGGCTGAACAGGAACAAGCATAGTACAGTCGGACTTATGGTTGAGAGGACAAAGAAAATTCCCAAACCGTTCCAATCATTCTTCTATGATTGCTTGGGATATCACCTCGATGACGTCTCAGTGAGTGTTTACTGTTTCATATGTGACGAAGTCGATGTAAAATGTTGGAAAGTATATACTTAGCGAAAACTCATTGAGTCAAAACTTTATCGCGATCTCACGCACCGTAAAAACAGTAGCAGGTTCCTCTAGGCTACTGTTGCTATTTTCGTTAGCGACATATTGATATACCGCCGATTTTTTTGATTTTGTATGCATTTTCATCATCCTTTATAAGCGTTCTTGAAAAATCATGTCTTTTAGACAAAATATTAACCATCCATTTTTAATTTCTAGTCGTGCTACCAAACTTCTTCGTCTACTTATAAGTCTAAAGCAAAATACCAGAAGCTTTTCTTTAACACACGAATTTTGCTGTGAATGATATGTCCTTCTACAATCCCTAAGCGATGACCTCCGTTTTTGGAGAGTCCATTTGCAACCCAGCCCCGGATCGATATAGCATTGGCCGCAGTATCTAACACTTGTTACACATAAACGTTCACAAACAATTTACAAGGTTGGGGTTCTGATCCGTTAACAGAAGCCTACTCGCGGCTTACTTGTACTTGTTACGGCTGTGCTCATGCCTGATCTAGCCGGCCTCAATGCTGTTACGAACGGTCCCTCTCCATGCGTGGCGATTGGCGGCAGCGGATATGGAAAGCTCCACCCAGTCCCTTCTCCAGCGACGGAGACTGAAGATAGAAGGTCCAAGAACTGCTTCCATGTCTTGAAGGATGGTGTCGAGCCAAGTCTTCAGTTGCCCTCTTCGACGTTTCCAGATGGGCTGCTGTGCTGGACCGAGGGCAGCATAGGTAAGCTCGTGGGGCGGACGACGAAGAACGTGTCCAAACCACCTCAGTCGCCTTTCTTGAATGGCCTGAGATATCCTCGTGGTACGATCGCAGCGGATACGGACTGTCTCATTTGAGATGAAGTCGCTATACTTAACTCACAGGATCGTCCTCAGGCACCGGTGGCCCAGCATTCACATCCATAGAGCAAGACTGACCGGATGGATGCACGGTATACACGAATGGAGATGTCACGTCGGATCCATAGGCGCTTTCGAAGGATTGACAAAACTTAGCGAGCAGCATCGATACGGGATACAATGTCATCCTTGCTCTGACCATTCGGTAGCAGCCTCGCCTCGAGGTATTTAAAGCTGTCTACTTTTTCAAGTTGATGGCCATTACTCCCCAGGGGTGCCTTCTCCTGGTCAGGGATGCAGCTCGAGAACAACTTCGTCTTTCCGGAATTTATGGACATGCCTACCCACATAGCGATCTCATTTAACCGCAACACTACCGACTATAGACCACCAAAGCTTGAGGCTAACAGCGCAATATCATCTGCGTAGTCGAGATCAGTTAGTCGGCGTCCGGGTGCAAGCTCAACACCGTCCTCTTCATGTACAGCTTTGCCGAGAATCCAGTCAATGACGTAGTTAAACAGAATAGGCGAAAGGATGCAGCCTTGACGGACACCAGACCGGATATCGAACGACTGAGGGAGACTGTTGTGGACCAGGACTCGTGCGGTGGTAGATCGATAGTAGGCCTTAATCATGGCAATGAGTTTGTTCGGCACTCCATCCAGTTCCATTATTCGCCACAGGGACTCACGATGGATGGAATAGAATGCGGCGGCAAAGTCGACGAAGCAAACAGCCGTCGGTTGCTGGTAGCTATGGTGGAATACTAGAGTGCGCCTCAGTGTGAATATTTGATCCGCACATCTACGCCCAGCTCGGAATCCGGCTTGGTTGGGTCGTGTCCTGGAGTCGCGTACAGACTGGAAGCGCGTGAGAAGAACAACAGCTAAGATCTTTGCAGCAACACCGAGCACGCGGCTTCGAGCACGTTAACTTTTAGATTTTTACGTGCACCTTGCGATCCACAGGAATATGACTAGTGCGTATACTGTGAGTTGTTTAAATTTTTTGACCACAAAAGCGTCGTGTCGCTGTCATTGGATTAGAAAAGACCATGCTATTGGAATTTGCCGAATACTTTTGAGATTGAGCCAACTGTTTGACTGGAGGTGGTTAAGTCTAATGAGGTTTACAGGTGTGATTCTGTGACGGTGACAGGATCACTCGTATGATTCAAAACAAATGTAAATACTCCCTCGCATGAGGCAATGCTTGTATATTGCGTCTAAATTCCTTCGGGAATGGTGAAGATTGAAGACTCGTGACTTCGTTCTCTTGATAGTCTTATTGAATTTGTGAAGATGTGGAACATGACTTACAGTGTAATCATGTCTTCGCGGCACTCAGGCTTTCGTACTCGGTCCACGAGTACCTTTAAGGTTTGGATAAAAACCCCGCATTTGACCTCAGCCAGGGAGTAATGCAACAGCTTGTCCATCCCATTAAAGACACGTTAAAAACCTGCCTCTGCTACTGTTTTCTGATCATGTCTATGATGAAGAATCCGTGACGGATATGTGTGTGTGTCGTAGCCCATAGTTGGATCAGGAATCCCCGCCGAAATCCAAACTGGGAGTAGTTGGGAGACGGAAAAAAGCTGCGACCTCGATAGGCTTGAGCCACAGGTCCGCGGGAGTGGGGTGGGTGCCTGGCCGAGAACTGCAGGCGAACAGATGACGGTAGTCATGCGGCGAGACGCCGCAGTCGGGTATGGATGGGTCGAGCCGGTGTTGGTACTGGCGAAGGAGCTTGCAGTAGCCACTACGTAGCTGCGCCAGGATACAGCGAGTGACCCTCGGGAGATGTCGTTCCGAGACCGCAATCGGAGGTAGATAGTCACCCAAAAGGACCGGGGGACGGTAACCTCGTTTCCCCTCGACAACGACTCTCTGGTGGAGACGCTGGAAGTCTGTCTTGGTGGCAAAGCCATCAACAGGTAGATCCGCGAGAGACGAGGCACCAGCTTCCTTGTGGAGTGCTCGAATAGACGGCCGGACGTTGCGGCAGGGCTCGGGCGCGGTGCAACGGTGATGATTGGGATGGCCGGGTTGTGAAAAACTCCACCAGAACTGCTGGCTAAGGAGAGTGTTGTGATGGGTGACCGGTAGCACAGAAGCCTTCGCATGAAGATGATCTATAGGCCACATTTTATAGCAACTCTTGATCGTGCGGAGGGCAGCGTTCTGTGCTGACTGGAGGCGGCGGAGGCTGGAAGAGCTCATCGTAGGAAACCAGATTGATGCCGCATAAGTGAGGCGTGACGGCTGTCGAAACGTCAGGCTAGTGAAAATGTTGTCCCGGCGATCGAATATTCTCAACTCTACTGAAATCTACATCCTAACTAGGAGTTCAGAACAAGGATACTTCGGTTTTTGTTGTATTAAGCAAGAAAACAGACGGCGTCTCTGATACTGCTGTTTCTCATGACGTTCATTCTGTTGTTTTTCGTGATTTACCTCCAGTATATCAGCACCATTAGATTGTGTGAAATTTCTTTTGTTTGGTGTGGAATTACAAGTTTGGCTATGCCAAAACAGCGTAGGAATTTGGGATGAGCTATTTAACTACAGCCAAGAAAGCTGCATGACCGATTACATTCTTATCGAACGCCTTACTCAGTTTAAAGTGATATTAAGCGCCTAAGTGACATATTAGAGTCCGCCTGGATGTCACGAATGACTTGAATCTAGAATACCGGCTCTCTATTCATGTGCCAGACCGTCGAACGTCGAATGACGGTGATATGTTATAACTATCACAGTTTTTCTCCTAAAAAATCCTTTGGATTTTTTTTCACTGTCTGCTAACTTTAAAAAAAAGTTTATGTACCACCTCAGGACAATTGACCTCGCCAACAAACTGAAATGCAATTTTTTCTGCTACACCGATGCACGTGCACAAATAGGGAACTCAGAGGCAATCTACCTACATTTCTGTGCCGTTTCGGGTTTCGTCGTTAATCCATCCTCAGAAAAGGTAGCAAAAACTGCTACTGCTTCTCACGATTGTGATCAGGTTCCAAAAAGTGAAAATCCCAGGGACACTTATAAACACAAGAATAAGGTGTCCACAGCGAACTTGTCTACACTGAAAGCTCCACGTAACCTCAATCATTATATTTGATGATGATAACGCCATTTGCCAATAGTGTCGTTCACTCTTATCTGTGCCTTTTATTCTACCGCTCATCACTATGCCGATGTTGGTTGTGACTCAGTTATAGATCTCCAAGCAGTTCCCTGTGGAAACCCTAGCGCTCATTGCTTCTATGGGTGCGTACGGGTTTGCTACTCTTCGGCCTAGATGATATATATTGATATATTGACTACTTATGACCTTACATTCCTCTGCAACGGGTGTTTTTATGCGCCCTTATGTGGCAATTGTCGATAAAATGTACAGCACATGCCCCAACCCCCCCCCCCCCCCCACCCTGCCTGCCTATCTTTGCCTAAGCTAGATATGTCTCGCTATAGGTGGCTTCCAATCACAAGCTGCTCTGGCCGCATCGGGAGAGAAACGTGCAATTACCGATTCGGCTTCTCGTTCTTCTGCCACTGACGGTGCCTCCACCTCAAAACGCTCTCGCCCGGAGCTGTCGTCTGCAGCCATTGCATCTGTCTCAACGGCCAATTTGGATGCTGATGACCCTTGGGAGGAAGACTACACGGAGGACGCCGCCACCGACAGCAAGCCCGTGGATCCTGATCTTGATAAGGATGAAGATGGTCAGGAAGATGAGGCTGATGATGATGATGACGACGAAGATGAAGATGAGGAGGCCTTGTTGGCGGAGTTGGCAAAAATTAAACGTGAAAGAGCGGAGGAGGCAGCACGCGTAGCAGCTGAGAGGAAAGCTATGGAGGAGACAATTCGAATGGAGAATATCCTCAAGGGCAATCCGCTGCTCAACGTGACAAAAACGACTGCAGGTTGGCTCCTAACTTACGCTGTTTTTTTCTTTCGATCAATTAATAGTTGTGGATAAATTGGGCAATGTTTCCGCAGTTAAATTCCCCTAGACTAGCTTCCTTGTGTATGTTATTCTATATCGCGCCCAGTTACCGACTGGCAAGTTCAGTCCCTTCCAACTATTAATGTGTTTGCTCAGCTAACATGATTTTACTGCGGAATTTCGGAAGCTTTTATTAATACTTCAATCGACCTACTTCTGAAAAATTTGGCGGCCGCGATGTGATTCGAACCTACGCCAGCGAGGCAAAGGCTTTTGTACAGTCAACTCTCTACCCGACTGAGCTACGAGGCTCCCAATGGGAGCCGTGAGTTTAAGCACATTTAATTCAATCTACCCGTCCAGCCTATTACAACGTATCGAATCCGCCAATTCTCGTACAACAAACTGACTACCCAAGCAGGATTTTCCAAGCAATCAGTCTAGAAACCACCAGGTAAATGGCAACCAGAATTTAGCATTTGAATGATTCATTTGACCCACTGCAGCAAAGCCTTCCCCCTGCTGGCGTGCGCTCGAATCCTATCGAGGCCACCGAGTACTTCACAAGCGGGTCAACTAAGTTGAGTTTATCATGTAGATGTTGACCAGACACATTGTAAGGGACATCCTATAAAACCACGTCTCATATCCTTTTATAATATTTCTGACCCAGCATTATTGTAAAGTTGCGGTTCTGCTGTTTGTCGTGAAGGTTGGCCACTCAATCGTCTCTTGTATTATGGAGTACCTAGGGCAGACCGAAGGGCTCTAGGTGGCCACTTGGAGAGAACGTATAAGAATCTGCCATTATTACCTCCACAATATTGAAATGACGGGAATTTGACTTCAACTATAAGTTTTCTAGTTGTGCGAATTGATCAATTGTCTGCGGCTTTGCTTTCCCTTTCTCACAAAAGTGTGCTAAATTGCCTACTATATTCAAATAAGTAGCAACTTATGATTTCAATTCTTTGTATTTAGAATTCAAGGTAAAGCGACGTTGGGACGACGACGTGGTTTTCAAAAATTGCGCCCGCGGAGAGGTCGATCACGCAAAACGTGGATTTATTAACGATACCTTGCGCTCGGAGTTTCACAAAAAGTTTATGAAGAAGTACATCCAGTAGCTTGTTGCTGTTTCCTGTGAACATCGCCCACCCGTTCCCTTGCCCTTCACTTTGTACATTTGGCCCGACTATGTAAACTAAATAAACCCTTTAATCTTACTACTTTTCGTCGTTTTCCTGCCTCGTTAGCTTCCACTTCTATTTAAGAACTTGAGTGTAGCAGTCGTGTTAGATGTCTCATGAATATCAACGTCAGCTGCCGCAGACTCAAATTAGTGTGACCTACCACTGTATTAGTCAAACTTTTATCTGATGAAGCACTGTGCATTCTTGTAGAAAATGAACGCACTACTTAAAGTAGATTGGGAGTAGCGTTCATTAGCCGATCCTGATTGCAGTGTAATACGAGCGTCGCGTGTTGTCTGGGAAAGTTGAACTTGCTCACATGGTTTCCGTGTATCTGAACTCAAATACGTGGCCTTTTGCAGTGTACGGCTGCTGCATGGTCGTTTGCTTGACGGTCCTCAATATTATTTACCGTTCTACATGCGTTTTGCGAATCGGCAGCAGTATCTGTCAGTACCGTTGACCGTCAACATAGTTCTTCGCTTTTCAATCTCCCCGCTTGGTCTTGCAGCACCGAGTCGCTTTATTAGTAATTCCTGCCAAAAAACCATGGGTCAAAGCAGTCGAGAGCTGACGCGATTATCAACCCTCGCAGGAAACATTTTTTCCAACAAACCCCAAGGTACACCTAAGTCTATTTATGTGAATATGAGCCCTAATCTTGGTGTAGCTCTTCCTCTTCCCACGAATGTAGCGTAACTTCCTGGGTTGAGATTGCATTGTGCCTGGCGATCAAAACAAGCACGCTATGTTGTACTACTGGTCCTACAACGGGTCTCTAAAACTGGACCAGTTCGAGGTTCGGATCGAGGCAGGACCAACGTTATTGGGCAGGCGCACCCATAACAAGGACCACAAACAAGTTAGGTGTGGTGGCACACCTAGGCGCAGGTTCACACCGTGATAGGCACCTTTACCCAATTCCACTTTCGGTCTTTTTGAGTTGCTCTTGACCTGGGGCCCAGGTGGGTGAAGGAGGAGTGTGCGATCGATGCCGCATAAGGTTATAATCCGAAAATGCCGGAGAAAATGGCTACCCACACAACTTCGTCAGCTGGTGCATGCGCAAAAGAGTTGGGCAACAAAATCGTACCGAGCCCAAGTTTTGGCGAGGGATTCCGTATTTCAAAAATATCTCAGAGACCGTCGGCCGCCTTCTCGCACCACTTGGAGTTGGAGTCGCGCACAGGCGTCAGGTACTGGAAAATAAAAGACCCACTGCCACGACAAGAAACATCTGGAATCGTCTACAGGATTGAATGCAGCTGCGTACAAAGCAACTACATCGGTGAAACTGGAAGACTTCTCAAAACGCAAAGCCAAGCAAACCGGAGATGGGGGAGTACATCAGTGACTGGTATGGCGAAAATTTGCGTACCACCGTGCTCCCTGGTCCACAACAAACACTTGACAAAAAGTTTAAAACAAAAAAAGAATAGGAGCAGTGGCATGGATTCCCGCTCTTTCGTTGTGGGCCTGTGTCACTATATCGCAACACAGATCACCTGGTTGCAGCCTATATTCGACTGTGATTTCGCAAACAAAAAGATGGGGCAGCGACAGGGATCCGAGCTATCACGGCGTGGGCCGGCGTGCTGCTACACCCGATCAGGATTCCTTTCACCTGACCTCATTACGGCACCACATTCCTGTTCCGTTCGCCATATCGGACACTGGGCCCCACCACAGGAAGACATTGCCATCGGACTAACTGGCCCATCACCATCAGTGCCAACTGACCCTCCTCTTCCCCACCGATCGCGCATTCTAATGAGGTACCGTTCTGGTGCGACAACTGCGAATCCGTGCCAGTATGACTGATGAGTTACAGTGGCAGCAGCAGCACCGCCATTTTCGCTGCCAACACCATCAACTGCCACAGGCGCTTTGCGATCGTGTGCCCGTATATAGGAAAACTGCCGTTCAAACATCACCCAACCACCGCTGTTAAAATACTGAGTTCGTGAGGCTGACTGAGGTTGACTTTGATGGGCGAGGCATAATATAGACATGAATTACTCTAAAGTACCAAATTGGAGAAAATTTAATGTATGACGGGCGTCACTGCATCAGAAGTCCTCGCACGCACACGCCATCGGTGCCAAGACCAGTTCATGGACAACGAGGAAGACAAGAATGAAGGAATCTAACGCCCACACTCCAAACATCAGTGTAGATGCATAAAAAGTGTACTCTCACCTTAATCCAGCACGAGTTACCGTCCCTGCACCACTCTGCTGTGGGGCACACGGAAAACCTAGTTGAAATTGACGGTCGATGTTCTGATTTTCCTAAATTGTAGAAGAAGTCTCCTCAACGTTTAATTCATTAAGATACTATTTCTATTTTGTGCTATCAGCTGCGTTCTGTGATGAGGACTATTAGAAGTCCAGGTACTTCAAAGATTCTGCCACATTTCTACGGCATACAGTTACTGCTCCCGAAATATCAGAAAACGGTATATCAATTACTTCGCTGATGATCTTCACTATGTCCGGAGAGAAATAACGCAGAAAAAGGGGGAGTAAATTCTGTGATGGGACCCAATGATGAGCCGAACCGTTTTGAGCTGTCTCGGCCAACAATAAGGCGATCGATGAAACTCGTGTTACGGTTTTTTTAGTACACACGTTCACACACAGCATGAACTTACTAGGCCACATGCGTCCCAACGAAAACCTGCGGTAGAATATTGCCGGCTATACCAAAAACACCGCTCTTCTCCTCATCAGCACCTACCACACACACGCGCTCACACCGAACATCACACAATGCATGTTTACGACCACTACCCCTCACGTAAACGGGCAGTAGGGTCCTTTCTTCTTTGTTCATGCGGTTCCTCTGCTGTATGTGAGAACCGAGCTCGAGACATTGACGGAGCGTTAAGCATCCTAGCTTGAAAGGTTACTTACCGGTACTGGAACGCAAAACCTTGCAGTCAGCCCCGTTTGTGTTTGTTTTGCATGACTGGCTAGCGGTCTAAGAACTTATCGAAAGTTGTAGTGGCGCCAACTGACGAATCCCCAAATCACAGCTCAGGGAAAACGGTATTGGTGGAAAGAGATTTTATTGCCGGAAAATGAACGGTACAAAGGCTGCGTTACGAGGCAGCTGCGTCTGCACACCAGGTGTGTGTCCGCGAAGTTGTTAACGCCGCACCGAAGCCCTGAGCGCGGAGTGTGTCTTTAGCTAATTAGGTGGCACGGCGCGCATCGATTGGTTCGAGGTAACGTGCGCCTCAGGAGGCGAGTCAATGGGGGGAGCGTAGGACAGGCAGGACATCGCGGACCTGTCGCAGCGATTGACTAAGAAAGTGCGGGGGGGGATTGTAAAGTGCGAGTACACAAAGATTTGGCTAGCGAAGAGAGGATGAGCCAACGCAACCGGCTCCCACAAGTCAGCCTGCAATGGGCTCCTTCTTACCGTGACCTCTCGCAAATGTGAGCCAATCGCCCCCTTTTTGTGAATTCCTAATGCTTGTGTTTGATGAGCCAGGCCGTGTACTGACACGCGCAAATGGGGTCATCGGGCATCTTCACAGCTGCGCTCATGCCCTACGCCAGTCCACTGACCGCCTCGGGCAGCGACTGGAGCCTGGGAATGGGAACAGAGAGTGAGGTCGACAGCTCAGCGTGCTTTCCTCATTATAAACAACCTGACACGCTTGGAGCTCTCGCGATGCTTTAAACGTCCTGACCCCGCAGTCACGTGTTTGTGCGGATTGGCCGACTGAGGGACTGAAAGTTAAAGTAGAATGGTTCTTTCTTACTATGGCCTTTATGGTACTCCTACTTTGTGGGATCCGAACCAGGTGTCGCGGCTGTCTCACGCCGTGCCAGCTACCTGCATCCTCTCCCACCTCAAGTCTTTTTGACTTAGATGTGACACCGGATTCAAACGGGGAAGCGGGGGAGAGCGCAAGTCTACTCTTAATATAATCTAATCCACGCGCATTTCGCCACTCTTGAAGCATATTGCCAATGGTGCACACAGTGGATTTCTTCGGATAGGACCGCCGAACTGTCACCTAGAACAGTGGATAACGAGTTAAAAAAATGTATTTTACACCAAGCTAGTTCCCAAATGAGGTTTTAACACTTCGAACATTCATAATAATTCTATGGTAATTAGTACACAAAATTGGCTGAATTTTGAAAGGCCATCTTTTCAGTCAACTGCCAAATCACATGCGCTGCTGCTCTAGGTTCGATCGAAAATTTATTGAACAGAGCCTTCATTATTGGGTGGACAACTCGGGGGAAGCAATGCTTTATTTCTGGAAAGGATTTCCTCGGTTCTAAAAATGTAGTTATTATGGCACGTTTAAGATGATGAAATGGTAGTTGAAGTAGCGTGGTGCCTGCACCTTTATGGATCTCTCCTTTGAGGTCGACTTCCAAAAGTATTTTTATTATTCAATTTATGAGTATTATAGTAGCTGGCATATTGCAGGAACCATCAACCAAAATTAAATTAGAAAGTTTTATCTAGGTGGAATTGTCACATAAATTATAATACAGCATCATTCAACAATGGTCGTAAAATCGTCTGGCTGTGTAAAATGCGCCGAATAGTATTTTAGTTTGCCTCCTGTCTCGGGGTATATGTTGTTTTGGGGATGAATTTGTGGAAAGTTCGGTTGCAAGCTGCTCGAGAATTGCCTACTATCACCTCAGTAGCAAAAAGGCTCTGAGTGAATCTCGCCAACCACCGCCCATAACCTAGGGAAACAACAGCTGAATTCCGCAAATATTTTTTTTCATTAAGTGCCATGTCGCGACTGTTCTTGCCATTATACAAGACAGACCGGGTGATGACTTAGCCCGCGAATAACGGAACAAACACGGGCAGCGCGGAAAGGTGACCTACTATCCCAGACCGCTACCCACATTCTGGAAGAAGGCCACGAATTCGACTTCACGGGCGCGCGAATAATGGCACGAGGCAGTAATAAGACGGGGCGAGAACTACTGGAGACCAGGGTAGCAGACTCCAGCTCCATAATCAGGCACGTGAATATACCGTCCTGTTATTTTTCCCTCCGTTTGCGCGACCAAGAAGCATGGGCCAGGTCGCGCCCAGGATCGAACGCCACGACGTTCTGCAAACTTCACTGAAGTGTCCTCTTTCACTCCCGCGTTCTTTGTGTTCCTGCCCCGTGTGCTTATTCCCTTATAAACTGGCAGCAGCGCGTCTGCGTCATTCACGCAACTGCTCGTCTGATCACCTCGAATGTACGCCCACCCTCCGTTGTTTTCTACCTCGCAATTGTCTACCTATTGTGCACTGTTAATCTTACTGTTTATTTCTGTAGAACCACACCGAGTTATCCTGACTGCCTCTTGACACATAAGGAATATCCGAATTGTCCCGACTGTCTTTTGGCATAGTTACTGACCTCGGGTGCGTCTATTCAGGTGACGAAACGTAGCACTGCAATACGAAAAGGCCAGCAGTATTAACAGTTATTTGAGAAGCTCTTCACCTATTAATAATAGTTATTCGACAATGACCGAGCCAATCGGACTAGACAGTCATCCTTAATTGTCGGAACACTCACCAGCTGCTTCATTACTCGCTACTAAAAGAAGTGACTTATAAGGACAGCGAAATGAAATAAAGCTGAACAAACAACGCATTCTAGAAATCGCAAAACGCATCGACTTAGTAAACGTGCAGATTATGAAGAAGGAAAAAAAGAAATTGAAGGAAGTAAGGAACGTTTGGGCAATAGGTCAACAGCAAGAGGATAATTCGGATAGTAACGGTGAAACTCCAGTTCACATCCCCGAAACTGCACCATCAACCCGCAGAAAGAAGAAAGCAATCTATTGGAGGCGTTTGCGGGAATTGAGTTCCTGTCCGCTTCCTTTCTGTTGGCTCTCCAGTACGCTTCTCTGACTGTAACAAGCGCGGGGACTCCAGGCATTTAAGGGTCCGTGATGCAAGTTTGGAGGGGGACTGTGCTGGAGTCTGTATGCCGGCACCAGAGCGATCCACCAATTAACGATCCAACGTAGGGAGATGGGTGTAGCAGACCTTGGCCGCCGGGAGGGCGGGTGGGAACGCGATTCGTAGACGCGTCTGCTGTGGTCCTGATCCAACTATGGGCTACGACACACACACCAATTAAGGAAGTTCGCACCCGAGGCCTAGGCTCCAATCAATTCACGATTTGTCCTGCCTCTGAAGTGAGTGATTATGTTTACGACTGCGAGGTTGAACTCATGGCCTTTTTCGTAGGTGTAGATAGCCACTCGCGATAATACACCACCCCGTTACATACACAGTTCTTCATAGCATTGAGGTCAGAGTTCGCCGGAATGTTTGTTGTCATATGGATCAACCTTTTTACGTTTTTCACGCAGGACCAGTTATGCTTGTTATTGACATAAGGGGATGCGGCAATTCCGTTTGCGGCAACTCCGTTGCTCGCACAATTCTGTGTGCGACAAATATCACGTTGTAACTACGATTGTTCGAACATTGATTGTGATGAAGTCCACAATCACTGCACCAATAGGTTGGTGCAGTGATGGTGACTGGCCACAGGGGTTAGGTTTAAAGTGATAGCAGACGTAGTTAGCGCCAACTGCACTCTTCACCTTCGCCCGGGGGCAAAAAGACTAGGCTGGATCCGGCGTTGGCCACTTTCACCAATGCAAGCCAGAAACACCGCCTGACTCAGTGTTAAGTAACAGTAGATTTTGCGCGGGTACTACCGAACTATCTACCCTCAATCACCTTCATTATGTGTGAAGACAGACTCAATGAGGCCGAAACTAACTAGCAACGTAGCTGAGTGGTAGTAATACTGGTACTACTGCTGACGGTAGTATTAGTCAGAGGTGATGCGGATTAAAAATCACGCTGGGGCCTCATATCCATTTTATCTCAACAAGGAGTCGGAATCTGGGTTAAAGCTATTCCGAGCAAACACATGTCTGGGTACCTTAGCGGGTTAGGGTATGCTTCGGTTTCCGCCCTCTTAACTCCGTAGGTCAGGCTGTGTCCGTTTCTACTAGGTTTTTACTACGGGTACCAGGGTACTGCTGGTAGAAATACTTGCCTATGCTAAAGTGCGGCTTCCAGTAATCATGCTTACTAAGACCAGTAAATAGTATACTTTAGTAAGGCCTGTGTGTGCTCGTAGCATGCAGGCACCCAGTGTGCACTCCCAATCTGTATGAGACAACATGATTAGCTTATGGGTTAAATAAAGCGTTATTAAATAATAACACAAGTTCTACTATGTCTTTATCTCGTATCTATCTGCCATTTGTCGCCTATAGGCTACCTATAGGCATATTACAGTATCTAGTTCTAGCTCGGAATTTACAGAACGTCAACTCATATCCCCTCGATCCAAACAGGGAATGTGAATCTGGGTTTACGCCATTCCGAGTAGCTATAGGTTTGAGGCCCGGAGCGCATCAGGGCTTTCCTTGGTTTCCGCCCTCTCAACTCTATCCACCAGGCTGTGTCATTGTATTGCTTAACAAAACATTATTAAGTAATAGGTCAAGTTCTACCATGCCTGGTGCCAGTTGCCACTTTCAGGCTAACTTTGTGACTAATTGCAGTGTCTAACTCTATCTTGCGGTTTTAAGGGACGTCTTTTGTTTAACAGGAGAGCAATCTGCTCCTCAAGAAAGACCTTGAAAAATTCTTGCCCGTGCGTGGTTTGAAATTTTTAAGCAGTGGCGTGTCAAGAGAAGATATTTGTTTTCTACTATCAAAAGATAGTGTGTCAAGAACAACACACTGGATTTACGTACAAAGCAGTATACTAACAGAATTTGTTCACTGAACAAACCGTACCACAGTATTCCTCTCCTAAATTGCCATCTGGGTCTAAATCCATCTGCTCGCATGGTTACTTTGTAACTATCAAAGCAGACTTTCGTCCAAACTCTTCCTTAACGAAATCGGAAAAGCCAAACTCCTACAACGCTGGTGCTGGGAAACTCTCAGAAACTAGTACACACCAAGGAGCAGGATAGAAAACGAGAAAGGCTGAGTCGCTCCATTATATTATATCACATTTGTTTTGATACCAGTATTGGAATTACCTACTGCATACTTAGAAACTAAACTAGCTCGGTTGTTACACCTGTTTTTATCACCCCTGAACTAAGTTTACAAGTTTAGACATTTACCTAGTAGTCATTCAAAGGTCTGCTGCTTAAATTCTAAACACAATCATCTTAAGTAAAAAGATTCGACTCCTAAAGGATTCTTGTATCAGCAAAGCGAAGCCTAGGCTTTCTATCTCGTATATAAAACAAAAACTCCATATCTTAACCTTTTGTGTTGAAAATACAATTGTTGTACGCAGTTATGCAGACCAGAAGCCAAATGCAAAATTTGGCGCGAGGTGAGCTCGAACTCAAAATTGCTCCTTCACGAGGCTGCGTCTCTAACCATTACGCCACCGACGCACGGAGTGAGACAAGATCTAAAAGTCTTACCAATTGGGTGCGACAGACGCAAATAGTAGACTATTGCGATGGATATGATTTGCTAGCCTCAAAGTTTGATAAACTTGTCGACATAGTTAAAAATATGCAGGAGTTTATGCTGCAGACCCTTGTTTCAACGGAAAAACTCGAGGAAGAAATGAAAGGCATGAGAGATTTTATCCAGCAAACCCTCGTGTCAACAGAAAACCTGAAAGCTGCCGCGATTACGTGTAGAACACCTCAGAAACCTACGAGTGTGCCTATACCTAAAGTACAGGCCCCCACAGTTGACCATGCAGCCACAGTGGAGGCTAATTCGAACACCCCCGCTGTAAACAACAGAGGGACGGCTGGGCCACCACCAAAACCTAAGGCTCTCATAAAAAATTGCAATACTGTGCCAACACCTAGCGTGGAGGTGCCTAAAGCTGCCGTGCCTGACCTCGCGAGCACCCCTAGCGATAGCAGCAAAGTCAATACTGGCGAAATATTGACTCCAGCCAGTCCGAGCTCAAGGCCCACTGCCAGCCCAAGCTCCCAGATCGCAGACACGGATTATGAGGCCAACTCAGAGACCATGTCCAACACCGAAATGACATGCAACAACAAACGGCTTGGCTTCCCGAATACACATAGCAACAGATATGAGGCCCATGCTGGTGAACCATCTACATCAGCCATCGCGAGCTCGAGTCTCACAGAGGCCAATATGACAAAAACTGTAGAAAAAGTCTTCCAACACCCACAGGGATGACAACACTGTATTATTGTCCAGGGCCTAAAAGAATGTACTTCAGTCAGTTCAGACCATAACACGGAGGACATGGCATCCTTCAATCGTGTTCTAAACGATCTGTTCGAGCCAGCTTTGGAATTTTCAGTTCTTAAATCATTTCAGATCGGAAAAGAACCTGACGAGGCCACAGGTACGCCGCGACCACGACCTCTTAAAATTGTGATGCAAAATAACGAACACGTTAAACTGATCTTATCAAAAAAGACCACACACAAAGAAGTTCTTTCAGCCGGAGTACTCTCGAGCGGAACGGCTCAAACGTCGGGAACTTGTGGCAGAATTACTTTCGAGAAGAAAAAATAGCGAGACCAGCTTGGAAATCGCGAACGGAAAGATTATTCACAGGAAGATGAGGTTCTTGAACCAACCGATAATACTTCGAACAATGGCCTGAGCGTGGCTTACACAGCCGCAGTCAAATGAAGCTCAAATTCCACCGAGACAAAATTCGCCAAAAATATGTCACTTAAGTTCTTCTACACCAACGCACAGTCTGTCGTCCAAGTTAGATGAACTGAAAGTGCAGATATATGACCTTTCTCCCGAAATTATAGTTCAGTATATTTAAGGCAGTAGGCAATGCCTTTGAAGACCGTATTGAATACAGTATGTATGAAATATCCAACATAAAATATGTCAATATAAACAGTGAGTACCATATATACATGTACAAATTTTAACTTGTGCGGGTGAGCAGTCAGAATAGTCTCTTGTGTACATAATCCATCCAACATAAAATGTGTTACTGTGAAATAGTGAGTAGCATATACAAATGTAACGTTTTATCTGTAGGTATTTCCGGGGCATAAATTAGTCCAGCTACCTTGTACATATGAACGGTAACTGTTGAGTAGATGTTCATTTAGGTTCCGTTTAAACGCATCTGTGCATTTTGTCATTAAGACCTCCTCGGGCAGTCCGTTCCAGACACCGATGACTCGTTGTGAGTACGACTGCTTGCGGACCTCTAGATGGGATAGGGTTCCCCGCAGTTTGAGGGAATTCCAACGGAGGTTGGTTGAAGTGACGAAGGCGAAGAAGTCATCAAACTTCAGGGCACACTCCCGATTCCTCACGAGGCGGTACGTCTGTATGAGGTCGCCGCGGATTTGTCTATACTCAAGGGGGAAACGTTAAGTACTTCTAGTCTACATTCGTAAGATGTAGACTTAAGGCCCTTCACAATTTTTGTTGCCCTTCGCTGAATTCTATCCAGCATCTGGTTATCTTTGTGCATCCATGGTCGCCACGCCTGAACGCCATACTCCAGATGTGAGCGAATAAATGTTCCATAGATTTTGCCGAATAGTTTTTTGTCTATGTCAACAGAAGTTCGCTTAATGGCAAACAGAACATTGTTCGCCCTCTTGGCAGCCCTAGCACACTGTAAAGACGGCTTCAAGGATGGCACAATAGCCATACCCAGATTTTTTTGTTCATTGACGTTCGACAGGCACCTTCCATCGAGTACGTAGTTGTGTGAGTCATCCGTCGCGCTCACTTCCTTCGTCTTGAGCCGCAATGTGACACACTTCTCAAAGTTAAACCGCATTAACCATTTTTTGGACCATTCACCTAGGCGGTCAAGTCCTTCTTGCAGAGTTTGTTCATCATAAGCGTATCTGATGGGTTGCCATATCTTAATATCATCTGCAAACAAGACTCCATTACTGTCCAGTCCATGCCTACAGTCGTTAACGTAGATTAGGAACAATAGTGGCCCGAGAACGGAGCCCTGAGGCACTCCACTCGCAACTGGCCCTGAAGAGGATTTTGCGTTTCCGACGCACACGGACTGCGATCGGCCTATGAGAAAATCTCCTACCCAATTTAGTAAATTGCCCCTTGTCCCGGATTCGCCAACCTTGTAGACTAGCCGTTGGTGAGGGACACTATCGAAGGCTTTTTTAAAGTCTATGTAAACAAAATCTACGGGGGCATTTTCATCTGATGACTTAGACCACTGCTCCATAGAATAAAGCAGGTTGGTCAGGCAGGAGTGGTTTCTTCGAAACCCGTGTTGGGCACCATCAAAGAAGTCTTTTTCTTCGAGGAACTTCATAGTGGCCTTTTTGATGATCCTTTCCATAACTTTACAACATATGCAATTTAGGCTCACTGGTCGATAGTTGTTCGCGCTGGTTCTGGATCCACCCTTGTGAATAGGGTAAATGTTCGCAACTTTCTAATCGGATGGGCGGAGGCCTCAATCAAAGGAAAACTGAAAAATATGCGTAAGCGGTCTGGAAAGTTTCAAAGCCAGCTCTTGCAGTACCTTCGCTGGTATTATGTCTGGACCCGGAGACTTAGCTTCATTAAGCACAAGAAGTTCATTCCTTACATCTTCTTCTGTGAAACAGAGATCCTCCATGATTCTGCCATTACTCTCTGCATGGAAGTCTGTCGGATTAAAATGCAGTTCCTCAGTGAAAACAGATGCAAAAAATTTCTAAGGTGTTCTGCTTTTTCGAGATTGTCTATAATTTCCTCATTATTTTCACCTTTTAGTACTGCAACTGTGTCTTTGTCTTTTAGCCTGCTGTTGATGTAACTGTAGAGCACCTTTGGCTTCGTTACGGCCTGCCCAATAATTTTCGCTTCGTAGTCTTTCCGCGCTTTCCGAATGTTTGATCTAACCTCGTTCCGCTTTTGGCGGAACTCTTCGTAGTGTGAAGGCTGGCATGTTTATGCGTACCTTCTCCAGAGTTTGTTCTTGCGGTTTATTTGGCTCTTCAGATCTTGCGCTAACCAGGGGGGCCTGCTCGCCTTTTGTCCTTTTTACAGCGGATAGTTTCGATGCATAACTTCGCTTATAAGATCCCTGACAGTGTTCCAGTCGGCATCCAGACTACCGGTTAGAAGGTCATACCAATTTATTGCTGCTAGTTCATTTCTCATTGCGGTGTAATTTCCGCGCCAGTAGTCTAACCGAACCTCCGTATTTCTCGGTTGATTGGTGTTTGAAGCATATTCCCACAGGATCATGTCATGATCACTCCGATTCCAGTGATTGAACCTGCTTCTTCTCAATCTATGCACATACCTGGGATGCGAACCTTTGCCTTATTACATGATCACTCTTTCCAACAGGCGCGATTGGCCTGATTTCGCTTGTATCAATGGGGTCTTTCGATAATACGAGGTCCAAACAGTTCGCTGTTTGTGCTTATTTTATTCTCGTTGGGAATCCAACATTCTGCACGAGAGAGGTCCCCCGTCAGCTTTAAAAATCTGGAGCTAAAAGACGCATGAGAACCCTTAACTGATAGCTCATCCCAGTTAATCTGTGGGGCGTTAAAATCTCCAGTGATCAGCGCATTTTAATTTTGAGCCAGTTCACGCATTAGTCCAAACAAGGTCTCGCCACCCTCTGGAGATTGATTTGGCGGTCTATAGACAGTCATGAAATGTAAAGTGGGTGCACCACGCGTTTTCAGTTTAAGCCATAGCGCTTCGCAATCATGAGGGGAACCAATTTGGCGTTCTGACGCAATGATGCCCTTCTTGACAAACACTGTTTCTCCTCCTCCCCTCCTATGTATCCGGTCCCGACGAAAAACTTGGTACTCGTCGGGTACAATTTCGGCATCTTTTACATCGGCCTGTAGCAAGGTCTCTGTAATGGATATGAAATCCGGCTGTAGGTCAGCTATACAAACTTTGAGCTCGTCAATCTTTGGAAGCAAACTCTGTGCGTTCGTATAAAGAAAGCGCAGCTTCGCTGGCATAGAGTTCTGAGCGATTTGTGGGTCGAGGGAGCCGAAAGGTCTCTGCGAATCAGCTACTTTATTGCCTGAGTTTTGGTCTGCTTTTTGTCTGTAAAACTCAGCGTTATTGGCTGTCTCCAGAGGAATGACCTCTGAGCGGTGATGATTTCCCCGTTCATTATTTGCAGGTTCCTCTAGCCTGCATTGGATCTCCTGTGGAGTTCGGGTTTCAGTGCCCTCCACTTCTCCCTCTCGGCCGGCGAGTACTCCCGCTGAAAAAAAACCGTTGGGTACTTGTTCCGTAGTTGCGATTTCCTGTTCAACAGTAGCTTCGCTTGTTCTTCGTGCTTGAGTATAAATTTTATTGGTCTGGGTTGACCCGAGTCCGTATATGGACCTTCTTCAGGCCCATCCTAAATGCTTTTAGGACGGGGAAAACCATTTCCTCATTTTTATGTAGGAGAAGTTTAATGTATCCGCGGAATAAATCCATATCATGGTCAATTCTATTTTTGGGGTCTCCAAAGAAGATTCAGGCAGGCCTTGTATGACGATGCACTGGCTGCGATTATCTCTCTAACAGAAACCTGGCTGTCTGAAAACGTGGATGACCGCGAAGTGGCACTACCTGGCTTTAATCTGTTCCGCAGAGATAGAAGAGGGCGCCAAGGAGTAGGAATTATAACTTACGTCAAACATGGACTGCTAGGCTCAGAAAAAACAGAGCGGTTACATTGCAGTACCGAGGCCATCTGGCTTACTATAAAGGTACCGGAATCACCCAGCCTGGAAGTTCTGACCGTGTACCGTCCGCCTATATATGATCACGAGGGTGACACTGGTCTACTATAAGAGCTAGCGAGATTAGCTGCTCGGCCCGACGTCTTGATTATGGTAGACTTCAATGCCCCGCTTATCGATTGAGGTTTAACGTACGCACCAGGTCCAGAGCAAGCATTCGACTGGTTTTACTAACTCTGACAATAAATGCATCTCTCAGTCAACACGTTCTATTTCCCACCAGGGTGCGTGAGGGGCAGCAATCAAACTGCCTAGACCTGGTACTTACGAAATCGCTGGACAGCATCGACGAGGTGCAATCTCTACCTCCTCTAGGTAAAAGTGTTCACAACGTACTGAATTGGGGCTATTCCATATTTTCGGTACCCTAACAACCCACCAAGGTTAAAAGGAATATTTTTCGTGGTGACTTTGATCAAATGAAGGCCGAAATAAACAACATAAATTTGGAATTGGTGTTTTCCGGCATTATAGCTGATGATTGGGGATGGTTCAGTGAGTTATTGCATATTCTCCTGGGAAACCACTGTCCGATTACACGGAAGAAGCTCAACAACAAACCTCAGTGGCTGACTCAAGCGCTGAAGAAAGCGATAAATAAAAAAGGGAGATTGTTTAGAAAGTATAGAGCAGATAAAAATCTGGTATGCCTTAATGCATACAAAACGCAGAGGAACCTCGTGAAGCGACTTATTTTCGAAGCGTGCAAAGACTTTGAAAAAGATTTACTAAACCTGGCGGTTACAAATCCGAAGCTATTTTATGGCTACTTAAAAAAGACCACACGAAACCGGGACCCAGTTCCCCTTCTGAAGGCAAGCGACGGAACAGAAATGAGTCAGGATGGAGCAAAAAATAAGCATCTTTCACAATTTTTCAAATCGAACTATGCGACTGAAATCGGATTCATCCCTCCAAACTATGGTTTAGACGACGCTCCAAAGATTGAGAATGTGGCCTTCGCCGAAGCAACGGGTATTCAGGATTTAATGGCACTAAACGACTCAAAATCATCTAGTCCCGATGACATCTCACCTAAATTACTGAAAGAACATGTTGAGGAGCTAGCCAAACCGCTTTCTATGCTTTTCAGTACCTCGTTTAACGCAGGTTGTTTACCCGCCGATTGGAAATCTGCACGGATCACACCGTTATATAAAGGCGGCACAAAGGTTTCTGAAAACAGTTATAGACCAATCAGCCTCACTTCGATCTGTGGCAAGATTATGGAAAAAGTAGTAAAGCGAGAGCTGATGCGTTTCTTAGAGCATCATAAGCTTCTATCGGATGCGCAACATGGGTTCCGCAGAGGCAGGTCCTGCGTGACGAACCTGCTCTTTTGTTTGGAAAGCTGGACTCGGGCAGTTGATGGAGAAAATCCGTTTCATGTTATCTACATCGACTTCAAGAGCGCTTTTGATAGCGTCGCACATCAATGACTTCTGCACAAACTCAGCCAAAAAGATGTTCGAGGAAATCTTCTGAAGTGGATTCAAAGCGTCTTACTTGGCCGCTCCCAAACTGTGCATATTGGTGACCAGCAGTCGGCAGACGTTGCAGTCGAGAGCGGTGTCCCCCAAGGCTCTGTCCTTGGACCTATACTGTTCATTATATACGTCAATGACTCAGTCCGTGAACTGGACTGCGATGTGGCTATGTTTTCCGATGACATTAAGATTTGAAACGTCATCAGAAATTCAGCTGACAAAGAACTTTTGCAGATAAACCTAAACCGTCGTCAAACTTGGTTTAAAGACTGGCTTTTGCCGTTTAACGAGAACAAATGCAGTATCCTACGCGTTTGCCGACCCAGCTTTCGGAACCCCATGGTTTACAGCCTAAATGGCATCCAACTGCAAGAAGTGGATGCGCAGAAAGATTTGGGAGTATAGATCGCTACGTCTCTCAAGCCCTCGCTGCACTGCGCAAAAGTAGCCAAGTCTGCGATTTCCGTCCTGCATCTTGTCAAAATGGCTGTCCTTGCCTTCGATAAAGACTGCTTTGCTAAGGTCTCTGGAACATTTGTGCGGCCGAGGCTGGAGTTTGCAATCCAAGCATGGAAACCCTGGTCCGCGAAAGACCTAAATTCCCCCGAGAAGGTCCAAAGGCGCGCGACCAAACTGGTTACCGGTCAGAGCTTTTAACCCTACAAAAGACGTTAAGCTTATCTCGATCTATTTCCGTTAAGTTACAGGCAGCTACGTGGCGATCTGATACAACCATTTCGTATTATGCGCGGGAAGGACTGTTGTCTTCTACCTGGAGACTTCTTCGAATTAGCAACAATGACGAACTTAAGAGGGTATCCCTTCAAAATACGCATAACAGGGGCCAGACTAGACACACGCAAGTTCTTCTTTGGTAATAGAGTAGTTGAAGCTTGGAATGCTCTCCCCGAGGATATTGTTTTATCCCCATCTGTGGATGCATTCAAGAGAAATATAGATTTGCCTACACGAAATGCCCATTTAAATTAGACTTGGCGAGACTAAAATTATATAAATGTATATAAACATACTACACACTGATTTTCAATAATATTTTAGTTTAGAATAAAAGAATAACAAGCGTGGAATCCACCAAACGTTGTGATCCGAAGCTACGCAAATGGGTAAAACTTTCCCCAATTCAGGCGTGGAATACTCTGCCCGCGGACATTGTCATGTCGCCATCTGAGCACACGTTTACAATTAAGTCAGACCAATCTATATACATGTTTAAGACACGACTAAGTTAGACCAAATAGCCACTGAGCCCCCGAAAATAAACTGCCAGTTGCCGAAAGCAAATTGTGGAATAATCACATTATATAAAAACATACTACTCGCTACTTTTCAATTATCTGTTGGTTTAGAAAACTACCGATTACATTTCTTCTGTCAATTAGTAGGCAGACTCGTTACACCAACAAGGGTGCACAATGGGCGCATCGCCGACACTCGATGAGGTTCGCGTGACCTCCGCAATCTTCTCTTCGTGGGACCCTTGGTATTATGGCAGAAACCGCGGTGAACTCGCCCTGGCATGCTTCAAACACTCTTAGCACAGGCCATCAGCTTCGAATATACTCTGCACCCCCCACTCTCCCGGGCGACAGTTTTTCTCCTTAAATCTCTCAAATGGCATTCAAACCCCTAGACTTCTGATCAATACCTAAGGAATTTTTTCACTGTCGGCCCTCCCTTACCCAAATTCAAATTACTGGCAACGCCACTGCTCTGAAATGTTCTGCAGATCAAATGCATTGAAAAAACTGTCCTGTACCAATAGGGAGTTCCAAGGTATTTACCTTTATTTCCCTCAATAAAACCTGACCTGACCTGAACATTGCTAAAACCTATAACGGTTTCAGTTGCTTAGTAATACGTAAAGCAGATAGGAATATGAGCTTACCTTCGTCCTCATTTTTCGCCTGCGGTGACTGTGTAAGACACCAGGGTTTGCCATTTCCGTTGGGGATTGCAGACCTGTAAATGCGTGCAGATTTGTCTTTATCTGGCTTTAGCTGTGTCGTTTAACTGTGTCTTTTTGGCGTTTTGACTATACGCCTCTTTTCGTGTACATGCTAATCTTGGATATTGATTTCCCATAATTAGTTTTCTCAGCTGCATACCTAGCAGCGAAAGCGGATGGAGTCATTTCCGATCATCCATGTAAAGTGGCTGTTGATGGCGGACGCTTCAGCACCATGACTTCGTTGTTCGATTTTTCCAGTCGTACAGTAAGCAATGCATGTTTTGTCCTAATGGTCAGCTAGGAGTTTGTGAAACGTCCAAAATCAGCGACGTGTACTATCAGTCTAGGTGGCATCCTTCTTTGGGTCCAAGAAATTGTTTAAATAATCTAATGTTGTTGCGACAGAATAGCGCGCCCTAAATAAACACGGAAATTTACTTACATTTTTACTTACTTATAATTTATAGTTTTTTGGCTTTCTTGATATCGCTGAAAAATTTGGCGGTTAGCATGTAATCTACTTCAACTTGTCTGATGTCTAACTTACCCATCTGGATTAAGATTAGCTAAGTTCGCGTCGCAAAGCGCCGCGCACTCCTTCAATTAACATTCGCAACAACTTTACGTTACTTTATTTGATTTGGATTATTTAACTTATCGATAGTTAAGTTCAGTTTTCAGTTCATTATGATCTTTGTTATTTGTTATTTTATTTTTGGATTATTTTTAGTCAAGTGTGCTTAGCTTATTTTAGTTTTATTAAAATTTTTTAATTAATTTATTGCCCTATATTTGCATAATTGCATATTTTTATTATGTCGCGCTTCTTTGTCGACAAAAATTGCATTGGATAGATAAAATAGACTGCATTCCGAGAGGATATGATTAAAAATAAAGGCTCGTTGGCCAAAAAAGCTATACTTGGGAATTTTCAAGCAGCTAGCAGCAACCCGTCGTCAGACTACATGTACACATTACATTATTTAAATAGTTTTTCCTGTTTTGTCTACTTTCATAAACTTTAACTTTTGGTAATATTTCCTTTCCTTTGTACTGCCCAGAGTGGATACTCTTCATTATACCGGGTTCTGTATTACAGGATGATGGAGCATTGTGTGCTACTCTGGGACCCAAGGTAGATTACTATCTCACTTCATTTCGTTTTCTCTTGCTAAGTCGTTTTGCATCTGTTCTTCATTGCAGCTTTAAGTGACGGACACAAGGCTTTTCTGAAACGGATGTGTTCTAGAAGACAGCACATCTAATCAGCGTATTCATTTGACAGGGCGGCGAAGAAGGCCAAACTCGACTGTCTGGGGCTCCAGTTGAGAGCATCTACAGCTATTTAGCATGCTGTTGACGGAAGTTTTGCACTATGTGGCCAAAAGGTCAGTAGTTCGGCGACGATTAGTGCTGAAAACACGCTTCACCTTATATTCGATTGGAGTGAAAATTTACCGTTCGGTGAAAAAAGGTACTTTTGGCAAAAATAGCTTATGTAGCCCCACTCATCTACATCTAGTCCCAGCATTTTGTCCTGCAAACACGGTGGTTATAGAGTTTTGTGGGGTGGGGAATAGAAATAGACAAAGAGAAATTTTTTTAGAAGAAAGTGTAAAGGGAAAAAAGTATAGTCGAAGTTGCTTCCCGCGGCCGCTGGGAGCAGGTTGTACCGCGTATAAATTGCCGGTGTGCGCAGCGCTTCGCACCGCGGACTATACTAATCTAACTCCAGAACGGTAAGTTGGACCGCAGGTAAACTGAAGTAGACGACCTCCTAACCACCATTTCAATTTGCGGGAAGTTCAAGAAACCTATAATTTGATAATCGGGTTTTCCCGCAATAAGTTAAATGATAATATAGATTAGGAAAATCTTCAGATATAAATCAACAACAGTTCTAAATACAAGTTATTAAAGTATATTTCACTGCGTGTCCTAATTTCCCGACCATAAAACCCGATAACCACCGCTTTCGCAGGAAAACATGCAGGTTTTAGGGACTAATGAGTGGAGCTACATAAGCTACTGTTGCCGTACTTTTTATTAAGCTTTCAGAGTCCGACTGCGCGCTGTGAAACAATCAAAGAAATAAAACACCGAAGCAGAGAATGGCCGTGAAATGAAATTGATTAATAAAACAAGAATTGTACTAGTCCCGTGTTTCGAATTCATCCTTTAGAATAGGAGTCAGGGCCGTATGGCTCTTGAGCCAGGTGTGGCTTTTTCGGCGATTTTTCTCTTACATAACATTGGAATTAGAAACTTCAGATTTTGTGATTTGGGTTTCTCCAAAGGAATAAATCCAGAGGCCTATTATACTCACACTTGATTAAATTCAACCTTTGAATATATTATATGGTTCTCACTGGAATACATTTCCAAATATTTGCTTTCGTGGCTCTCTGAGTCAAAAAACTTCCCGACCTCTGCCTTAGAACGTCATCCGATAGCTGTCCAGGCTGCCAAGACCGGGCGCTATCTTTCTTGCAATTGAGCTTTTATGTTTTTATAGCCCGATATACATTCCCGATTCCCTCTTTGGAGAATAATGAATTCGTTTGGTAAGTTTGAGGCATTAATCATCGAGACTTTTTCCTCAATGTTGACGAATTATAGACTGAAATTTTCGTAACTTACACCTTCTCTGGGGTGGGGCGTTCATTCACTTAACTCCCTAGAACAGATATATAAGGACAAATTCTCTTTATTTTGAAAGTATAATCCAATTTTTTCGCTGTAAGTCACTCCATGCACTTCGATCAATAGATAAATTAACAAAATAGCAAGTATAAAAAGTTTCGCATAAAATGCGCATCTATTAAAGCGGAAGTTCCAATATCAATTTCTGTATTTCAGCATGCTTACACATGAAGTACCGTGCTATAAATAACAATACCTAATGCCAATATGCCAATGTACGACAATATAATCATCGGACGCTTCGGCGCTAGGAACGGGAAGAAGTCGCAGTCATTCAGTCTGAGTGGAAGGTATTGACAACTTCATGGAGAATTCTGTCAGTAAATCGATTGACCGTCGGAAACTGTCTTTTAATTAAGCATGAATTAAAACACATACGAAACAGTGGCAGCTAAAGAGAGTATTCTGAGAGCTTTCTGCAAGGCTTGTTGAAGCAAAGCTAGAAAAAATAACATGAGAACAAGAGAGAATAGGTTCCACCGTATAAGCAGCTATAAATCGCCAAAGTAGGGCTTGGGCATGCTAAAGGACCAAACACAAAAAAAGAAATACAGAATCTTATAAATTTGAACGAAAGGATTTTAAAAAACGTAAACGACGTTTATAATAAAGAAATTTACGAAGTTTACTCCAAAGGATTTCAACATGAAGGACGAATGAAAGATTCGAGATCCGAGAAACACCACGGTACCGGACAGATGAGACCTCATTGGGCAGAATGTCTGAGGATTCAGGACTGGAAGAGGGTGGCCATTGAAAAACACAATACACGGATTTCTGTCTATTCATTAGATGAACATTTTCCAACGATCACACTCAGATGTGGTCCAATACATCCGTCAGAACCCGGAGATATGTCTGACTCTTAGGACGATAACCAACATCGACATCGTTAGCATATTTAACATACAGACAGTCAGTGTGGAGGGAGAAGAGGTGGGGAATACGATGGAACATTGAAGAACTCCAAAACTCTAAGGAAGGGCCATAATTTTTCGTTTGCCGGAGTGGAATCACTGAGTGTTGGGAGTCAACTGATCTCCAAGCCAACAGACAGCCCAGTCGGGAGAACCTTACGTGGACGTTTTTTAAGGCGGCGTGAGATGATATAGAAAGCGGAGCAAGAAATTCACATGTTTTACAGCAGAATGGACCATGAGACTTACAGTATCTAAGGTATTACGCCTGCCCTTATATGCAAATTGAAAGGGGTCGAAAAAAGTGGGGGAGAATGACATGATAATGATGAAGGCAAATCATCCAGTAAGCTTCAGTGCTGGGGAAGTGCAGGCAATGGGACGAAATGGTTTGGACCAAAATTAATGGATTTTGGAATGCTATTGATTCTTACTGAATTTCAGTCGTCAAAAAGCTTGGACTACATGAAGGAGAAGTTAACAAGGTACGCCGAGGCAACAACCTGAGGAGAAGTAATGAGAAATTATCTGCCTGGGCAGCTGTCGCCACTGTAGCCGCAAATGCAGTACAAAAGATACTTGGCAGTAGCAAAAGGTTGTTTGAGGAAAAATTCGAATCAGTGGGTGTATGAATAAGGCTTTTGCAAAATGTTTCTAAATCAGCATCGACAAGTGCCGGTGTGCTACGTTGAACAGTGAGAAGCCTGAAACTGCTCGATCGTTCAGCAGATAAAAGAGAAAACGAAGATGAAGAAGAAGAAGAGGCAAAAAGCTGCATAACAAGCACATCTTTCAGTCTAGAAAACCCTCTTTTTCATTTTTTGTTCTTTAAACTGTCACATAGTCCTAGTTTGCAGATAATTGTCCTTTTTATCTTAAATATTTTGGATCGAAAGAAGACATTCTCCGGAATCATAGTTTGATAAGTCTGAGCTTTCGAACTCCTATGGGAGTGAATCGTCAGAGATAAAATCGTAAAGGAAAAACAAACAACATTTTTAGGGGGCACAGTCCAATCAAACGTCATAGGGACGTGGGGAGGGGGAGAGGGGGAAGGGGCCAATTAACCACCAGTGCCGTGAGGCTGGTGATGCTTGCACAGGACGATGTATGTGGGCGCTAGGTCGATACATCGGTTGACTAAGTTGTCATCCGAGGCCCAAGCGTCAGTCCGTTCGCGGCTTGTCTTATTACTGGCATGGGCCATCATCCTTGTGAAGTTGAATTCGTGACCTGTCTTATAGTTCTGGCATCCAAGTGCAATAATGCATCACCCTGTCGTAGCCAGATTATGTTCGTGTATGTACAAACCAAGCATGCGTCCAGTATATCCCGTGCAATATCGAGGACAGTTTAGACATTCTATGCGATACACTACATCCGAATGCTCACTGAGATTTAATCGGTCTTTGATGCTCATGACCCGACTACGCATGGCAGCCTTGGTTTGTAGTCTTTCCGATTCATAACAACCATTGACCGTCCGGTCGTATGGACCCTGCCCTCTGCAAATGTCAGCAAGCAGTGTGCAGAAACGAAATCACAGTGTACGTTCCAAGTTTGTCGTTTATATGCGTATGTGTCCACTCGTGTCTTAAACATCAAGTATGGTAGGCTGCATTAAGGAAGCACACGTTAATGCTTCTCTGATTGGCTGGCCATCGTTGCTGCGTCCGTATGCTTTAGACGGTGTTCAAGCAACAGTCAGTAGAGCCGGCATGCTAGGCCTCATCTGGTCTGTGAAGGTGGAGGCGAGACCTCCGGATGATGACCGAAACATTGTCACATATCTCACGCAGCCAGATTCAAAGAAATCATCATTTGAATTTCTACTTTTTCCAAGGCAACTGCTGTATGCATATCTCCACCAAGCACTATAGTGACGAGTTGAAGGACAGCAATATTCCACTTCAGTCCTCCTGTCTACGAAGATTTTATAAGAAGTATTTTATTGGCTTGAACAGTTCTGGCATCTGTGCTGGACACCAAAGAAACACAGCAAGGCTAGTCATCTATCTTGACATTACGAGGCATTCGATTATTGTGACAGTCCGATGTTAAAATCAACATAATTAACAAAGCGCCACTACCTGCTCGAAATTTAATTTGATGTCACAAGAAACCCTTCTTCGGCTTCCCGACTCTGATTAATTGACATGCAAATAGAACAGCTCGGGTTATAATGAGGTTTACTAGAACGTCCCAGCCTAATATCAGAAACGGAAAAGTATGCTGACAAAACTGCACCTGCTTTCAACATCCCACATGCTTTTCCTGCACTGAATGATTTTATACCAGCAGGGTTGTAAAACGTGACCAACTATTAGCAAACTGATTGGTCAGTTTCGGTCCGAGGAAGCATGTCTCGAGAAGATTGGAGCTGGACAGTTTTCTTATTTGCGAGAATTCCGCCACAGAAAAATTAAAGGTATATAAGTACATACATATATATTTCCTCCATAGCCACGATTGAAAATAGACCCTTACTGTCTCTATTGGTATGCATTTAATTATTAATAATCAGGGTCCTATCACATCTAGCTGCTTCTCAAAGCGGCCTCTACCGCACACGACCTCAGATGGGCTTCAAGCCACCCTTGATGGTTCTGTGAAAAGTCTGGTTCGTCCCCCGCATATCGAGCGTGTATGGTATGCATAGATGGACCGCTTTGCTATTAACCGCTCTGCGTGACTATCGCAGGGGTTGAGTAAGTAAAGCCCTAGCAACTGCGATCTTCAGAACATGGTTCCTTAGGAGAGAAGACGGTGGGAGGGCCAGAGTGTCAGGAATAGTGTATTCTGCAAAAAAAGATAGGAGAATAGATGGAAAGAGTTTTGAACCTCGGATGACTGCAGTCCGGCTGCGAGGGCGTCAATTTCAGAGTGACGAGAACGTCGGGAATCGCCAGAATTCCGGCGCATGCTTTTTTACGGCAGCCAATCATGCGGCTAATGTATAGACTAGCGATCATGGTGCGACCTTGAGATGGGTGAAATATGGCGCGGGCCTTGCAGGCCAAAGGCGCCTTATGTCAGCGGCTGGCCTTGGGTTCCAAGTGGCTGCTAGCGGCTACTACATGACCACACATCCAGCCGTCTTCTCTCTGTGTCTTGTCACTGGGTGGGAGAGGAGAGATTGCGGCGGATGCTGAGCAAGTCGCTATTCTGCGTCAGCCGTGCTACGGAGCACAGGATTGACACCATAACAATCGAAGTTCGAACTTGCAATATTCCAGCTACCCAAACGTAAAAAATGCGCCAAAAAGTGCTTCAGATTTGGCTAGTACCTTCAACGTACCAGTTCCTGCAAGTGTATCGCTCGTTTTGTTCCCCTCGGTCTTCAGCCGCGCTATCACAGCTCGTGACTTGTGACCTATATATGCGAGAAGGCGCGGTATTAAGCAACGGGACATTGATCCGTTCTGTAATTATGTGCAGGGCCACTCTTATAACTTGCTCGCGGTGTTCCTTCTTCCCTTTCCTGTTCCGGGAGACCTATCAGTAACCATTACCGAACGCTCGTCATAAATATATGTATTTACGCTGGGGATCTTCCCCGTGCCTTTGTGTTGGTCTGGTAATAGAATGGCTTGACTATGGAGTTACAATCTCCATCAAGATCCACGTAGCCACTGTTTTTTTAGAAGCTTGCCTAAGGGAGCTCTCAGGCTCTCTACCTTGTTGCGTCGCAGAAAAATCACGCTGATTTTCCCACCTGCGTACGTCACCTACATACGCGGCCACCGAACACTGATGCCGCTAAGCTGACCAATAGCGTGACCACAAGTGCATTGGCCTGACGCCAATCAGAGCGTCTTACCGACATTCGCTATTATCGGCTTGTGCGCCTGCCTATATAGCCAAGGTCATCGTCCTGGCTTTTAATCAGGACAAAGATGATTGTTGCAGGTAAGGACTGTCCTGTACCCTTATTCGTCGTCCAGATGGTCACTAGATGCAACGACTTCTTTCACAGTCAAATAATAAACCAGAATTGGCCACTGCAGTCTCATGCTTCGTCCTTGTAAGTCGTTATACATAAATATTTTGTGGCTATGCGATTGCCGGAGAGGGTGCTACTTTGAAGCTCAGCGCATAACGTGGTGATCAAATCTGGTCACCTAATCCATGGATGTCCTCGATTGCAACCGACATACAGAATACCTAGACGGGTAGTGATGAAACACGACGGCTTCTAAGGTCGCCTATAGTTTCTTTTAGTCCCCAAAGGCGGTATTGCACATCTAGTATTTAAGACAATCAAAACCAAAGTCCCTATTACCAGGAAAGTAGCCTTCCAGTACCATTTGCTAGCATGCGTTTTAAGGGAAGCGACATAAGTAGGATACCATAATCGCGATAATGGTGAATACAACTCACTGAAAAATCACCCACCTCAAAACAGCAACAGCCTTTACATAGTCGGTTGACTAAATTGCACTGACTTCACATCCCCCGACACGTGAACAACAAGTGAAACATTTAAGCTCCGCCCCTCACTCTCGGTGTCTTGCGTAACAGAATTCTCGGTCCCCTCCAATGAACGTCAGTCTGTACCCCTGAATAATCGACTGCAAACGACGGGGAAACGGGTCCATGACTGACTGGTAGAGTGTAGAACTTCATAACCAAAGATGCCGGATTCGAATCCAGGTTAATTAAAACTTGGGGTTGGGTATGGCTGGTTAATGATGACATTCCGGTCGTTTCTTGTCATTGTCCAGTCGAAATTATATTTACGCAATTTATTGACTCAACAGGAACTGCACTAATGAACAGACAAAACAGCAACGTTATGGACTTTCGTAATTATCCGGCCCTTTCCATACTGAATGGTAGAGACTGCTATGGGGCCCAAGCTTACGCAGCAATTCTACTCCATTAACATCCAACCATGTTCCACCTTTTAATTGTGAATCAAAAGTATCTGACAGGATAAGGCTGCCACTGCTATCTAACCTTCGTCAGAGCTTAGTATTTAACGTGACTACTTAAACAGCCATTTTTGGAGTTTTCCATTTGTCGTCAATGCTCGAGGAAATGCATTCCCTAGCTGAACGCCCAAATCATGAGATTTTTAGACATATTTTTCATCAAAGTCGTTACTTGGTTAACTTTATGTTACCCTACAGAGCCTTGGGTCATAAACGATTTGGTTTCTGACTGCAGTCGCTTTTTAACAGCCTCTCGGCAGCGGTCACTTTTAAAAACCTATACCAGTGGACCGTATTCACAATCAGAAGAGGAATATGCGAGCACTAGAACATGGCGTTAATGGGCCTGACGTTGCGGCACCTCTCTCGAAGCCATCATCAGTGGCAGTTGCAAAAAAGAGAAATACAGGGCACAAGTGGCACAGTAGTTGTAGGGCGTGATTGCCAGGCCACCACACGTCTACCATAGTAGGAAGTCTTCGTGCTCATCCCTGGGAGTTGCAGTTGATGTGATGATTGCTTTTAGTTTAGTTGACTCAATTGTGAAAAAAACTCATGGCGTCGGCGAGAGTCGAACCCACACAGCAGAGAAGGCCTTTACGCAGCCAAAGCTCTAGGCGATTGAGCTACGACTGGGCGCATCCCCGACACTCGGTGATGTTCTCGTGACTTGTGCGATCTTTTCCTCGGGTGACCTTTAGAATATTGATAAAAACCACGATGGGCTCCTCCTGACATACTTCAAACACTTTCAGAAGCAGGCCATCCGATTTGCATATACTCTACCCTCCCCCCACGGGCGAGAGTTTTTCTCCTTAAAATCTCTCAAATGGCATTCAAACCCCTAGAATTCTGAACAATGCCTAAGGATTTTTTTGCTGTCTGCTCTTTTTACGCAGTTCCATTGCTGGCAACGCCACATGTTCTGCATTTTATGGTTGCTCTGTACCAAGAGGGAATTCAAGGGCATTTACCTATATTTCCCTTAATAAACTTGACCTGACCTGACGCCACGCCATGAATTTAATCACACTTTGATCGATTTTATCCGCCCAAATTACCGCTCAATTGGTATAGCGTTGGCTGCGTAAAGGCCTTACCTGTTGTGCGGGTTTGACTCCCACCGACGGCGTCCGTTTTTTCACCATTGGGTGAAGTCTCTCCCTCATCTCCGGTCTTATTGAATTTGTCTTGACACCGGAAATGGAGGTGGGAGTGGCGAGCGAGTGGGTAGATTACCCGTGAGTCTGCTTTAGCTCTTGTTTTCGTTCGCGGCAGTTTGCTGTGTTGCTTCAGCTTACTGCAGACTTCGTGCAGTTTGCCTCAGTGTCTGCGTCGGCTTGTGTCAGGTTGGTCAACTAAATTAATCAAATCCGCCAAAACTCCCTAACGATTTCTTTTTGATCCGTATCCAAGTCGTTGATCGCCGTTGCCGGTTCGTGGCATGAAGCTTAGTCGGCCGTTTAACTTGTTGTCACTGGGTCTGCTGGTCACCCCATCCTTCCCGCGTGGCTGGTAATTTTGCCCAGGCAACATCGCAAAGCAGAAGATGGAGTCACGAGGTCATTACGCCAATAAACCCACTGCGGGCCGGATAACTATGAGCTGCTCGAGTCATGGTTTCCTGGCTCTAACGCCCAGTACGCGATCTGGGAAAGTGGACCCGTGTCAGGTTCACTACGAGCCAGAGAACATATAAACAAAGCTGTGACTGCACAGAATTCATCCGAGCCCCCCTGCCCCGGTCTTGACCTAGTCCGCAGAACAGAGTTTCTGGCATCCGGCACGACTTACTCCCCTTGTATTTTATATGGGACTGCTGGGGGCAGGGGGCATTCGCGTCTACTTTCACCAAAAACACAGAAACAAAAGTACCTAACGGCAAAAACCGTAAAATAATAATAATCATAGCAAACAATAGATAAATGAAAATACTGCTGCCGCTATCGTCGTAAAACTGTGTATATGCTGAGGGAGACGAGGAGGGGGATATGAGGTAGAAGCGTCTTAGTGGGCCTATTCTAGATGACGCAGATTTAGGCATAGCAAGTGGTTGACGGTCATAGAGAGCCTGACCGGAGCGGACGTTGAAGTACATGCAGAACTAAGTCACTATATCGCCGTTCACGGGGGTCGCATCATCGCAGCCGGCAAGTGCCTCCTCTGCCATGGTGCTGTTGTGAATGCGCGCAATTGCTGACGCAAAATGACTGGACACATCCAAGCACTAAAACACAAAGGCAGCGGATATGCATGTTGTTGGTTGGTTGGTTCCTGTCGGTAAGGAGTGTAAAATGTAGGCCTTATTTGGCGACTATGGACGTGATAAGGTGTACTCACGTGGCATGCTTAGCCTTTTTCTCTTACAGTTTAAAGTGGGCGAAAATGCCAGGGGAAGATCGAATATGTGATTCTAATGAGAAGAGCCACACCAAGATTCCGGGCAGTAGAAGGCTGTTAGGAAGTGGGGATTTTATGAATGAGGCAACAAAGAGACGGTTTACCAATGATTCCGCGAAAGAAAACTACACACAACAATGTAACCTACAATTTTGTTTCAATACTACCAAAAGGCAAGATGAAAAGAGCGCGCAAATCAAGAGGCTGAATCCAATGAAGCCGAAGGTAATCGGTAGAAGGTGGTGGGTAATAGATTGCTGCAGGTAGGAACTCCTGGCATAAACCCAAAGCCCTTTTACTAAGCCGTAACCCTCGCCCCTAAACCAAGGCCCTAATCCAAACACAATCCTACGACGAGGCCTAAATCCTAACTCGAAGCACCAATCCTGTGTCCAAACGCTAGCTCCAACCATAAGTTTGAACCCTAAGCCTTGATCTCTGATATCATCACAGACCCTTAGTCCTAATCCCTAAAATTCCTCCTACGCATTCTATTTACCCTAAAACCCAATCCTACAGTTAACTTCGAATCGAACTTTACAACCTAAACAGATGCAAACCTAAGCACAGCATGCCCACCAGAACCAAATAATAAGTTGTCTTTCAGCGCTGAAATCGTTAAAATCCACAAATTCCTAATTAAAAAGGGCGCAAATACTTCCCCTGATAATAAAAATTAAGAATGGGCAATTTTAAGGGCTAAAGTAGCCCTCTGTTCGGAATAATACGACCAATTAAACCATGAAAAACGACACTACGTGTCCACGAAATCTGACCTAAATAAATTTCCACACATTCCGATTATACAGTTCTAACCAATTATTAAAAGAGCTTGCTGATATGTCTGTTAAACATTACTCTCAGATTAATAAAATAGACATTTTTTAAAAATTCGGGCGCCCGAGGAGCCGTTAGGAGAAATGGATGTAATAAACAGTGAGGTGCCCGCCGAAAAGTAAGTTATATCTTGCGACAACATTTTGAACGATGGATTCTGCACGCGTTCAAGCACCATAAGGGGCGTTTTATGTATTGCGGCTATTAGCAGTCAAAGGCAGAAAAAGCATTTGTGACTTCGCGGTTAGGAATACAATTCAACGAGCATGAAGCAAGGCAGCGCGAGAGATGACCGGGGAGCGGGAATCCGATAGCGAACCGACCAATATGTGCGTGAAAACGGCGGTGTTAGACAGATCCAAGGATGTGATCCATGCAAGTAGAAAAAAGAAAAAGTGTTAGCTGCCAAGCAGGCGGGGGTGGTGACCGAGATGTAGTTTCGGTCCGATTCTGCACTTCTACCTTGCCCTGCTATAACAACCCGAAATCGAAAGAATTCACGTGTACAAGCAAATAGTTGCCAACTTCCCCCCTCATCGCTTTGCTTCGTCAACAGAAAAGTTTTCTGTAACGCGAGGCCAAACTGTTGAGAATATTGACCTTTCTGGAACCTATGGAGACGACAGAATTACGTTTTGCTTGCTTTACAAAATTAATTTTAAAAGCGCATTTCCTAACGCTCTGTTGTAGGGCCCTTAGCGAGCCGACTACAGGTCAAATGACGATACAATACAGATGTTGTTGTTTTAACCGTTAAATTTAATTTAGCATTGTCAACCTGTCACATATACAAGATGGGTTAAGTTCAATTTATGGTCCATAACAGCACGTAAAAACTCCATCCCTCTGTAATACGGAGCAGGTGGTAATGAGGTTTAAATGGGTGGACTATATCGGGAGAAAGGGCGAGTTGCTTGTGCACTTTAACTGTGAGATCCTGCATTTGCGAAGGCACACATGGGACGGTGCCTGGTTAATGGTCGTGTCCTTAAAACATATCCCAGTAATCAACGCAGGGGGATGAGGGGCTGCGAAGGCAATATATGGGTTATTAGCCATCATCAGCCATATCCATAAAGACCACCTCTGGGTGCCTCGAACCCCTTTGCGGCTGAGCATCAAGATAAACACCTTATTATTAAGCCACAGAAATTTAGATGTGCATGACTGAATTAGGGTGGGAGTGACGGTACCCACTTTGCAGGAGCTGTAAACTGATACAGTAGTCGCCGGTTATTAAGTCCACCTCGGGAACAGACCACATTGAGCTTAATAAGCGGCGGGCGCCCTAACCGGAGAGTCCTAGTTCTTGGTTAGCAAAGGCACGATAGGCGCTTTACATTACATACGTACTGTATTATGTGTAGAGCTTGGTTTTGTACAAGAGAATGCTGTTTATCTGTATTTAACGTAACAACAAAAATAAAAAAAATGATTTTCGAAACGTTTAAAAAAAGCAGTCTAGTGTCAGAGCTTTTGGAAGAAACTTCACTCGCAAGTGCTCCTTGATGTTCTCCAGGCACCAGAGATCGTCGAATTTTGTGAAATGTGATGCCTGTAGACCGCGTTGCAGAGTGTAGAGTGCAGCTCTAATCGGCAAACTAAGCTTTGTAGCCGTTGACTGGGCTTATTAGCCAACGGATTTTGCTATGTAAAATTCCGTCCCAAACTGATTTGGGCTTAATACACGGCTGGGATTAATAACCGATAACTCCTGTAGTACGTTTCGCCCCGCATTTAGGCCTAAAATTACGCAGGACGACCGGGTGGACTGACGGTCGACAGCCACCATGCTACTGTGGAGGCATTCAGTTAAACTCCTGCCCCTGGTGTTGCAACCTCCCTGCCTCCAGTCCTTCAAGCAAAAAGCATCCAATGAGCGATGGGTTTCGGTCAGCATGACAAGGACCTGCACGTTACCGAATTTCGTTTTTACAGACAATGGCATTTATGGGAACGCGAAACACGCCTGATTCTGTGCAAAACTGTACTAATTTCAGTGGAAACTTGCGTCATTTAAAACTGCCACCAGAAATAGAGTCAGAAGGAGCAACGGTGACATTTTCTGCACGTAATTAAATGCGAAATATGCAGGGTGCGCTAGATAGGAGTGGCCAGGAAACCTTCCTTCAGAGAAAAGGTAAACTTTGACAGTAGGCCTGTATGGTACTTGAGAAGTGGTTATGCAGCCTTACTAGAATTTTTGATTGACAGTGGAGCTTATACGTTCAGCGAAACCTTTTTGCACCTTGTACAAAATTTGATTTTTTTAAACTACGCTTAGAACGGTGCCTTACACCAAAAGCTGTCTTTGAATAGCATTGTATTCCTCCACTGCGCTCAGTTCCCCAGAAGATATTTTATGGAAGTAATGTGTGGGACTTCTATAGTTCCAACTTCAGACGATGCAAGATTTTGGCGCGAGAGGTCTCAACACAATCAAGGAAAAGAATCGTAGCTGTACTCGTTTCGCCAAACAGGCTACCCGATCCGAAAGTGCTTAGTCTTGTGGCATCATTAGCTAACCGTCAACATTTTGCCTGGAGCCTGTGTACCGACTCTCGACTCCGTGTGGTTTGACGAGCAGCTAACAGCTAACAAGACCCTTCTGAAGTACGAGACCCTCAGCGAAAATGAAGGCAGAATTTTGCACATTTGCCCTCATCGTGTGAACTGATTTAAGAAAATACGGGGTATTTCTTCTGCTTTAGTACTTGTCAGAGGGAGCATATCTCGGAAACCATTCGGATCAAATACAGTGTACTCAAGCGCCATCACTGAATAAAACGTGCTTCTGAGAACAGTGGGAAATACCTGTCGGAAACTCCATCTAGAGCGGACAGCAGAACTGCAGTGGAAGCGTAAATAGCGACGGAAACTTACTTAGTAGTCACATACACGTCTTATGCGAATAAATTAAACTTCACGAAGTCTTCGAACTTTTCGAACTAAACGTCTCACGAACTAACTTCGGGAAACTTCGGGAAATAGTTCCTATATGCTTCATATGGTGAAACAAGGTGTTAAGAGTAGTGCGCCTAAGCTAAAAGCTGAAAGAAACGCCATACGAAGAGACTGACTTATTGCCTTTATTATATACAGACTTAACAGGCTTTTGTACGCTCTATATATCGTACACTGCGGATCTCTCTCACTGCGATCAAGAGGCACGCATCGACAGGCTACACACGAATCTAGTGACAATTCCGTTTGGCGTTCCATTTGACTATGTCCGTTCCTGCTTGAATCATGATAAAAGAACTTTGTTTCCCACGTCGCATGGGCACACTTTAAAACACTCAAAAACCTTCATCGTAATTTGCTCCTCTCGGGAAGTACTGTAAGTTATAACTAAGCATGTTATTGGGGAGGGGACAATCGAAGGGCAACACCATACTTCTTTAAAGGACACAATGGTGAGTTTCACATCAATTGGTTTAAACGCGGGAAAACTTGTGTAGCGTTTACCGTAGTATCACTGACCATCCCCACCATGTACCGATAGCAAGATAACTTAAAGACAACTGCGAGTAAAAAGAAATACATCGGTTGAACGCGGACCTGCTCATGCAAAAGGTATACGAACTGCATAGTGCAGATGATTCTGAACTTTCCACAGCAGAGATTTGCCCTGAAGTTTACCGTAGACATGTAAGACAGGGTAAACGATTAAGTGGTCGTTTTAGCCTACAAAGTTTTTGCATCCTTAATAGACGCATCCAACTACCAATATGAAACGGCAATTCATGAAGTATGTAGACCAACACAGCTGGAGCAGAATTTGGCAAATTTGCTCACTGCGGAAAGAAGCAGCTCAGAGTGGAAACACTCCTCCTTGACACTAACTGAACAGTTCATTCGCCTTTTAACTGAAATGCACTCGAACATATTTTGGTTGTCAACCTCCAGCGATAAGTTAACACGAAAATGAACGTGAAAATTGTCTGCTGGGACTTTGAACTGTAAAACAACAATGATGCATGATATATGCTAAAAAAATCAAGCGTAGCAGAGCGCAGCTGAAAAACAACGTAAAATTAGAGCAATCGCCTCCTCCCCTGATTTTTGGGTCTCATTCTCGAGTGAACAAAGTGTGTTATTTGTTCAAATACGGCTGGCTGAGGACTGCACTAACCTATAGCAACCTGGAACACAAAGACGTTTTCGGCAGCTAAAGAGATCGAGCGAAATACTATCCTACTTGAGATATTACATGCTCGGTTCCCTAGAATGGTTCGCTACGCGGATAAGGCCGTTTGTTGCTAAACATGATATACTTAGTCACAGTATGACTTGCAATTTTCTGTATAATTATGTGATCGCTGAACTGGCCGATAAAATGGTTAAACTCCAGTTTGAACTTTGATCTCATCATAGCTTAGGAAAACTATAAAACTAGAAAGCTAATTATAATAAATGTGGCGCTTTAGGCTGTTAAAAGACAATAAGCTTACTTGAATTTTCGCACATTTTCGCAGGTTTTCTGACTGGTCAATTGAATTGGTCGTAACAATTATACTTATCGGTGAATCAGACAGTCGGCATAATCCATCCTCTGTAAAGGCTCCATGAATGCAGACAGCATAGATTGTCTTAGCACCCATTTCTGAGATACTGAAAAGACAAAGGCCAAACTGACTTGATAACAGAATTCCAAGATATGGCTTTATTTCCCTGTTGTGAACAGTAGACAAGCAATCCTCATCAAGTAAAAGTGGTTTTCATTCGGTAGGTTTTAGGCAGTACAGACGGTCGTTTGAAGAATGCGAAAGCACAGTGTTCTGTTTTTACGCACGATGGAGGCTCCAAGTAAATGTGGACACTCAGCAGAAGGAAAATGCTTTTTAGCATAAACCAGCTTCAGTCCGGAGGGTTTACGCGAATTTGTAAGTTTACTCACAATGCAAACTTGTAAAATCTTAACCTGTTTCGCTATATTAAACAGTGATGCAATTCCTCTTGCATAAGTAACCGCCATTTATGCATATATATATATAGAAGGACATCACCGATAAATAAATGCGACAATAGTACAATGACCATTTCTGGCTTATTTGCCACCATCAGGTAGTGATACCTAAATTCAGTGTAGCTGCTGAAATTGCTGCCAAATTCGAGCTTCGAACTCGCGTCTCTCCGGTTAGAGGCGAAAGCCTTAACCATTGAACTATCGAGCTCGCAAGCCTGTCAGTATTGGATCGTGGATATGCATCAGCAGATACGCGTACACCGATCTGATAGAGGACACACTCGTCCGTCCGTCCATGTGATGTCCTTCTGCCTATATGCTAGCCGCCTCGCAGTAAAGGCTCGAGTGAGAGCTCTAATGGCAACATGGATGGACGAGTGTGTCCTCTAGCAGATCGGTGTACGCGTATCCGCTACAATACGTATATTCAAGGTAAGTGAAACAATTGATCAATCACTTAACAAGAACAATCTCTGAACTGGTTGTGGAGGTCACGAACAGGCAATTACTTAGCAGACTAAAACTCGGTCATAATAGGACATCAAGAGGCGCCCCATAGATTATTTTATACAGCAGTGTTTCTGACTGTACTCCATCTTCGTTCAGCTAATTATAATTCTGACTACCCTCTTAGACTAATAACAAGGTCAGCATATGAGCGCACGCCCATTTTGTAGGGATTAAATCCCGATCTGCCAAAATAGAGGTTGCGACGTTTGAGGATGTTCATAAGAATTATCTAATTGAGCCCTTCTGTTGGTCACCTAAACCTCATTTTTTTTATCAGCGCATCAGAGTCTGGCGATGCATTGGGAAACCAGTTTTGAATATAAAAATGGTGACTTGTCATCAAGGCACATGATCCCCTCCAATTCATAGATGTAGAAAGGGACCGAAAAAGACAAGAGACACCTGAATAGTCATTTCTGCCTTACTAGCTGTCATCAGCCAGCCATACCCAACCCCATGTGGTTGAGTTCGAACGCACGACGTTAGATGTCCAAAGCTTGAACCACTAGGTCACGGGCGCATCGCGTTGCCAGTTTCGATCGGTTTATAAGACAGAAGTGTTCTTTGTCAGTAATGTCATTCTGCCTACATCATTAACGGCACGGCTCGAGAGTGAGCCCGAAAAGGCAGAAGAGAGGAATGAGTCCCGTTACTGATCGGTGAGCGCCCGGAGCGTTAGACTTCTAACTAACAAGGTCGAACCTCGGGTGAGGGACCATTTGGGATTGATTATGGCTGGTTGATGAAGGTTAATAGGCAAAAATGGCCGTTCTGGTCTTCCTTGTCGTTGTCCATAATTTCATTCTGCCTATCTATCTGAATGCATAGAAAGTTAGTATGTCTTTTTGATCCTGCTGAAAAAGCTAAGGAGATATAAGAAAAAATTGGAACTAAAAAATACTTTTTATCTGTTGAAGGAAAGTATTAGTACCGCACGAGGGGCACCAACGAGCATCAAAAGAATTTTTAAGAAGACTAAGATGGCATATCAGCCAATAATACTGCATAATATCTTTTCTAATGTAAATTGTGATTCGCCATTATCCACTCATGTTTTTGGAGCTTAAAATATTCTGGTATATCCCATTTTCATGTAAAAGAGTAATCAGAATGCACGTTATTTCTAACTCAACAGTCCTCTCTAATCAAATACTATTAAAATTCTGATGCATCTCTTTGTATTATGAAATATAAAAAATGACTTTTGGACGACACAATGAAGCAACTTTAGGCTAGCCATGATTGTTTAAGGGCGTGTCATATGATACATCTCGAAATCGATCTAAAAAAAGTTAGAATTCCGGGCTTAGAATCATAGATCATTTCTGCTCACCGGAACGTGGTTCTTTGTCTGCTGACGCTTCGGACAGCAGGGCTAGCTGTCCTTTGTTGTAGCACGCTTTACCCCTATCCCACACCAATTGGAAATTGATGTTGTGAGACAGCTTATAACTGAAAACTACGAAGAGAGAGACAAGCACCTGAAGTCTGAACATTTGCTCGAACTTCTACGGTATTGCCTGAAAAATTACTTCACATTCGGTGGACAAATGTGTGAACAAATCAAAAGCACTCCAATGGGCTTCCCCAAATCAAGCCTGATTGCCGAAGTGGTCTCCCAACGGATTGAACACTTGGTCTTCACCAAGTACAAAGTTTTGGGCTCGTTATATCGATCACACTTTCGTCATTATCGAAACATCCGACATTGAACACCTCAAAGGGTTAACGAACTCGGTTGACCCAAATATCCAATTGATGATGGAAGTGGAAAAAAAATAACCAAATACCCTTTCTCGATGTCCTGGTGCGCCGATGTTCATATGGACTACTGCAAACGACATTTTACAGAAAATCCTCCAGCGCGAAACAAATACTACATTTCAACAGAAATCAGCCTCTGGTTCACAAACGTAGCTGCGTTCATACTCTTTTCCAAAGAGTAAAAACACATTGCAGCACACCAGCTAAAAAAGAGCGGAACAACAATAACTACGTGACCTGTTTCGGGCTAATGGATACCCTAATTCTTTCATCAATCGAAGCAGGCGCTGAGTGAAGAGACGACGGGCAACAGAACAGCAACCTTAAGTGTGGAGGGCCATTCTCTCTATGTAAGGAGTCTCTGAAGCAGTCTCTCGACTGTAACAACTCGCTGGAATAGACATAGCCCATCAACCTCAGATGACAATACACCGCCGAGTGATGCCACCTAAAGACAGACTGCCCTCTACTGAAACCTCCGCAGTTAGCTACAAAATATGTTGAAACGATGGAGACTCCAATTACGTTGGAGAAACAGGGCGCAAGTTGCAGAGCCCCCTACAAGAACACAAAGTGGAGGCCCGGAGACTTGGTACTCAGACGCCAACTCTGTTAACAGGCATTTGGACCTCTTTGCGTCCTACAAAGTCCTACGCCATTACGTTAGTAAAGGACAGAACCTGGGCAAACTGAACCCAGGATTTGCAAACAAAGACGGTCCTGTGGCGAAACAACCGAAAGAGGGAGCAAAATTATCAGCATCCTCTACCGTGGGGACAGAGCACAACATTAGTTGCCAGCAATTTTTGCCAAAATCCACGCGCAGGAACAAGTTGATGAGCCCATGGCCAACGTGCACAGCCACAATTTTGAATTGCTAATCGATAAAGTCAGTTCTCACTTTGACAAAAGACAGCCACCCCAGCTTTTCAAAACTTCGGCAGACATAGAACCACATTCCAGTGAGCAGAAATGATTTTTGATATCCGAAAATTTTTGCCAGAATCTTAAGCAAAAATTTTAAAAGAACGTATTAATGGGTGGTTCGAAGACGAAAATATATCAACGAAAAAACAACGATTTCACGCATTTTTAAAATTAATTTGGGTCGTGTTATCACGCGCTGACTTGAACAAACGTTTTATGGAATTCTTTGAGATTCAAAACATATATGGAGGACTGAGCTTTATATTGATAAATATGTATTGACAGGCTACTCATACGAGACATCACAGGTTCCCATTTTTCTCTTTTTAGATTTCTCCATTAGCCAGTATTAAAGCACTCGTAAACATTTTCCTCGCAGGTTAAGTACATTCCAATATATAAATACGGTTGCATAGATAATAGAATATATATGTTGCCTGCGTTGATCCCGTCTGAAATTTAATGTTAATACTTCAATATTAGCAGCCGTAAATAAAGCTAACTATATGCAGGAATTATGTTTTAACGCACCGATGAGGACTTGGAATAATTATTAAACTTTCTGAGGTTATGCGTTTGATAAGCTTGCGTAAACAAAATACTTTTAGATAAACGCACGCAGTTCGCTGATGTAGTTGACAGTCACTTACCTTTTAGCAGCCGTGCAAAGACATAAACAGTCATCAGCAACACCTTCGAATAACACCACAGTTTTTCCATAAATGCACTCAACAAGTTGCATCTCTTCAGTTGGATCATCACTCAATTCGGATTCCCTATCCACAAATTTTGTTGGGAGAACCCTAAAATCACAGCCAAGAGATTTTGCCAGATTCCGCACTCTGGAATTAAAAAGACACAACAAAGTACGTTAAGTATGATCAATTTTAGCGCATAATCGATGAGAATTGTGAGGTCATATCTGCAAATAACAAGTCTATTAGTCGGGAGTTCATTCTATCAAAAACAGTGGCCGATTTGAACAGATAGCGAAAATGGGTTATAACGGATATTTAATAGTCAAGATCTGCAGGGTTAAATATTGAACCTTAAAAATCCTAGGGGTACATTTTTTTAAGATTTTTATAACGGCAAAATTAAAAAAGCAAAAAATCATCCAGTAGATAACACAGAATTGTAGACGAATAGTTGCGAAGACGTCAGGTATTCTCTTCCGTATATAAACACCTGTCAGGTGCAGTGTTTCCAAGGCCCACAAAGCAGATTTCGCTCAAGTCGGAACATTTATTCCGAAACCATGAACAAAATTCATCGGTGATCTTCAAATTTTCTACTGGCAAATTCAACTGGTATTGAGAATTGAAAATATCCATTTCCAACGTAATTATTTGATTCGCACCAGCTTTTCGTAGGAGGTTTACGATCAATTGTAGATTAACCGGCGTTTTAAGCGACTGTAAGTGTAATAGATAAGATTTCAATATCAACAAACGTGATGTAACGACGTATAAGGCATGCACGGCAAAATTGCTGTAATTCTTTCCGCTGAGCACAACGTGCAAGTTTGAATCACAGCCAGAGTTTCCATTATTCTATCATTGGCCGGTTTACGTTGATTTTGAATAATGAATACATTGGTACCCCGAACTGACTCGTTCAGGACAATTCTGTGAGAAAATAACAATTGTTATTTTGAGCTTGCCTCGTTTCCTTATTACTAAACGTTGATGACGTTATACTACATAGGCGGAGATCCAAAAGTTGTGAAATAGCGGATGATAAGGATGCTTCGGGATCTGAGGAAATTACTTTGCATTTCGCTTTCTCCACCAATTGCATCCTCGAGGGCTTATGCACGTTTTGTCATAGACAAAAGTGTTATTCCATGAGTTGACCGTTTGGGCTAAAATGCGCAGTCTCAATTGGTTGCTATAACCGCCGTTACCTCCTTAAAAAAGCCAAGGATGTTTTTGAAAATCCGAAGTAGTTAATTGGTCACCTGACTATTTAGTCCAGTTTCGTTGTCAGTTGAAAAACATAATGCCAGAATCGTATTATCTTTAGTATGAAGGGCAAGTAACGTTATATAACAGAACCACAACAGCATGTCATAACTTGTGATAGAAGTTACCATTCTGACAGCACAAGTACTAGCTGTAAGCTTTAACTCACTTTATTAAGGAAAGAAGGCTTTCGCCCTTGAGCTCCCTATTCCGAACCAAAAATCGCATAATGGGTCCACCGTAACAATAGTACATAATACAAATGTAGGCTTAACATCAGCGATAAGTGTGAGCCAGTTGCAAGGTGCTGCTACTGACACTTTGTTCATTATATCAGCCACAGTTTCTCAGCAAATAAGAATCAAGTTTGTGTTGAAAAATTTCAAAAGGGCTTTGCTGTTAGCCTTCCTTTTTGCCACAGCTTCGAGGAATCCATATCCTCAGTGCGTCTCTCTGTATTCCCTCTCTACTTTCTGGTAGATACTTCATTTTTGTACATGTCCGTATGTAAATATATACGCACGTACGTACATATATAAATATACATATATACGTGATAGTTATGGATCCCAAAAAAATTTTCTTCATCCACCGAGTGGTATACCCTTGTAACTAGCTTCCAAGTTGGACAGTTTTCGCTGACACCATTGCTGATTTCAAAAGAAGAATTGATGGCGTTTTGTTTGACAAATGGTGACTATCAAGCTATAATTTCTTATTGCCAGCATTGTAAGCATTTTCCTGGCTTTTGTGTGTTTTCGTACTGTTCCACGATAACTCGCTCGAATGTTTGTCATGTTATCACATCTTTCTTCGACTTCATATTGTCTGTAACAATAAATAAATAATAAATAAATTTTATATTTTAGGCCCAGAGGGCCTCGTCATTGCAAACTTAGTGCTGTGGAAAAATAAATACAAAGTTGATAAATGCGGCAGCGTTTAGTAGTGTTGGTAGATTAATTCATATTCACCAGCATATCGTCTTTTTAAAATAGTAGTCAACGCATGGTGAACTTAGGAGGAAGCAGTGAAAAAAAAACTCCTACCATTTAAGCTGGGGCGGAGTTCAGCGAACCCCCGCTTAAAAAAAAACAAAACGCACGCGAAAAAACTGCTTCTAAAAAATTAAGGGGGTAGGTTGAGATGATTAATTGTAGTGCAAATGAGACAGGACTATTGATGAGCACGAATTAGGGCAGGGAACGCTTCTTGTAATTGGAGAAATCATATAACAACAGCGGCTGTCGTTTACCATTGTTAAACCGCCCGACTGGCTTCATGATCAACTATCAAGGTTATAGATTACTTTAAATTAATGCAGTCATCAAGGGCATGCCTTGCATGCTACCTTTAGAATATATCTATGCAGTCGGGATATAAAACGCAATGCAATATACATACAATATAATCAGGAAGAAGGTTTCGGGCAGATATTTGTTGGTGTGATAGATTTTAATTCAAATGATGCAGTGGGAAGTACAATAGGATATACAGTAGTCGCCGGGTATTAAGCCCACCTCGGGCCCAGACCGAATTGGGCTTAACAAGCGGCTGGGCTTATTAACCGTTGGCTTAATAACCAGCGACTACTCTATTAGAACTTTGGAAGATCCGTTTAAGTTAAAGGTGATGCTGACATGTCTGCTACAAAATCGATGGGGAATGCAGCGTTGTGTGCAACTGCAGGAAGGGATGTATAATGCTCCAACATGCTATGGGATGGTTAAGTTTCATGGAGGGATACACGGAGTCATAAGTTATTCCCTTCTCAAATTCCTATACGAAACTGCTCCGTTAAGACGAAGAGCATAAAAGTTTTATCAAATAAATGTAAATATAAGGAAATATATCACAAAAAATCCTGCAGCGAAGCGTGAAATGCACTCACGCAGACGGTAAAGACCACACATACAGCCTGCAAATGTAAGTCGCCTAACACAAGCAGCCTAAAACCTGCGCTCTCTCTCTCTCTTATACATTCGGAGAATCGGCCGATCAGAAAAGGGGACTGCACATCTTACCCAGAAACCCCAAATCTGCCCTCATGAAGAGGAATTGCGGCGTAAATGTCTCTTGTATCTACTGGTCTACGTCCCTCGTAAAAAAACAGCGTGCTCACCCAAACCACCGCCAGTACAACCCGGATGTCCTACTCAATCACTTAAATAAATAAATATATCAATAAATTTTATATTTTAGGCCCGGAGGGCCTCGTCGTTGCAAACTTAGTGCCGTGGAAAAATAAATACAAAGTTGATAAATGCTGCTCTCCATGATAAAACCACATAGACAGCGGCAGCGTTTAGTAGTGTTGGAAGATTAATTCATATTCACCAACATATCGTCGTTTTAAAAAAGTAGTCAACGCATGGTGAACTAAGGAGGAAGCAGTGAAAAAAAACTCCTACCATTTAAGCTGGGGTGGAGTTCAGCGAACCCCCGCTTAAAAAAAAACAAAACGTAGGAGAAAAAAACTGCTTCAAAAATTAAGGGGGTTGGTTGAGAGGATTGATTGTAGTGCAAATGAGACAGAACGGATCGATGAGAACGAATGAGGGATTGGAAACGCTTCTTGTTATTGGAGAAATCATATATAAGCAGAGGCTGTCATTCACCATTGTTACACCGCCCGACTGGCTTCATGATCAAACATCAGGGAGATGAGACCGGAGGAGGCCATCGAGGACAACAGAGTCAGGAAGATGACGGAACGGCAGAAGTCACCTGATCATCAACGAAACGCCGGAGATGGGACCTTGTAGACTGCTGAGTTTAGCGACGAGCTGGCGAAAATAGCAGAACCGCCACGAGCATGACTAAAGACCATGGAGCCTATCATCAGGGTTGTAAAACGGAGAATGGAGAAAACGGCAATGGTGACTGGACATAGAATTGGACGAAACATCGTTGCAAATATCACTCAAAGGAGGAAGAAATAGACATGTTTCGAAAAAATTTGATGTAAACATAACCACCTCAGATACAAGGGGGACCCTTTTTAAAGTCCAAAAGTTGTGTGTTTGGGAAGGAGACGGATAACAAGGACTTTATATATTCCGAAGTTAAGTGCATACGTAATTTGACTTTAAAAACAGCATTTTATTAAAAACGACCGACATGAGTTCAGAAAGATATGCAGCGTCGTTAATGGAAGAGTGGCTCTGCCAATCTATTGAGTCAAGAAAATGGTTGATTGAACTAATATCTGCGAGTTCATACGCATGATAGGTACGACTAGCACTAGCCTTTTCCGTAGAAGGAAGCGGAAGGCAACAGTGAGTTAATTTGTGATCACTTTGGAAGATGTCCTGCTTAAAATCAACGAAGAGAGGGGCAATACCATTTCTGAAAATCAGATCTAGGATATGCTTCTGCCTTGTTGGAGAGCTAACCAGTTGATACCAGTTAGAAAAATTAATGGTATCTGTAGAATTGGGATTCTATAATAAACCAGATGCGTAAGGCCGGCCTGGTTCTTACTTGTTAACTTGAGTATACGCGTGGTGCTTTAAGCGATAACGGTATCGGTTAGTCGAGTACGGTTCTATAATTGGAGATTAGGAAAAACATAAATAGTACTCTTAAACGCAAAGTTTCCAAGTCCGAGACAGCGAGGTAATATCAATCTTCGCGGGACGAGTATAGGGCATTTAAACGAATAAAAGGGGTTTAACAGAAACGAAAAGGGGGCGCAACTACTAAAATGGGGAACAATCAAGTATAAGATAAACAGTATGGTGTTAACTAATATAAAATGTCAAGTTATTAAGATTAATGATAATGCCAAAGGGTATAACGACAAGCTAATGTGTAAAGTGTTAAAGAAGTAGAAAGATTGTTACGTTACTGTTGAATGGAGGGGAGCGGGACAAAACGAATACCTACGGAAGGAGGTACACTCCCCGCAGGGTTTTCTGGTATCCCTCGTGAGAGAGAAGTCATTCACCGCGTGGTTCGTGGTTTTCCAGC
>JAYGXS010000004.1:43971375-44031721 GCA_036362985.1 Ligula intestinalis | reverse complement strand
CGTCCCACTAGAAACAACCAGCATACAATTCATAACGCTAAAGCTAGGACGGCCCAGCGATCGAATTTCTACACCATAAGATATGCGATCATATGGAATGCCCTACCCAACGATATTCGCAAAAGCCACAGTTTAGCCGAATTTAGAAGAAAGACCAAGCAGTTCTTCTCAAATGACATGACGCATATATTTCTGAACAAAATAGGACACTCCTAACCAGTTCTTTGACGTCCAATTCGGACCAAAAGGGATCTAACGGTCCAGAAGAGTTCCCGCACATTTTGGAGAAAACTGGCCACTGCTGGAGGCATTCCAGTCGACGGTTTCCAACGCTGATCAAATCAAAGCTTAAGCAAAATTGTGCCTTGCCTCCTTTTCCAATCCTTAAAAATAAAAAAATAAAACTAAGAACAATTTATCTATTCCAATATTCCTCTACTAATATCTCAATGTTTATAAAAAATTATTATAAGTCACTTTAAGTCACTTTAAGTCACTTTATTAAGGGAAGAAGGCTTTCGCCCTTGAGCTCCCTATTCATAACCAAAATCGCATAATAGGTCCACCGTAACAATAGTACATAATACAAATGTACAAATGTAGGCTTAACATCAGCGATAAGTGTGAGCCAGTTGCAAGGTGCTGCTACTGACACTTTGTTCATTATATCTGCCACAGTTTCTCAGCAAATGAGAATCAAGTTTGTGTTTAAAAATGTCAACAGTATCTGAGAGGACCACATCTTCCGGGAGTCCGTTCCACGCTCCAATGACCCTCTGAGAGAAGGCGTTTCGTCGAACGTCGATACGGGCCGGTTTCCTCTGTAGTTTAAAAGGATGACCTCGCAGATGTTCAGTCCGAGCCAATTCGAAGAAATCATCAAATTCTAGGGCACAGTCTCGGCCTCTAACAATTCGGTAGGTTTGTATGAGGTCCCCGCGGAGTTGCCTATAATTGAGAGGGAAAAGATCAAGTTCGGTCAGTCTGTCTTCATAAGGCAGATGACCAAGATTCTTGACCATCTTCGTAGCCCTCGCCTGCACTCGTTCCAGGTGCAGATAATCCTTCTTGAACCACGGACGCCAGGCCTGGACAGCATACTCCAAGTGGGACCAAACAAACGCTCCGTAGGTTTTCCTGAAGAGCTCCTTGTCAATGTTTACGAATCCCCGCCTTATCGCAAACAGCACCTGTGTCGCGCGTTTAGCTGCCTTTACACACTGAGTAGATGGTTTGAGTGAGGAATTTATCAGAACACCGAGATCCTTTTGTTCGTTCACATTTAAAAGCGGGTGCCCATCGAGGAGGCATTGGAAGGAATCGTTCTCCTCATCAGTCCTTCTAGTACGGAGTCTTAAAACCACACACTTACTAATGTTGAAGTTTAAAAGCCAACGAGCAGACCAGCAGCTAAGTCGATTGAGACTCTCTTGAAGCGCTTTCCTATCGGCGTCAGACCTGATGGCTCTCCAGAGTTTGACGTCGTCGGCAAACATGATAGCACTGCAACCCAGGTCATTGACACAGTCGTTGATATAGATAAGGAAGAGCAGTGGCCCTAAGACAGAGCCTTGGGGGACGCCACTCAGAACATATGTAGGGCTTGACTTTGAGTCACCGATGCACACAGTTTGCGATCGCCCTGTGAGAAAATCTGTGATCCATGCCAGCAGGTTCCCTCTTATGCCAATTTCTGCCAATTTATACATTAGACGCTTATGTGGGACGCTGTCGAATGCCTTCTTGAAGTCCGTATAGATGACGTCAACCTTACCATCTTCATCTAGTGCGCGAGTCCACTGCTCAGTGGAGAGAAGAAGGCTGGAAAGGCAAGAATTGTTCTTTCTGAAGCCGTGTTGGAGCCCTGACAGTAGATTGTTCTCCTCCAAGAACTCCATTGTCGTCTTCTTAATTATTGTTTCCATCACCTTACAGCAAATGCAAGTTAGGCTGACGGGCCGGTAATTGTTAACCTTCGTTCGGGCTCCGCCCTTGTATATCGGGTAAATATTTGCCATTTTCCATTCAGATGGCAGTTTTCCTAGTTCAAATGAAGAACGAAAGATATGTGCTAGGGGCTCTAAGAGTTCGCTTGCCAATTCTTTCAAGAACTTGGCTTGTATATTGTCTGGACCGGATGACTTTGCTTCTTTGAGGCTCTGCAGCTCCTTCTCAACTACAGATGTTGGAAATAGTAGAGAATGAAGTGCCGGACCGGCTTTTGCGACAGCACTGTTGGCACTATCAAATTGAAGCTCGGTTTCCCTAGTGAATACCGAGGCAAAGAACCGGCTACAGTACTCGGCTTTCTCGTCATTCTCAACGACTTCTCCGCCATCATCATTCTTAAGTACTGCGACAGGATCCTTGTTTTTTAATCTACTGTTAATATAGTGGAATAGAATTTTGGGCTTTTCTTCGGCCTGTTGGAGGATTCTTGATTCATAGTTTTTCCTGGCCTGGCGAATTGATTTTTTTAACTGCATTTCTTTGGCGTCGGAATTCCTCGAGGTGTACTGGCGACCCAGATTTCCTGAATAACTTCCATTTCTCTTCAACTATACTAAAATATACATTGTTTTCTCTTATAATGTATGAGAAGTATAAATACTAATGATGTTAATCTTTATCTCACTTAGATATTCGACAAACGAAAGGCCAATTGTCTTCTGCCGATGCACTTGAATGACGATGGTGCTTCGCAGCTGCCTCGACCCACCTCAGACATTTGCAACGTCCCATCTAATTAGCAAACTTGTTCCACTGGACAACGATTGTAATCTCCATATTGTAGCGGGCCGGGAACGTCGAGGTTGGCACACACCTAAAGGATAAGAGACCTGAGGATAGCTCGCCATCGGAAACTCGGAGCTGGATTGATAAGCATCACCCAAGCACACAAATATGAAGGCCGGAGTAGAAGGAGACGTGAATATATGCAGGGGAATCTACTAGTGATAAAGAATACATATAGAGTAAGAAAATAATACGGGGATAAGGAACGGCGTTACACAGATACATGTCCCATCTGGAGTGGAGTGTGTTCTCTTATGTCTGATCAGTTACCGGTGGGGAATACAGTGCTGTGGGCGACTGCAGGGGCGAGACAGGAGTGCTGACATAGTGTGTGGGACGGCGATACGATTGACGACGACGGCGGCGGGAAGGGGGTCAGCGGCTGTGAGGGAAAAGGGCACCGGTTTCTTCACTGACACTCGATCACAGCATCTCCATCCTGGGTCCGCGCCAAAAGTGACGACCTTGGTGTACTTAAACAACCATTCAGTCTCTTGGGTTGTTACAATATCGAGCAGCCCCATACTGACCGCTGCTAAGTATACCTTAGTTAAAGGACATAACAGTTTTCCAGACCCCAAGTATTCTTACTATAAAACCGTAACACGAACAATGTATAGCTATTTTATTTCATGTTTTTCTAGATTTGTTCCCTAGAAGTCAGGTTTTTTTCACTTAAAACAAACTCCTTATTTCGTATACTATTGACCTAGCAAAAGACCAAAACAAATACAATAGTCACTGCGAAAGAAGGGGTTTGGGTTAGGTTTTTTCCTGCCTTCCGGGGTTTTTGACGGCTCAAAGATGTGCTTTACAAATAAACCTTATTATTATTATTCGAGTGAGATTGTAGCCTCGTCAAGTCGTAGCGTCGTGCATTCAACGTAGGTTGGCTTCAGTCTATCAGTGGAGACTGTACCAGTAGCATCAACCCATTGAATGACGAAATATTTGTTCTTCCGTTCCAGCACTTTGAATGGACCATCGTACGGTGGGCAGAGTGGCCTGCGGACTGCATTGTCCCGGACAAACACGAATGGGGTTGTGTTCAAGTCACCATGCACGAAAACGCGTCGAGGTGTCCTGCGCGTGGGGCTCGGACGCAGTGCGGCCGTGCGTTGCTGCAACTGTTCGTGGCGTCGGTGGCGACGGAGGGAGACTGCACAAGCTCATCGCGTAAACGGAAGCGTGTGCCGTGAAAGAGATCGGCGGCAGTGCATTGAATCTCTTCCTTAAAACCCGAGCAAATGCCAAGGAGTACGAAGGGTAAATTGTCGCTCCAGTTATGCAATGCGGATTGAGACATCAGCGCGGACTTCGGCTGACGAGTAAGGTGTTCTACAAGGCCATTTGATGCTAAGTGATAGGCAGTGGTAGTGATATGCAAGCACCCGAGCAGTTTAGTTAACTCATGGAAGAGTGAAGATGTAAACTGACTTTCACGGTCAGTGGTGAGGGTAGCTGGAACACCAAAGATGGCCATCCAGTGCGTAAGGAAAACAATAGCAATATTCTCTGCCGAGGTATCCGAGATGGAAATGGCGATGGGTCATCGTGTGAAACGATCAACAGCTGTCAGAATGTGTGTGAAATCGCGCGACGGGGGTAAAGGACCGACTAAGTCCAAGTGGCCGTGGTGGAAATGGGCGTCGGGAACCACGAACGGTGTGTTGTTGGACTTTATTCCTTTGGCAGGGTAAGCACTGCCTGGTCCAAGTCACGATGCCAGCATTTTATCTTTGGCCAGACGAAATGGGCCGAGATAAGTTTGCGACCGGCACGAACACTGAGGTTGGATAGCGAATGTAAGTGGTCGAAAACGACCTTGCGGTAGGATTATGGTACCACAGGACGAGGAGTATCTGTAGGCCAGTCACACACGATCGACCCTTGCGATGCTGGGTCGGGAGCCTCACACAGCTGTAGCGCGGAAGACGTGAAGTGGACCTTACCGCCACTGCTGTCAGACGCGCAACTGAGGCGCACCCAAACGTACGCACAATGTCTCCGCCATTCTGGCCTCAACCAACAGTGGCTTGACTTCAATCGGTCTGGACAAAGCTCTAGGCCGATGCTACCGCCAGACGCACAGACACACCTACTAAGGCGTCCATGCCGGTTCGCCCACGCGTGGTCCAATCAATGACCTTCATGGTTGCAGCCAACGCTGGCGGCTCGAATGTCTGCTCCCTAGATAGGACTTCGGAACTGGCCCGCCTCGCGGCCGGACGTGTACTCCGATAGTCAACTCTCTCACAGCCTATTTTTCTGTCCTTCTGCAGAATAAACTATTCCTAACAATATTGCCTTCCCAAGACTTCTCCCATCTCCTAAGGAACCGGGCCTCGAAGACTGTAACGATCTGGCTTAGTTTTGAGGGCGTAAGTGAGAGGTTTATGATCCGTGTGGACCTGGAATTCTCTCCCCTCGAGCAGATGAAGAAAATATTCGATAGTCAAGTAAATGGCAAGAAGTTCGCGCGAGAAAGTACTATAGCGAGCCTGCGCCGGCTGAAGCTTCTGAGAGATGAAGGCTGGCGGCTGCAACTGATCGCGGACCTGTTGCTGCTAGACTGCGCCGACGGCAACCTTGGAGGCATCTGTGGTCAATATTAGCTTGTATCAGCATCGATGCTCAACTGATGAAGCAAAGTGGCATCAGCGAGGGCTTTTTTTGGCTGTTTCGAATGCTTCAAGAGCGCTGGGTAAAATCTGAATCGATTTGGCCTTTGACTTCAAAAGATCCGTCAAAGGCGCCAAGGTGGTGGCACAATTGGTATGAATCGCTGATAATTATTTAGCAGGCCGATGAAATGGTGAAGCTGCGTAAAAGACTTCAGGGCTGGGAAAGATAACACGTTTTTACCTTCTCTGCAAATGCTGTTGTCCCGAGTTGGTCAAGATTATGGCCAAGAAATCTAGAAAAGTGACGCTAAAAAGGCACTTATCGACGATAAGCTGCAAACCATTTTGCTAATAATGATCAAAACTTGGCGTTAGTGTTCAACGGGTTCCTCGAGAGCCGAGCTCGCGACAAGGATGTCGCCGATGTACACGAACGTGAAGGAGAGACCGCGCAGAATGTCATCAACAAAACTCTGAAACGTTGGGGCCGCGTTCCGCAAACCGACAGACATGCGAAGAAATTCGAACAAGCCGAAAGGTTTCGTGACTGGGGTTTAAGGGATATCCTCCTTCGCGACCGGTATTTGATGGCAAGCTCGGACGAAGTCAATCTTAGAAAGAATAGTTTTTCCAGACAACATGTGGGAAACGTCATGAATGTGGAGTATTGGGTACCGGTCCGGGACTGAAGCTCTGTTAAGAGCGCGATAATCACCGCATGGCCGCCAATCATCGGATGCATTCTTGGGAACCATGAACAGTGGTGAAGCTCATGGACTGGACGACGGATGGATAATCTCCGAATTCTGGTTGCAGTGATGTGGTGACAAACAACGTGTTGAATCTGCTCCGTGAACTGACAGGGCTTAGCGATGGACGGATAATCCCTCAAGATGTCAGGGAATGGCGGGCTTGGCACGGCCAAGTGTATGCCAGCAGAAGGCTCACGCGCAACTTCCCGAACAGTAAACAGCTGGGTGGTGGGATCTATCAATTTCTGATGTTTAATGTCGACTGTGAGGCCAAAATGCGACAAGAAATCCGCTCTAATGATAGGTGACTGGGCGGTGACGGAGCCGCCGGTCTAGAGTGAGGGACCGGTGACCGTACGTGTCGATGGTGGTGTCGTTCGCAGCCTGCAGTGCAAACTGCGAAGGCTGGAGAAGAGGACGTCGAGGGGGCGGTAAGACAATCACCGCTGCACCCATATCGATCAGGAAACGGAACTCGGTGGACATGTCGGAAACATAAAAAAGGTGACTGTGTCTCGAGTGGCGAGCAGCAGTCGTCACCATTATTGGCTGGTGGCGTCGTTTTACGAATGGGAACGTTTAGCGTAGATGCAAGGCGGGACGCAGTTCATAACATCTGGGCCGAACGTACGGTGGTACCAGCAGACTTTGTCGTCTGCACGCTCTTTTGAATATGAGCGATTGTGATTAGCAGGGATCCGACCGGTTTGCAGACGATTGAGTGTGGAACACATTGTGCTCTTTTGAGAGCACAATAACCTGACAGTATCTTAATGATCCTGTAGGTCATTATCTCTGGTGGCCGGAACATCGTGAATGGGTTGGGCGGGCCTACACGACCGCGGGGTCGACATTCCACGCTATTTGGCCATCTGTCTTGGAGTACGGTGATCAGGTTTACGATCAGCTCATGACATGGAAACCTGAGAAACGGCATGGCTAGACAGTGAGATCAATGCTTGATGTACGGAGTACGAACTAGCACCAGGATAACATTGCCGGATCTGATCAGCATGGTCCGCGAGTTTGTCAAGTGGGACAGTGTCTTCTAGCAGCGTGAGGACTCTTTGCAACGAATGGGGTAGTTTATCCATCCAAATGCAGCGGTAAATAGAGCCATCTAAAGTGCGACCATCTAGCAAATGATGTATGTGGCGCATAAGGGTGGAAGGTGTTGATCACCGAGCTCCACATTGTTGAGGGACGGGATGAGTTTGCTGTTGGCAGATTGTGTCGTTCGCTTAAAGATAACCGGTTTCAATCGAGAATAAGGCCGATCCAAAGGGATAGGATCGAGGAGATCCTGAACTGCATATGCGACGTCGAAGGACAAAAACTGTACCAGGTATGAGTAACGCGTACGCTCGTTAATAAAACGGCTTTTGGTAAAAATGGCTTCGATCTGTTTATACCAAGCTGTAAGGTTAAAAACCTTGTAAGTGGGCAGCTTAATAGAAATCTGAAAAGCGTTGGATCCGTCTTTATCGACTGATGCGTAGGACCTGATAAAAACAGTCGTCAGAATCGGGTTCGTAAAAAAGTTGGATCGTCTTCTGCCATGTTGAAAAGTGTGTGAACGACAAATCGAACGAGAAAAACAGAAAAACGTAGATAAACGTAAAACACGATCATCAAATTTGAAGTGGTAATATCTACAACATATATAAACGCATACGAAGAGACGCAACGTAAACTTCCTAGTGTAGGGCCAACTTTCAGTGACTAATATACCACACTTCACTAGTGGAAAAAGGAAAAAGAGGTATAAAAATGACAATAAATAATAGGAACGATACGACTTACTTGGATTCTCAGCAGTAGCCGCGAAATAGACTTGCCAAAGGATGGATTTGTGGATTATGAGATCTCTGTTCATCAATCTGAAACCGGGAGAGCCGAGAGGTGTCTCGCTTGCAAATCACTGTTAGACGATCCTGAGCCCGAGAACGATCACCAGCGAATGGTGTCGTTGAAGGGCGAAGAAATTAGCGGCCGGTAAGGTTGGAATATTGTGAGCAGTGTAATAGTGCAAACGGGAAATGCTAAGAAGACCACACGTGATGTGCTAATCAAAAGTTTATTTTGCGCGTCTTGCGTTAAAAAAATGTGTTTATTTAAAAAAAACGTACAGGTGAGGCTAAAACCTACATCCTCTAGATGGAAATGTCATTCAAGTCTAAGTAGCGTAAGACGGAGAGATTAAGTAAGGCTAATTTCTTTCTTGGCAATTATTTTCGAAATGAGTGGATCTAAATTTAAACAGTGTACCAGTACTGATATTCACACAAAAACTTAGGAATAAGTCAGATCAAGCGTTGGGATTAAGGTGCGTAGTTCATTCGGCCAAATCTGTTGATGGGAAATCATAAGAAATCTGTACTTTTAGGAAAAATATCTCTAAGCCTAGACATCTAATAAAGAAACCATAATGGTATGTTCTTAAATTTTAAGAGGGTCTCAAGATACCACCAACCATGGCTGCCAAACTCCATCGGAAACTAGCACAAGTATGTTTGATCCTCGAGTGGGAAAGTTGACTCCCTGATCCCTAATGTTCCAAGTAAGTCTTCGAACTTTGTAAAATCGGAAGGTATAAACCTTTGAGTTTAAGTAAGCTAGAGTTTGCCTGCAACCAAGCATTACGGAAGATTAAAGCCAGGTGTGGCATTATATGTCTGAAGGTGACAAATTTTGTAAACTTCACCAACGTTGGCTGGGTGATGTATACAACGAGTAATACGCGGTTATATTTCAGAACAGCTCACAGCCAACAACTGCCTTCTACCATGGTAAATTTTGGACAGTCCAAAGACAGGGATTTAGGCGGTTGCTTAACATAGATGCAGCTTTCTCCACCACGGCCGTCATGTCGACCATTTCGAGATACAATGAAACCTACAATAGAGAGTTCGGTGTCGGCTGCACAAGGTGTTGTCTATGTCTTAATGACTTTTACAATGTTTGGGTGATGCACGAAAACCAGAGTTGGGAGCAGGGACACATTTCAAGGCAAATTTCTGGCATTTAAAACGAACCGTTTAAGAGGGCACACCTTCGGTTTCAGAGACGAGACAGATAGGCTGTGTCTGTGATTTTTAGTTTTCAACAACCGCTTTTTCTTGGATAAAATAAAATATGCTCAGTCTTCAGCCTTTCCACGGCCCACCGCTACCTTCCATTAAAAAATTATTTCATGCAACCTCCGATTATGAATCACCCTAAAGGCAGCAATAAATTGGTTAGAGAGAAAAGTCCACAGATTCTTCAGCAACATACCTCTACAACAGGATGGGACCTAGACGAGAACTTTGAGATCAGAAACACTGCTGCGTTAGGGCGCACAGATTCTACGGAGTAAACGGATTATAGTGTACCTTCAGCTTATTATTTACCCTATGAGGTTGACTAACCTGTCCCTTAAAGTGGGCTCCTAGTATGAAATTTTGTTGACCCGCCTTGCTGAAATTTCGTTTCATGAGATATTCTCTCACCTTATATTAGACTTTTCATATGTGTGCACTTTATTTGAAGGGAACCTTCCTTTAAAAAGACTAATATTTAAGCCACTGGGTTTGCTGCAGAAAAATCTTTTTCCAATTAAGCGTATACGCTTTTTCCGCGCGCAATACTTGCAAATGTTGCTGTCTCCGAAAGCTGTCGAACACAGGTAAGGTTTCCACAAAGCACTGTGAAGATAAATGCTATTATACTGGAGTTTAACGCAAATGTATATAGTAGGAAAGACATTATGTTGTCCATTTGTATGTAATTGCATACTACATACTAATTACTACCACGAATGTTATTTAAGTTTAATCCATTTTATTAATCAATTGTTTTACAGCACATGAACCCATAATTAAAACGTACGTGCTTCTATTTCATTGTTCGTTGGTCACTGAAATGACGGGAAGTGCTTTCTAATTATGTAACATCTACCTGGAACATATGTGAACATATATGTTCCGGAAAAATCTGACGGTTAACAGGGTTAGCTACAATGCATCCCACGATCCCTCTTTCGCTTCATTCTACATCAATTAGGCCGTATATTATGCTAGTGCAAGTACAGCAGCTCACAGTGCCTAGGAAATTCTCACTAAAGCCCACCATATTAAAAGCAGTAAGGGAGCACCGAAAATAGGCTATTGCATAATATTTCGGCGCTCACATTCTATCGCTACCTAGGATAGATCTCAGGCTAATACACGGCTTTTTGCCCCTCCTTTTGTGGACCCACTATATTTTTTCGGCGTGCACAAGTTATATTACGGGTCTGTCAAAAACGATCATCTACAATTTCACTCGATCAACGGCATTACCCCTAGTCACGTAAAGCTGGGTGACATCCTAATAATTTTGCACGCTAAGGTAGTCTTGCGGATAATCTTATTTCTAGCTCCGGAAGTAGGGGATTAAGCAGGGCATAGTTGACAGTCCACTTAGTGGTGGCCTGTTACACAAATAAAAAAGTACTTGAAAGGTTACGTTTAGGCCCAGTCTGAGCATGCCGTGTTAATTTTCCTGTACCGCAAGAGTGGTCTTCCGATGAATGTCGAGAATTACACGACTGCACGCGAACCGAAATCCAACCCTCGACCTCCCCGACGGTGGTTCGCGGGCAACGTGGGGAAACTCACGGCGAACAGAGGGCAATGGCAGGTAACACCCAGGGACGTCATCTGTAACAAAATTCCCAAGAAAATTCATGGACAATACGAATATCACCAATCTCAATACTGATACGGCATCCCTGGGAAGCGACGCGCTCCGTGGTCGTCTGGTGCGCGGAGTGCCAAATATGCAAACCAGTGCTCTCAACTTGAACAATGCTACGCCGTCCCCGGGAAGCGACGCGCTCCGTGGTCGCCTGGTGCCCGGAATGTCAAATATGCAAACCATTACCCTAAATTCGCGACACACTTTGAACATCGGTTGCTGGAATGTGCGGAAATTGCTTGATCCCAGCCGTCAAGCACTTCTAGCACGCGGATTATGGGACTATAACGTAGACTTTGCATGTCTGTCAGAAGTTAATGTCCCAGACTGGAACGAGCGAAATCAAAGTCCCACAAGAGGATGCTGAGTACGTGCTCCTCCACAGCGGACCACAAACAAACACAGGACTGCATGAGGTGGCAATAGCCATGACAAAAAAGGTGCATAACACTCTCTTAGCGTTTGAGCCTGTCTCAGAGCGGATTGCCACAGCCCGCTTCAAAGGCACCATTGCAACTATGTCTGTGGTTGCCGTTTATGCCCCAACATTGCAAGCGGATGAAGCAGTTAAGTCGGAGTTCTATGAACGCCTTCGAGCTACAGTAGCCAGGATACCCCCTAGAGACTTGCTCTTCGTCGCCGGAGACTGGAATGCCAGGACTGGCCCGTGCGATGAAATCTCGAGACACGTCATCGGAAAATACGGACTGGGCCAACGTTGCGACAATGGAGAACGATTGGTAACATTTGCTGATTACAACCATCTCGTCGTTACAAACACTCGTTTTCAACACCCCCATCGGCAGTTGCTAACATGGCATTCAAACTATGGTCGAACGGCAAACCAGATAGACTACATCTTAGTACGCTCAAGGTGGAACACCTCAGTATCCGACAGCCGCTCGTTCCGAGGTGCGGAAGTTGGGTCGGATCACGTACTTGTCGGTGCCCGCTTTAAGCTCCGTTTGGCGAATCGAAGTAAGAAACTGCCCCCAAACCTTTCAACGTTATGGCACTATCACACACAGAAACCCGTGTAGCGTTCAACGAAAGTCTCACTGCACGGATCCGAGATCAATCCACTGTTCGCATCGAACCTCCAGATGACGTCGATAATGAAACTTCGCCCGATACTCAGTAGCCACACTTGAGAGGCGCGCTACAAAGTGCGATGAATTCGAGCTTGCAACAACAGGTAGTACCCAGGAAGGACTGGATCTCCACAACCACCCTCCATCTATCGGCACAAGCTAGACTTGTTCGGTTGTCAAACTCAGGGAACTACCGCTCATTGAGACGCCAAACTGCGCGATCAGCAAGATGCGACCGTCAGAACCATTGGACCGAGTTAGCTGGCTCCATGGAATAAGCTTCAAACTCTGGTAACTTCCACCAGCTCTATTACCTTTTACGTAAAGCATCAGGCAAATATAAACCGCCTCGCACTACCGTTCGGGATAACTCGGGTCATGTGATTACTGATATGGCTGGCAAAATCGATCGATGGCGAGAGCACTTTAGCGAGCTACTGGATCTGCCTATACGTTTACCTGCGAACCTACAGCTATCAACTGGAATTCCATACGGTAGTGACTGCGAGCCACCTACGAGATTTGAAGTGGAATCCGTATTACAACGATTAAAAGATCGGAAGGCAGCGGGTGAAGATGGTATCCCAGCAGAAGCCTACAAAACTAATTGTCCTGCTTTGACGGAATCACTACATCGACTGTACTCGACTATATGGACTACCGAAGTCATCCCGACTGACTGGTCACTGTCCATTATTTTTCCGATACCGAAGCGCGGTGACAGGACATTATGCTCAAACTACCGCGGCATCAGCCTCATAGATATAGCCGCCAAAGTGTTTGCAACCATCCTTCGCCGTAGATTTTCGACTGAGCGCGATCTTCGTACTCATCCTAACCAAGGAGGATTTCGTCCAGGTAGAGGATGTATTGACCAGATCTTCATTCTACGCCGCATACTAGAGCACAGACATCAAAACCAGCAGATCACTACCGCCTGTTTTATCGACTTAAAACCGCCTTTGATTCTATCAACAGAAAAGCTTTATGGCAAGTCTTGCTTGCTGACGGTCTCCCACCAAAATTGCACAATCTTATCAAAGCTTACTATGGCACAACATCAGCCCGAGTAAGAACCCTTGGTGAAGAGTCAACTTCTTTCCCTCTGACTTGTGGAGTTCGACAAGGGTGCCCTCTTTCTCCAGTTCTCTTCAACTTCTCGATCGACTGGGTAATGCATCAGTCAATTCTACCTGACAGTGGATGTAAAATCAGCTCTGCATTCAGAGTACCTGACCTGGAATATGCCGATGACATTGTCGTACTTGGTAAAACTCTTCAATCACTATAGCCAACGCTAGACCGAATCACCGGCTTCGTGGCAACTGTTGGTCTGACAATTAATGTGCGCAAGACGAAGCTCCTGACTACGTATCTGGGCGCAACACAACCACTGTTTATCAGCGGTCAACCCATTGAGGAAGTTAGCTGCTTCCGCTATTTGGGCTCGAATATGCTAGCCAATGGACAGGCCAAAGACGGAATCAAGAACCGAATCGCGCAGGCTAGAAATGCATTTAGACTGCTAGCCAGACCACTCTGGTCTCGCTCAGACATCAGTTTACGTACTAAGCTGCTGATATACAAAGCATCAATCAGACCGGTGTTAGTATATGCCTGCGAAACATGGCCAGTGAGAAAGGCAGACATCCTATCGCTCGAAGTCTTTGACCGTTGGTGTCTTCGACGCCTCTTAAGAGTCTTCTGGCAGGATCGAATCTCCAATGTTGAGCTATACCGCAGATGTTTCAAACTACCAAGTCTAGCATCGTACATCCAGCATCGCCGATTGCAATGGTTTGGCCATGTCCTGCGCAAACCATCGACGGACCTCTGCAGATTGGTCGTGAACCCTCCCCGTAGTGCAAACTGGAGATACCGACAAGGCGGTCAACTGAAGACATGGCTCAGCACCGTTAAGTCGGACGTTGAACGGATGGGTCTCGTAACCGTTTACGGCTTGCGACATTGGAACAAAAAATGGGTTAACATCTGTGAAGAGCTCGCCTCTGACGGCCGCCAATGGGCCGCCGCTATTCGTGACATCCGTGAAGCCGTTCATCCAACAACAGGAGCTAATTGGATCAAGCATCAAGTAAGTAAGTACGCGTCTTGTATTCACCTTGCCCATTTGACAGAGCATTAGATCAATAGTATCAGGAGGCGTACACCAACGCTGAGATTTCACCAATAACCAATAGAGTGTCACTACCACGAACCCCAGAGTGATAAGCACGGTTTTGGAGTGGACCTTGAGACTCATTCCTGCTACCTTCTCAACCGCCTAGTGCAACGCTCTGCTGTTCTACAAAAAGCTCACCAGCAATGCAATTTCGTGAAAATGGCCAACGTCCGTAAGACATTGGTTATAACTTAATGCCGGCGCGTACTAAAGAACCCAGTCTTTATCGAACTGCCAATATTGATGAAAATGCCCAACCACAAGCGATAAAGGAGTTAAGCTCGGCTTATCTGTACTTATAAACTGGCTATTCCAACCACAAACTGCACATCAAATGTGAGCTCAAGTCCAGGAGCCCTAGGAAGTCGTATGTTTTTCCAATTGAGTTGCAGTTGCACTTCCTGGGGCTGAGAGTGAGAATACTCAAAATTACAGGGGCCATATTCACCTACCTGCCATAATTACAGAAGAGTTAGGACATTAAACGGATATTTGCAGCACTTAAATCTTACGACCTAGGGAGGGTTGCATGACTATATCAACTTGAGAGACAAACTTGAACGTTGGTCTTATCGTCTGTCTCCAAATTCAAAGGAGTGTACAGGACAAGGACACCAAAATCAATTTTCATGACACCAGCAAATGGGTTTATCAGTAATCGAATGAGACCTGTCAGAAATCATGGTTTAGTAAATTTGTTCCACATTAAACTGGTTTCCTTGAATGTAATGCACATTGCCTGAAAGGCAGTTTGATATTGAAGCTGATTGCAATTATTTTACTAAAGTGGCCAGTTCCTTTAATTTTGTTGTTTTCCATCACTGAAGCACTCATAGAAAATTTAAAATAACTTCAGTGTCCACTTTAATAGTACTGACACACTCAAAAGCGTTTTATTCCTTCATAACTTTCTTAGTGATTGAACTTCGGACCGTGGACAATACTTCCCTTATACCTGATCCATGGGTGAAACAAATTCAAAGGTTGCTTTCGAACTGTGCGTATCCACTGAAGACTACCAGGGGAACAACCTCGGCCCCACTGTGAACATGGTTATGTTTGACACGAACAATGTTCAGTCACCGACGATAGCGCTAGCTAATCTCTTCCAAAACGAAGCGGATTTCAGGCAGGCAAAATTTACTATCGATCTACAACCATGGAGCAGGCCCAAGGTGCTTTAAATATGAACTATTTTAAACAGTTTGAATGCTTTCATATATTCAAAAGACCCTTTATCATATGTGTTTGTTAAATCTTCGTAGGGCTCATACACTCATATGCTTATTGGGTCAAATAAAACGAGCTATTGTAGGCTCGTGCCTTCTTTCTAGAGGCGCATATTGGTCAGTTTTTTTTTAACGAAAAGGCCAAAAGGTCTGTTTCATGGGCAGGTTTGACATTGGGCTTGTTCCACATGAACCTTTATTCAGGCTGTATCTCCAGAAAGACAAAGCACATTTCAAGGCATAACTGAAAAGCAGAACGAAATTAGTGCTACCCTCGCACATATAGCTGATTGCGGCCATCGCATGAACTCCAACGAAGCCTTCTGAGGGATATACAATATTCTACCGAGCTATGAAAACTGTTAGAAATACATCTGGCAACAACGGAGGCAGTGGCAATAGGTTTGGGCAAGTATGTCTTGTGCGCACAGTAACCCTTAATTGCAGATCCCATAGTTGCTAGACCGAAATCCAATTAACTTGCTAATCAAACCATCTCTAACCACAATATAATAACCTATAGATGACGAATAATACTGCTTGTTTCTAATGGTCTCTCCCTATTCCCCGTCCTTCACCTCTGTGAAACGAACATAATTTGATTTCTCTACATGCCCACATGTTCCCCTAGGGTATCCTAGCAATTAGTTAATGTGCAAGTCATATGGTAATGTATCAAGAGCAAATGTATGCTCGCCAAATCGTCCTCTGAATATTTTAATGAGAACTTTTGGAGCTTTCTTTTGTGTTAAAAAAGGGGTGTTTACCGTCGATAGCACCCCGCCAAACATCTATATTACCACTTCTTCACTTTGCCCCATTTTTTCCCGTCCAGATATTTGGGAGGCTACACCACATAGAATTTTGGCGGTCAGACGGGGGCCCCTTCGCCTCGCCCTGGTTCCTCGACCGCGTTGTCATTCGTGATCGTAGGCATGGCCTGACAGGCGAATGGGACTACTTCTTCTTTCCCGTGCATGATTGGATCTTGCCGGATGCGCAGTACGTTGTACACAACTGCGAAACCTTTCTTCCTCAAGACGAACCCTTCCCAGAGCTCCGCGACGCTCAACTTGCCCGGCGACAGCAACTTTTAACTTACACGCAGCGAGCAAAGGGTCTTCCTGTAGAGGTTTGTTAAACCGTTTTGTTTTCGTTTTCTAGTTGCGTATAAAAACCTCTGCATTCCCACCATCTACAGTGCTTGAAAGGCCATAACGAAATCCAGTAGCCGGGTGAAGTATTTTTTCGAAAAATCAGCGTAATTTTGAGACTGACGTTTGTTTATACCCGACGGAAGGTCGTAATTATTTGTGTCATAGAAAAAACCTTGAGATACTTGTGGCTTACTGCTGATTTTAAAAGGAGTGAAATCTTCACCTCCGTGCTAGGCTGTGTGGGTTTCCTAAGTTGTTTTCAGTTTAAACCTCTCTTTCGCTTCTACTTTGTGGGATTCGAACCAGATGTTGACGGAATTTTAGTAGCGTCCGAGCCCGCCCCCGCGCCAATCATCTGTGCCCTCGCCCGCCGCATATCACTGCTGTAGGAGGTTTCGTTTTCGGTGTACTGTAAAATAACCACACTATCTAATTCTTGGCAGGCATTGCAGCAATAGCAGTAGGCATGAAGCTCCTCATTAGCTCAACCCCACTTGTCACCGAAATCTTCCTACGTACTCGACCTCATGTAAAACAAGTAATTGCCCTTCTCCTACTGTTCCTTTTTCGATTTATTACTCTGTGTAAGCGATCCCAAAACGATCGAATTGGATTTTGCCCCTGTCCATGTAGGCTACATTAAGACCCCTAATGAGGGTATGCGTCCACTTAATTGTGCTGCGGAGGGAAGTTCTCTGTTTATATCATATTATATTGTATAAACATTATATATATTATATTAGCGGGAAGCTACTCGCCTGTTTCTGCTTACGAAGAACATTTTCACTCCTTTCTGTTTAGATTATTGATGTGCCAACGACGGAGTTATTTTCCTACGATGCGAAGGTAAATGTTTTACATCTGATCCCCACAAAATGCCTCCCTGCAACCCTATTTATGTTACCAAAATTATGCTTCGTTTTCGTAATTTCTCCATGATAATGTGCACGGCATAATGACAGAGTCTAGCCTATACTTATAGTCACTAAGCACGCCATTTTACCCTTTGGTACACTTACATGCATAATTTTCACATAATTCTCACATCGTAATTTGCCTGCAATTTTACCTTTTACGCTTTACCCCCCTCCCATATAAATGTAATGGCCTGATGAGAATTTATTGAAAGTATACGTATGCTCGCCAATTAATCTTCAGATTTCTGTGATGGGAATTTTTGCAACCTTAAATTCTCACATTCTTTAGTACCTTAAAGGCACACCAGGCATTATGAGGTTTGTAGCTACTTAGATTTCTAAAACTAGGTGGACTCAAGTCTCTAGGCTATTCTTTATATTCCGCATTCATTCGAGTTTCTGATATGTCTGCGAAATTTTGCCTATTTTGGGTGGTCTCCAGCTTCATATGTGACTTCGATGGATGACTGTTAAAGCGGAAAACATGTTTTTTCGCCCACACTTACTGATAGATACACAAATTGTAGCTCAGAGTATCGAATGCCTGCATCGTTCAGCTTTTCGCCGTGTGGTTCTTTCCAATTGCAAATTTACAGACACTTATCCTTCCTTTCCAGTGGAATATTGAAGAACTCGTGCTAGAACTCATTGAACAATCAGGCCTTTCGGAGGAGTACAACACGGAAGGGCCCTGGGACTCACTTGACGCCCTAGGAGCACTCTACAAGCAGCACAACATTACAGAACCGCTGGTAAGTGTGTGGTCCACTTTTGAAAGGGTCGATAATTTACAGATGGTACTTACTTACTTACTTGTACTTGTAACGGCATTCACCTCGGGCGGGTTGAGCCGGCATCAGTTTTGACGTTGACTGCATCATGAATCACAGCTGTCCAGGCGCGTCGATCTTGCGCCTGTTCACACGAGAGCACCATCCATTCACGGTTCCACTGGCGTAGGCCGTAGACGCATGGGCCGGAAACTGACGACAGATCCTGCTTGACCGTTGCTGTCCAAGTTTTCAGCTGCCCGCCGCGACGTTTGCGCCAGGTGGGGGGAGGCGTCGCCACAAGCAGGTCACGAATCAGCTCACCATCATCACGCCGGGATGCATGCCCGAACCACCGAAGTCGTCTATGAAGCAGGAGTGGAGGGAGAGCGTCCAGGTGACAGCGTCGGCGGAGATCGGAGCAGCGAATTCGGTCGACGCGTCGGTGACGAAGGATGCGGCGTAGGCAGTCATTGTCAAACACCTCAAGGCGCCTCATGTCCTCAACACGCATAGGCCATGTCTCTCCGCCATAGAGCAGGATAGATCGAACCACTGCTTGGTAAACACGGGACTTTGTGCGTAGTGATATTTCCCTTCTATTCCATAGAGGAGCGCACAGTCGGTAGAAGGCAGATCGGGCACGGTTGACGCGTGATACAACCTCGTCGACACCTTGACCCGTTTCCGTGACCAAAGAGCCTAAGTATCTAAACGAGTCGACCTTTTCGAGAGGAGCGCCGTCGAGAACAATAGTAGTGACAGATGTGGGGGGCACACAGGAGAGCATGACTTGGGTCTTAGTCGCGTTTAGGCGTAATCCGATGAATCGGGCACGCTCATTAACCTTGTCCAACGCCTTCTGAATTGCATTACAGTTGTCGCCAAAGAGGACGACGTCATCAGCATACGCCAAGTCAGTCACCCATTTCGAGCGATCAAACTGCACTCCCGGGAAGTCATCCAGTGCTTTGGTCATGATCCAGTCCACCGCATAGTTGAACAGGGTTGGTGAAAGGGCACAACCTTGGCGGACGCCCGTCCTGACGCTAAAGGCTTCCGTGTCACCGTGCTGCGTCCTCACCCGTGTGGAAGTGCCACGATAGTATGCCTGCATGAGAATGAGAAGCTTAGGTGGTAGGCCGTCCGTCCTCATTATGTTCCACAGCGAACTGCGATCAACAGAGTCAAATGCGGCAGCAAAGTCGATGAAGCATAGAACAGTGGGTTGTTGCTGACCCCATCTCAGTTCCAGTACACGGCGGAGATTGAAGATCTGGTCGGTGCAGCCACGACCTGGTCGAAATCCACTCTGGTTTGGGCGGGTGCGCTGGTCTCTCGCAGTTTGGAAACGTTTGAGAAGAAGAAACGTGAATGTTTTCGCCGCTACATCGATAAGGCTAATGCCTCTGTAATTTCTGCACGCTCGTCTGTCGCCTTTTTTAAACAAGTGGAGGATCACTGCTTTTCTTTAGTCAGAGGGCACAACTTCGCTGTCCCATATCTTGGCAAATATTTGCTGTAGCCAGAGCCCAATAACCTCGGGTGCACATTTAAAGAGCTCCGGCGGGAGGTCATCCTCACCAGGTGCCTTGTTGTTGCGTAGCCTCAAGAGAATGGAGACAACTTCCTCTACACTGGGTGGCTCTGTGTTGCACTCATACAGATGGTGAGGATCGTCCGCATTGGGCGACAGGTCAGACATCACAGGGGGATCATGGTTAAGGTGGTCACAGAAATGCTCGCGCCATCTCTCTAACCGGTCATCGATCTTAGTGATTACAGCACCGTTGTGATCCAGTAAAGTCTCGGTGGTGTTCCCCGAACCTCTGCTGGCCTGCTTTAAGAGTCGGTAGAGCTTGTGGGTGTCACCTCTGGTAGCCGCTCGCTCCGTTTCCGTGGCAAAGTCGCTCCAGTAGGCGTTCCTATCGGCTCGGATGGCCCTTGTCGTTTGGCGCCGCAGCTCTCTGTAAGTGGGGGAGCCAGTGAGTCTGGCTCGGCCGGCCTCCTCAGCTAACTCAAGCGTGGGTCTAGTGATCCAGTCGCGATGTCGCCGTCGGGTTTTGCCCAGATGGGTGTATGCCAGCTCTGACATCGCGGCCTTCAGGGACTGCCACGCGGGCTCTGGGTCCGCTCGGGCGTCAGGGTACAGACCGTCGAAACGGTTCTGGAGTGCTAAGTGGAAGGCGTCGCCAGCAGAGGACTTCAGCTTTGCAACATCGATCCGCTGTGGTCGGGAGGGTCTGTGAATAGCTCTCAAACGCAAGCGAAGGGTTGCCCGCTGTAGGACATGGTCCGATGCATGAGCGTTTCCTGTATCAGCACCGCGGTAGGCTCGACAATCCAAGACCGAGCTGGCCCAGCGTGCTCGGACAAGGATGTGATCTATTTGGGCCTGGGTATGCCCGTCATTTGAGTACCAAGTGACAAGGTGGTGGCGCGGATGATCGAAACGGGTGCTTGACACAACAAGGCGGTTAGACGATGCGAAGTTGACAAGGCGCTCACCGTTGGCACACTGCGCTCCGACAGCAAATTTGCCTAGCACATGACGGGTTCCAGTCACCGGCAATGACGAGTAGATCGCTTCTTGCGATGCGGTCAACTGTTCGCTGGAGGTCACCGTAGAAGTCATCTTTTATGCTGTCATCAGCAGCCAGAGTAGGCGCATATACCGAGATGATGGAAACGTTGACTGGGGCCCTTTTCAAACGGACCCAAGCTATCCGCGGTGAGACAGCCTCCCACTCTAGCAGACTCGAGTGAAATTCATCGGCCAAAGCTATAGCGACACCATACAGTCCAGAGTTGTCGGACACACCACTGTGGTAGAGATGGTACGCAGAGTCAGTTCTTGGTACTTGCAGCAGTGTGTGGCCAGTGCCAGGTAGGCGGACCTCAGAGAGACACGCCACACCAACACGGTATTCAGAAAGGGATTTGGCTGTTAACAGTCGGGCGCCGTCATCCCTCAAAGTTTGAACATTCCAGCCTGCAATTCGCAATCCGGCATCAGCTCGCAGATTTAACACCCGTCCCGCGATACCAAGAGGATGGGGCGCGTCGGTTCCCGCGGACGCCGTAGCAGAGATCGTATGTTGCGTATAGTTGTGATTCATGAAAGTGTAGAAAGTCAAGAAAGTCAATTCCGTGTTTCGTGGAGAAAAGGGGCTTGGCGCTAGGTCCCCGGTCTTGCTCCCCTACCAGAGCCCCGTTAGCCAAGCAAAAGCAAGTTTCCGGCGCGCACCAGCTTGGAGGTGGGGTTGGATTTTACGCACCTTGCCCTTGTATAGGCTGTTTTAATTACCGTCCAGCTGGCAGAACTCCTCACTGAAGGGTACTGACGTGATAGGTCCTTCTAGTCTAATTTCTGTACTAGAGTCGTTTCCTCCGAGACCGATAAACGGAAGGCATTTTAATTTTCTCGCCCCATTGCAATTATCTTTTTCCGTTTTAAGATAGCACTGGTGAATTGTAATGTTGCATGTATTAAGTATTCACCGTCGGTTGAGTAGTCATCGGGCGACTGTTCAACACAGTGAAAAAACGTGTCCAACTGGCCAGCTCGGTGTCAGCTTGACTGTCAACAAATTCAGGCTAGCGACATTTACACTATACCGCGAGGGACATGTCAGGTCTGATTGAATCATTTCTGTACTGAAATATAATCGCAGATTTTGTAAGCGGACTTTCTCAACTTAACATCTACGTCACGAAGATCGTTGGTCACAGTCTCAAGGGCTCGCTGTGGGCTTACTTTTGTTGCATACGACGTATTCATTGTTGGTCTTCTGAGTGTTAAGGCAGGAGACTGCACTCCTAGACAATATCGTTATAAAATTGACGAACGGCGTAATATGAATATCTTCGATTACAGTTAAAACGGCACTGGCATTAACCTTAGCATTGAAATCCAATTAGTTTTGAAGCCAGAAATACGGTCTAAGGTCGCAAGTTTAGCCCAATAACGTAGACCAGACGGACCTGCTCGTTGACTGTTGTCGGAAATGCTACCACCTACTATGACTACCGTTCTCCCTTGTGCGAATTACACGTGACGAGAGAAACCACGTTAATCCCAACAGTTGAGCTCTATAGGAAGTCGTACAGACTCGCCTTAATGCACTAATTTGTTGTTTGGCACCGAGCCATGGTGTGTAGCCTCATTTAGGCTGACGCTATTACTGTGGATGACTGCAAAACTGCATCTCAAAGTGCCAGTACTCCCTGAAAAAATTGAGTCGGTCTAGCACTGAAAAGAAAGCTGCCTGTATCCTCTCGATTCAAAGCTGGAAATTTCTAGTCACCCCTTCTGACAGACCAGTTTGAGTCTTCAGGATTGCCCTGGAGAGTGGCGGCAATCTCTGCTGCCCCTGTGCTGAGGTAGTTTTCAATTAGTACCACCAATGCAACCATTGACTCCTTTTATGCTTCTTGTACCAGCAGTTATATCCTCAGAGCAATCCTTCTACTATGTACTTCCCATGGCAAAGACTGAGTGCCAGCGTTGAAGACTGCTTCTAAACGGAAGTTAGATGCTCTGCAAGCAGCAGGCAGGCAGTGACGTTTGCCACCGGTCACACTGTTTTGTACAATAAGTGGCTGGACGTGCAAATTGCACTGAATATTTAACCACTTTTCTCTAGGTATGGTTGCGTCAACGCAGTCTCGCAGGAGCGTCCTGAACACCCTTAGCGCATACCCGACAGTCTGCCCGTCGCTCTGCCTCACTGCAGGGCCAGCGCAAGGACGGAAACTCGCGTGTAAACCAGCTTATAGTGCTATAGGCCTTACATATACTGATGTATACCACGAACGAAAATTAATTTCTAAGGAAATTAAAAATCTGATCTTTCAAAACCGGTACATCAACCAGAAAGCAAACAGGGAAAGCTGAGGGACCCACTGATGAGCTGGACCCTTTACAGCTGTGTCAAGCAGCGGCAGAATACCGGCGAAACACGGGTCTGGGCCTTTTAGCTAGTACCTGGGCTGCTAATAAGGTTAGTCACAACGTATATTACCTCTACCGCACCCTCTTTTCTCCTCCAACCTCTGTCCACTGTCATGAACAAGTCAAGCAGATTGAGAAAGAAGTATGGGGGGGGGGGGCAGGTGCCTGGCGAACTGCGAAACTATACCTAGGCGTACCAAAACATCCCCGTGTGGGGCATATGTTATGGGTGCGCATCCTCCAGCAACGCCTGCCGGGCCCTGACCTAGTTTACGTGTGGGCCCAGCGCACCTACAGTGTGACCGGTTTGGTCACATGCCGTTCGCGAAAAGTGCTCACCGTAACCTTGGATATTCGTCGCTCAACGAATACGTAGTTGGCACGCTTGCTGTTAAGGAAACGAGTGTTAGTGGTGGATTTTATTGAAACGCTTTTCGTCCGACAGCTCAGCCGTGCCCAGGTTTTCCATCAGAGTTCGCGTCCTCAGGCGTTGACTACCCATCCATCAGGTCTGCAAAACCTAAACTACAGGGTGCCCCACGAAAAACGCCTAAATTTATGATAATGTTTCTGCTGTTATAAAAATAAAAATTATTGATTACAATTATAACTAACAACTTTATTGTGTAATTAACAAACTGTTACCTAATAAAAAGTTACAGATACCGCTCAAAATGCTGTCCATTAACTGCAAAACAGCGACGTAAGCAATCCATCCAGCTCTGAGCTGTTCGACGAATGACATCAAGAGGGATGTTGTTCCATGTGTCCATCAACACATGTTTTATTGACTCAATATCAGTGATTCCTTTTCTTCGTCTCTGAACCTCCTGTAAGAGTACACTCCAAATGCAAAAGTCCATTGCATTCAGGTCAGGGCTCTTGGATGGCCATTGCTGGGATGTGATGAAATCTGGAGTGTTAACTCGGAGCCAGGTGACAGTGTCATTGGCAGTGTGTGGCTTTGCACCATCTTGCTGCCACGTCCAGGGTTCTCCCTGCATTACTTGATCAATATCTGTAAACATCTGCGGGCACATCTCCTCTCTGTAAACAACTTGATTTGCAGTTTTTTTCGTTCTCTGACTCGGTGCAACACCTTCCTGCCCAGCAGCATCTCCTTCAATAAAATAGAGGTCTGTTTTGCCTTGCCAGGAAAGAGCACCATAGCACATGATAGATTTTTGCTGCTTGTCTATCTCCACCAGCAAATCTTCATCAGCAATATCAGTTTTGACTTCCACTGCACGATATATGCGTTCATTGTGCCTATTCAGTGGTGCAGACAAGCAGAATGATGATTCATCTGAGAACCACACTCGTTTCCATTTTTCTCCTTCACCGAAGCGCTGAAGCATGGCATCACACTTTGTCTTTCGAGCTTGCTGGTGTGCTTCAGTTAAAACATGGCATTGAATGCGTCGAAAACATTTTAAATTGGATTTTGCAATTGTTCTGTGCACATACCCTTTTGACAATCCCAGTTCTTTACAAATTTCACGTTGACTCGAATGTCTTATGTGATGATCTGGTGGAGTTACGGCAAGTTCCAAGACTGCTCCCCTTGTTGGGGAATCGTGCCTGCAAGAAGGCCACTACCAGGCTTACGCACCTTTGCTACAGGTGATCCACCTTGTTTGAATGCAGCCGCGACACCTAAACTGGTCAGTTGTAATGGCACCAAAAAATTTTGGCAAAATGTTCCGACATTTCTGCAACCCCCATGTTGGATGTTCTTTCCGGAATAGGACGATGACCTCGCGCTGGAAATTGCTTAGCTGTGGCATGGGTCTACACGTCTTTCCAAAATATTCCTGGCCTATGGTGCGCAGCTGGGCATTTTAGAACCTTCTCCTCTGCGACCACCACCCACTTTGTGTGGGTGCTCCTCACCACTGAGCGGAACACGGCGTGGGCGACATGAATGCGGGTGCGAACCAACGGGGGCGGCTTCACTTCGGATGTGGCCCAGGTGTTTTGTTTTCTCCGCCATCGATCGTGACGGCATGGGCGGTCCGGCCGCCGTAACAATCACAAGTTTAGGGTTTTTTTGTGGGGCACTCTGTATATGAATTTACATCGGCTGCCATGCATTTGGCTAATGCTTTGTTTTGGTCTCTCTGTGTCACCGTCCATTTAATGCGTACCGGCTGCATTTTATTTGTCACCTTTCGCCAAGCCTTGGTGTCATAGCATGTCCTAGCTGCATTTTTCGTTCATCTATATGGTACTAAAGACCGTAATGACCTTTCGCTCTCAACTCCTGTTTGCTGTGAAAATTTTATGGGTGTGTTCTGAGAATACAACTCATTGCAGCGATCCATACCCGTCTGACCGTCAGTGTTTGCAATTTCTTTAACCTTCTGCGTCGGTTCGTTTACCTGCCCCTGCTGTTCATGGCTTGTCAGGGTCAATACCACCACCACCACCACCACCACCACCAACACCACCACCACCACCAACACCACCACCACCACCACCTATTCTAAGGCGCAGCTCGCAAAAAATGCTATAAACTCGTGATTAGGGACATGAATTTATTGCATCATGCAACTGTTTTGCTGCATATCAGTATATGTACATATAGCCTGCGCCTGCCTGCTTTTTTTCCATCTGCATGGCTTTCAGACTGCGCATACAACCAACGGCTAGTTTAAACAAAATAAACGTGCGGGTTTCTCCACTTGTAGAGTCTCTCCTACTGGATGGTAAACGACGTGGCCTTCGGTGCTCAACGGCTGAAAGGCTGCAACCCTTTCGTCATTCAGCTCTGCACCGAATTGCCGCCCAGGTGTGCAAATCAGTACTATTTTACGTTTGCCTACAACTTGTGGTTATGTCCTTCGTTTTATTCTAAGCATTCCCATCAGTTCCTTGTATATGTCGTTCTCCATCGTCCACATCCATCCATCCATCTCTCCTCCTCCTCCCCCCGCCCCATCGTCATCATTATTTTTCTTCTCCTTCCTCGTCTTCCTTTTCTTCTTCGTCTCCATCTAAAATTTGGGATTAGACCGTAGCCTACTGATTATCACCTTACTGCAGTCGACCCAACTAGTTAACTAATACTGTCTCCTTTCCGGTTTTGCAGTATGGAGTGCATTCGTGAGTGGATAAAACCGCACCTAGAAGGCTGGACCCTGCAGCAAACCATTGTGGCCAAACGTCTCTATGTCGTGGATTATGCTATCATGCGTGGCCTGCACTGTCGACCGGGTCGCGTTCTAGCCGCCCCATTGGCTCTGTTCTTCTATACCGAGAAGCGACAACTTCAACCTCTCGCCATACACATGGATGCTGACTCCTCTGACAGTCGACTGGTGAGCGTGCCGGTGGTGTCCATGGCCACATTTCTATCACTGCAATTTTTCGTCGTCTTCTCATTCACATGTACAGTAAATATGCCATCTAATGAAATTTTAAGTGGTATTTTAATATTAACTGTCGGAAAGAATATGCAGTCACGTCAAGATACCGACTTTTGAACGGACATCTTTCTAAAAGGACGGATTTTTTTCACCAAATAAGTACAGGAAACAATTATTTCGGGCATGTTTTCTTTGAAGCACATTCGAATTTATCGGAACTTAAAAGAATGCCCACTACAGCGGAACTCCGGTTAACGAGTTTTATCCGTTCCGGCACCGAGCTTGTTATGTGAAGACTCGCCTTGCAAAACGTAGCCAATCAAAGTGTACCAGCTTAGTCATTGGCTACAGGTGACCGAGGACCGACGTCCTGGGAACAAGACTCAGCGGCGGACACAGGCACACACGCACTGACAGCTCGCTAAGTGAGCTAAAGATCGTCCAACGAAACACATTTCCTGCTATTGGCTCGCTCGTTATCTGAAATGCCCGTAGAGGAGGTTGCTCATCATCCGAAGCTCCATTTTATTTGACTAGTCATTTTTTACACCACATTTTTCAAGTGGCTGGAAGGATTCGCCTTCAAGGACCAGCATCCTTATGGGACTTAAATATACTAGGATAATGCTGCATGGTAATTCATCCTGGAGTCGTACTTTAAAGGTCTTTTCTAATAAAAGCGCATTTGGAAATGTTGGTTGATATTTTGTGAGATAATACGTCTATTGTACCTGCTAACTCGTTGCCCAACACTCCGAAAGAGTTTTGAGTAAATAAGCACGCATTTTATGGTCTGTTGTTCTTCAGTCAGTCGATAATTTATCCTTTGGTCGCGACGATACTCCCGAGCAGTATTGCAACAACAAACAATTGGCCGCTTTGACATGACCGTTTCTAGCGTGTCAATAGTCATCAGCCAGCTATACCTCAACGTTGGGCAATTGCGCACGCTAGGTATGCTCTTGGGTCTGGTGGGCCATTAAGCATTCCAGTCACACATCCTATCCACTTCAGTTACCAAGTCCGACCGCAAAGACGTAATCGATTGAGAGTGGCGTTCGCCGATCCCCACCCTTTGTCACACTCCTTCTCCCGGAGACGTGCTCAGTTGCGCATAAGTTGAATTATTTTGAGGGAGACTTACGCTGAATCCACCTCTTGCTCATCTCATCACAAGATCAGGCCGACGGGACATTGTCATGGACGTCGTGAGTTACTTGACATAAAGTCCCCGCTCACGTATATCCAACATATCCATGCCGATTTCTCAGCCCTTCTCAGACTGCCAACCATATCCTAATTAAACTCTGCTTCTCTCATTATTGTTGAATGGATTAAGTCGCTGCGAACGGTGTCGGTTTTATTAGTTGGCTTTGCACAACCAATTACCTTTTTCCACCCCTTTCCAGCTCTTTCTCTTCACGGACTCCTCAGACGACTGGCTGCAGGCTAAACTGTGGTTCAATCTGGCCGATGCCTGTCATCATATGATCGCGGGTCGACTTCTCAACCACCTTCTCCTGGAGTCCATCTACGTCTCGATGAGGCGAAACCTAGCCCAGTCTCATCCCATCTACCAGCTCCTGGCCCCGCACTTTCGCAGCCTGTTGGCTGTAAATAGGTACCTCTTCTCTTTTTCTGCACTCTAGTGACTTTGTAAATCAACGTGCTGTGTGAGTAACAGCTTCGGTCACTCTGGCTCGTCTTGTCTGCTCTGTTTTCTTCGTTAGCCTCGCAGTCTGGAGACGTTTTTATTTAGCGTTTTGGGTTTCTCAGTGAGGGTATTGATGAACTAGACTACCACATAGTGTGGTCGTTCCACTTGGCGTCCAGTTGTCATTTCTTGAGTAAATGTTTGCCGTGCCAGTACTTCATTTTTGGTCGCCAATACTATTTCCGATCATTCGATGTTTGACCTAAGTTTAAACATGACTGTATTCTGTCGCTCATACTGTTCATTTCTGTCCCTGAATGCTCTCGAGAAGCCCGCACGATTGTTCTGCCGAGTTCGAGTTTGCAGTCGGGCGTCGGCTTAAAGATGTCGAATGATCTTCAGATATCATCCTTCTAGCGTCCAGCTTTCGCGATCTAGAAATTGTTATGACACGGATGACTGAAGTTGTTAAATCTGTCCCCGCAGAAAATAGTGCTTTCCCATGTAAAACGTAGTAGATACTGTGCTTAGTCTGTGACATGCCATGCATATGGAATATGAAAAAGGCGAAGATCACGAGTTGAGCAGGATTTATTGACGTCATACAATTTTGTGACCTCTAACTCATCTGCAAACTGTCATTGTCTGTTAATATAATAAATTAACTGTCCTATTAGAAGGGTGAAGCTTAATAGGTAAATAGGGTGGGAAACATAAGTCCAAAATGTGGGCGCTTAGTGAGGGGTAGAGGAGGGGGCAGGTAATTATCACAGCAAGGCGGTTCAGGTAACAGTGAAAGCCTGTGCAGTGTAATTAAAGGGGAGGGGGGGGGGGCAATGTACGGGGCAGCAGTCCGTCATAGCGTGCGGGGGGGGGGGAAGGGGGAAGGGGGCAAGGGGACTGGGGGGATCGATCGTTACCACGGCAATGTGAGGTTGATCACATGATCCAGCTATTTACAAAGTTCTGGTTTTCCTCTGCGTATTGCAGCAATGATCGTTTGCAGATGAATTAGAGGTCACGAAATTGTATGATGTCAATAAACCTGGCTCAACTCGTGATCTTCGCCTTGTTCAAATTTCTTCCGGGAAAACAATGTTTCATATGGAATATGTTGCGTACTTTATCAGAAGCATCGCTAAACAAACAGGTAAGATGCTATTTGAATGAATGGTTCACTGTATTACAAACTTTCTAACAACTACTTAGACATGCCTTTAAAGCCAAAATAACTGTATATGCGTTATCGGTAGACCGCATCGATGGCTGCTTCAATAAAGGAGATTTTGCGTTTGATCTTCCACATTTATATAAATTAAATCTTCCCTCGTTGGAGCCATGGAAGAAGTTTTTACTTCTTAACATAATTTCGAAAAAAAATCGTGGATTATTTAAATCACTACATGGGAAGCAGCTTTTGACCTTTTTTACCCAATTATAATTAACTCTTTTGAGGCTAATTCATGTTGGTTTCAAAACTTGCATCCTGAGCACGACTTTAAGGTGTTGGGCGTCCCAAAACAACCACATTAAAATTAACGTAATTTTTTTATGGCAGTCGCATACCCTGCAATTTGCCGAGCCCTGAAAGCGCTCGTCATTTTAAGGTACCTGAACTTGAAGTCTTCTTTTTATTTCTTGGGAACAATTTTGAGCAGGGTAAAAGGGGGAGCAGCATAAAATTTTCGACCTCCTGTTGAATTGTCAGCAGCCTCCGCATGTTGGTAGGACAAAAGGCTCAATAAGTCAACCTGAGGCAATCGAAGGGGGCAAATATATGAACAACACGGAATGTCAATTAGGCATACGCATGGACCTGATGCGAGTGAGTTTGCATAACAGCGAAGACATGGTAGGTGGGATTGAGGCTACACTGTATGGGGCAGGATGAGGAGGAGGAAACGGAAAGGGCAAGACATTTCACCGCAGTTTTTTGGTCATAACAGTATGGGATAGATCATAAGACCCATTTGCTTACCCAGATCTCGTTGTCTCCTTCAAATTACCAGCCTATAATAAATATCCCTGTAGGCGAGGAAGTTTTATTCAAGGTTCTGCACAGAGCACATCCAGTAGGTAGATGCTTGATCAGCCATGCGGATAACACACACCCACACACACAGTGTTTCTCAGGCATCCTTGTACTTAGGTGTAATCAGCCTGTGTAGAAAAAAAATTGATAAAGGAGTTATACGCACCTTGAGCATTTGATGCAGATTCACGGAAAACAAGCAGTAGTTTCGTGCAAATCGAAATTGTCTCCCCAAAATTGATTTCGTCAACTGAAGTATGTTCATAAAAATGACATCCCAGGCAATACAAACAAATTCAAACGTTCGTTACAAAAAGCCTGTCACAATATACCGCCCACTCAAAGGTAATTGATCAAACCTAATGAAGCGACGTCTCCGGTGCCTGAATGGATGGGCGTATGCTGTTACTTATCGCCACAACGGTTATTCCGTTTAGCCTAGACACCGGTGGTTTGCTTGTGCACGCCACATCTATGATTTTACACGTCGTTACCGGAGCAATTACAGTTGACCTGTCATCTCATTAAACCGCTAATTCTGTAAATGTATACAATATCATATCGGCAACCTCTCAATGCTCCCCACAAAGTTTGCCTTAAACTGAATTTCGTACACATTTCTCTGCCAAAATATTCTAAGTGCCTGAGCGCAAAATTTCTGTGCAACCTGGTTATTCGCAAAAAGCGTTTATTTATTTGCCCGATAGGTGGCCTGAAAGGTGCTTCCATCGTTTACTGAGACGACCGTCCTCAACTACTTAACATTGTTCAACTGATTTTGTGCAGTGCCAACAGGAATCGAGGAGCAATTAACTACATTATCCTTTCCTAATCTGATTGACCATATATGAATTTACTTACACATATCCCGGGCATACGCCCGTGCTTCGTTTTACCTTATCTGCCTTCTTCATACCGTGGTTACCCTTTATGGATGCCGTCTTTCTTAACTTTGTAGGAAATTAAAGGACTGGATATTTGACAAAGGCTGGATCGCACGCAACATACAACTCTCCAAGAAAGGCATCAAACAGTTGCTGAAACGTGCCTTCAAACAGTGGCGCTTCGATGTGAAGGCAAATGTCTACGCTGAGTGTGAAAGTCGCGGGGTGAGTTTGTTTTAGCTCCCCTTTTCGCACAACGGAGGACCTTGTATAACTGTCGGTGGGCACACACATAGGGCCGCGTTAATCAGGCGAATAGATGACCTCACAAAAATGCCTGCCAACATTGAGCTTGTCAGAGCACTTGTGACGGCCAAGGTCCAAAACTCGCGTTTCGCTGAATTTGTACTGACGTAAGACACGGTTGCTTGAACTTCTTTTCGTTAATAGCAGTCGCTCAGTGCGCCAGATGTGATCTCCGTTTGTTTGAGGGTTAGCCTTTGAATATCTGAAGAAATTAATGTGTGAGCAAAGAGGAAACATCTACTTCAAATACCTATCTATCATGCGTTCACGCTCTAAGGGGCCTATTGAGTTGAAGGATCAGACGTCGGATGAGTAGATCAATGTTACGTTAAAAGATAATCATTATTGGAATGCTTTTAAGACGTCAGCAACGACCGCTGGTCTCCAGTGCCTCTTCGCTCCATCCTCTCCTTACATGACATACCAATCTTTGAGCTGTCAAAGTGATCCTTTGCCACCCAGGCGGACATATAAGTCAGTCGGGTAGTTTACGATGCGGATCAGGCATATAAGGGTAGGGAAAAGCGAAGTTACCCCCGTTATCGACTTTTATTCCCCCGGCTTCGTTGTTGACACTGTTGGTGACACTGCGAGAAATTTGGTAAAGCTGATGATTCGAGGGTTAATAAGGTGTTGTCCTTCTGTCGAGCCAATCTCTCGTTTTACGTAACTTTTCGTGATTGTGTATGGTCTTTTCTAGGTGTTCTTTTAGATACTGGTGATTCACTTATGCGGGGGAATGTAGCGGTACTTCGTTTACAGCCAACTAAGGTCGGTCGCCCACCTGACCATTGACATTACTGAACGTGCCTGTTCTGCTTGCTTTTGAGCTCCAGTCGAACCTGTACACCACAAGCTCCGTGTGTTTTTCTATGGACTGACTGACTGGTGAATGGAGAGTCAAGGTGTAATGGCTCCTTCCTTATGTGACCTATATGACACTTGCATTCCGCGGGATTGGAGTCAGGAGTGGCGGCATGCTTAGAAGCCTCTGACCGCGCTAATAAATCTACGCTGTATCTCGCCTCCGGCCTTCCTGACTTGACCATTAAATCGGACTCGAACGAGCATTCTAATCTCCCTTAGTCTTCCTAGTAATCCTTTTGCAGATCCATTTCTAGTTAGTTCAGGCTTGAACGCTGCCAGGATAACTAGCTAACAGTTGCCAATAAAGTCTAGAATGCTCATCATACCCATGTCAGCCAGTTGGAATAGGAAAGTTATGGTAAGGAGTTCAAAGTGAACCATTCAACATTTATCGACATCCGCTTTGACGCTGAGGGTTACTAGGGTCAGAAGCAGTCGATGTCTTGTCTCGCCTCTTTGCTCCGTGTGTTTTCAGCAAGCTGAAATCCTATTTTTGATCTTATTTTGTTATTTTCTTTTGATAGGACTGTGGCATGTAGGGTTTTATTCTTCGACTCCATAAGCCATCATGATCTCATTGCTCTGCTTCCTTGCTCACTCAGGTATACGACCGAAAAGGCCTCGGAAATTACCCCTATCGCGATGACGCCTTCCTGGTCTACGGCATCTTTGATAGATTTATCGTAAAACTTCTGCGCCTCTTCTACCGTAAGTCTATTTTCCGGTCTTCTTGTCCTTCTCTGAGGTTTTTAAAACTTCGTCAGTCCATCAGTTTGCTGTGTTGCCGCATGTATCTTCCTCGGCAGAGCTAGGACCAATAATCCTAACTCATTGCCGGTTAAAAGGCGCTTAGCTATCAGAAGTTATCATTAAAGTCTGGCTGTATCTAAAACTCACATGCTTGTGCCCCCTAAACCGGTCGCGTGGTAGATGCTCTGGAGCAAAATGGGGGTGAGACCAGGACACGGCAGGCGTTATTCGGGTTGCCTTCCCATGACAAATGTCGAACCCGCGGAGGTGGGGGTAAATGCATTGCCGCACATCACCAGCCGCACGTGGCCTTTACTACACTCCTATACCATGGGATCTGAGTCAGCTATGGTTGGTTGGTTGGTAACTCTTGGTAGGGAGATGGGTATAGCAGACCTTGGCCGCCGGGAGGGCGGTTGACAACGCGACCAAGATGTGTCTGCGGTGGTTTGCTGGCTATTAGCCCTTGTTGGTTTCAGAGCCCCGCCGGGTGGGCCTCAATCCCGGTGGCGGCGATGAGGAGGAGGATGAGTCGGAGCAGCATGGTCGGAAGGGGCTGCTGTCTCATCAAAAACACAGGTGGAGAGGAGGGAAGGTAGATCCACCGTAGGGAGGTTGGGGTAGCAGACCTTGGCTGTCGGGAGGGCGGGTGAGAACGCGACGGAGATGCGTCTGCCGTGGTCAGGTATAGTGGCGGCGGCGGCTCCGACCACACCTCCCACCGATGCCCGATCCCGCCTCCGGTCTCCTTGACTCTGATGGCAGTCAACCTATCTGCTCACCACGGCGGACAAAAACATCGGCTGCCTCTTCGTCCAACTGGCGTTAACAGATGAGATTAGCTGCCGTGCCTCTCCAGACTTGGTGACTGGGTGATTGGAGTGTGACTCGTTTATGATAATCGAGATAGCTCTATTGTAGCACACGTAAAGCCTAACTGCCACTACGCTGGTGACTTGCCGAGCACCGCCGTAATTCCTGTCTTCGTGGTGTCTCTAAAAACTAGTGCTCAACAACTGACAAGGTACATACGCGAGTATGTGTACTTTTGAAGCTTGCTAATACTGTGCAGCTTCGACAGGGGCGCTGTACATACAGACTACTGCGAAACCCACCAATCATTGATGCTCTATTTCTCACGTCTATTGCCGACAGAAGGGGACAATTTGATGGGAATTTTAGGCCGAATATAATCCAAAGTCTCCACTGTCTTTGCCGCCAATACTATATGTCTATACTCCCAGTTGTTGCGGCTGTAAGGGCCTTTGGTGAGACCCAAATCAGAGCGGGAGAGATGATTCCCGCTAGCGGTCAGGTGAAATTTTATCAAAGCGCGTGTCAATATCTTCCTACGTAAAGTGGCAAGACAGCAAGCTCGTGACTCAATGGTTAAAGCGTTTGACTCTGATCAAAAAGGTCGTGAGTTCGAGGCTCGAGTGAGACAGCACTTGGGTCTGGGTATGGCTGGCTCATGACGGCCAACATGCCAGAAATGGCCATTTCAGTCTCGCTGACCATACTATCTGCCTATAAGCCCAGTGATTACTACAGCTGCTCACATAATGCACGGACTGTGTATGTCCGTGCACACCCCTGTGTACACACACATAATTGCAGAGCTTGCGTAAACAGTACCTGCGTCACAGGTGTGAATGCTACATGTACTTCTCAGCCTAGTCACCGGCAGGGTCGGTGCCTGCAGCAGACTTTCATTTGCAGCTGACATCTGACAGGTGCGTCAAGTACCCAGCCTACTTATCGCACTACACAAGCTCTTGATAAGCCCTCCAGTAATCGGCATGCATAATGCACAACAATTATGTCGTGAATCACTAGGGCAGGAACCTGGGCAGGGGTTCTTGACTCACAGAAGGGGTCGCGTTCATGGAAGTATAGTGGGGGGGGAGGTGTTAAGAGCAGCAGCCTTAAGGGACACGCGAACAGGCAGCGAGCCGCGCTGACAACAGGCTATCGATCGGCCTACACACGGTCAACTTCAACTGGCAATCAATCAATCATTTAAAATTTAAGGCCGTGGTCAGGCTAAGACTCCGACAAACCAGCTGTTGGGACACAAGCCAATAATGTCGCTACTCACGCCAGGACAGTATCTGATTGGCCCGATGGATATGGCTGCACACGTGTTTGTTACCTTAAATATGTTGTACTTCTTACGCTAAGATGTTTCTTTTTTGAGCTATTCTTTCCCTGTTCTTCATTAAGGACTCAAAAAAGGCGTAATTAGGTGACATTTCGGCTTTGGTTACATTTACAATTGGAGGGGGCTGTTGAACTAGGATTTGCAAGAAGTGCACAATGCGAACGAAAGGGCGAGGTTCATGTAGTGATTGAGACGTCGGAGGCGCGGTGGCTGGAATAATTTTACCACCTTCTGTTTCGGATCCTCCTGCCAAGCTTCCATTAACGACAGCCATAGAAAGGGGCGAAGGACTCCCAGCGACTCGGTCAGGTGTGAATTCTCGTGAGAGGTGCCAAACACGTGAGCAGCAAGTTGCTTGAGTCATGGTTTCCCAATCCTTATTCAGTTCGCAAGAGCAACGACCTGCCACTTCCTTAATAAACACTGAAACTTGGTATGAATAGAGTACTGCACCACGTAGAGCTAGGGAACACTTCTTCCAGCGATGGTGTTGGCAAGTAAATTTTTCCAGTACCCTACTATTCAATACCACTGATGAACTTGTGGCACTAAATGACATGGATGGGGATAAGCAGGCACTCGTCGTACCAAATGTGACCTCCCATGGCTACGAATACGTTAGCATGTAGTTGAATCGCAAGCGAATGCTAATAATACTGCAGTCATATATAGATTTCATCATATACCATTCTTCACAGCAAAGGTACTAGGTAAAATACCAGATACGCGTTTCGACGAAGTTTTGTCGCTGCATGGGGCAGCTATGAGCGGAGGAAATCAGAAAGCCGGCATTTCAAGTTTTAACTACCTGCCAAAAGACGCATGGAGGGAACGTCAGGAGACCAGTTGCTATGCCTAACCACTCACAGTTCCCGTGCAGCCCCAGCCTATCCGAGACACACTTGTCTGAGTTTATCTAAAAATAGGCTTCATTATGACCAAGCCCTGCGAAACATGATAACCTTCTTGGCTGCTATAAAGAACCTACCTTGCCGTTCGGTCTAGTAAATGCCCTTTTATTGTTTCCAGCCCGCGGACCGGTAGATCTCCTGGAGGATGTCGAGCTGCAGTCCTGGCGGAATGAACTTTCCGATCCCATGGAGGATGGGGGTCTTGGTATTGAGGGCATCCCCTGTGGAAAGGCTCGGGTAAGGCTTCCCTTCTATTCTGCATAAACCATGGTTACTTATTGTACTAAAGTAGAATGTTCAACCGTATACTTTTAAAATGCGTTTAGGTACGCAATGGCATCGTTCGTCCTGTTGGTAAAAACTGCTCCTCCAGCGACAGTATGATCAGCGATACGGGCGCAGATGTCGTCTATGGACTTACGACAATTGAGGAGACAAAGAGCTTTGTTCTCGGGATCATTCACCTGCTGGTTATTGTTGCTGGATCGGCTCTCCGCCTGCCCATGTTCGACGAGTACGGCTTCACGCCCCACTACCCACTAAGCCTTTTTGGGCAACCTCCATTCCGTTGTAAGCATAAGACTTTGTGTAATTACTTCTGATGTCTTCATTTTGTATGACACCTCGAAGACCTCTGTACAAAAATCCCTTAAGGGTTACACTTTATATTCCTGAATCGCACTAATTCCAGACAATTACTTTCATCGCATCCTCTTACTTGTTTAATTCTTTAATCCTAGCTGAGTATGATGAAAGAAGCAGAAGAATGAATGGAAGCAGTGTCAGCGGGATTTCCACATCTTCTGGTCTGGATCGCACAATCGCTGCTCTACCCAATCAGCGCATGACCGTAGAGATGGTTCTCTTTACACGTATCTGTAGCCGTGTTCGTCAATCTGTTCTGGGCAAGTATGACTCCACTTTCATCGTCGATCCGCGCGCGGTACCCCTCCTGGAAGAGTAGGTTTACGCTATTATTGTTATCCTTTTACTGATAATGCCGTTCGTTTATCTTATTATATATCTTCTGATTCTTCTGTTATCTTTTAGTTTCTCCTTTGTCTATCTTTCCACCTAACACTTCCTCCCTTTCCTTCTCGTCCCTTTTCCTGCATCCTTTCCCCTGCATCTCCTCCCTCCCTCCCTCCCTCCCTCACTCTTCTATTCTCCCCCTCTCTTCTTACTTTAGCTCCCTCCCTTCTCCGTTCGGCCCTCGTGCCCCTCTTTGCCTCCTTATCCTACTATTCTTTCGTCCGTTGCTCTATTATACCTTCTATTTTGACGTTCTCGTCGTGTTCTTCCTTTATTCTGTATCTTTTTCCTTTTATTTATTAGGCTTAGTTTCTGCCGTCTCTTCACCTCACTCATCCTCCCTCCCTACCTCCTTCAATCCTCTGCTCCCTTATCATTCTTCTTCTCATCCTTTTAGCCTCCTCTCCTTCCACCGTTCATGCGCTTTACGTCTTCCTCCTGTTAATTTTCCTTCATCGTCTGCTTTATGCTGACATTATCGTGACAGGCTCCTTTTCATATGCTCCCGGCCCGTGTCCACCTTATATTCCGCTCCATCTTTCTGCACGTTCCATTTATTTGTCGGCGCTGGGCCTACTTTTAGTCTTTCCGTTAAATCTCTGCTTAGTTTCGTTTCAAGTTTTCTGACTCTTTCCATAGGTCAGCGGTTGATTCTCCATTTTTTCTGTAATTCGGCATAAGGCCACTACAATTATATGTTTGCAAACTGACCGCTACCCACTTCTTCGTTAATTTTTTCCTTACCGTGCTCTAACCTCACGTTACTTAGAAATCCCTTTTTTCTGATGAAAACCAGAGTATTGTCACCTTTCCATAAACATTTATAATCTGGTGTTTCCAACCAGACAGTCATGTCCAACCCGTGACCCGGATAGTGCATAAGCCCCGATTGGGAGGCAGGGGGTGTTAGGTGTAGTTTCTAATAGCTGGCAATGAGGGGACTAGACGTTCATTTGTGCATCCAAAATTCACATTATCATGTATTATTCTGACTCCCATTCGCTCTCTTGCCATCTACTTGTCTGCTGCCTGTTATCCTTCCTCGTTTTGCCTTATCCTCATTTTCACATACGTAGATTTCAAAAAAATCTGGAGGAAGCCAGTCGACAGGTCGCCGCTCACAACCGTATGCGAGATCTGCACCACAAATACTTCGCCCTTGACCCCCTCGTCATGCCAAATTACCCCGGGATCTGATGTTATTTATGCCTGTTTCACTCTGCCTTCAACCCTGATCAGTGTCAATGCCGTCTTGTCACCGACACCTTTTCCCGCGCGTATCTCGGCTGTGCTACTTACTTTACTTGCCTTGCACTTTTTATGCCTAATACTTGCGCTTTCCGGCAGCGCCTTGTTTTTTCTGCATATTACTTCCTATGCTTATATATATATATATAATCTGCCAACGTTCCTGCATTTCTTCCTATATTCTGCGTCTTATGCCTCATTTTCTTTATGTACGGACATGCACGTTGACTAATCGCACAACCAGTACTTTTGTTTTTCATGCCTGAGCTTCTAATATGGGCTCGGATTTTCATTGTTTTGCGTCTACATTTCTGATCCAACCATTTGCAAATACAGTCATATGTTCACAGGCTTTTGCTGCTTTCTTCCTTGCAAACGCATCGCATTTTTCTGATTGGTTGTTTTTCCGCAACATAGAATGTGTGAATCTTACAACATAGCTTTCTTTTCTCTGACTGCTAATGTTTGGCAAATTAGTCTTTGACTCCTGTCCCACCAATAGCGCAGTCGTTTTATTGCAGGTTCTCACTATACCCAATTTTACTCCACCATAACCGCCTCCCCACTACCACATTAAGTGGTCTAATCGCTTGAGGCTCTTCGAAGGGGTGACAGTATAATCTCTGACCGATGTAATGAAATACTAGCTGAAATTATTAAGTGCGGCTGTCTGAAAAACCGACAGTCTGCAGGCACTGACGCCTTTAGTAGTACACATTCTTTATGCTTATTTTCAATATATTTTGCAGCAGGTATGCTGAAAAATATCCTTTGATATGGTCATCTGATGGCTAGTTATCGATTCTTGTATCCTGAAAGAAAAAGGAATTTTTCGGGTTTGTTTGAGTTTTTGCAATAGCCTCGTATACATCCATATGCTAATGCTCCTCTTGAAGTGTAAAACTCATTTCACATCCTTCGAATTTTCTACACAGCAGATGACTTCTAACCACGATCTGGAGGTATGTGTGTTTTTACCTACACGGGAAGTACACAACCTGTAGACTTCAAATCTTACACGCGAATGCAATGAATAATTGGGCTTAGAAATATTTGGGAATGGGAAAACTTTGCTAAGACTTAGATATACACTTCCATCAAGTATAAGATCTTAAAAAGACGTGATTTTTTATCACGGCCGCTTGACCGTCGATTTCGACGATGCTCCACAACAAACTGATGCAAGGACAGAAGAAGATGCGACCACTGGAAGACGAGTGTTATTTTGCTGACCTTTCGAATTGCGTCGGGTAATGCGCGGACCGGGGTGAAAAATGCACAGATTGCACGGTATTTATATTTCGTAGTGGTCATCCGCGTGCGAACTGTAATTATCCACTTCTGTAGCCTGCGCATGATTCAGACTATGCTCCTATTACCTATGATTAAGGATTCCTAACGGTATAGGAAACGTCAGGAAAATAAAACTCTTGTTCCTGTGGTCGCATCTTCTTCTTCTGAACTACTTCCAGGAACTCGAATATTCACTTCTGATGTAGAGGCGTTGACTTGTGCGTGAATTTGTTTTAAGTTATAGTCGACATGCGCAACACAAGCCACACTCTTCCCACACCCCCTTGAGCCTGACGCCAAGACGCCCTTAAGAATACTGGGGGCGTGATCAAGTACAGGTTGCTGGCGTGGCTGAGGTCCCCCTCCCCCCTCCTCGTGTGTGCCACGCAACCCGAATAAAACCTGCTGTACGCTGATGTTGAACCTGATTCTCAAAGATATATTATAATTTATAAAGGCGTCGAAAGTCAAGGGAAAGAATTCATGCGAGTTTTATCGGGTGTTATTATGGAGAGGATCAAGGCGAATTGCATTTGAGGGCCTGCATCCTATCGCTGCGTGACTTCAGCGAGGGATTTGGTTCACTGGTGAGCCATCATTGGGCGGAGTCTCTCACAACTGTGTCACCCAACAGCAAACGAAACACGTGTCTGGACTTTTGACTAGTACCTGCCTTGCCAGTTTGGTAACTAATTACTTAAGTTTTACTACCTTTGGCAGCGTGCTATCATTACACGAGCATCCTGCAGTAATTCATAGACTTTGGACTTCCTATCCAATTTCGGCCTACGCCTGTAGACGCCTCAATATGAGGATCTGTCTCAAGTTCAAAATTAGTTCCTGAAGGAGATAAAAAGCTATAATGAAACGTAAAGTAACGTAACTCTTTACCCGTCGCATATCCAGCTTATTTTTGTGTGAGTATACGCTGTAACAAAACACTTGTTTCTAGTTACCAAAGCTACCGTAGGTGTCGTAATTCATGTGAGGTTATATTGATAAGTATGCAGCTTAATTGCACGATATTTTGGTCGAGCCAGGAGGTGTACTTTTGAATGCGCATATTTCGGGCCTTCTGCAAAGAGCATACTCCTTCCTAATTTCTTTTTTCTTGTTCTCCTTTAAGGTTCCGGCCGTATGCTAAGACAACTCTTCAGCCTGCTTCCTCCGAAGCTGTCTAAATGGGGAGTAGGAGCAGCGGTGACGGCAACTCCTGTGGCCCCTCTGTCTTCTTTTAGTCTGCCGCCGATCGCCCGGATTTCAATCACCGGGTGAGTCTTGTTTGCTTAAATGTCATGTGCTCTTAACTTCACGAGCGTAGGAGGACCAAGGATCCGGGTATCTGGCATCTGCCTAGTGTTCATGGCCTGCTTGTTAGCGGAGAGCCTTGAGGAGAATCTGTTTATTCAGGCAACTACAGGCCGACTAAACTAAAATGGCCTTGGTTCGGCGCCGCAGCCTACTTGGAGGCATCAAAGAGGAGGGCAACTGAAGACCAGCAAGCTGTTTTTAGACCTTCGGTCTGTGGTCTCTGTCGCTGGAGAAGAGAATGGGTAGAGCTTTCCAGATCCACTGCCGCAAATAGTCACGTGTGGAGAAGTACAATCCGGGACATAATCGAAACTGGGTAGATCAGGCGTTATCGCAGCCCCACCAAGTATAAGTTAGCTTACTTGGCTACATGCGCATAAGCCACCATGAAACTCGCTGTTCTTACGACAAGCCATACCTACCTCGCATATCCGACACAACCGCCATCTCCAGCACTACCGACTGCTCCACCTTCAACGTCGCTACCATTAACAAAACCTTTCAAAGCGTGTTCTATAGTGTCACCTAGTGCCTAATCAGCTCGTGTGTGAAATAGGCATATGGGTATCGCAACTTTGTCAGCCACTGTGCCAGTTAACTGACAGGCTTTGACACTAGACTGGTGCTCATCTCCACGGCAAATCAGCGTCGTCATCAATAATAACAAATCGGAAGCACTTTGAGGCTATAACGAGGCGTCAAATGTGGTAGTTTTGACGGCATCCAACCGATGACATAAAGCGTCTGACTACGGCGGCCCTTCTAAATGGCTGCTTAAGCATACCCGCACTGCCCTTTTTCTGTGAAATCTGGTGCTGTCCTGACGGACTGTTGGTTGATTGGTAGCCCTTGTTGGATCAGGGTTCCCCGCCGGAGTCCAAACTGGGTGCAGTTGAGATACGGAGAAAAGCCGCGACCTCAGTCAAAAGTCCACGGGGAGGAGTAGGGTGCCTGGCCGGGAACTGCAGGCGAAGAGATGCCGGCAGTCCATGCGGCGAGGCGCCGCAGTCAGAACAGCTATCGGGTTTAGACGGCTCGAGTCGGTGTTGGTACTGGCGAAGGAACATGCAGTGACCACTGCGTAGCTGCGCCAGGGTACAGCGAGTCACCCTTGGGAGCTGTCGCTCCGCAACCGCAATCGGAGGTGGATAGTCACCCAAAAGGAACGGGGGGGGGCGAGGGTGATAGCTGAATTTTGCGTCTGCAGCAATTCTCTGATGAAGGCGCCGGAAGCCCGTCTTGATGGCAGAGCCATCAGCGGGTAGATCCGAGAGAGACGAGGCGACAGCTGCTTTGTGGAGAGCTCGAATAGACGGCCGATCGTTACGGCTAGGCTCAGGACTGTTCAGGCCCTTCGGCGGCGCGCCTGATCTCGTCTCCAGTCCTTTGGCCTCTTCTAATGACCGATTCCAAGCAAGTTAAGGAAGGCTGAGTGCCCCTGAGGCTGCAAAAGTCTGCTATTTCTATACGTTAACTCATGTAATTTTTCGGTGCCACGCACATTCCCTTGAATACACAATTGTCATATTCATTTCACCTGAGACATCCTCAGGGAAAAGGGACTTCTCCTGCGGGCAAAGTAATGGAATTGGTGAATTTATAACAAGGTATCCTGCAGAAGGTAGTTTGGGTTTGGTAAGACCACGTTGGGGTGATGTTCAAAATCTCGGAGCGTAACCATTCGTCGCAAATTACCTTGAAACACTATTCACGACCGCATTGCCGACAGGCTTTGGCGTACGAAAACACGACGACAGAGATTTTCCACTGATCCCTCTTCATCTACCCCTTCGGGATGCTGACTCCTTACTGAAACTGATGCAGAATTAAACATTTCGTCTGTACCACGAGCGTGTGCAATTTACGACCGACAGGACCGAAATATGGCAACTCGCCAGTGCAGCCTGTCACCTCTCTCGTCCGTCTAGACTTCCTTTGAAATATCCTCCCTTACTTTAAAAAAATCAACTGTAGAACGTGTACCCTTAAATCAACCCAAGGACCAACTTTTGCTTACTTCTTCTGACCATTCAGTTCTTTCCAATCCAAAAGCTGCTCCTTACCTTGTAATTTGTAGGTTCACAGTGAATCTTTTGGGAGTAGCGCCATCTCGTGGCATAAAAAGCAAGGAAGTGAAACTTTACTGGACCGAGGATGGAGTCCGTGATCCACCTCTTCAGGACGCTGTGGATCGCTTTAAGCGACTGCGCTGGGGCGCTTTCATTCACCCTCGCGCTGGGCGTCGAAAGCACCTCTACCGGTTAGTAAGACTTACTTTCTAGGTATTTTGCCTCCTCCGCCTCCTATTCCTCCTTTTTCTCCTCGTCATCTTCCTTTTACTCCTCCTTCTCCTCCTTCTCCTTCTCCTCCTCCTCGTCATCCTTCTCCTCCTCCTCCTCCTCCTCCTCCTCCTCCTTCTTCCGTTTCCCCCTCTTCTTCTTCTTCTTCTTCTTCTTCTTCTTCTTCTTCTCCTCCTCTCCCTCTTCCTCCTCCTCTTCTTCTTCTTCTTCTTCTTCTTCTTCTTCTTCTATTCCTGGTCCACCAGACTGCTGCGAAATTCTCTGAAACTTTCGGGAATCAGTAGCATGCAGTCATTGACTCATTTATTCTGCCTACTACATAGGTAGTTAAACAACAACTCATGCAGTAAGTCTATCAGCCCCACGAAGAGCGATCCTTGCAAACAGTGTAAAGCAGAAGTGGTCAAGTGAGATTCCGAGTCCGGCATTCTTTTCCATCAACACCCTCTACCCGTAGCAGCTAAGAGCGAGTGTCTTACAGGTCTCCTTAGAGTGTTGGAAATAAAGTAAAACCTGGCAGTGACTTCCAATGGGTGGTGAGATTTGCCTTCAAAAAACTGCTCGACAAACTAGCCTATTTGCATTCGTTACCTTCTTTTCGTAGGGGTTGTTGGGGTTGCTGAGTGACTGTTGGAGAGCGTTAAAGTTAGGCTGGGGTTACGCATATGATTGTGTTTGTTGTCAGGTTTATACTTGGGTGTTGCATTAGGATTATAGTTTGTTTTAGGCTATACACAGCAAGCCTCCGAAGTCATGCAACGTATGGACATTTGCTAAAGGTTGATACTCACTCACTAATCGACATTGAGTAGGGTTATAATACTGATTGTTGTTTATCCTATTCTCAAGTCATTTAAGTCATGGCAGGATGTCAGCTTTTTAATGAGTTTTAGTCTGACCGCTAACAAAACCTATGTACTGTAAAAAGTGGCTACTTAAGTAGTATGCATTTTTATAATCGATTTTGACTGCCTTTATAAATTCAAATATATTTAGGGGGAACAAACACGAAAAAATCTTCCTTGTACTCGTTTGGTAGCAAATGACACCTCCTTTAAATGTCAAACTTAAAAAAGGATATCCTTCGGCTTTAGAAACATTTCTAATTGTGAGTTTTTTACGATTATGAGGTGTTCGTTTATAATAAATCGTATCCGTCACTTTATTAACACTGTCTATAGTGTATACAGTATGATCCACATCTATTGCAATTTTTATGAGAACTATGTGACTTCTTCCTCAAACCGTATATAAAACGTAGTTTGTCTTAAGCAGGATGTACAAAACACGCAGTGTGTAAACTTTGTATTCAAGTGTAGGAGTTGGTAGGCTTTAAAATTATTCGGCAATTTAGACACCTTTATTAAGTTTTAAATTTAAAGAAGGCGTAATTTGCTACCAAATGAGTACAAGAAAAAAGTTTTCCTGTTGATTTTCATAAAATACATTTGTATCTATAAAGACGGTCAAACTCAATGATAAAAATGCATATCACTGAAGGAACCCTTTTAATAGTATATTCTTTTTGCTAGCGGTTATAAAGAAGCTCGTTAAAAAGTCGGCATCTTATCGTGACTGAAATGATCTGAGAATAAGCTACACGATAATCAGTGTTACAACCTTACTCAATGCCGATCAGCGAATGAGTGTCAATCTTTCGCGAATGTCGGTATGTGGCATGGATTGGGACCCGTATCATTTTTATGGCAAGGTTAATCCCTATTCTTATCACCGCCTTCATTCTCATCCTAATCTCGATGACAGTTGTACCTTCGTTGCAAGTATGTTCACCATGTACGCCACAGGTCAGATGCATACCACAGCAGGTGCTGACTGTGTGCCCCATTTATCATAAGCAACTATGAGTAGCATTTAGTCCCTTAAAATCTATGAAGCCTATGCAGATATTAGGGTATTGCAAAGGAGTTAAGGCTAAGCCGGTTAAACCCTGATCACTGTGATCTTCCATGCCCGGTTCCTTAGAAGAAGATAGAAATAGTGGAAGCCAAGGTAGAAAGAGATTATATGCTGTACAGAATAAGTAGGAAAAGAATTAATAGAAGACTTGACTCGGCCTGGAGTGGAGTTCGACCATGAGGAGCGAGAGGGAGGGAGAGCGCCGCAGCCTCGCGTCCGCTGCGCACCGGGGCGAAAGGCCGAGTGAGTTTCGCCTTGCCTGGGCTTAGTGTGAAGTGTGTTTCTGCCAGCGCTGACAAAATCTCGGCGCATATCAGTAATCAGCGGTACGCAAAATCGATTAACTGATTGAGTGGCTTGACTGCCAATTCAAGCTTCGTAGATCAGTCATCACAAGTGGCGAGGCAAGTTAAATGCGGACCAGTAATCAGCGATGCGCCAAAAATCTATTCACTGGCCACGTTGACGGAGCAGGCAGCGCTGGGGGGGGGGGGGCGGAGGGCAGGCTCCTATACGGGTTTACTAAGATGGGCCCCGGCAGCATGCGAACGGGTGAACGAGCTGCAAGCGCTTAGTACATTCGTGTTAATTGTCAGTCATGGAATCTCACACTTTGCTTGTTTTCAAGAGAGGGAGAATGTGCCGCTTTTTCTAAAGTGAAACTATACCTTTTGAATTCGGCCGAGTGGCACATAATTGCGAAATGAGAGCGCGCAAGTCATTCAAAAGAGCTCACCTGTTGCAGTTTGTTCTTCTTGAACCTTCTTAATTGAAACTTTTGAGGTATTTTTGTGGGGCTGCAATTTTGTGTCTACTCTGCCTTCTCCCTCATACAGAAAAAATCCCTGGGTTGTGGCCAAGAAGGACGAACACATCCTGACCAATAGGGCCACTTCTTTCCTGGTGAACAATTTAGTGAGCCGCTACTGGCGTCGACCTCAGTGCTATCCTCAGGACATCTACGAGCCCTATCATAAGCGCACGGGCGTGCCCTGGGACTATGAACTCCACAAAAAACGTTTCTACCCCTAACTTCTAACTCTTCCCCCCCTATTTCATTAATAAATTAGCCCCGTTTTTCAGGCTGTTTTATCACCTTATCCGCATCCAAACCTCAAGGCGAGACGATGGGCCTCCCAACACAGCCACTCGGTATAGAGTAATAATTCGACCATCGAAATCGGTGATGTCCACCATATGCCCATAAGCAGGGATAGTGACTGTAGTCAGGTATAGTGAAAGTAGATGCGCCGCCATCCACCCTGTTCTAAACCCTTTCCCCCTCAAACCGGTGACAAGAAAGAGTCGTGATGACCGAGCAGGAATCAGGCATAAGCCGCTTTCTCCAATGCAGGTCAGAAACACCGCAGAACTTAGTCTCTAGTGACGGTAGCTTTTTGCGCTGATACTATTGCGCTACCTAACCTCGGGTGTACAGAAAGACTCAAGGAGACCGAATCTAATATTGCTAATACTTTAGGCAGATAATATTGATAACAAAGACAAAGAAGACTGGAATGGCCATTTCTGGCTTACTAGTCGTCCTCAGCCAGTCATACCCAGACCCAAATCGGGTCCCACTGGGGTCTCGAACTCGCGACCTCTTTGATCAGAGTCAAACGACGTAATCATTGCCTGGTTAGGTCACTCATTGATGAATGTTCAAGGTGATATAATGAACATTCCAACACAGCAATTTGACATGCAAACTGGCGAACTGACTGCGAACTGGCAACTGCAGTCTATACGGACCGTTTGTAAAGTGATCGGAAATGAGCTTAATCACTTGATCGAAATTTCCATTCTAGACATTGCCTTCAATTTCCTGCATTCTGGGTGAAGGACAAACCTACCTCCAGAAGGTCCTTGCCAAATACTACTTGTGCACCTTTTTCCAAAATAATGCACTGGCAATGGCTAGGCTGGTAGCTTAAAAGAAGCGAACTGTTGTCGTTAGACTGCAGCTTTTATTAAACTTAAGAAAACGATATACGGGAGCAGCAAAACAGGTGACGCGTACACACATGGAAAGCAAGAAGTCAATCACATCTGAGACGGTGTTTAAGAGGAAGTGGGTGTTCTATGTCCTTCTGAGGGCAATGCGCAAAAGTGTCTCCTGAGTCCCCTCTTGCCCTAATAGCATTGCACGCGTTAGCGTATTACGTGAGCACGCGCTTCACGTGTGCTAGGTTGTCATTGGCTGGAATAATTACGTAATCGGTAGGCGATTGGCTTATCGATTTTCGCATGCTATCGCGAGCGGCGGAGGCGCTATTTGGGTGGTTGATTGTAAAACTTTGGCAACTTACTTCTCCAATGAGCCTTCAGCAAAGGCGGTGTGCGTAATGGTTGAAGCGCAATGTATATGTTTCCTACTGCGTACAAAAGCCCACACATTACGCAATACCTCAGCTGAAATCCAACGCCGATCAGCTTTATAGTGTAAAAGGTAAAATGGGTTAATGTTTTTCATTATACGTCTTAACGTACGATGTTAAGAGGCAGTCTGGTCCTTGCAACAGTAAATTTTCACTGAAAGTCGTACTATTCATCCTGTCTTACGATCCTTCTCTTAGTTAGGTGGATCCTCTTAGGTGGCTTATTAAAGATTATTCTTAAACTGGCCAATAATCCATTGACATTGGTAGGAAAATGCACCCGTTCTGTGTTTAGTATATCCGAGGTCCAGGCCGCCAGACGGTTGTCTTGGTAGTGTCTAAGGTGTTTTGGTTCAGTCTTTTGGTCTACAAGGTACATTTTCAGCAGGTTTCTTCATCAGACCAATACATTTGCAGGCATTATGAAAATTGGACACTTGGACAGGGTTAATAAGTGTCTCGTGATTACAAGTCCTCGTTTTACGCTACATGTATGGTACTGTAGGCGCGTAGAGGTCCTTGTGCTCGGATAGTTGGAAGGGGAGGGGGGAAGTTGGCTTAGGCTGTGGGCAGTGGGCACGAAGCGAATAACTCTCACTAGGAGGGGGGAAGAGCGATGTGCGATCGTCAACTCTCGTCGGGGTCGGCCGTATCCATGTGCGTTTACTCTTTCAGTTGCTCCCGTGATGCAGGATACATCGGCCGAACAGCGAGATGCCTGAAAAAGAGAGAATGGATCGCATACCGGCATAATTGAGTAAAGGTGAAACTATATCAATCTTGAGTTCTATTCTCGCACACCTGGTGGATACTAATGAAGCCTTTCAGTTTGTCTGCCGGACACTAGCTTACTTTTCCTAGGGTCTACGCCAGCGGTTGCTTGCAACAGCGGAAGTAGTGGCTATGCGGCTAGCGAATCCAGTGTTGTTTTATCATAAGACGCTGACACAAACCCTTTTACTTCCGTCGCCGACCCAGATGCCAGGTGGCGATCGCACATCGCCATCACGCCCTAGTGACAGGCGTCTGCTCCGTGCAAATGACAGCGATTATCACTTCATGTACCTGACCCCTGCCCAATGCCCACAACCTAACACAATTTCCTTTTTCCCTCCTGCTAACTGCGGGGAAATCTACACGGTGACCTCACCATGCAGACTGCGTAAAAATGACGAGTTATAGTTAAAGTACGCTTATTAATCCTGTCAAATTTTCATTATCTCTGCAAATAAACTGGTTTAATGAAGAGTTGATAAAAATACATGTTTGCCAACTCGACTTATGGATATGGTTGCAAGGTTGCTTAGCCTCGTTCTTCTGAGCTACTAACCCGGTGCGCATTACACTGTGTGTGGAGATCCTATCCGGGTGTTCTGCGCTAGCCCTGGATGACCTGACCCGTTTATTTTTCATTGAGTTCACTTCCGTCTTGCTGTTTTTGTGCCGTGACAAGTTATGCTCCTTAAACGGAGAAATACGGTGTGCCGGCAGCGGTGTCAAGTTTCATTTCAGACATAGGGTTAGTGATCTCAACTGGACTGACGATGTCACTTGGCTAGGGTGGCAGCTTAAGAAGTGGAGGATCGTCATAAGAATATAGATTGTTTCTCAACTATTGAGAAAAGGAGTTAAGGGGGAGCAACATACCAGGTGGGCCGTATAAATATGGAACACAAGAGACATTAATCACATCGAAAGCTGTGCGTACGAGGAAGATTGTGTGATATGGCGCTCTGTCCGTGATGCCCTAAATTGACTTCCGTGTTCCCTTGAGGTTGACGGGCAATCCCTGGCCACACGTTTGTTCAAAACACCTGCGCCGCAGCTGACAGACGTAATGACTGAAGTTGCATGATTATTCGTCCTCCTGAGTACAAAAGCTCTCCTCCTAATTGCAAATCACGCGATGCATCGTCTGAAATCGAAGGCCAACCGCCATAAAGGAAAAATTGTGCCCCTACACTGTCGAGATGCAGCCTAGTCCTTGGAACAGAAAAGTTGCATTGAAAGTTGTAGTTTTCATTCTGTCCTGAGAGCCACATTCTAGTAAAATGGGCTCTCATCGGTAGATTATCGAAGGTCACGATTTCTCTGACCAAAAAGCCATTGAACCCGATAGCATAAGGGATTAGGTTCGTGTTTATTATATCCGAGGCCAAGGCCGCCAGACGGTCGTCTTGGTAATGACTATTGCATTTTGGTACAGTCTTCTGGCCTACAAAGTAATTATTCCCGACAATGAGTGAAATCGCTTTCTGGTTATAGTGAAATGGCGGGTTTAACATCTCAAGTTTTCTATCAGGCCCTGCATTTGACTGGGCCGGTGAGTGGACTTACTATGCAAAATGATATTTAAGTTAGTCTGACGTTAAAATTGTGTTGATTTGTCAATGTGTAGAGGATAGTTAACTGAGCTTTTATTTCATGCTTGCGCATGTAACTAAATAAGCATGCAGCTACATTTCACTTGGAGGTGAGAACTTGAGAGGTCACCCAGTCAAATTATGTATGACTTGGACCAGGTTGGGCACTCGGAAGTTCTTTGTCTCCAACAGATTGGTCGAAACCTTGAATGTTCTGCTTCGGGCTGTTGTGACTTCGTCATCCTTAGAGGTACTTATGCAGAAGTTTAATCAATAGGGTGAGTGGGTGCGTAGTATAAACATCGGTTTGGATGGAGTCCACCATGTGCTAAAGACGAGAGATGGTAATGGAGCTAAATGACAAAACCAAAGTCGAGATGACTGAAGCAGGCTTCAAGCCGAAGCCGCTTTCACCAGATGCAGCGTGAAACACCGCCTCACTTAGCCTTTAGTGACAGTAGACTTTGCGCGGGTACTACAGCACTGTCTCCCCTCACTCACCTTTATTAGGTGTCTGGTCAGACGTAAGTAAGCCAGAACTGGTATTGCTATTGTCAATATTGTTACTTCAAATACTCCTTACTAAGGTGTGACTGAGTGATAGTATAGGCTGTCACTATAACTGAATATTTTGTAAGTCTGAAGAGACACTTACTTAAGTCAGCACTGGGTTCATATCCCCTCGATCTCGACCAGAAGTCTAGATGTACCGGTGCTGGCACAGACGCCACCATTTGTTAGAATGCGCTATACAGTACCCCCAACGGATGTCGCCCTTGCGCTCACCTAAACAGCGTAAGGCTGTTTTAATGCTACTTGCTATATGTCAGTAACATGATGATATAATATTTTACTGTAAATTATTAATCGCCAACGCTTTCTTACCATCATAATCAGGCGAATGTCTTTATGTTCTGTCTTATGCAATCTTATTGCACTAACTAACGTTTGCATGTTTGCTTACAATATTTATAGCTTCCAACGGCTAAAAATAAATACGTGTAGGGGTTTAATTGGCTGGGGGCCGTCTGCAGACCCCGTAACCTGCGCGTAGAGGTACAGAGCACACAAACATTAACCGGCCTGTTTACTCTGGTCAGCTTGATTATGCAGGGCCTTCTGTAAGCTCCTTTTTACAGTAAACTGTCCAACCTCTTCGGTCTTACTGACGTCTGACTTGGGGAAACTTCTGCGGTCGAAGATTACTCTTTTCGACACTGGTGTGTGGTTAAGGACGCGATTGACATTCGGAATATCTCAACCGATACAGTGTTATAAGAAGGACACGTCCTACCTGCGGCGGTCATTATACTAAATACTTATAGGTTTTTAAGCGGAAGGTGGATTGATATAATATTGCACTCTATAACACCACGCGGCCGATGTTCTCTTGACATCCGTGTAACTAACTTAGTATTATTATTCTCACTTCTGATATCTTTTCATAAAAAGGCCGGCTAAGCCACTGCGTCATAGTTTTGCGCTTAGCTAATTCATTCCTCACGATCCGTTGACAGGTAGTCTTTAGTTGTTTCAAATAATGTTATATATGTATGACGAAAAACCGGTAATTCCTAGTTAATAAACTGCATTTAATAGACCGTTCAGGAGGTGAATATTGAATCTTACCTGGGTGCCCATAGCATAGTAAAGTAAAATCCCCTTTTTCAGAACGTAAAACCCCAAACATATGAATGCAAGAATACTTACTTGGACAGGCGAATGTTAAATAGCAACAGATTGAGAAGAGAAGAAAGCCTTCTACTTGAATTGAGTTCCCTTGCATCTCGGTTTGATTCTTCCACAGACTGCAGATAACCAAAACTTATGAACGACTACTCGAAATATGAATAAGGACAGAATAATTATGATACTTATATAGTAAATTCAGATGTGGGTCATATAGAGCTACATGAAAGGTCAGTTGAAGCAGCCTGGGATGTAGAAAAACGGGGTAATAAATTTACCTTAACCGCGCTTGAGATGCAAAAAAACAATTATGTTTAATAAAAATTCTTTACAGTCCAATGGCGTATAGTAGTCGCGGATGATCAGGAGATCATAGGATCCTGCGATTGACGGAACAGCAATGTACTTGATCTTAGCTTTTCCCTGCGAAAATCGGTTTGCCAGCAGAGACAAGAAATTTAAAGTTGGCTTTACTTTCTCCACGCACATTGACAGCGTATGTTAATACGGACTAGAACGCACTGAGATTGTAACAGAAAGCCCTTCAAGTGAAGTGCAAAATAGTTAAACACTGAAAATTTGTGTGTAGACTTTTCATTAAACAGCTTAAATGTAAGGCGTATGCGTAATAAGCCAGGTGGCAAAAGTAAACACAGAATACAAAAGAGCAACTTCTTCATTTATGGAGTTCCTGACCTTAACTTAACCAGCGAGAAAGAATGAACAGTGAAAATGTCACCTCTCTGATTCTAACCAATGGACTAACCAATAATGAGTCGCACACAGTTACCTGCGTCACACGAAAATGAGAAGTAGATGCAGAAATCAGGCAAACGAGCGACTATGAGTAGGCAAGTAGAAACGTCCCCTGATACATCGCACAACAAACGAGCCCAAATAAACCAAACTAGAGCGTTCAACTGAATGTTATACCCTCCCAAAAAGCTGATTACATTCTGCGGTACGACAAGATATTCGACAAAACAGGTACACGCAAAATGACATGCGATGAGTAGAAGACAAACGAGAACAATCAGAGGTTAATAGGGACACATCTGCGAAACTGATCAGCCGGGTCAAAATCAAAAGGTAATTGATACGTTGAAAGCTGAACAGGTAGATTTTTCAATCTTCGACCCATAAAGGCGAAGACGCCAAGGCGGATTTTGGTGATGAGTATATCTGTTGTTGCCTACTTCCTGTAATACGTTCGCAAAGAACGCGCCCTCGGCAGTAATTCAAGACCTTTATGGTGTTTTAGCGCGCTGGAGAACAAATATGTAAAAACGCAACGAGTACTGGTCTGCCTAGCGGATTTTTAACATAACTACTTGAGAAGTAGAAGATGACTCAATCGCTGGGACAACACATTTGTTCAGCTGAAGTTTCGAAATCCCTCGCAGATTCATCATCAGAGACATACTCACAGAACAGTGACAGAAACAGTTTGTGTGTGCACAGGGTTTCGCCATAAAATGTGCAGAAAAAATCAACAATCCCTCACTCAGACTCAGATCTGTGACCGCGAATGTGAATTGCGGAATCGCGTCGAGCAATTTCACTTCACGCGTTCTCCCAGAAGTGAAATACATAACTCAAAGAGCATCTACCGGTTATCCTACTCTTGATGCTCGGTATGCTTAGGACGTTGAAGTAGAATTCTTCATTTCTAAACGTAATGCAGACTTTCTGCAATTACTCAAGTAAAATTGTTAGGCTGAGTTCGTGAAAAACGAGGACCTTACCAATAAATCTGCCCTAAACTGGCAGGCACATCAAAAATAAATCACCGCAATATAACATAATTTGTAAGTCTAATAGCCTCATTGCAAAATCTTTGAATTCAGGAGGTTGTCTTCTTCTGCCTGACAAAAGATTTTTCGTGACTTCGCCGCCCTCCCTAAATCCTATAGTTTGCTTTGGGTAAACACTTCAAACGTCAGCAATACGCATTAGTATTGTCAGTTTTCACCAAACACAGCTGCAGATTTCTTATAAAGTGATCAGATGAGTGCTAGAAAACAGCTAAGAAGGGATAGATGCGATCGGTGTAGTAGTATTTTAATCAACCTGACGTTTCGAATTCTCACTCAAATCTGACATCCAAGACAGGAAATGGTAAGGGTATTCGCAGCACAACGATCGGCGGTCTTAATTTTTTTGTGATTATGACTTGATAGCACGAGCCTGAGCCGCTAGTGGGCCCAATTTATCATCCGATTCTAATTAGGGTGTGATACTTATTCGGTAATTTGGCTCGCTTTGACTTACCCCCTAACCACACAAATTGCCAGCATGCGCTATGAAAATGGGAGGATATTCCGCTTGTTTATGGACGGTGGGTCTGTAGAAAATGGCTGAAGTAGCTAGCGGCTCTCACAGTGCAACTCAATAATACCATCAGGACCCATCGAGTAAGCCACAATCTGAGAGTTGGCGGTTTTCATTCTCCACACTTACCGCGACCTCGTCACCGCTGCTTGTTCGCTTAGGGGTGTTTGCAGATTTATGCCAATAAGAATCGGAAACGTCGGGTAAATAAGTTTTTTTGTTTCACTGATCGTAGCTTCTTCTCTTTGTGAACCATTAATATACGGACTCCATCTAAATGCCAGCTCCAACCGACCGAGTAGTCCACTGTCTCACCCGGATAAGCGTGCTTATGTAACACTCCTCTGCTATCGATATGATTATGAAATAGAACAAGAGAGAGTGAGGAATGACTTGCTTAACGCAAACCGAACGCCAATTGCTTTCTTAACAGAAGCAGATTAGTGAGAGGGAGGAAGAAGGAAGGGTTGGCAATGAAAGAAAGTAATCGCCACCCTAAAACTTTTGCAAACGCGTAGTGCATGAGAAAATTAAGTTTGCCAAAATCTAAAGGTCCACATTCCCCCTCACATGCCACACCTATCGCAACAGGATTCCCGTCACTCTAGCCTTCCCTCGCGCCTCCATCCATTTTCCATGCAACCTATGCCCCAAAACCTCTGGCACAACCATCCCGGCCCTCACTTTTCATTTGTTCGCACAATGAACAAGCGTTACTCAACTGACAATTTACGACTAAGAGGACCTTATTTCTTTTTATTACTGTAAATCGCGGAAGCGATGAGCGAAATGACAGAGCATAATACTCATAAATATCTACGTATTTTGTAAAAGCAGGATGTTTACCTACAGTTCTACTGTTCAGGTTCGTTTTGTGGCTGGGTTTATGTTGCTTTCATCCTGGCCGGCACTTCCAACTTCGTTTCCGCTTCTTCAGGGTTTCAGCACTGGCGCTTTGGTTTCACTCGGAAGACTGACAGAGGTGAAATCACAAATTGTCAACGCCATTAGATGGTCGGTTCATAAGTCGGGTGCTCAGTATCATTTTCAAGTACCTACCATTTAACAGTTGACGTAGAATTACGTCAACTGCACTGAAATCATCATTACGCGGCGGCATATTTATCCGCAGTTGAAGAGGTTTTTCTCTCTGAACATCTAGGGCGAGGTCGGCGCTCATGCTGAAAACGCATGTTTACGAAATCGACGTTTCCTTAAAACCTATAATATTTGAGTGAAATTTTACTTGCCAGCAGTTACTTCAATTACCCTAGTCATTCTCATAGTTGCTCCTTCAATAAGTCTTGCCTTTAATGATGTTATAAGGCACTTGGTCGAGCCGTTAGTCATGCTCTTTCTAGTTGGCCTTTTATGTGACTCAGCGGCTTCAATAGGATGACGTAAATAGGGAGTATTAAAGCATGACTTTTAGTCTTGTGAAGCAGAAATGTACCCGTGAAGGATTTATTATATGAAAAAACAGCAAGTCAGTTCAATGGGCATGGGCACGTAATCACGAATTCTTATTTTGACTTGCATGATGATCGAAGTTTCATTTGAACTGACGCACAGAGTGATACTTATACCGGGAAAATTTCTGGGCAACAACAGCATCCACCACTCATTAGTTATAGGGAAGTTGACTTGTATTTGCTACCAGAATGAGTGCCTCCTCTCCAGATGGATGTGTCCTGATTATTATTCTAACCGGTACATGTTCAATTTACTCTCTGGAAAGACAGTGAGCAAAACTAGAAGTATCCGTAACATTTATTTTGGTCATAAATGGAGTTACTGAGTAGTTCACCTGTCAGTTCAGCGTGAAATTCTCCGTCAGCTTGTCTTCTTTTCCTGGAAGGGCTATGACCTATATACCTCGCATAGGTAGGTGTCACAAAAACATTTCAGGGGTCTGAGGAAAATAACAGGGTGGATAAAGAACATAAATGGCATCTCGTTTCCGTAAATACGTCTTTAATCCCTTTACCATTTTTTTGCAAAGGTGGGTAAGTAATAAAGCTTCGATGAAAAATACACAGTTTTGTCCTTGGTGAATAATTCATCCGGGTAAAATAAACAGGTCGTCGGTTAAACCGACATTCGATGGTCATACTCAATCAAAAAGGCCCTGAATTTTGAATGAAGCAAAAACACTGGACACTGTTAATTGTATCTACCCTCTTTTCAGTGACGACAGTCAGAATATTCGAACACCCTGCGGATGTCATCTAAACGAGAGAAGTTTAATAAATATAAAGCTCAAGCAGAATTCCCACGAGCTTATAACTCGAAAATGCCACTTAGAACAGACTCCCATTGACGGAGATCTCAGGTGTTCTGAGATAAACTTGAGTTTGATTCGACAAAATAGGCTCACTAATCAGGGCTTACCCAAACGAATATGGTAACATCTCTCGTCATGGCTGAGACAAAGTGAAGACAGAAATATCAACGGGGCCACTCGTGCCCTAATGGCTGAGTCCTGACATCGTGTGGAAGCCAACGCAACCTTCAAGTTGATCTATGAGGTCGTACAACACTATCCAAAGTCCTTGAGGCAGCGTTCACTAGCAAATGAAGTAGCCGCCACTATTCAATCCCAGAAGCCGATTTTTTTGCGCGCAAAAGAACATCTTGCGAGCTTAAAGCTGGGTTTTGCCCATGGTTACATTATTGCCTGTATTTGTCGCGCTTTCTCCCTCCCGTTCTCCAGCCGCATATTATCCACCTTCAACCCTCATCCCCTACTCCCAGGACTAAGTGGTCTCTGTCGAGAACCAAGGCAGGGCGTGGCAGATGAATTGTGTGAGAAGTCAACTGCACCTTCATCAACGAATACAGTAAGATTGCTTGCGCAGCCCATTCAAGCTGACCCCTTTTACCAAATTTTGCTGCTTAGAACGGCGAGCTCGGTCACCAAAGGTGAGTCATACCAACAGATGGCGGTTTAGTTGGGAAGAGATGAAGGAGCATGCTGGACAAGCCGGGTAGATGACATCAATGTACTTCAGCATAAAAAGATTGCTTGCTATTGAAGAAAAGATAACTGTTCAGCGAGTTGTGAAATCTCAACCTTCAGTTGGAAGGGAGGAGACACATGAGGAACTGCAGGAGTTTTGAGTGCGGTGAGTGTTGGTTTGAGAAAGCTGAGCATCTTCTCCAGCCGTTAGGCCATTTCGCTGAGAAGTGTGGCAATAAGATAGGCAGACGCAGGCAGCTGGATGCGCTAAATTTCCGTTCATTATCATCATATGACTAAATTGTCGAATCGGACGAAGAATATGTTCGTACGAGGAAACATACTGTCGCATTTGATAGTGGTGACAAAAGGAAGGCTTCAGAAATTATAAGTCAGGAAGTACTGATAAAGCATTTCCCATGTAATGCCTGAGATCCTAACAAAGAAATACGAGCGTAATGATATCTTTTGATTACAATTCTGTGCAGGTGCATCTGCTCCTGTGGAGCAGGATACATTGGCCGAAATACGAGGCGCCTGAAAAAGAGATTTAGTGAACATCTACCGGCCTGGTTAAGAAAAAATGGAAGTAAATATATCCCGACCTAAATCCTCAAACACCTTGTCAATACGAACAACGAGTTGACACTTATAAAGCCTTTCAGGTTGTCTTCCGGACAGCAGCTAACTTTTCCAAAAGCCTACGCCAAAGAGTGCTCCAATAGCTGAAGCAGTAGCTATACGGCTAGCAAATCCAATGCTGCGTGGTAAGAAGACACTGACACAAGCCCTTACACTTTCATGGCCGACACCGACGCCAGTTGGCAATAGCATTTCGCCCCTATCCACTAGTGGTATTCGCTCACCCAACACGCCGATCTCGCATACTTACGCAGACTGACATAGTTCGCAACTTTTATTTTCTCTGCAAATGTTTGGCCTGATAAAGAGTTCCTGACAATATATGTTTGACAGAAGCAGACTTTTAGAATTCTTAGAGCGTTGTGACAAAGTGAGGAAACAGATTCATCGGATGACAGAACAAACAGTGTGTTAGTCTCATTGGAAAGAAAGACTTACCTCCGGTTAGGAATGCGGCAAATGCTACCGCCTAAACATGCATCACACGAATCACCTGCATAAACCCAGCTGAATCGCGCGAATTGAAGTCCCCCTGAGTTTACGGTACAAATTAATTGTTTCAGGGGTGTTTTTGAAAAAAAAGTTACGCTTACACACTCTCAGATATTTTGTTTGACTTGCTACAGCTAATAATTACAAGCATCGAAACAACTAACATAATTTTTCCTGTTTCTCGTGAGCAATACTGGTGATAGTCTGGACCTACAAACAGAGCGTTAGCCACACAACAGCTGCTCAATGAATTCTGTGTTTTCTGCCCTTCAGTTTCTTGCAATCACCGATGACTCCTTGTCCTAGCTCTCGCTGGGTATGAAATGTGTCATAAATATTCCAACAAAGCAGACAGCACATGACCGATTGTGAACTTTACTGTCAGGTTAAATTTTAGCCTAATTTACAGACAGCACCTGTGAGCCCACCGCTATCTGTCCTGTCAACAAGTCCATGTATGTGGGGGCGGGAGGGAGGGAGGTTGGGGGCAGGGACGTCTGAATAGAGGCACTTCATTGATCTTTACTTAATCCCGCTGGTGTGCATCGATAACTGCATCAGCAAATTTCTTCTTGGACCAACATATTAATTTGTAGGCAAGATGTTGCGTCGAATACGTGTGATTGACTAAATTGAATGTAGCAGCGATACCATGCTCTGCGTTTAGCCTAGAGAGCATTGTGATGCTAAAGTTAAACTACTCAAGGCTGCCGTTAGTATGATAATGAGTATCAACATGTTATCTGTTAGGATTGCGTCATATTTCACAGCTAGTTCTACACTATGCAAGTGGCGGAGCACTCAAGATTCGAGAGAGTGAAACTCTCTTCTAGTGAATTACAGACCCGGTGGTTCTTTGGGTTAAAATCGGGGATTTGATGACTGTAGGCGGCTCTCCGATCTGGTTAAGGCATAGTATGGACTGTTGTGCCCTGGAGTTCATTTTAGAAACCCTGTGGTGACTCACTCCACGTAGGCGAGCATGTCAGAAGGCTCACTGCTGGTAACGCGTACGTCCGCACTGGATGCGGCCTCTGCAAGAGCCAATCACAAATCCGCAAAGGCTAGTCCCTCCCGACGGCGAATAGGATGCATACACGCCTTGATCGATGCAGTATGTCCGGCCAATAACCTTTGAGGCAACCAGACAATGCCCGTTCTTGCTGCCGCTTGCATGCCTGTTGCTAAAACCGCACTTGGAATGCTGCTGGATATCCTGATGGTTGTAGGGTCGCCAAGTCAGACTTCTTACATCTATTCTCCTCTCCTCTGGGCACAAAATATATTCTACCCTCTATTCCGGCCTTCACCGACTTCTCCCATCCACTAAGCAACCATGGTCTGAGGATCACAGTTTCCGGGTTTGACTCACTTAACCCCCTGTGATAACCCCACTTGTAGTCGCACAGCGACTAATAATATATGTGTTGAAAATGTGCCTTGGGTATGACTGGCTGATGACAGTTAAAAAGCCAGCAAAGGCCATTCCGGACTTCTTTGTCGGTTCCACCACATCAACTGACTGCGAAGACTTCAAGGTGAGCCACAGGGCACAACACACTGTGTAGGGCTAATGAGATACATAACCCTGTTAAGAGTCCCTCTGTGGGCTGTAGACGTGATTACCCCTCTTTATAGATCACCCGTAACTTGATTCCTTTCCAGACGCCAGGGCCCCCAGTTTCTGACTTTAGAATGTTCCTAACCATTTGAATTGTCATCGCTTTGTTTCTAATGCTGCACAAGTTTGAGGCCATTCGCATCTGGCGTGTGAATCCTAAATTAGCGCCTGTCCTGCGACCGACCAGGTCACAGTCCGAGATTTTTTAAACTGCATGCTTTAGAGCCACACAGGACACTATCTGGGATTTTTTTCGAAGAACCAAAACTTTCAGAACATAGCTTTGTTTGTTTTTCTGACTGTTTTCGGTTTGGCGCCATAGTCGGACCCCTCTCCGTCTCATACAGGCCATAAAATTTGTGAACAGGACTGCAACTTACATTATTTCCGAGTTCCTTCTAACTGAAGTAATCCAAGCAAAGTGGAAAACTGTTTAATCTGATGCCAACCCACTGTAGAATGGAGAGCATGATAACATGATATCGTTTGAAGTCCTTACGTTTGATTTACAAAAGCCTTTTTCATTTGTTTCAGCACTCGGAAGGGTAAATGTCGTGGGGGATGATGAACTGCAGTTCTGCCGGAAGGACCTTTTCCATCCCATGCAGGATTGTGGTCTTGGTATTGAGGACATCTCTTGTGGAAA
>JAYGXS010000004.1:43933949-43962222 GCA_036362985.1 Ligula intestinalis | reverse complement strand
TGGTAATTAATGAGCCATCATTGCACCAAATAGGACCTCAAGTGGTGGCTACATGGACTAGCAATTATATTACGCATGCGGCTGACCACTATTAACTATGAATATCGGGCAATCTGCGCATGTATCACCCTTATCTGCGCATATCTCAGGCTTGGCTACGATTACCTATATCTAAGGATTCTCGACAGAATTCGAAACATCAGGAAAATAAAACTATTTTTCCAGTGATCGCATCTTCTTCTGAACTGCTTCCTGGAACTCGCATATTCTCCTCCATTGTTAAAGTATCTTTTCGAAAGGAAATATTGCAATGCTATAGAGTTAATCCACAGTTACGCTTAAGGCAAAAGCAATGATACTGGGAAACCTACAACTGGTAATTTCGTGTTAAGCAGATACTGATGTGGAAGGAAATATGTGCGATGATACTATAGAGTCTTAGGTCAATAACTCTGTCGCATGTGCGTCTCCTGTCGAAGTGAATCAACTTAAGGGCTATTTTGGTACGATAGAAATAGTCCTTAGGTGGCGCGATAGCCCATAGAGTGAAGCCCAAAAAGTGTCTAAGGAACGGACTTTTTGTTGCTAAAATGCGTTTATTTTTATCTGACGTCTATGGCAGTACTGTCGAAACAATCGTTTGCTTTCGAAATATAACCAGCGTAGTGAAGGCAAAAGCCTGCAGCTGTGTGATCTCGTGTATTAGTTTGTAGCTTCAGTTCCGTCGTTGTCTCATATGGTTGCCGCTTTCAAAATGAAAAACGCAGGGGGTATTGCAGCTCTATTGGAGTAATCCATTGATGGGCCGATAGCAAACCGAAAAAAAAACAAAAAGGCTTGTCTGTGTGTACGGGTTGTACCATACAATATGAAAGCCAAAAGGATGGGGAACCTGTAACTGCGCAATTGCGTGGTTAGGCAGAAGCCTTATTGCGATTGTGCATAGCTAAGGAGTGGCAGCCTAAATATAAAGTCTAGAAGTATGGCACTTCTACTAAAGTGATGATATCATTAGGAGAATAGGATAGGGATTGATAAAGAAGACCCGTAACTGCGCGTTGGCGTGATGCAGAAATTAGGTGGAGGGTAAAAGCCAAACATGTAAAGGTAAGGAATCGCACTTGAGGATGCTAGTGCGTTGAAATGCCAACTCTCACAAAAGGAGTGCCATCAACAGTCTGCTACGCCGAGCGAAGACACACTGCTTTGACGAAGAAACCTACTGAAACTAGCTCAGTTATCCTTTTGAATTGTTTTCTGCAATGGTTACCCCATAGACTTTGTATGCTGATGCATGAGACAACAACAATCCAACAAAAAGGAACCAGAAAGTTCCACTCAAGCACCCAAAACAAACACATGGCGAGTTCTTCCTTATATAAGGAACGTGTCTGAACTCGTTGGAACGCACTTGCGGAAACACCAAATAAAAGTGGCGCACAAATTGATGGCAAATTTACGCACTCAGTTAGCACACCATAGGAATATGGTTGGCTACCTCGATAAGAAAGAAGCCATCTACAAAATCTCATGTGAAGCTTGTGACAGGGTATTTTGTGGCCAAACAGAAAGATCCGTTTCCACACGCATCTGCGAGCACCAATCGGCAGCGAAGGGACACGACCATTTTTTTCCAAAGTGACTATGCATTGCCTTGACACAGGACATACCTCTGCATGGGATAAAACACACATCGTCGAAGTTTGCCCCTCCCAAAAGGCCGAGATTTTCTGGAGGTCATGGAGGGAGTGTACAAACACGTCAAAGAAAGGTGGAAGAGACTGCAGCCGACAAACATGGACCAACATGAACCGCAATTAGCGTTCACACCGGATGGCCTGAACTGACCCCGGACTGACTCAAGTTACAGTTGTCAATTAGCCGTTACGCCATTGCGACTGCTAATCATGTCCGCCACGATGTGACGCAAATTGCAACTCCCAATTAACACCCATACCAAATGACTATAAAAATGTATCAGCACTTTAAAATGCTAACTGTTCTCTACACATTTCTCTCAAGTCTGGCGATGACCTGAAAATCCAGTGTCTAAAATTTACTGAATAAATTTCTTGATTTTCCCAAAAGACGCCCTTCCTTGAAATGCCAACATGTCAATGCCTACGACTCCTAGAAGTGGTGAGATAATATCGGTGTTGCTGACGTTAGGCGAGTGCTGCCGGGAGGAAGTAGAGTCTGACGCAATGTAGCCGGTATTCACAGAAATGAAAGTTTCATTGTTGGAATGTATCGTAATATGTTCAGTAGGATAGGGCTTTCGTTGTTAAGTGGAAGCAACCCGTCTTACACTTCTGATTCCCTGAGCTAAGATATGTTTACTTATCGCTTCTGCAACTAACTTATTTCGTAAATTAAAGGCGTAGGCGAGGATGTTCGACGGTAGCTTAGTTGAAGCAATCCGTCTACCACTTCTGACTCCTGTGCAGCAGGTTATATATAACCCGTCTGACAATCTAGCCATTCCCCTTGCTTCTTGCTCAATTTTACGTATACCTTACAGATATCCGCGCAACGCACGTCTTCTTAAAGTTCGCTTTGATTACGGCTTCTATATGCTGAAGAAAATGGCGAAAAACAACAGATTTACCGGATTTGCAGTCGCAGTAACGATAGCTCTCTTGCAGGTGTAATCAGCAGATTGCGCCAGGTCACAATGGCGCCGCTGTCACATCTGCATGTGTCGGCCGACGGCGAGAGCATGCAAAAAATCGATAAGCCAATCGCCTATCGATTGCATCCTTATCCTAGCCAATGCCAACCAAGCACGCGTGAAACGCGTGCAAAGCTATCAGGGTATTGGGGTGGTCTGAGCTGGCAAACTATCTAAAACTTCTCCGTACAAGACAGCGTTGGTTGAGAATAATATTAGAACTCTCGCTTCTGGAGAGTTTCAGGACGCGTCCTCTCAGGGCGTCTTTTCGGGGATGGGCTTGCCGCATCCACTTGAAATACGACTTTGAGGACTAGATTTTGCTTTTCCACTAGAGAGATGGGATTTTTATTGTCCTCGCAACCATATTCTCTGTAATGAGTCTATCATGATACCGTTTCTCGTGAAGCAGGGCCTGAAAAGTTCTACACTACTCCTCGATATTGCCTGTGGAACTACACTTAGCTTCTGTCGGGTGGATACGAATATTTTATTGGCCAGTTTTATATCCATTAACGCCTCCTCAGATTATAACCTCCAGTCGTTGGCTCAGAAGGACGTCTATGAAGTTATGCAAACCTACCTCCAACATGAACTTGTAGGTCGATGTGCTTGATTCACAACATTTACAGGTCACTTTAATTGATTTGAGTCGTGGCTATTGCAAAGATAATGTCGAGTTAGTGACCGTAGTATTTTAGTGCATTGATTTGATCACTTAGTTTATCTTTGTCCATGAAGGCATCCGCTCAGAGCGGTCCAAGAGGCACTCTCAAAGCATCACTATCCATTTGTTTGTATGGTTCATTGTTAACAAGGAACCGCAAATTTAACGTGCTGGTAATAATTATTTATCTAGTGCCTTGATCGGTGGTACGATTTCCTGCCGATTAGCCAATAGGGAGCTGCAGATGTGATCCACTGTCTTGGTGATTGGGACGTTTGTAATGAGCGATGACAATTCTAACGAAAGCATCATCATGCCGCTTACGTTACTGGCTTTAAGATCGCCAATAAATTGAAGAAAAGTCTCTTGATGCAGGTTGGTGTTGTGAAAGCTTGGATTTCTCTGTAACCCATTTCGCTATCGCATGATACGGTGAGATGCGCATGTACAAACTCGGACAGACTGGTAGACTGTCTTTATGGACCTCTGGGTTGACCATACAGTCTAAGAATGTGCGCCTACTGGTTGGAGGCATTCGAGGCCCCTGTCGTTTATTGACCCTTCTGCGTGGAGTCTTCTTATGCCGTTGGTCAGTTTTACATCTACGTCATTCGTGCAGTCTTGTTTCTTTTGTCTGCTTGCCTGAACTTCTGCTGGTCTGGCAATATGCAGTGCGTCTTTATTACGTAGACCAATCTGTCCATTAGAATAGCGCATGTTCCTTTATCTGGTCTCTCGAAGCTCTTTATTTCTCTACATGTGTTATAAATCTCCGCATTTGCGGTTGCTTGTTCAGATGCTAATAACTTTAATTAACTGGTGTTGATTTTAAGTGCTGCACACTATCTGCGGGGACGGGCTTTAGATGAGAAGTTGGGCTCTAAAGATTCTTGAACTGGGTTTCTAACTCTAATTGATTTATTTGTTGGACCAGGAACGCAGAAGTCAAGACCACAGATGATGCTCCAAGCAAGGTTTTATCGAGTGTCCTAAAATATTGGTTGTGCACGTACTGCTCTGGATCTTTTATAAGCCTTGATTGTGGTTTCATTTTGTATATCTTTTTAAAAAGTGACGACCTCGTTGTATCTGTACGTATTCTTCCTAAGTTCTGAGTAGAGCTGTTAACGTCTCTTTCTCCCTTTGTTGGCATGTCCAGGACGGTAGTGCTTTGACACACGGGAGGTCCTATTTCTTCCACCTTTACGCAAGCGTTTGTAGTTAGTTCTCCGCGTATCTCCTTAGGGGTTGTTAGTGATACCTGCACTACTACGCCCTAGTGCTCAGTTGTGGTGCTTGGTGCTTTATAAGGGGCTTTTAAGGAATTTATGTCCATTCAGTAGTTCTTACCCTTTTTCGTCGATTACGTGATGTTATGTTTCATCCTTCAGTCCTTAAGTGTTTTATCCTGGAGAATTCTATACAAAGTTGCTTCTAACAGTGCATTGGTTCAGCTTCACTTCCACTGTACACCTCAACACGTTACAAGTGACAAGGCAGCCCAAGACAGCCTTCTACTACCCCACTTGGAGTTGGATTTGCGCACAGACCAGAAGCAACCATCAGACGCCGGGTCATGAGACCGAAAGACCCACTGCCACGGCAGGAAACGGCGTAAGACCTCTACCGGATCTGGTGCAGTTGCGGACAAAGCAACTACGTCAGAGAAACCGGAAGATTACTCCGGACGCGAATGGCCGAGCATGCAGCGGCGGTGAGGAAGAAAGACGCCAGCTCCCAGGTTGCAGCTCACGCGACGGGATCCGACCATATTTTCAAGTTTGACGAGGCCGAAATCCTTGCAAGCGGTGACAAACGCGTGAGCCGCGAGCTGCTCGAGTCATGGTTCACAGGCCCCCAGTCCATCTACAAACGCAACGATTTGGCGTTCCCATACGGTGTACTGAGAAATTTCCTGAGCAACAGAATCAGTCACGTGGAAAGAACTGGGCGCAGCATCAACTCCGATAACAACGAGCATAATTGCCCTGCAATTATCAAGCCCGCATCCGACGCTGACAAGCAAACTGTGGCAATTAGTGAGTCGAACGTGAAGTGTCAAGCCAGTACCGCATCAAATAAGGCCCAAGCGGTGACTACAGAAGTGAGCACGTATCACACATACGCGGATGACCACTATTAACTATAAATACCGTGCAGCTTGTGCATGCCTTCACCCTATCGGCGCATGACCATGACTGTGTTATCATCACCTATGGTAAAGGATTCCCGAGGGAATCCGAAACGTCAGGAAAATAAACCCTTTGTTCCAGTGATCGCATCTTCTTCTTCTGAACTGCTGCCTGGAACTCGGATATTCTCCTCTATTGGCAAGTTGGTTTCCAATTGCTAGTGCGTATTGTTTAATCAGCTGAAGCCTCAAAGTTTCATTCCCCTTTTTAAGAGGGGATTTTCATTAGGGTGGGCATTAAAACAGACCTAGTTGTGCGGGCCAATAATTTTTATCTATTTTCATCACATTTTGCTGACTGATTACTAATAAGCTTGCGGCAATAGAGAAGGAGTGTAGCTTAACGCAGAACTGGTTCAGATTATTTGCTTGCATTTCAATCATTCATAAATCTGACCGCTAGCTGGGGCCGGAAACAAGCACAAACATGTGTATGCGCATGGCACTGATGGCCCCCAGCTACTGATGGCCTCAGCTACGCTTCTGCGATTGCCTCCAAGATCCATGACTTGGACATCAAGTTCACTTCCCGGTTGTTTTCTTGCTTACCTGATCTGACAGTCGCCTTGTAATGCTATACAGAAGAGGCTTGATTGCGGTTTATGTGCCGGTCCCGGTAATAGAAAGTTTCCTCTTCCTCACAACCTGATGATTGCTTTCAGACTCGGAACCTAAAAAATATTAATCATTTACCGCACAATTTCAGACGAATCCGATTTGAGGTTTTTCTTCAGAGGTATGGCGAAGAGTTTTATAAAAAGTACTCACAATAAAGAAGAGTTATTTTAGGGAAACTAAAATAAGGAGAGCAATGACATAAACGGTCCTTACATCACTCGTTGTATGGCAGTTACGCGGAGATTTGATACAAGCCTTCCGTATCGTGCGTGGCCTGGACTGCGTTTTCATGTGTGGACTTTTTCCAACTCGTCACTACAACTAATCTCCGGGGGCATCCCTTCAAACGGTATGTGCTCCAAGGACGATTGGATGTAAGGAAGAATTTTTTCTCTAATCGAGTCGTGCACCCTTGGAATAAAATTCCCGAGCGGTTGTTATGTCCCAATCTGTGGAGACATTCAAACACCGACTTGATATACACATGCTACAACACAACGTGAACTATGTGACAAATTAACCTTGAAACATCACTGCACCATGTGACGGTCTATATTTTTCTGACTGAAAACTTCTTTAAATTGTTTATAATTCTTGAGATTTTGATATGACAAATAGGGAGTTCAAAGGCGGAAGCCTATTTTTCCCTCAAATATACTGACTTACTGACTTACTATAAGAGCATATGTACAAATAAAGAATGTCGTGGCCATGTGAACAGCAATTATAAAACGGTGGAATCTGACTTTGGGTCCCAGAAATTGATTAAATTGTCTAACGTTTCCGCAAAAAATAGCACGCCATAAATAAACACAGAAATGGACTTAAGGTTTTCATTAACTTCCAGTTTATTGGGTGCGAAAACTTTGGGCACTTTGCAACTTACTTGTACTTTATAGCTTATTGGATTCCTTGATATTCCTGAAAAAAATTGTAGATAGGAGGTCATCTACTTCAATTTACCTGAGGTCCAACTTAACATTTTGGAGTCAAATTAGTATAGTTCGCGGCGCGAACACCTTCAATTTACACGTGAAACAGCTTTAAGTTTGTTTATCATACTTGGCTTACTTACTTTATTGATATTTAAGTTCAGTTTCTAGTTTCGTTTTCAGTTCGTTATCATGTTTACTATTTTTAATGCCAGCATTACATTTTTTTATTAAAGTGAATTTAGCTCACTTGAGTTTACGATTTTTATTTAGTTGATTATACTTTTAGTTAGGTATGCTTAATTCAGTCAGTATCGGTCAGGATATTTCCAAGTATTTGCATTATTGCACAGTTTAATTATGGCTAAGATAAGATTATTTGAATAATTTTTCCTGTTTTTTTTTCCTTTCTAAACTTTACTTTTATGCTTTACTTTTATACACCCGGTCCAGTATTATAGGATTGGGCTTTCGCGTACTGATCTGGGACCTCATGTAGGATTCTACCGATAAAACAATGCCAGCAACTGAGAAGAAGACGACTCTATCGCTATGACAACACTGTTATTCGCCTGAGGTTTCGAGATCGGTCGCGGATTCGTCATCAGAGACATAATCAGGGAGCAGTAAGAGATACAAATACTGCTCTGATTTTGTCTCTGATGACGACTCCACAACAGATTTCGAAACGTCTGGCGACAAAAAGTATCGTCCCAGCGATCGATTCGTCTTCTTCTCAATTACTTCCTGGGACTTGCATGTTCGCTTGTATTGGCAATGCTAACAATGGTGAACACTAAAATGAACTAAGCACAAAATGTTAATTCGACTTATTAACTATGGGGGTAAGTAGGCTTCGCTGGGTCCACGTGTCTTACATGATTTCGCATTTTATAGAGTCATTCTAGGATCATTAAAACGGGCACGAGTCCTTAGGCTTTAATAGACGTTTACAGCCTAACGCTTCCATGATGTCTCATAGCGACCTTGGGTGTAAATGGCCTTACTACGGCAACGAATTCTCGGGAAATTACCTGTCTATAACTGGTGTGTGTGTGCGCTGCTAGTCACGGTGGCTTGTTTCCTGCGTCGGACCGCGTGAACACTTGTGCGCGCACAATGTACGATTGTCTGATTATAATGGCTCACAGGGTGATTCAGAGTTACCTTGGAACACGTATTAGTACTACTCAGACCCCAAAGCCCCTGCTAGAGTCTGCCCCTATCCGCTGCACGCCTGTGCTTAAAAACACTGTCACTTCATTTCTGTTCCTCTGACCTTTTGCTTTGAGGATGCATTATCGTAACGGGGTGAAGCCAGTCGACGTGGCACTCCTGTAATTTTGGCATAGCCTTCACGGGGGTCTACTGCCGGTTTGTTTACGTCTTCCTGATGGAATGCTAGACATATATCCTAAACGCACCACTTCCCAGCACTTGAGGAAAAGGGGACACAATCGTAGGAAAAATAACTTTATTCTCCTGACGTTTCGGATCTGCTCTCGAAACCATCATCAGAGATACCATCAGATACGGGTAATTCATAGACAGTGCATTTCAGAACTTGTAGGATGTAGTCGCTATGCTAGATCGCAACCACACCAGATCGGATAAACGAGCCTGCAGGTTTGTTGCCATTGTAGTGGGTCCTTTGATGTCATTACCTGACGCCTAATGGTTGCCTCCGGTCTGCGTGCGACTCCATCTGGTGCGAGAAGGCGACTGACGGACTTCGAGACTTTCCTGACGTACAGAAGCGCTCACTAAAATTTGAGATCGTCTCGTTTGCACTTCAGACATACTGCAATTCCCTTTGCACAAATTGCCCACATCGGCCGACAGTTGTGATGATAGGTTTGAACATGAATCTGAAACTTCAGGCGAATAGATGTATAGTCTTAGAGATCACGCATACTTCTCAATTACTTCTTGTGGTTCACCTTTTTTCTTGTATCGGCAATGCCGTAAAGTATCCGACAGCCGATAAAGTTGACCCTTGGTGGTCTACAATCTCTCTAGACCCCAAAAGTCCGACCTCTTCTAACCTGACAGGGTGGTTGCAGATATTCTCCATTTCTCCAAACTGCTTAACTGTGACAACATCCTCCTCTTCCTCCTCGGATTTTTGGGAACGCGCGTTTACTAGTTTCCGTATAACGCCAATTCTATAAAAGATTGTGAAACCGGCAAAAAATGTGTTGATGAATTGGTGTGATCTATATTCGGCTATCGAATTCCTGATTATTTATGGTCATTATTCGTGTTGCATGCAACTATAGATCGGCGGAGGACGGGGGGTTACCCCGAGAAGGCAGGTTTGTCGCAGGGGGTTAAGCGAGTTAAACCCAGCAACTGCGATCTTCAGACCATGGTTATTAAGTGCACAAGAGAAGTCGATTAAGGCCGGAGTAGATGGAAGCGTATATTGTGTACACAAGGGAAAGGAGAATAGATGGAAGTCTGACTAGGGAGATACGACCGGTCAGGAGATTGACCGGGTCCCAAGTGAGGTCTTAGGAGCAATCAGACCAGAAGACAGAGAAAGAGCGTGTCCATTGGCTAGGTCGACCTGTGATTGGTTGGACGGCATGTTGTTTGACACCGTTGTTTGACAACATGGGTGGCCTCTGTCTCGCGCCAGTAAGTCCAACGACCGCAACGACCTTGAGGTTTACACGGATTGAGGCCATGAAAAGAAGGGCAGCCCTCGGTAGGCAACGGCCCACTACAGGTTTCCCGTTAGCCTAATAGCTGGTTACCTGGCGCGTACACGAGTGGCGGATAGTGGAAGGGCGTTCAGTGGACGTTAGCTGTGAAATATGCAGGCGTTTGGAACTGGCGAATAAGCAGATGCGGACCTGCAGCGGCAGTAATAGTAGGTCTGGCGCAACGACTGCGTTATAAAATGTCGCAAGTCCCAATGATGGCACTGTGACGTGGTGAGAGTGAACTGCCATTAAATAGGTTTGCTTGCTATCGTTGCGTTGTGGTAAGGTTCTTGGGCCAAAGTGCTAGAGGTGACAAACTCGAACGAAGAATCCAAGAGGCTGTTGGGGACACGCCTATAGTTAAAATTACCAAGATCCCTCATGCTCGATTTCTACTCATAGTATTACGGTCCATGCGACAGCGTGCGCAGGAACCGACGCGTTCCGCAACCTTTGTTCGGTGCTATGGGCGAATAGTATGCAAGCTGGACTACTCAACCGGGAACTGACTCTTGGTAGTGGATGCTGGGATGTGCGGACACTTTGAACCTTGTACTCAAAGTCTGACAGTGCGCAGTCCCCAACAATATCACTTGGACGTTGGCTACCTGTCCGAAGTTTGAATCCCTGACTCAGGCACCCGTAAAATAAGAATCCCGCGATTCGATTTCCACCACAGCCTCTATCACAGTGGCCCACACGACTCATCTACTAGAGACGATGTGGATCTTACCCTCTCGGCACAAGCAAACCGTGCACTACTGGCATGGGAAACAGTTGACGGCCGGGTAGTTTATGTTCGCCTAAATGGTCGTTTTACGAACCTCTCTTTTGTCTCTGCGTATGCACCAACACCAGCTGCCGAACAGCAAGATAAGGACAGCTTCTACTCGCAGCTACAGGAGATAATAGAAATACTTTCTCACCATGGTCTGCTAATTGTCGCCGGGGACAGTAATGTCCAGACTTCGCCCAGTGACTTGTAAAATATTCACATCATTGGTCGTTTTGGGTGTGGCTGTCAATCTGACAATGGTGAGCAAATGCTGCATTTTTGCTAATCAGAACCGAATTTTACCAACACATGCGTTCAGCACCTGGTATTCAAACGATAGCCGTATCGCCACGCAGATCGATTATATTCTAGTTGATTCAAGGTTTTGCAGTTGAGTCCGCGATAGCAGGTCGATGCGAGGCGCCGAAACTGGTAACGCCCACGTGTCTGACCATGTTTTCGTTTGCACACGTCTGGAGGTTCACCTCGCATCTGCGCCGAAAATGGCACGTGCGAGACGCCTTGATGTCGCAAATTACCGGCAACCCAACACTACCAAGACCCTAACCAGAGAAGTCCGGCAAGTCTTACGACCCAAGCCGACGGCGAAGGTAGCAGCAAGTGGTCCGCACTGAAGACATCTGCCTATGAGGCAGCTTAGAAACTCCTTTGATTCACTCAGCGGTGCCGCAGTGACTGCATCAACGGAAGAACCCTGCAGCTGTCGGCCCAGACGGCTCGAGCCAGGTCCCGCAACGATGCTTCCTTACGCCAATTATAAAGGCTGACAACAAGGTCGACTGGTGACGACTAGCAGAAGTATTGGTCCGAAACAGCAACTTCCATGGAGCAGGCCTCAACTGTTGCTGACACTCAAAAACTCTACTAAATTATCCGCCAAATTAGTGGTAAGCCCCTTAAACGCTGTGATTCTGTTCGCGATGTGAATGATGGCTTTAGTCCTGACAACTCGGCTAAGGTCAATCGCTGGTGTGAATACTTAGAAGACTTCCTTAACTTTAATGAACAACTTATCACACCCTCCCTCTCCTCGACAGCGGAGTTTCAACCCTCTCGTGCCTACGCAGTGTCGTGCGACCTCCATTCCGAAGACAAGGTTGATGATGCTATGCAGAAGCCGCGCAACAAAAAGGCGCGTGGAGAGAAAGATATTTCCCAATGAGATCTACGAGTCTTGTGTCGAATCTCTGGCTCCTTGGCTCCATGAGGTGATTGCATAAATGTGGAAGGAGGAGGCCGCTTTCGATAACTTGGAGCCAGGCATCCTTGCACATATCTACAAGAATCGATGTAAGACAAGATGCGAGAACTACAGCGGCGTAAGTCTTATCGATGTTGCTGTGAAGATCTTCGCTTTTGTTCTTCTCAGGCGATTCCAGTACGTGCGTGACTCTAGGACGCAGCCCAACCAAGCCGAAATCTACACTGAGCGCAGATGTGTGCACTAGATATTCGTACTGAGACGGATCCTTGAATTCCACCATAGCTACCAACGGACATCTGCTTTGTTCACTTTGCCGCTGTGTTTGACTCTGTCCATCATGAACCCCTGTGGCGGATAATGACGCTAGACGGTGTACCACCAAAAAGTATCGCCATGATCAAGGCATACTACCGTTCCACCACTGCACGCGTTCTGGTCTATAACAATCTCTCAGAATCGTTCACTTTTTTAGTCTGGCGTTCGACAGAGTCCTGTCTTGTTACCCATTCTAGTCAACTGCGCCATTGATTGATTTCTTGGGAAGGCCTTACGTAAAGAGGACGGTGGTAAGCTTGCACCTGGACGCCGGCTGACTAATCTTGACCTCGCCGATGATATCGCTGTATTATCTTCAAGCTTTGGCAATCAACAGTCTGTATTGTCACAGGTGAATATGATCACTGCGTCGGTTGGCTTGTACATAAATACCGGGACGACAAGATTATTCTCGAGCTGCATCCCTGACCGGGGGAAGGCATCACTGGGGGTTAGTGGCCGTCAACTTAAAGAAGTAGGCAGCCTTAAATAGCTCGGGGCTATATTGCTACCGAATGGACACAGAAAGCATGACATTGTCTCCTAAATCGATGCTGTTCACCGGTTTTTTTTTCAGTTCTCCGAAAGTGCCTGTGGGCCCGACACGATATTTATATTGCCATGAGGATTCACGTGTACCATGTACCGCGTGAAGTATACCGACTTTGTCCTAAATGAGACAGTCCGCACTCGCTGAGACAGTATCGCGAGGATACCTCAGGACATCCAAAAAAGGCGACGAAGGTGAGGTTGGCACGTTCTCCGTCGACCGCCTCACGAGCTCTGCTACGCTGTCCTCGATCCGGCGCCGCAGCCCACCTTTGTTTGCCTATGCTCTCCTCTTTGTCCAAAGTGAATGTTAGCAGCGAATATGAGTTGGGAATGCCACCGCATTTTTATCTGCCTGGGGGCGTAAAACATAAGTCAAGCAGCTCCCGGCTCACGTGTTCGACACCTTTTACTAGAAGTTAGGTTTCTTTGAACTTGAATGTTTGGGCGGTTCCTGTCGAGTGAGCTATAAATTGAAAGTTTGCGTCATTTCTCTGTGTGGTGCCGCCACGTGTTCGAACTAGCCGCACCTGGATCCGAAATGCCAGGAGAAAATGTTCTCATCCCAGCGCTCGCGGCTACTTCTTCGCAAGTACTTCTCCGGACTCAACAACCTTGCCTGCTTGCGTAGTCATTTTAAAGCGCCGCTGCGCCCATACTGTCACGCCTCTAAAGCCTTCGGGTGCCGAAGTTTAAACAATTACAATGCAGGACTTGTGAGTTACTAGGGTTTTAAGCTGTTATTACAGCTTAAACTCTGTCTTCCATCCCTTCCCCTCTCCTAATTTCCGTAAATTTGACCCTCGGTGGTAGAAAATTCGGCAGGGCCTCCTTCAGTCTCCCTTTGCTAGTGCAATTTATAAAATCCCCTCTCTTGGTGTTCATAAGCACTCGCTGGAAGGATGGAAGTTGAGAACACCCACTCGCATGTTTTAAAACCCATCGTTATGAAAAGATCCCTCATGCAACTAGATCTAGCGAGGATGCCATTTCAGACAATTGAGCTATCTGTCACGAGAAGGGGACGTTCGCCGACAGACAGGAGTGTCTGGAGTGCATATTTTAGCCTATTTGACACAATTAGTACGTGGCGCCCCAAAAACTCACACAGTGCGCCTCAACTCCAATCGGTTGGACATGGATCGTGGACAGGTCTGAACTGATCCAACTTGAATTACGGAACCATGTCCTGTCGAGCGAGCTCAAGGACACTTGAAGTGGCGTTCACTAACTTATCCCAATCGCAGGACTTATGTTTTGTGACCTTTCTGCGACCTGGACAGATTTGTGGGACTCCTTTATGCATATTTAGTTCAATCTCGGAAATACAGAAAAACGCACTGAACCCGTTAACATCTATACGCCGCTCGTCGGGTATTATTCGTATCAACATACTCAGCACAAAGTTGTGTAGCGGTTCCTTACTGAAACAGACGCCTGATCATGTGACATCTAACTAGGCTCGAGGAAGTCTCTTCACGAGCAATGGTCTGCCTTGGGGAAATGCCAAAATAAGTTTCGCCTTGACCTATTCTTCCACTCTTCAAGGTAGGTAACGGGACCAGATCGAAGCCAACAGTACTGAGCTTACGAGGCCTACAAAAAATGCATCCAAACAACTTCAGTCGTCACCACACTGTCAGTCAGAGGAGCAATAAATCAAACTATTAGGTGGCTCAGCAAGTCTACGTTAACAGAACACATTAACGGCCCCCCTCTCTCTCTTCCTCTATTACTCCCAAAACTACGCAGAAAATAGACAAAACAAAATGTTGCAACGCTGTAACAGCGAAGCAGGAGCTTACTATAGAGAGGAACTGATATGCAGAAGCGCGCCGGAGGCAAGCAGAGCGCAGAATAACCAGATACAACAAACGGCGGGGTGGTGGTGGTGGTGGTGGTGGTGGTGGTGGTGGTGGTGGTGGTGGTGGTGGTGGTGGTGGTGGTGGTGGTGGTGGTGGTGGTGGTGGTGGTGGTAAGGAGTTATAAACTCAAAAAAATACCTAACAGCCTGTACGAAGTTATAGTTTACAGAGACAAAATATGACGGGCAAGAAACCAGCCAAACAGACGATAACCGGTATTACATATGAACTGTCCATGGAGCCGTAGGGGTCTGGAGCGGGAGGGGCATTTAGAGGCAGCGATCGCGGTCGCCTTGAAGGTGTGGGAGTGGTGAAGGTATCGGGCTGCGGGGGCTCCGGCTCTTGTTGTTGTAGAGGTGGCAACTTTGGCACATCTGAAAGGCGAAAAGAAGGAGAACTCAGGAAAAAGGCGTAATGCGTACGTCTTGGTACCTATGCTGCTTCGCCATATGAAACGATAACTACCACTGGAGATAGGGGTGATTCAGTAGACAACCTTCAAATAGCCAGTGACCTATTCCACCTGAAGCAGTCTTTACTTGCTCGGGTATCCCATTGGTTGTAATTGCCATAAACGCAACGTTCGAGAGGGGGCCAGTGCGACTTGGCCTTTAATATGAAGAAGCAAGCTATCCTATCAGGCGATAGGTTTCCTTATTGGTGAAAGTGGGCTACCTTGCCTGAGTCTCTCTCTCTCTGTCTCTGTCTCGTCTCCTCATCTACTTTCACGTACTAGCGTCAAGTCTGGATCAAGTTGAGTGGAAATAAGTTCAAGTAACCAGACGGACAATGGCATTATAACCTTCCCAACCTGTCTGGCCTCTAATTAGCTCTGACGCCATAACACAGTCCACTGTAGAGTCTACAAGGACTGCGTCAAAAAAACGTAGGTTTTTTTGGAAGTCGGGCTGCTTGCCTTCTCTTGCAGCAGCCTTGGGTATTGTAGAGGAGAATATAAGGTAAGAATAGAAAGTACAAAAAGGGGATTAGTCATGAAATCGGTGCACAGTGTGACCGTGTGTGATTGGGTAGCATTGGGTACCCCACATCAGACAACTGACCGGCTCGGACGATGGCCTGATGCTGGCGGGGAGGGGGGGAAAAAGGTGAAGTCAGCGGCTCAGCGCATTTTCCTCACTATAAAAGACACTATAAAAAACATTGCTTGGAAAGTTGCCAACTGAGTGAAAACTCGAATTGTGCGGACAGCCCAGTGTGTGTTAAGTGGCTTACTGGCGGACTGAGAGTCAAGCTGCAATGGCTCCTTGTTAATGTGACCCTCCCACGCAACTGTAATTCCAGATATGTGTGGCTGCACTCGTAGGGGTCAATTTGGCCGCGCCAGCCACCTGCATCTGACCCCACCTCCGGTTTTCTTGACTCTGAGAAGAAAAAGAAGATTCGATCGCTGGGACAATATGTTTATTCGCCTGAGATTTCGATATCCGTCGCGGATTCGTCACAAGAGACAAGAACCTTTCTTGACTCTGTCTGTACCTACCTTCGTGTTTTGTCAAAATCTTGATCAAGTGTAGGTTGTAACCAGGTGTGGGACTAGAAGTCGGAATTGTACACCGTCCCACGGCTACCATGCGCAGCCGGGTCATGAGCACCAAGGACCTATTAAAGCCCAGTGAGCAGTCGGGCGTAGTGTATCTCATACCATTTCTTAACTGTCCCCGAAATTACATAGGACAGACTGGACGCATGTTTCGTTCGCGCATACGCGAACATAAGCTGGCTGTACGACGGAGTGAGGCACTATTACAAGTGGTTGCCTACACCTACAAGACCGATCATAAGTTTAACTTTGTAGCCGAGAAGATAATCATCCACGCCGGCAGCAACGCAGGCCGACAATTGATTGAAGCCTGGCCCCGTCTGGGAACTCATTTAATCGATTTATCGATCTGACGCCGGCATACATCACCCTGCGCAGGCATCTCCGGACGGACAGCACTGGTGGTTGACTGGCCCCTCCCCCCTATAACGTTTGATTGGCCCTTACCCCTATAACTTTTGCATGTTTTTCGTTGACGCTTTTATCTCTGACGATGGACTCCAGTAAGAGACCGAAAGCTCAGACGAATAGAATTATGATTCCAGTGATCGACATGCCTTCTCCTTCTTTGTCTCTAACCAGGTGGTTAGGACAGGGTGTGTGAAACGGAAGTGCAGACTATGTGGGCTTGGATCTGTGTCACTGCTTCCATCCTTCTGTTGTCGTTTTAAAACCCTGGTCAGGTATATTTTCTAGACGAAGGATCCTGGTGGTACGCTTGGGTGTAGATTTCGCCGTTCTGACCGCGTGCGCCCGATCCCGCCTTCGAGTTTCTTGACCCTGTCTGGACACCAGGCTCGGTGTGGGTGAAGGGGGAGAAAATGCGACAGATGCAAAGCAATTCTGTCCCCACTTAAAAGTAATCTTCACGCAGGTTGCTGTCCCTGCACCACCACCAACACGCTATGGAGCCCACAGTGGGTATCGTCGGAATCGGCAATTGAATAAGGAGAGGCTTCCAGTCGGCGAACAATGTTTTCTGCTTTGAAGCAAAGGACACGAGATGTTATTTCATCACCCAGTCCGAGAGCATTTGTATACAGTCATGACTGAACATGGACATTTCATGCCTAGTCTGCAGGGCGCTGAGCAAACACCCCCCTTCAAAAGGTCAGGACTGCCGTGCCAATGGATTGTAATGGGCGCACGACAAGTACCCAGTCAGTGAAGAGTGCAGATTATGGGCAGACCAGAAGACCCGCGGACTCCAGACCCACTCAACTCGACCAATTAATTTTTTTATGCGGTAGGCAAAAGTGTCTTTCTGTATTACTCTAATTTTCCACGAGGTTGTTAAAAGGTAAAAGTTACGGAAACCATCTTACTAAAAACAACTACCAGATACCTCACGGAGATATTGGAAACACAAGTTGAGCCCCTACGAAGAAATCAAGTTAAGAAGAAAGTTTCTACATGTGAGAAATCTCACTAATGATGGAAAATACGTATATTAAGCTAAAAAGATTGGACCAGGGGGAAGGGACTTTAGACCAAACACATTCACACATTCTTTAATTCCCTGAAATAGTTCAACTGTCGTAGCCCACGATGTCTACCGTGTGCCATGACGATGACGGTGACTTACACATTATTTAGTTTGCTGTGAAAGTAGACTTGCGCTGTATCTAATACACTCTCCCCTCTGAGCTGAATCGTCCGTTTGCAACCTCCTAAACTACGGTCTTTAGCCGCGCCGTGATATGCTCATGCGTTACAGATTGTTTATAGTGAATAAAATGCACTTAGAGTCGATCTCACTCTCCCTTGTATTATAAACTATTTGAGTGTTTTTAATGTCAGTTGGAATAATATATTTTCATGCGAACGACTGTGGAACAAAGTAAAAAGAATAAAAGTTTGACGATGTTACATCATACCTTCGATTGTTCCTTTGTAGAGAATAATTGCATTCACTTTGGGGTTATCTTGGCTACCCTAAAAAAGGAAACGGAGTCATACGATTAAGTGAGAGATGCCTTAATTATGGGCCTGAGAGGAAGAACGTTTCTTACTGGATAAATGCATCAAACAAGATGAAGATGTGTCCTTTTAAAAGGCAGGATATATGGGAGGAGCTGACTGATATTAGTGCCCCGCACACCCCAATCCAAGATTTGCGTAACCGTTTAGTTTAATTCGGACTAGCGCGGTGGCATCCTACGGGCAGGCACCTTTTGAAGGCGAAAAAAATATTAGGTGGCTGTCCTTGAAATTTCGGCTTATGGTCTCAGAGCCAGTTAAAAATAAGTGACAGAAAGGTTGCTGTATTCATCTAGAAATTTACGTTTTCATCAAAATGCAATCCAAAAAAGATTCTAAAAAATATGTATATTCTCAAGTTGAAGGTTATCCGTGAGAGGCTTCGTAGGCTAAGGACACATTTAAAATCACACGACCTCGACTTAGAAGATATTCGCAGCAAGATTATTTTCTATTGCAAAAAAAGCTGGACCAGCTAATATGCTGGCCTGGCCTACACTAACAGGATGAGATGCGCCTGACGTTACCTTGCGGAGCATAAACTTGCGATGGCTTGTGCTCCCAACCGGTTTTATAGTCGTAGATTGGAAAAGCGATGGAAGATACAAGTTTGGATAACAGCGCAAAAATACTATCGTCAACTGGATTTTAAGTGGCGGTTTATTTATTTTGACGCTTTTTTATGGTCCTTTTAATCATTCGTGTAGTAAGTAAAGCAAGCTTCGGGTAGCTTAAAAGACCCAGCGTATTTACTTACAATATTTCTTGGCACTTTGTATACAACAGCAGTATTCAGTGAAAGACGTAAGAAAAGTAACGCACTAGGTAAGTAGAAGCACGTGTGAAGGGCAAAGGTATGGTTGAAAACCAGAATATGGAAGCTGTGAGGTACCCGACGACATCGCAATAGGACGCCGTGATAGAGGACACAATAAAGTACTGTATACTATGTGACGAGTATACATGGGATGCCGACATTTTAAAAATATATATAACAAGTCAAAATTGGTGTCCTTTATTACAACAAGAACCCTTGAGGTTTAAGATAACGCCGGTACAACATTAATAGGCAGATAATACAAATTGGACTCATGCACTATTCTTTATCAGAAACTAGGTCACCGAAACCTCAACACCTATTTTAGTAACGAGGAAAAATCAAGGCGGCGACAATAAAAGTGGCAACGCTTGACGTTCAAAAAAATGGTCCACCTATATGCGTCAAACGAGTCCTCGGTCCCTAAATCCCTAAAAGCCAAGCTTAAGACGGAAACGGAATCTAAAATCCGAGAGACACAATGCAAAAGTCCAGTTATGGCAAAGTCATAACGAGTCATAACTTCGGGTCTCTTTATATTTTGTTGTTTAAAATAGGGAAAAAACACGTCGAAATCACTATAAACTTTCTCGTTTTAATGGAAAAAGCTGTAAAAGTGCGTTCTGTTCGATTGACTGACCTTAAGAAAGTCGACTGTAATGGAGTTTTGTCCGGTAATGTCCATGGAGGCATCCCCAATTTGAAGAATGTTATTATTGATGGAGAACGGTATGTACTCATCGTGCGCTGTAATAAATCCGACCCTGGCAAAGATATCCAGATCCGAGATCACTTTTATGTGTTTATTGATAGCAACATCAAAAACCTGAAAGAGTTGCAGTGATAAGCAGTAAAGTCTTCAAAATTAACACATCACTAAAATGTCCGAAAAGCTTTTAGTGGTCAAACTCTACTCTTGCAAAGGCCAATCTTCAAAATTTAAAATTCTCTGAATATTTGACTATTTATGTAACAAATAGTAATACATATTGCGGCTGATAAGCGTCAATAAAAAACAAAGGTGAAGTACAAGCTCACGACCATAGAGCACGGATAACCAAAGTCAACTTCTCAGGTTCTAAAAGCGCTAACGGGGACTGAAAATGTAAATTGACAGGTAAAATGTTTTTAACAATTACACATAGATTACCAAGTTACTAGTTATAGAATAACAAGGCAAGTGCAGCTTAAGATATGTGTATCAAAAATAGACATTTACATTTCCCGCAAAAAATGAAGCACTTTACCTTGCCACCTGGCCTGTCAAACCAAACTTCGGAAAATTTAAGCGTCAAAACATAAGCACCATCCGACGGTCTCGGAAATTCATATGAAAAATCTGTAGTGTCGTATCTTTCGGTCTGATATAAAATAAAATCCTCTTCGGGGACGCGGTGGAAAGGAGTAAACCTAGTTCCATAATCTGATGCTACGCCCACATCAAGAGGGTCTGCCATGTATTCAACGCCATTAACGTCTTCGTGGAAGGGGCCGCCACAGTTTACAGCCCACAAAGCTGTACCATGACCTAGGGCATGGAAGATTTCACATAGGAGGGCGAAGATGTAAGCCAACGAAAATGGCACCATTACAGGAGTCTTAAAGATTCCAACAGTATTCGTCGGCTTTACCTGTGATAGATTTAAAGAAAATACTGGAATCGGTAAATTGAATTTAGAAAACAAACAAGACGACGAATAAAGTGGCATCATACTGTAAAGGCGGGCATACGAATCCGGGGTGGCACAGGAAAGGGGCTGTTTTGAGCTGGCTGATCGAAGCGTCTGTTTTTGTGCCTCTTCAGGTGAAGGAGCTGTAGAATCGACGCCGGAAGTGAAAATTGTGCCTGAGGAGCCTTCAGATTGAATTATTTTTCCCTGCCGAACCATTTATTCTTTACCACCCTTGTGTTGACGTTTGCTACTTTCGCTCGCCCATTTCCTACTTGTTTCCCCCCCCCTTTTCGTATTCTCCTTATAATAAACTCTGGTTACCTACTCCACTTCTACCATCTTAAGTATGCCTGGAAACGAGTTAGGAAGGATGACTGAACCAGCTGACGAGAATGACCTTAGTGAATTTGCAGTTATCAATCAAGGACCTTCTTTGAGACAGCAAGAATCATCCTCTGTCGAGAATTTAAAGCAGGCATCCGGCAAGACTGCTACAGTGGTGGCAGCGCACCGATCCGCCCCACAGCCCGCTGCATACCCCTCTTCTAGTACCCCTGTTCCTATCCCTACTTTTGACGGAACCAAACCTTGTATGGTTTGGCTACGGCTTGCCAAATTCTACCTTAAGAGGACACATGAGGCAGACAAATCTCGTTTCCTTCTTCTTGGCCTTTCCCCGATTATTTGGCGAAAGCTCTCGAGGACGGCCTCTCTGATGATACCCCCTTCGATACCCTGTGTTACCGCTTGGCCAATTTGTTTTCCAATACCCATTCCTTACGTGACGCTCTTCAGCAACTTAATTCCCAAAAGCTTCGTCCAGATGAGTCAATCACTAGTCTTGTCAATGACTTAGAACGCCTTATGGCTGTGGCTTTCCCCACTCTCGATGAAGATGATACGGATGCCCTTGTTTTACATTATTAAACAGAGGCTCTTCTCGACCCAAACCTTCGACGGGAACTTGTGCTGCGGCCTCCGGCTACCATTCAGGACGCCATTACTCTCACGGAGCGCCATATGCGCTTCGAACGCAGTCTCCCTGCCCAGCCCGCCGGCCTTACTCCGTCGCCATGGCGAACCACAACCCTTCCCTCCAATCCCCGTCCTTTTTTAACGACATCCACCCTTCCGGTCGCCGTCCTTTCCCCAACTCCAACCGTTTTTCGGGACCCCGTCGTTTCCCTCGTTACCAGAACAGCTCCTTTCCCCGCGAATCTCGCCACCCACAACCCAATAACAATCATTCCTGCGCCTGCGATTGTTCGTCAGGTACGCTGTCCATTACTTCATGCTCTGCATTGTCTAAGAAAGTTTGTCCTTTTTATACTACCATCACGATAAACAGTCAGCCAGTACGGGCACTTATAGACACGGGCGCCACTGTATCCTTAATCAGTAACCACTTGATAGTACCCCTTCGCCTTGACCAGTCGATTTCGGTCTGTCCTTTTACACGTCTTAAGTCAGCTGACGGCTCAGCCACGAGATACCTCGGTTCAGTGTCCGTCGATGTCACCCTTCCCCATGTTACTGTCACACATACATTTTTAATTCTACCACATCCTACCTGGGATGTGATTTTAGGAGTTGACTTCCTAGCGCTTCACGGCTGCCTTATCGACGTAAGTGGTCGCACCGTACGCTTCACTCACCCCACAGAGAAACCCAAACAGAACGCAGATTTTGACGACGAAGCTATCTGTGCGGCCATCGACGAATACGTCAAAATCCCACCTACCCGTATCGACGACATCCTACCACAATCGTCCCTTGACGACCCAAATTACACTGCGTTGCGCCACTTGCTTTTGAGTTTTCAAGATATTTTCGCTTTGGATGGTTGTTCCCTCGGTCGCACGAATATCATTCGCCATACCATTGATACTGGCAATACCAAACCCGTATGGCTGCCGCCCCGTCGGATCCCCGCTCATTATGAGGAGGAGGTACGCCAGATGTCGACTACTATGCTTAAGGATAAAGTCATCCGACCTTCTCATTCCCCTTGGGCTTCCCCTGTGACCTTGGTACCTAAGAAAGATGGCAAGTTACGGTTCTGCATCGACTATCGGCGCCTTAACGCTCTCACTACCCGTGACTCTTTCCCGCTACCTCACATTGAGTCTACACTCGATTCCTTAGCCGGGTCGAAGTGGTTCTCCACCTTAGACCTCAAATCGGGCTACTGGCAAGTGGAAGTCGAACCGTCCCATCGTCAGAAGACGGCTTTTATCCTACCTCATGGATTGTTCGAGTTTGAGACCATGCCCTTCGGGCTTTGTAACGCAGCGGCCACGTTTCAACGTCTTATGCAGGCTGTTCTGGCCCACCTGTTCCCCAGCCGCTGTCTTATTTACTTGGATGACGTCATCGTGTTCGGACGGTCAATCGAACAGCATAATGCGAATCTGCATGCCGTTTTGGCGGCCCTCTATGACGCTGGCCTACGGTTGAATCCGAAAAAGTGCCACTTCCTCCGTACCCAGGTTACCTTCTTGGGCCATGAAGTTACAGCGGCCGGCATCCGAGTCTCAGACGAGAAGATAGACGCCATACGCAGTTGGCCCACCCCGACGAACTCCGCCGAGGTCCGAGCGTTTGTTGGTTTGGCTTCCTATTACCGTCGGTTCATACGTAATTTCACCGGCATTGCACGGCCCCTTAACCGACTGATGGAAAAGAAAGCGAAGTTCATTTGGTCTCAGGATTGTCAAGACGCCTTCGACGAATTGAAACCACTCTTAATTATTGCCCCTATTATGGCGCTGCCTAATGTTGCAGCAGATGCCCCACCTTTCATTCTGGACACCGACGCCAGCGCTTTCGCGATAGGTGCTGTTCTGTCACAAGCCAGTGAGGATGGTCTGGAGAGACCCATTTGTTTCGCCAGTAGAACGCTGTCTAAACCTGAGCGCAATTACTGCACGTATCGTCGTGAACTGCTAGCTGTTGTAACTTTTGTTAAGCGGTTCCGACCTTACCTACTTGGCAAGCCCTTTGAGCTCCGCTCTGACCACAAAGCACTCCAGTGGCTGCAAAGTACTACAGACGCAGAAGGCCAGCTGGCCCGATGGCAGGAAATTTTGCAGGCGTACACCTTTAAACCCATATACCGCCCCGGTAAGCAACACTCCAACGCGGATGCCGTATCACGCATTCCGCCCACGGCCGACTCTCTAGACCCCTCATTTGTTCAAGACTCTGTCAACGTAGTTTATGCTAGTGCAGAAACCCTGCACCACTGGGCCGTGGCCCAGAGCACCGACCCAGACACCGCAGTCATCTACGATCATTTGGCTCGCGGCCTTCCTCGCCCCACTCAATGATTTACGCGGTTCGTCGGAAACGGCCTACGCCATTCGTAGCCTTTGGCCCCGTCTTTACATTGAGAACGATATTTTACTCATACGCGACGAAGATACTCGCGGCACACGGGTCGTCGTTCCAAGCAGCCTGGTTCGCACGGTATTGTCGGATCTACATAGCGAATTAGGCAATGTCGGCCGCAATAAAACCGAAGCCGCAGCTCGGCAACGCTTTTGGTGGCCCCAACTCCGACGCCAGGTCTCTACTTTCTGTAATACCTGTGCTACTTGCGCCTCTATAAAATCCCCCAATCAACGCCCACGAGCCCTATTACAACCTATGACTACTAGCTTTCCCTTTCAACGCGTTGGTCTAGATATCGTAGGGCCACTCCCGTCCGCACATGGCCACCGCTACATGCTAGTCATGGTTGATTATTTTACCAAATGGGCTGAAGCAGCCCCCCTCTGTCGGCAAGATGCTGCTTCCATTACCACAGCCCTTTTCAACTATTGGATTTGTCGCTTTGGCGCTCCCTTGTCTATACACTCCGATTGTGGGGCCAACTTCGAGAGCCGACTGTTACGCGAAGTGTGTGAGATGTTGAATATTTACAAGACCAGAACGACACCGTGGCATCCAGAAGGTAATGGCCAGATCGAACGAACTAACCGTACTCTCATCCAACTCCTAAAAACTTTCGCGAGCGGACCTAACTAGAAGGTCTGGGACGAACGACTCCCTTTTGCTATGATGGCCTACCGGGCTGCGGAACACGCATCAACCGGGTATGCACCATTCTTTATGCTTACAGGACGTCCCTTTCAGTTACCACTTGATTCCCGCGTACCTTCTACGCTTCCCCCTCAATACACTCCAAGTTCATATGTGTGGGAACTACAAGAACTTCTTTGGTCTACCCATAACATGGCTCGACAGCACTAAGGCGCGGCGGCAGACCGGCAAAAAGAATATTTCGATAGGCAGGTGAATGCCACCCCTTTTCAACGGGGCGACTGGGTGTGGCATGAGCGACAAGTTCCGCCCCTAGGTTCGTCGGCCAAGTTCCACCACTCTTGGGAAGATCCCTTTGTGATCGTGGCGACTCACAGCCCTACCACCTATGTACTGCGCGAGGCCTTTGAATCTGACGGTCAAACCTTCACCGCCAATTTTGGAAAGCTTAAGCCGTACCGTGCGCACCCACCCAACACCACTGATTCTGGGAACCACAGCAGACGCGTCTTCGACCGCGTTCCCACCCGCCCTCAGGGCGGCCAAGGTCTGCTACACCAAACCTCCCTAGGGTGGATCCATTTCTTCTCCTCTCCATCTGTTTCTTTTTATGGCAGAGCAGCCCCTCTTGACTATGCTGCTCCGACTCCTCCTCCTCGCCGCCGGGACTGAGGCCCACCCGTTGGGGTTCCGGATCCACCAAGGGCTACTTGCCTGCCTACCACTGATTCTAACCTTGCTATACTACCTCCTTACTTAGTCCCACAACCGGTTAGGGAGGAGACTGTAGAGACTACGCCGTCAGCGAGCCCTGTGGACAGGGCTCTGTCTGAGGGGGGAGTGTGTAAAGGCGGGCATACGAATCCGGGGTGGCACAGGAAAGGGGCTGTTTTGAGCTGGTTGATCGAAGTGCCTGTTTTTTTTGCCTCTTCAGGTGAAGGAGCGGCAGAATCGACGCCGGAAGTGAAAATTGTGCCTGAGGAGCCTTCAGATTGAATTATTTTTCCCTGCCGAACCATTTATTCTTTACCACCCTTGTGTTGACGTTTGCCACTTTCGCTCGCCCATTTCCTACTTGTTTCCCCCCCCCCCCTTTTCGTATTCTCCTTATAATAAACTCTGGTTACCTACTCCACTTCTACCATCTTAAGTATGCCTGGAAACGAGTTAGGAAGAATGACTGAACCAGCTGACGAGAATGACCTCAGTGAATTTGCAGTTATCAATCAAGGACCTTCTTTGAGACAGCAAGAATCATCCTCTGTCGAGAATTTAAAGCAGGAATCCGGCAAGACTGCTACAATACTTCGAAAATCGGCGAAAATAATGCTCTAAATCCAGACTACAGCTATCTGTACCTGTATATTGCGCTGTTGCCTTACTAGTAAGGCAGTGTGTTTTAGTTCAGTAAACCCGCGATGAAGAGTTGGGGAAGGAGTCATGAGTGAATATATCACTACTATTAGATCTACACGGACCTGAGGTGAAGGCAGGCGTACGGTACGTCAGAGCGACGTAAATGCGTGCATACGCGTACTCGAAAACAATATCTAAAAAAATTGCTATCAGGGCAAGAAAAAGAAATTTATTAAATGTACGTAAATAACGATACTGGAGACCTGAAGTGGGCATTTGTATACATAAACATCACTCATACAAAAAAACTAGCACAAAAACTCAAAAACTACAAAACAATGAGTGTGTTGTGTAGAATTAAACCAACCAAACTACCCTGGACACAAATCTGGAAAACTTATTTTGGCTGCCCGCCCGTTTTTTGGCCTAGTAAAACACGTCCGCCAAATGTCATTACATTCTTAATACACTTTGTGTGAATTTCTGAAGGCCTAAATCCTTAAAGTTTATTCTACCTGTTCTGTGATTCTTCCAACTTTTTCTAATGTGGCCTTTATTATGTTTTATTACGTGTCTAAATAATTGTATTCGTCCTCGTTCATTCGTGGTTTCGCGCCATCCTTTCCTCGAACCGCAGTGGGGCCCGACGACAATAACCCTAAAAGAATTGATCTAGTACCAAAGGTTATAATAATCCTAGTTCGGACCAAAAGATCAAGGCGAATAGGCTCCTATAGCCTTTGGTACTAGTGTGGCGTGATAGCGGTATTCCGTGCCTTGACTGGGGGAAGGTAACTAAACATCATCGAAGTCGATGGTCAAACACACACACGCACACACACACACGCACACACGACAGTTCCCCCGTCGATTTCGACGATGGGCACCACGTGCTCCAACAAGCCGCAGCAAACTCTGAGGCAAGCCGCAACTGACAAAAGGCGAGCTGGGCAAGCAATACGTAAGCGACAGCAAGCAGGAGCAACGCAGAGAACTTGGGCGAGAGACAACAGGAGTTAAGGCAGACTTGAGCAGAATCTACCCACTCGCTCGCCACTCCCACATCCGTTTCCGGTGTAAATACAAAGTCAATAAGACCGGGGATGAGGGAGGGTGTAGATGGCTGGCGCGATAAACACGCAGCACGCGCACACTTGACACAGCCATCTCGCTAGGTATGCTCCCGACAGCGCGGGAGCACCATAAAATTCACATTAAGAGGGAGCCATTGCAGCCTGACTCTCAGTCCTCCTCTCATCCCGTACGCACACACAGACACACGCCTACAGAAGGAGCAGCTACGTGGGGGGTCCGAGTTTTCCCGTCAGTTGGCAGACCCTCCAAGCCATGGCTTTTAGCGCACCGTGATAGATTCAGATGTATTCAGATTTATTATAGTGAGGGAAGAAACGTGCCGAGGTCGACCTCACTCTCTCCCCCACCGCATAGTGACAGCCTAGCGTTTCGGGCACCCGCAGTGGGGCCTGAAACACAGTAGGAGCGCGAGCGCAGTCACCAACAGGGAATCAGAAGTGAGAGAAAGTGTCAGCGCCTTCCAGGCCGCAGGGACCGTGGTTGGCTGAAGACTTGCATTGCATGTGCATACAGACCATTGGATCTCAGAAGGGTGAGAGCAGCCCTGCATGAAGCCTGGGCCAACACCCTCCTGAGAGGGGTAACCAGTCAGTCAACGACTGAAAGGCACTACCCATGCTCCGTCGTCAGTTGACGTCCGTGGGCGGGGCTGATAGGAGAGCAAGAGATAATTGGTGAATTTCGCAAGTGTGGACGTGCAGAAGAAGCGGAAGACGAAGAGGAAGAAGAGGAGTAGAAGGAAGATGAAGTAGAAGAAAAAGAGGAAGAAGGAGGAGGGGAAAGGCCGAAGAGGAAAAATAGAGAGAGGGAGATAGAGAGATGAGGCGTGGGGGGAACACAGACAGGCCGAAAGAGAGGGGAGGAGATAAAAATATAGAAAAGAACAATGAGAGCAAAATCTCAGCTAACCTTGCAGCGGTGAATCTTCAGTAGCTACTGAGGCTGTCGTTTGCGCTAAAGACAGAACTGCAGGCGCCGCTATTGTGAGTATGATTGCGGTAAAGGAGCTAGTAATATAAACTACAGGAGCGACTTAAGAGTGTGGCTGAGGCTGATGGTGGGCATGTGTGAGGTGCTGGGTATGGCGACATCACGGTCAATGCCACTGTCGTGAATGCGCATGTGACCTAGTAGGCCCATGCGATGAGCGAATGATCGCGGGCCGTATGGGCAGTGAAGGCGGCGGTCTCGCCTGTGTGTTGGTGCTCCAGGCACTAATTCACCAGTCTCT
>JAYGXS010000004.1:43918577-43932825 GCA_036362985.1 Ligula intestinalis | reverse complement strand
AGCTCGCAACGCAAACCCTTAAGACCTTCACATAGTTGAAACACCTACATTAATTCAAGAGTATAAATTTTTAATATGCTAACACAGAATGAAATTCTATCAACGTGAACACCTGTTGCGGGCATACAGATACAAATTGAGGTAAATTGGGCCTTATGATTGCGGAATATAACGAAAATGGACATTCGGCTACCTATTGTTAGAATTTAACGAAAAAATTGAAAGTTGGGCTACTGAAATTTTACGAGTAGTTTTGTTAATCATAAGCCGACGGGAAAGAGTAGTATGTCACACGTAGTAAGGTAGTAAGTCAGATACGATATACAACGGACCCTTTCATAAAGTAAAAGTCACTAGGCAGTAAAAAAATCCTTCATCGGTGGCAGGGTTCAGCGAGCCTCTTATTTCCAAAAAGTATGACAAAGAATACTCAACGAAGTAGTTAGACGAAGATGGTATGATATGATATAGTTAGACGTGATCCTCGTGTTGAGGATTCCGAACTCAAAGTTTCGTGGGAAAAATCAAATAGAATCATGGTGGTGAGATAAGAGTGGATCATTGGGGAGAACGGGGTCGAAAGGAGGAGGAGGGGAAATTAGAAGGCACGGCAACGTCACCGAGATGTGACTCACCAGACTGCAGAGTCCACCGACAAGTTGGCGACAACGTAAGAAGCCGCCATAATCATCAATAGTTGCCTCGAAGAAAACAGCCAGGGTTAAAAAACGGAGAAGAGCGTGCAGCACTTGAAATTATGCTTGACTCCGCAGAGGAAAATTTAAGCATATGTAGAGACCACTTTACGATCGCGAGACCAGAGAAGACCACTTTTGAAGTCTACTAGTTGTGTGTTTAGGAAGGAAACGGACAATAATAACCCTACCAGCAAAGTCCCCAGATCACCCCGTCGAAATTTCGGAGAGGTAAGGGGTGTTCCCGCGGTGAAGACGGGGATTCGATGGCGGTGAGGACAGGGTATTCAGCCTGCATATCACCGTCAAACCCCCCTCGTCTTCACCCTGGATATCCGCCCAAGCTCGCCCTTTAGGTCCGTCTACAGCATTCTGGAAATTTCGGGTTGCGGAGTAATACATATGCCTTAATCATCAACCATGGGTACACCCTCGTCACCACCACCCAGTTTTGCGCATGTGCCGGCAGGGGAATCTATTTCCCCAAAGTTTAAATGTTAGCGTAAGTTCAAGTGGAAGATTATTCCAAATGAAAGCATATTTACATGCAAAAAACGAAAATGGTCAGATTCGGAGTTAAGGGGTGGTTAAGTAATCAGGGAGGAGTTACGCGTGGAGTTAGGTCGTTTTTCCAAAGTAACAGCGTTAATTTGTGAGGGATGCAGGCTATTGTTAACGCGAAACAAGGAGCCTATACCGGCTTCGAGTCTTATTACCCACAGAAATGTAATGCTCGCTAACTGACATCAATCCGTATGAGAAATACTGGATCCAGAAAAATTGTCAACACTCTAAAGTATGGTGAACTGAGGAGGAAGCAGGGAAAAAATTCCTACTGTATATAAATAAAACGCAGGAGAAAAACTGCTTTTTTAAAAGAGGTTGGTTGATAGGATTGTTGTGATAGAGTGAGATAGGACTGTGTTTGTTGATGAGAACACATGAGAATTCGAAACGCTTATTTTCCTTTTAAAAATCATATTGCAGCAGAGGCTACTGTGTATCGCCGTAACACCGTCCGACTGGCTACAGGATCAACCATTAGGTGGTGAGACAGGAGGAGCTCATTGTGAAAAACAGGGTTGAATCGAAGAGGGACAGCAGAGGTCACGAGCTCATCGCCGAAATGCCGAAGACGCGACATTGCGGACTGCAGAGTCCACCGACAAGATGGCTAAAATAGAAGAACCTGTCAAGATAATCACCAGAAACTGCGAAGACCACAGGCATGGTTGCAAATACGTCCAAAAGTTGTCCATATTTAATAGTGATGGTTCGGGGAAGTGGGGGTAGAAAAATCGCCGCCTGTGGCGCTCTAACACCAAGAGAGTCGTCAGTCAGGCAGGTAAGAGACATCGCGGAAGCGAGGACAGCAATGGGATAAGTTTACCCTTGTGAAAATTGAACTGCATACATCCAATTAATAAGTAGATGGGAACTCCTTAGAATAAAAAGAATTTGCAGATGCTCAATGCTCCAATTTACGCCCTTTATTCCATCATTTGCCGCGCTACAAATGAAAAGAGAAATGCGTTCCTATTGAATTGCCCAAGATTATGAAATGTTTATGCTTATATATCTGCTACAGGTTGTTTAGTAGGCGTAGTTATACTGAGTACTGCACCAAAAATCGGAAAAATTTGGCGTCCTATGCTTACTTTTAATTTTATGAGTCTTGATTTAGTTTATTGTTTCCACTGTTAGTTAAATCTTACTTATAGGTACCATAAGCTTAATTCTCAATTTACTTTTTAAGCCATCTACGGTTGCTTTTCGGCAAATCGTACAACAATATCATTCAAATGCATTAGAAACTGTTGTGGTTTTATAAAAACGGTTAAAGCCTACCCTACATGGTTTTGTTTTTGATCTCTAAATTTCGATTTAACTGCAAGTACTTTGGTGCAATTCAGTTTTCCTAGTATTTGTCCTTTGTATTTGTCCTTTTATTTATCGTGCCCAGGTTTTTGTTATTTAAAATAATGCAAAGATTTTTTGTTTTTATATGTTCTATCCCGACTAACACAGCTCCAAGAAGACTGAATCCTGGAACGATGGATATCTGAAGACCTCTGCTTATTGGAAAAGTTTACTTCCGGCCTAAACACTCAGAGGAATCGTCATGTCAGCAGGTAAGCTCAATCAGTCATTGATGATTAAAGTTGGAGACCTGGAAGAAAGCAACATAGGAATGGGGTATCATGTTTGCGAAAGTTTGATTTCCGGTATTAGAATCACAGATGATATTGTGCTCAGCGGAATTCGTTTGCTTCTTCAATCGATTCTGAGCAAGAATAAAATATCATTCGAAATAATGGGGCAAATTTCGAAGGCCAGTTGTTGTGAGATGATGGTTTCCCGAAACAGTACCAACAAAAATCCAGTTATTCGTAATTGCCGATTTTTATACGTGAACGGCGTGTATATTAGGTCGAGTCAGATGGCCAGATTGCTGCTAGAAATTTGGTCCTCGAGTGGTACACTAAAGAGAGGCGAAGACCTTTATCCTTCTGCCAGGCGCTCCGCAGAAGGCTTACATCTGTTCAGAACGGAGAAATACGTCAGGTGGAGGAAGATACGCAGTGCTGGCAACCGGCAATCGCGAGCGAAGAAGATGGAAACGCTCAGGAGGCACACAAGCGACTAAACAAACCTCATGGATGCGTCTACGAAGGCTTGGGCAATTAAAACAGCCACCAAAAATCGATCAGTACAATCTACTGACAGGTGGGCCTCAGGCATCAGGCAAGTGGTTGGACACACTCAATGACACCAGCGGGAGAACAGCCACCACGCTCTGACGATGGATGCGAGAAGGCCATTGAAACGTCACCTAAAACCAACTGGGTCCTAGAGGTTGCCCCTTTTTATTCTTCGTCTTCCGGGGGATGAGGAAAGGAATATTGTATTTTGACCTCGATTTTTTGCGCATGTATTCGATCGTTGCAACAGACCACCTCACACTAGGCGGTTATTGTAGCCCATTTGATAACAGTAATTAAATAGTTTTTTTTCGTGCAATGCTCCCTTGCAGTTCGTGTGTTTTGGGTTGAAACTGTCACATTGAATTTGTATGCTTTACTCTGCTGCAGAGGTTCGCTTAATAAATATTGGTATTTGGCGCTTCCCAGTCAAACATCCAGTCTCGTCTGCATGAACGCCGACAAACACCCGCACTGTAACTAACTTGAGGAAATTGCAGGCTCGCATATAATTGATTAACAATTACTTGAGGAAAATGTTTTTGTACAGTGTGAAGGCTCACTAAAATGTACTGACGTATGTGTCCTATCCGCATGCCAAGCTATAGTTGTTTTCGTATCTGAGGGTGATCGACATATGTCGAGGCCTGGGTGTCGGGGCCTGGGTGACCTCGTTTCTAGATTGAACTGATAGTAGCTTTTTAATAAGCATCCATAGAAATGGTTTCAATGTATATTGAAACCATTTCTATGGATGCTTATTAAAAAGCTACTATCACTTTAATCTAGAAACGAGGTCACCCAGGCCCCGTACACTGCAGGGGAGCGATTTGGGGGAAACTATAGATACTCCTGCAATTTAGGTAAGCAGACCAATCTGTCGCTGTAATTTCGAAGAAAAGCATGGTTTAATGGCGTCATTTTTCATGGTTTATTTTCAGGGTCCAATCCTGAGGCTCATCATAATGTATAAAGACAGTGCAGATTCAACAAGAAGTATATTAATAAATAGACACCTCTTACCTAAGTAAATTAAGGTAACTACACCATAATTGTGGTGTTCATGATTAAATGCCTTTTTTCCTTATCCTCTAACAGCCTAATGCCCATAAAAGAACAGAGTTTTAGGTGCATAGCTGATGCACACCTTTATTTCATTTCCAACCGAACGAAGGTCCAGGACTGGACTTCCTCCAGTAGCTATTTTAAAGGAAGTAACTCCACCGACAGTAACACGCTCATTTCGTTTATTCAGTGCTACCTTAAGGAATCAACGACAGGTACTTGTCATCCCAAGTAAATGTGATTTCAGATTTTTTGTGACAAAGTATCTCTCGATTGACCTTCAGAATGTCGTATATATTCATAGGAAAGATTCTGATCTTGTCCACCGGTAAGCATCTTAGCATATATGAAGTCCTTAAGCAATCAGATTTTCATAGCGTGTACTGAAGATTATTTGTCCACTGGTTTCTACTGATCACAGTGACGTTCCGTTTTATCAAATTATTTTTTTCAAAAGAGCTGCTTCAATTTTACCGATGACATTAAAATCATAAGCCATGAAGTTAATAATTCTTAGACTGTTGGGGTTTATCACAGGTTATGCGCACAGGAGCTCGCATATCCTCATTTTTGATCTACTGATCGAAAATACGTACACCATCTGGGACTGATGTGATTCCGTCGGCCTACTCCGCCGCAAATCTCTTTTCCATAAATTATATGCTTCAGGATTTAGGCGACCTCGAGGATGTATTTGCCTACTAGAACCACCACACTCCATTCTTTAAAGTTAGATTTTTACGAACCAACAATTTTCGTTGACTCCGGACAGCCACTTTCCAATTTTAAACGAGGAGAATATGCCCAATTAATGTGCTTCGTCTGTGGTTGCCTTTTAAAAACTTCAATGTACGCAACACATTATTTTTTTTCAGTCTTTTTAAAATATCAAATTAGCAAAGCAACTCAACAGGTGCACTCTTCCTCCTTATGCAAGTTCCACAAGTTTAAGAAATTGTGAGTTATATATTTGCGTAGTAATTTAACTTGCCTAGTAATCTCAATAAGAACAGGAGCTTTTCAATTGGAACCTATTTTGCGATGACTAGTGTATCCCCGGCTTAAGACCTGTTCATATCTCATTTACAAAGTCATTAGCTTCAAACTTACGAAAACATTTTGCTGATGGGCCGAAATCAGAATTTAACTCTAACTATCTTTCTTACAATATTTAGGCGTGTTGTGTTTCCGAATGCTTTAATGGATCAAGTACAGTGTACAAACGATGAAGCAACTGCAAGCAAGGCACATTCCATTCGGAGAGGTTATTGGGTTGACCCATACACGAAATATTTCTGTCCCATACCTTCCGCAGCAACCCCTGAAATAAGTCGGGGCTACTTTGTTCGTGTGCAGACATTTGAAGCCATGACAAAGCGGTTCATTCAGGCATGCCCTGTTGACTCTCCTGCCTTCGCTTACACTGTACTTTTCTAGGATTTTAATGGCCAATGCCAGGTCGTAAACCTAGGTGCCGGCTCCGACACCCTTTTTTTTCGTCTAAAGAGTGCGGGAGTCCTTCCCAAAGCTTTTGTTGAAGTTGATCTTCCTGGAAACGTAAAGAAGAAAATTATTACCTTGAGGAGGTGCAAGCAACTTTGGAACGAGTTATTTCCAGGTGATTCTGTCTAGCTTCTCACAGTCCAATTTCCTTTTTAAAACTTCACTTTTTGGAAGAAAATACTTTGACAGATATGTTCTTAAAATAGTTAGCACCGACTGGAGGGTTCGCCGAAAACTGATCTTATTTAATTCGAAACTCCTCCCTTAGAAGCTCCTCCGCAGTCCGGCTTCACAGTGGCCACGCCGGACTCCTACCGAAGTTTGAACGCCGCCCCTTACTATCTCCTGAATCATGACCTGCGACTTCCACCTGCCAGCCTCATTGAGGAATTGTGTACCTCGGAGGCGGGACCAAAGCTCTCGCCCGAGCTCCCCACCCTCTTCCTGGCTGAATGTGTTCTCGTCTACATACCTACAGCCTCCTCAGAAGCTTTAATCAAAAGTCTTGCAAGTCACTTTACAAGCGCCGCCTTTATAAACTACGAACAGGTGCATTTCCCCGTCCTTATTGTTGTTGGATTCTAAGATGGCCTTTTTACAGCAGTCCTCGGGCACACCAGTTTAATATCCCAGGATTATGCTTCTGGTGGGTGCTTTACTCCTATCGAGTGTGGTCAGCGTTGGCCATGTACCGTCACTATAATGCCAGGTCGCGGCTCCGTCACATCTGAAGATGGTGACATTTTGTGCTTACTGTCTGTCTATTCGTAGATCCATAGGGCCTGGCTAGTTTGCAATAAACCATCACCAACAACCGCCTCATGATCCACCTCCCTGTGGACTCGTTAGGTAACTCATAGGCGATACTCTCTGTCGTGACTTTCATGCCATCACTGTCATAGACTTGCAGCTATTGAGTAGTGTCTTCGTAGGTGACGTTGGCATTTCGACTGTGACGAACGGTGATGCTCACTGCATGTCAACAGAATGGGCGCGGGATGACGATTTGTACTTGAAATAATTCATGTACCGCATCCACCGCACTCAATTTTGTGACGAAATGCAGCGTCAAGACGGCTGGATGTGGGCGCGAACCCAGTGGCCGACTAAACTGAACAGTCAGCCTTTGCGTGCCATACATATTTACAGTGCTGACTACAGTTTCTGGCTGCATCTGGAGAAACCAACTTACGCCTGATCCCCTGCATGGTCATCTGGACTTTGTCTTGTCACCGTTATCAAGCGGGGTGGAGGTTTAAAATGGGTTAGAGGTGGCGGCCACTTTACTTTCATTATACCTGGCCGTAGTCACCGTCCCTGCTCTCGGGCAAATGGTGGACATCACCGATTGTGGTGGTCGAACTAACACTGACTACGAGAACTGAGTATCCCGTCGGTTGACAGTCCAGGACACAGAGCGTCATGATAGACTCAAGCGCGTTGGGTTTATTTTTATGAGGGATACGCTGATTCGCCATGCGCATGGACTTGACATACTGCTTTTATGGAGGCTAGTGATGGGATTATTTGTAGGCTGAAGTGTTGAGTTCAACGATTTATCATGACCAGCGCTCCTTCCCTGTCTGAAACGAGCTTAATTGTACTATACTTCCAAAATGGTTTTATTTCATTCTTTCGATCTAATAATGACATTTATAGATAAGATAAAAGGAGTGGAAAATGTCCTGTCTAGTTGGGTGGTTTACTTTATAAGTTTAGCGTTTTTGTTAACAAACAAATCCCTTGGCTGTGTATGGAGGTCTATTGTCTGGATTTTAATGCCATTAGTCGATCCCAATTACTAGATCTAAGGGGTCTACATCACCAACGTCCAGACCGGCTGAGACCGGGGCTGCTTCTAGTGAACTGTTTATATTACTTTTACAAGAAACTGGAGGATGGCATGGTTCCGTCGTGGGTTTTGGTGGGTGCAAGAAGAATCTTTATCTCGCTATGATTCAAATATCCTAAAAATTAGCCCGGTGTTTTTGTTTCTCACATTTTCTAATGCAGTTGCCCTTAACACCTGACAATTATTGCAAGAGAGAGGCAGTGCACTACTTACTTGATACTTGATCCGATTAGCTCCTGTTGTTGGATGAATCGGCTTCACGGATGTCACGTATAGCGGCGGCCCATTGGCGGCGGTCAGAGGCGAGCTCTTCACAGATGTTAACCCATTGTTTGTTCTAATGTCGCAAGCCGTAAACGGTTGCGAGGCCCATCCGTTCAACGTCCGACTTAACGGTGCTGAGCCATGTCTTCAGTTGACCGCCTTGTCGATATCTCCAGTTTGCACTATGAGAAGGGTTCACGACCAATCTGCAGAGGTCCGTCGATGGTTTGCGCAGGACATGGCCAAACCATTGCAATCGGCGATGCTGGGTGTACGATGCTAGACTTGGTAGTTTGAAACATCTGCGGTATAGCTCAACATTGGAGATTCGATCCTGCCAGAAGACTCTTAAGAGGGGTCGAAGACACCAACGGTCAAAGACTTCGAGCGATAGGATGTCTGCCTTTCTCACTGGTCATGTTTCGCAGGCATATACTAACACCGGTCTGATTGATGCTTTGTATATCAGCAGCTTAGTACGTAAACTGATGTCTGAGCGAGACTAGAGTGGTCTGGCTAGTAGCCTAAATGCATTTCTAGCCTGCGCGATTCGGTTCTTGATTTAGTCTTTGGCCTGTCCATTGGCTAGCATATTCGAGCCCAAATAGCGGAAACAGCTAACTTCTTCAATGGGTTGACCGCTGATAAACAGTGGTTGTGTTGCGCCCAGATACGTAGTCAGGAGCTTCGTCTTGAGCACATTAATTGTCAGACCAACAGTTGCCGCGAAGCCGGTGATTCGGTCTAGCGTTGGCTGTAGTGATTGAGGAGTTTTACCGAGTACGACAATGTTATCGGCATATTCCAGGTCAGGTACTCTGAATTCAGAGCTGATTTTACATCCACTGTCAGGTAGAATTGACTGATGCATTACCCAGTCGATCGAGAAGTTGAAGATAACTGGAGAAAGAGGGCACCCTTGTCGAACTCCACAAGTTAGAGGGAAAGAAGTTGACTCTTCACCAAGGGTTCTTACTCGGGCTGATGTTGTGCCATAGTAAGCTTTGATAAGATTGTGCAATTTTGGTGGGAGACCGTCAGCAAGCAAGACTTGCCATAAAGCTTTTCTGTTGATAGAATCAAAGGCGGTTTTAAAGTCGATAAAACAGGTGGTAGTGATCTGCTGGTTTTGATGTCTGTGCTCTAGTATGCGGCGTAGAATGAAGATCTGGTCAATACATCCTCTACCTGGACGAAATCCTCCTTGGTTAGGATGAGTACGAAGATCGCGGTCAGTCGAAAATCTACGGCGAAGGATGGTCGCAAACACTTTGGCGGCTATATCTATGAGGCTGATGCCGCGGTAGTTTGAGCATAATGTCCTGTCACCGCGCTTCGGTATCGGAAAAATAATGGACAGTGACCAGTCAGTCGGGATGACTTCGGTAGTCCATATAGTCGAGTGCAGTCGATGTAGTGATTCCGTCAAAGCAGGACAATTAGTTTTGTAGGCTTCTGCTGGGATACCATCTTCACCCGCTGCCTTCCGATCTTTTAATCGTTGTAATACCGATTCCACTTCAAATCTCGTAGGTGGCTCGCAGTCACTACCGTATGGAATTCGAGTTGATAGCTGTAGGTTCGCAGGTGAACGTATAGGCGGATCCAGTAGCTCGCTAAAGTGCTCTCGCCATCGATCGATTTTGCCAGCCATATCAGTAATCACATGACCCGAGTTATCCCGAACGGTAGTGCGAGGCGGTTTATATTTGCCTGATGCTTTACATAAAAGGTAATAGAGCTGGTGGAAGTTACCAGAGTTTGAAGCTGATTCCATGGAGCCAGCTAACTCGGTCCAATGGTTCTGACGGTCGCATCTTGCTGATCGCGTAGTTTGGCGTCTCAATGAGCGGTAGTTCTCTGAGTTTGACAACCGAGCGAGTCTAGCTTGTGCCGATAGATGGAGGGTGGTTGTGGAGATACAGTCCTTCCTCGGTACTACCTGTTGTTGCAAGCTCGAATTCATCGCACTTTGTAGCGCGCCTCTCAAGTGTGGCCACTGAGTATCGGGCGAAGTTTCATTATCGACGTCATCTGGAGGTTCGATGCGAACAGTGGATTGATCACGGATCCGTGCAGTGAGACTTTCGTTGAACGCTACACGGGTTTCTGTGTGTGATAGTGCCATAACGTTGAAAGGTTTTGGGGGCAGTTTCTTACTTCGATTCGACAAACGGAGCTTAAAGCGGGCACCGACAAGTACGTGATCCGACCCAACTTCCGCACCTCGGAACGAGCGGCTGTCGGATACTGAGGTGTTCCACCTTGAGCGTACTAAGATGTAGTCTATCTGGTTTGCCGTTCGACCATAGTTTGAATGCCATGTTAGCAACTGCCGATGGGGGTGTTGAAAACGAGTGTTTGTAACGACGAGATGGTTGTAATCAGCAAATGTTACCAATCGTTCTCCATTGTCGCAACGTTGGCCCAGTCCGTATTTTCCGATGACTTGTCTCGAGATTTCATCGCACGGGCCAGTCCTGGCATTCCAGTCTCCGGCGACGAAGAGCAAGTCTCTAGGGGGTATCCTGGCCACTGTAGCTTGAAGGCGTTCATAGAACTCCGTCTTAACTGCTTCATCCGCTTAAACGGCAACCACATACATATTTGCAATTGTGCCTTTGAAGCGGGCTGTGGCAATCCGCTCTGAGATAGGCTCAAACGCTAAGAGAGTGTTATGCACCTTTTTTGTCATGGCTATTGCCACCTCATGCAGTCCTGTGTTTGTTTGTGGTCCGCTGTGGAGGAGCACGTACTCAGCATGCTCTTGTGGGACTTTGATTTCTCTCGTTCCAGTCTGGGACATTAACTTCTGACAGACAGGCAACGTCTACTTTATAGTCCCATAATGCGCGTGCTAGAAGTGCTTGACGGCTGGGATCAAGCAATGTCCGCACATTCCAGCAACCGATGTTCAAAGTGTGTCGCGAATTTAGGGTACTGGCTTGGATATTTGACATTCCGGGCACCGGGCGACCACGGAGCGCGTCGCTTCCCGGGGACGCCGTAGCATTGTTCAAGTTGAGAGCACTGGCTTGCATCTTTGGCACTCCGCGCACCAGACGACCACGGAGCGCGTCGCTTCCCGGGGACGCCGTAGCAGTATTGAGATTGGTGATATTCGTATTGTCCATGAAGTTTCTTGGGAATTTTGTTATAGATGACGTCCCCGGTGTTACCTGCCATTACCCTCTGTTCGCCGTGAGTTTCCCCACGTTGCCCGCGAACCACCGTCGGGGAGGTCGAGGGTTGGATTTCGGTTCGCAGAGGCAGTGCACGAGAAGAATTGTACGAGATCGCTGATACAAGAGTCGAACTTTCGGAATACTTCGCATTTTCTTTTGTACCGAAGGCAGTAAAGTTAAAGCGGACAATTCCTATTCGCTCTCGGTCAGCGCATGTGATGGTGCAGTGTTCAACTTTTGCGGGTTAAGTGGAGTGGAAGTATCTTTCTCGCAAGATGGCAGTCTTCTTTTCTCGACCTGATGCATGCCTGGTGGATTAATTCCTGAAGTATTCATTACTCAGAATGCACTCCCAAGCGTATATCCGCCGTAGGGATACCACTGGGGTAGGATAGGCAGTTATTTGCCACAAACGTTTATTGGAAAACAACTATATAGAGCAATAATTGAAAGAAGAAGGAGGTACTGTAGATAGTCTAAAAAAGGGAATGATATAAAGTGTATGTAAAAGTAGGTGATTATTAGTTAGCCATAAAAGGTAAGATAAAATATATGAATAAGCAAAAAGCTGGAAAGTAGACAGGGTGTTGCGGATCTATACGTCAGTGGGTCTGACGCACCATTTGAGTCAATTATTTCCGCGTTCCTTACAAAAGTTCAAACTGGTCGATTAAAACCAGAACTCGCCCGTCCGTTACAGAGCCTCAAGACGCAAAACAAGTATAGAAATGGTCGGACAAGAACGGTGGACACATGCTGGGGGGACGTCGAGTGTAGGGTACTCATATCTCTTCAGCAAAGTGCCGATTTCTGGTTCTATCAACTGTCCCTGTAGAGACCGTATCGATCACTGAGATGTGCAGATTTTATTTCGGTTTGCCTGTTGAATCTGTGGTAGAGTGGCAATCTCTCTTTTCAGCGTCGGAATTTGTGTTAGTTTTGGTCCTTTGCCCTCTCTGCTTAATGTGGTGGAGACATTTCCACCGGTATTGCGTTATATCACCCTCTCTCTTACCTCACTGCATCACTTAACTCAGGTCAATATGAACGACAAATTTGGTGAAATTATGGTCCGCAGTTTCCGCGACAGATCCTGTGAATTGCCCGGACTTTCGGCCTGTGGATCTATAGATGACCAAAAACAGCGGTAAGCCATACTCTTTATTGTGAATTTGAGCGTAGCTGGTCGCCTAGTTCTCTTGTTTTGGTTGGGGTGAGTTGTATGACCGCCTTACCAGGACACGGCAATAGAAATGCCTTGCCCACTTCAATTAAGGGGCAATGTGAAACGTTTCAGGAAGGCCAAATATTCTCATTTCCAAACCCTATCAATAACTTTAACATAAAATTAAACTGTAACCCTAACCATAAGCCTAGTGCTACTATAAACCTAAACTCGTCAGTTAACACGAACCCTAGCCTTAACGTTGTCCTCAACCTAACTAAAACTCTGACCGTGACCCCAAGATTACGCCCAACCCTGGACGTAATCCCGATCCTCATCTTAATACTAAATCTAATCTCCCCGGAATTTAGGACAAAGTCACCTGCATTGTTGGCAGTTTCCCCTCCTGTGTCTTGTTTAGACAACCCCACCGTTCATCCTTACCCTTGTTTTGTGTTATAACCTTGTGTGTTCCTGTGTCAACACCGGCTATGTCCCCCAGTTACGTGGTAGGACGAGAAGGCAGAACAGTATAGCAGATTGTACCTTACTGTCACTAGTTTTGCTTGTACACCAGCGTTGTCTTCTGTGTGCCCGGCAGCTTGGTCTTCTGTGTCCGTCAGCAGCGTATGTTCTGTCGTCAGTCTCACCTCGGTAGCAGTCTCTCGTCTAGGACAACATAGTCCTGTGTCTCCAGCAGCAGAGTGCCCTTCTGCCTGGCCCTCCACGAGTGGCCTCTACCGGCAGCCGTAGTGCACCAGCCACCGTGTCCTCATGTGACGCTTGGCGCACGCGCTTTCTCCCTGGCCAGGCATGAACTCACGGGTGGCAGACCCCGGCCCGTGGTTTTCCTTTCGAGGTCGCTCTCTTTGCTCGCCCTGCATGCATCGGTGGTTTGTCAGATTCCTTTGTTCTAGTGCCCTCGGGACAGCCCGAGTTATGACTCGCGTGTTAGGCCCTCCTAACATTTTGTTTTTGCACATCACTGTACATCGGTATATGAAACTTGATGACAAAGTCCAAAATGTCTGGAGACGTACTGTCTCACTTGCAATATTCCATGATTGCCCATCGAGTTCCTAAAACTTATTTTTGTCAGGAGTAGGTTTAGAAAAACCATCGGATCTACACAAAACAGTATGGAGTGGAAGCGACAATGACAAGGAAGACTGGAGTAGCCATTTCTGGCTTTTTAGCTGTCATCAGCCAGTCATACCCAATCCCTAGATTCGAACCCGGGGCCTTTGGTAATTGAGTTTAACACTACGATTGCACCACGGGCTCGTTGCGCTGTCGTTTCCGATCGGGAATATGATAGACCTGCGGTATTTGTCCGATCTACCTGATTATGGCATATACTTGTCCTGTTATGTCTTAAGGCGCGTACTTGAGTGATTTCAGGCTATCGTTTAGCGACCTCAGACATATGGTGGAGTGGTGCAGTATATGTAGTTAATAGTGGCGAAGACGAAATTTCCGGCCAATCACTAGAGCCGTATCACTGCTGGCTGAAGCCGGTGTGGTATCGTCGGGCAGTAAAAACACAACGCATAGTAGGCGGGGGGAGGCTTCTATAACGGTTGTTAGAGGGACTCAACGTTGTGCTATGGGATCTGAGCCGGGTGTGGCCGCACACTTAGGGGTAGTTCCGGACGTGCCAGCCACCTGCGCCCTCTCTCGCCTCCCGTCTTCTTGACTGGATCATGCACCGGGCCGAGGTGGGAAAAAGCGAGAGTACGGTAGATGCTGCCCTCATTCTGATTTACTTCACACACACACACACACACACACACACACACACACACACACACACACAC
>JAYGXS010000004.1:43683461-43918567 GCA_036362985.1 Ligula intestinalis | reverse complement strand
CCCCGTCGATTTCGACGATGGGCACCACGCGCTCCAACAAGCCGCAGCAAACGCTGGAGCAAGCCGCAACTGACACAGAGGTGAGCTGGGCAAGCAATACGCAAGCGACAGCAAGCGGGAGCAACGCAGAGAACTGGCACGAGGGAAAAAAAGGAGTGTAGGCAGACTCGCACAGAATCTACCCACTCGCTCGCCACTCCCACGTCTGTATCCGGTGTAAAGCCATGGTCGAGGTGACTTCGCGCACCACTTTCCGATGTAAACCGGGGATGTGTGCATCGGAACGAGAAGGACAAGTTAAATCTGGGGTATTCTGGAACGACTGATAGTCCAGGCCTTCTTTTCTTATTCGCTGATGGCCGGTTTGGGGTTAGTAGGGATGTTGGGGTCTCCGATTTCTTTGATAGGACATGCCTCCCGCCCCCCAAAACCAAGACTAAGAGTGTCATTTTGTCGACTTTGAGGGAGAAGTTTGAAGTTTAATAAGTCACTGGAACTGAAGGGTGATATTCCAGCCGCCTACATGTAAACGCCTGCCTCTTATCACTCTCTTCCTTTATTCTATCTCTGAAAGGTTTCTTTCGGCTGGCTGGAACGAAGTTCATTCGTGGACAATCAATGAGATCTACAACGCTCTGCCGTCGGAAACTACTGCGAGGTATGCACCCCTCCCCCCCTCCACTGCTGCACGCTTCCTGCATACTTACAACCGGCTTTTATTGATACTGAGGCCAATTGTCCTGTGTCATAGGATGAAAATAGGAGCAGACAGTGAAAAAACTCCTCAGGGATTTTTAGGAGAAAAACTGTCGCCCTTGTGGGGGTAATGCGTGGGATTTAGGAGAAAAAAGGGGGTTCCAAATGGGGGGGGGGCATTGCAAAGGTTCCCAGGATCATCACCGTGTGGAAGCCACGTCCTGATTCTTCCTTGCTGATTGCAGAGTCCGCCACGGAACTGGAAAAACAGAGGCATCCGTCCAGATCGTCGAGAGTCTGCTTTGGGTCGAACCAAGGGTGACTGTTTAGACCGGCAGGTCTGGCTGATAAGATCACCAGCGGGTAATCACGGTACGCAGATAGCCAAGTAGGGTAGACCGCGGAGACCTTCGCATGAGGCCATGCGTGGGAGGGCGTTATAAATAGCAAACGTGAATGCATATAAAAAAAATAATACTACTGAAAAAATTGGAAGTAGCATTATTGTTATTGCAAATTGTCAGTTCCGATCCATCGTGCACTGCTATATCGATCCAGTTTTTGCTTAAAACCCTCTAGCGATTCCGACATAACAACGTCCTGAGGAAGCGCATTCCACGCTCCGACCACCCTTTTTGAAAAGAAGTGTTTCCGAGCGTCCAGCCTGGCCCCTGTCACCTTTAATTTGAGGGGATGACCCCTCAGATTCGTGGTCGTTGCTAATTCGAAAAAATCCCCTGATATAAGACAGCAGTCTTGAAGACGTAATACGCGGAATGCTAGTATCAGGTCCCCCCGAAGCTGCCTGTAGCGCAAAGGGAAGAGGTTGAGATTCGACAGCCGTGTTTCATAAGGCTGCGAGCCCTGCCCCATAACAAGTTTGGTTGCGCGCCGTTGTACCTTTTCCAGGATGTTGATGTCTTTCCTGGCCCAGGGTCTCCAAGCTTGGATAGCGGATTCTAGGTGCGGTCGTACGAAGGTTCCGAAGACTTTTGTGAAGCACTCTTCATTGAAGGTAGAAAAAGCTCGTTTGACGAGGTATAGGGTCGACATCGCGGACTTGGCTACCTTTGTCCAATGCAGGGATGGTTTAAGCGAGGGTGTGATCCAGACTCCCAAGTCTTTCTGGGCGTTCACTTCCTTCAATGGTATGTCATTCAGTCGGTAAGCCGTGCCGTTTGAAGAACCGCATTTGCCAACTCGAATGGTGGTGCACTTGCTCTCATTGAACGGTAAGAGCCAGTCCGCCGACCATTTTTGAAGTCTATTTAAATTTTCCTGTAAGTGCACTTCGTCAGCCACAGTTCGAATTTCGCTCCAAAGTTTTATATCATCGGCAAACATGGCGATGCCGCAATCCAGTTCGCGGACACAGTCGTTGATGTAGATAACGAACAAAATAGGACCGAGAACGGAGCCTTGGGGAACACCACTCTCAACCTCAACCTTGGCTGACTGTTTGTCGCTGATGTGGACAGTTTGCGAGCGACCGATTAGAAAGCTTTTTATCCACGTAAGGAGCCTACCTCTTACTCCTATGCGGCTGACTTTATAAAGGAGGCGGTAGTGCGGCACGCTATCGAAAGCCTTTTTGAAGTCAATATAGACAGCATGCACTGAGTTTCCACTATCGACTGCCTCAGTCCACCGTTCTAAACAGTAGAGCAAGTTTGTAACGCAGGACCTACCTCGACGAAAACCATGCTGAGCATCCGATAGCAGATGGTTTTGTTCCAGGAACTGCATAAGTTGTTGCTCGATAATTTTTTCCATGATTTTGCAACAGATTGCAGTAAGGCTGACTGGTCGGTAGTTATTCGCTGAGACCCGGCTTCCCCCTTGTATAGCGGTGTAATCCTCGCGGATTTCCAATCTACTGGTAGGCATCCTGTTTCGAAGGAGGTTTGGAAGAGCATAGAGAGTGGTTTGGCCAACTCATTGGCGAGCTCCTTCAAAATCTTGGCTGGTACGTTGTCGGGACCTGGTGACTTAGATTCTTTTAAACTTAAGAGTTCCTTAAGAACAGCAGCCTCGGGGAATTGGACAGTCTCAACTACTGTATCCGCTTCGGTGTCGTAGGTGGGGTGATCGTATGCCGTTTCCTTTGTGAAGACTGATTGGAAAAATTTCGACAGATGATCAGCCTTCGCTTCATCATCTATCAAGTCTCTTCCCTCAGCGGTCCTTAGCAGGGGTATCGGATCCTTGTTTTTGGTACTCTGCCTGAGATAACTGTAAAACAGTTTGGGGTTCACTGTGGCCCGGTTTAGCAAGTCTGCTTCGAAAGCCCGTCTTGTTTTGAGAATAAGACCATTGACCCGGTTTCTCTGAGTTTTGTAGGCACTGACAGATGCAGGAGTCCTGTCTGCTAGCATTTTTTTCCACAGCTTCCGCTTTTTGTTCACTTCTATTTTTAAGGCCTGCGTAAGCCATTGCGGTCTAGTGTTCGCATATTCCTGAGTGAATATATATCTATATATATGTTTTGAACCGGAGCCATTTGCAGTGTGATAGGCATTACTGTTGTACACGATGTAGCTGTACACTGTGGACAAGTTATACAGACACTAGGAACTGAAAAAAACTGAGTTTCGTCCAATTATTTTCTCTGTTGTCATTTCAACACATTGGTTTACCTGAGGCTTTTCCAACCAACGCGGATAGTTGCCCCCTCCCAAACAAAGCTGTCGGATTTTCTATATTTATCTGAATAAGGGATCCGTCTTTAGAGCTTCGTATGACCCTCCACCCAACCTCCCTTCAGCTCTCCCTAAATAGTTTTACCTTCACTAGGATGGATGCTATTGGCACCTCATCACACATTTCTAAAAGTAAATTAATTTGCCTACTTAAAGAAAATACTTAGTATTTTAAGCACTTGTGTGCCAGCCGTTACGTGCATTACTCCCTCTCTTGTAGGATTGAACGATTAGAGCTCCTGGACGATCGTGAGATCACAAGTCAGCTCTTCGATCACTACTGCATCCTGCTGGCCATAAATTCCCCATCGGTGTGCTGTTGGCATTCTCTTCAGGCTGCCCTAGCCGATGTTAAATAAACCAGTCAGACTTGTATGCTATGTGCTTTAGCAAACCTTGTGTGCTTTCACTGCAGTTAGGGTGTAACTTCACCTACCCATTCATCTGCACGATGCTGTGTATTCGTTCTCTACTGACATCGCCTTCAGACTCCTGTTCCTACTCCTCTAGGCACTAATCACTATTTTTGCAAAGCGTTATATCGTTTCATCCAATACCCATCCACAATACGTCTTCGGGTTCCACCTCTCCCTCTCATTCTTCTTTTCCCTCTTTGTCACTCCCGCTCCCCTCTTATCGACCAGCTTTGCATGCCGTGTCTTTGCAAACCAATTTTAGGCTAAAGTGCTTTCAAACGATCAAGGCGGCCTTTATCTGCCCGACTACGGGGGAGAGACTGTAGTGCTATTGCATTTCTGCTTCTCTGATGGACTTGTGACTTGTTGAAGCAAAAAGGCGAACGTCTCTTCGCACGACCTGTTACGGTGCTGCTAAAATTCGCCCCAATGTTCTGCCGGGTCTTCTCGGTCCCTGATACACGCAATTTGACCTTGTGTTTATATTGTTCGCAGATGTGAGGTACCGATATTAAAGTCTTAAAGGCTGCACTTCGTGGTCGTGAGTGCATCTCCGGTGTAGGTGAAGTACGTGCGACAGTCGAGGAAGTGTTTCTTCACTGCCATTTACTTTGAACGCGGCAGTGGGCGTCTGATCAAGGAATCACGGCGGCCGATCAGGATTTGTCCACGTACTTGTACGTACTTACATAGGCAGATATCTTTAATATTTGCCGCCAGTTTTTTAAAGTGCGTGTTTATTTGCACCTTCGATACTGACAAGCAGGTTCTGTATTGTGCGCGTGTCGATAGCGCCATTTTGTCGTGTGTTGACGATGGGTGTCGTCCGCTCCGATTCCTTATCCGCCATGACGTAGATGGGGACTGCGAACACTACACAAGCCCACAGTCTTTAGAGCAAACACTCGCCTACACACAAGTAGTACTGCGTCGAATTCGCACTCACATACTGACCTCAGCCCAGTTATGGGGTTAGGAGTCATCAAAAAGTCGATACGATGTTTGGAAACGCCAAGCTCGACTTGACTAATGAGTTATTAGTCAAGAATTTTTTCCTCCCGATATCCGATCCGACAGCTTACGCGAATAAATCATTGTCCCCGGGGATTAATTAAGCAGATGAATTTTCTGGGAATGCTTATTTTATTGCAATTTGTGCTTCATTATTGGCCACTAAACTGGCGAGTCATATCTAAGGTTTGCGTCGGATTTGTTGTTCAAATGTTGGTCGCATTGGGATCTAGCATGACACAGAAAATGGTCGTAGAAACCCCTAATTCCGTTACTGGAGGACAATGTGCTCCCTTTTATTTTAACAGCGGGCCGGTGGGATAACTCGCTCCCGGAAAGTTAAAGGTTATAATGAGGCCTTATCTCCGGATGTTGCGGTATTCAAGTTAAAAAAGGCTGGTTTATATAGTAAGATAAGGTGTCGGGCGTGTGGAACGCGTAAACACAGTTTTGTGCCGGGTTATCTAGTGCCGCCGAAGAGCTGCACACGAGATAATGAGAAATAAACTCGCTGTAGCACATGCCTTCTCCGGTGTAGTCAAACTCGGATGCATTTTACTATTGCCTCCCTCCCGACAATCAACACCCGCCCAGCCTCTGCGACATAACGGAAAATTTTTTTCGTAAAGAATGATCAAAGTGATAAGTTTGTGTTGCTAGCCGTCATCAGCCAGCCATAACTCTACTACAGACCTCGGTAATGCGGTTTTATAATCCGAACAGACGAGTGTATCCATTCATATAGTAGAGTCGCTGGATCCCCACCTTCGTATGAAGTCGTTCAAAGTGGCAAGGAAAACTAGATCAACCCAACAAGTTGGGACGGGGAGCCGGCGGATTCGCGATCGTTGGAAGTGAAATTTAATTATTGTCTCCTACCGAGATTCTTTCTTTCAAAATCGGTAGAAATAACAGAAGACAGTATCAACAATCATCTTTCTGCAGTCGGGCGCTGTTTGCAGCGGCACGGCTTTTTGAGTCAATGGGAGACCTCTACTTTGCTACTTTTTGTTTTTTTTTGATTTAATCAGGACTATACTTTTCGTCAGCCTACATAGTTTACACTAACAATGGGCCGAAAGTGAGCCCTAGCTGAATTTCAACATTACAGTGATAACAAAGACCATGTGCATGTGGAGTGACAAGTTAGTTACTATTGATTAGCCACTATCTGCCTCCACGGGAATATGTGTAGGTTAAGAAGTCTTAACGATTATCTATTGCATCATATCAGGATTTATCAATCTGGGAACTCATAGAAGGAGATTATTGAGACAAGCGGTATTTAGATGTTGTCATTCGCTGAAGACTGGTTGTGTTTGTTTACGGTTATCGACTAGCCACTTAACCCTCGATATTTCATCCGTGGCGAGGCACAGTATTGAAGCGCGCGCGATATCGTGTATAGTAGAGAACGTTGTAGCGGTGTAAGTAGTGTTGGTGCCTTGATCACTAAAATCGTCAGGTCGAATCCCAGGTTGGAGGGAAAAGGCGAGTCACCAGAATGAGGGTTTTATTGTGTACAGAACCCTGAGTTGCTGTCTCATGTGGCAGTGGCTGGTCCTGACTGCGCCCATCCAGGCCTGAGAGATTCGGCTGACTGTTTTGTGGGGTGATGAAATTTGCTTTTACATGACCCTGAAGTGGGTTCAAGTATTCAAGTTCAGTTTCGGCTTCGTCGAACTTGGAAATATGGCCGAAATCCTCGCAAAAGGTGACAACCGCGTGAGCCGCGAGCGGCTGGAGTCATGGTTCTCAGGCCCCCAGTCCATCAACAAGCGCAATGATTTGGCGTTCCCACGTGATGTACTGAGAAGTTTTTGTGAACAAGAGAATCAGTCACGTGGGAAGGGCCGGGTGCAGCATCAACTCTGACGACAGCGGGCATACTTGTCGCGCAATTATTAGGCCCGCATCCGACGCTGACATGGCAATTAGTGAGTCGACCTCGAAGTTTCAAGCCAGTACCGCATCAATGGATACCCAAGCGGTGGCTACAGGAGTGAACAATTATCACACACACACACACACGCGGATGACCACTATGAACTATAAATACCGTGCAGTCTGTGCATGTGGCCACCTCACCTGCGCATGATCATGACTATGTCATCATCACCTATGATTAAGGATTCCCGAGGGAATCCGAAACGTCAGGCAAATAAAACTCTTGTTCCAGTGATCGAATCTTCCTCTTCTGTTCTGTCATTGGTGTGTTGGAATTGCCCGAGCGGATGTCGCCTGTAGACGTCTCTTCTGCATCGGCCGAGGGGTGGTGCATTTCAAGTGGCATTTGGGCAGGCGTTCTCATTTGGGCGCGCGTGTATACGTGGGTGTGTGCGCGTGTGTAGCTGAATAAGCCGAGGTTAGCTGTCGGATCCGCCGGCCCGCCAAAGAATAGGGGACGTTGACCATGCTGTTATCGGTTAGCCAGAAGCAGCTGCGAGGTCGAGCCTCGGGGCGATGGGGGCGCCAGTGAAAGGAAGCACTGTAACAGTCGTTTGTGACGACACGACTTTGGGGTAGCGAGCCTTGGACAACGAAGGGGGAATAGGAATTGTGGCTGTCCGCCACAAAGCTTAGTTGACCTTTACGTCCCTCTCCTTCCACATCCAAAGTGTTCCTGAACGCAGACAGGATAACTGGACGTTGGTGTAGCGGTTGAAAAATTTGACTAACCTGTTTTTGCGGGCATGCTAGTGAAGGGGTAGTTTCGAAGTTAGCACAAGTGAGAGGGTCTTGTAGTTCCAAGGGAGGATTCCTTTATGCAGTTAGGTGGCAAGCCTTCTACCGCTTTGTTGTAGTTTCGAGTAAGTCAGATGTGCTATTCTAGAGAGTGCACTAAGTTATCACGAGAAAGGGCTCCTAATTATCGGCCCGAATTCCTCTTCTCAGGGTCGCCCGTACTTGTCGGTTGATTGGTTATTGAGCTGAGATGGCAGCGTGAGTCGCTGGCCACACACATGTGTGGCAGACTCAGCTCAACCCAAGCAAGACCATCAGTGACCTCACTCCGCGTGCATGCTCAACCTCTTGTGTCTGCTAGCAGGTGCGCAAACACCAATGCCTGCTCCCAATCCAGTCTGGTCAATCACCTGCTTTTGGCTGACTCACACATGACCGCGCTATAGACGCTACGATGATTCCCTCGCTCTCACACTTCGGATGCGGCTCCTCTCGGGTGCAGATGCATGCTCGTCCGACGGTGAAATTCTTTCCACCTACCCCGGCGTTTCACTTCTTTTCCCGACCGACCATGAACCATTATGACTGGGAAAGCCGGAGGATTTAGTGCTGAGCCGAATACCTCGCGGCTGTGTCATGCAGTGGCAGAAAATCGGCGAAACACAAGTGTTTAGGCTTTTCACTAGGACCTGTGCTGCCAGTATGGCAGACCACGCAAGAGGGGTATCTTGCTGTCAGTCTGTTGACAGTTTATGAATACCATGTGGCTATCTGTTACGACCTGCGCCCGCTTCTTTTAATTAGCACGAACGGTAAGTTAGCTGACTCTGGTTTCCAAAGCCCAGTACGAGAGAAGACGGAGACCACGAGACAGCGTGTATTCAGACAGAACACGTTAGCGAAAATCGTTCTCACACGAAAGTTGAATGGGTTTAAGGGGGAACGCGAGAGATGTAGACCACGACAATGGCCCAATCGGAATTGAGCAGACAAGAATGGCTGTAGCGAGGCAGTCGCGACGCCTTTGTGTGTGCTGAAACCTATCGTGGGAATAGCGGCATTCCCATCACTATCCCACCGGAATTTGGGGATTTCGGCTCAAATATTAATATAAAGCTTAATTCCTTATAATATAATTTACTCAAACAGGTAATTTCTGAGAAAAGTAAAAGGCTGGCAGTTCAAAACTTGAGTATCTACTAGAAAGCACAGGGGAACGCGGGGAAGGGGGAGAATCCACCGGTGAATCAACTCACGCAGTTTTTATGCAGCCGCAGAATGTCGGCAAATCAGTGACTGGGCTTTTAGCTAACACCTGAGCAGACAGGCATATGATCTTCGCTTTGATCAAATCTCATGATAATCCAGCCCTTTAAACCACGTGAGACCGACTAACAACAGCAATTCAACCGTTATGAGTTAGCTAGACTGCGAACAGAGTACACACCCACAGCCCTTGAAGCTGACGCGGCCTCATCGAGTACCATACAGAGTCACGTAAATTCAAAACAGCTAATAATCCAAGAGTTGTCATTCCAGTCTAGATTTTGTTTGACTACTGATAATTATTTGTGATTGTGAAGTCAGAGACATGAATTCTAGTCGGTCGTGTACTCACGAACTATCTACACGTGAATATAAGCGACCAGACCTCGCAAATTACCCTGAGATGCTTATGACAGGATATTGAAGAGGACCACACTAACTGTCCGTGCTTTTATCTACACGCAATGCTCCCTCTGGCGTCTTAGGGCCCACTTTTACTACTGTCCCCTAATACCACCTTTTTTCATAAAGAGTGGAGTCACGCTTCTTTTATAGTTTCTCCTCACTCAGCAGATCTTTTGGTTTTCCTCGACAGTTGCCTATCCATATAGAGCATATATGCACCTCAAGAGTTGACGCAATGCGTTTCTCCATCGTGACTATCTAGGAGTATTGCTGGCGTCCTCATTCATTTTATATGGTCAAGGAAACGGGAGATCTCTGTTGAATTCAGTGCGGCTGACCGTGGACTTAACGCTGATGAAATACTGAGCGCATATCTGAGTAATTAAATGCCACGGATATTTACGTATTTTAACTGACTAAGTGAAAACATTTAATTTTCACGTAAAATATATTGGGGTACAGAGTGGCTTTACCTAACCTCGGCATTCCAGACGTTGTCAATGGACCCGCCTAGCTTAGTTATATTCGGAGAACCAATAAGCTGTCACAATCTAAATCAGCAAACCTGGAACAACACAATTGCAGAAGGTATAAACTCACTTCCCACCGAGTGTGATGTTTATTCAGATAAAAACAGAACATTTAGAAGAGGAGGAGAGCATGCTTTCTTCTTTTACGCCGCCGTGGACGTTTATTTTCTGTCAAAACAAGGGAATAGTGCTTGAAGCATCCTCACTGAGTTCGGAGATGGAAAGACGAAATTGGAAAATTCGCTACACAGATGAGAGGGGAAACTGATTTCTATATGCTAGTGTTTCATGATATCTGCAAAGTCGATCTGCAGCATTATCAGAATCCCTGACTTTACAGTGTGCGGGCTCCTCGCAATTATTCATCCCGGAAGTGCCGCAGGCATCTGCGGGAGTTGGTGTGACTTCCCTTTCAGATAGCCGACTTTGGTTGTTTTCCGACCTCTCCAGTTGGGACATGTCATTCGTGGCTCTGTTGCTCTGTGTGCAGCCCATCTTCGGACGTCTGCGATGTAGATCGAGGGGGCACCGATGCAGTACTAGAGCTTTGGTGCCCGGAGTCGCGCTAGCCCACGTGAAACCTCTTTGAATTTTGATGTCGATCGATATTTTTCACGAGAAAAGATTACAGGAAATCCCTTGTAATGAGTGTTTGTAGTTCGACGCAAATTCCACGAAGAAATCATGTTTCCGCCTGGAGAATATCTCGTGACCTTAACTTTAAACAGCCGTCTATAGCGATAAGATGAATTGTCCCATCTTTTTCTTACTTCTAAGACATTACTATTTATTCCAGTTGTGTGAGCATACGTTAAACCCATCCTTCTCTCGTTCAGTACCCGTTATCTCTTGCCTAAATGTTATTATTAGGGTTAAGGCCAGGCCCCCGACCATAAACATTGTCAGTTTCAGTTATATGTTTAGCCCAGGCCATCACAAGTACCGGAATTAACGCTATCTTCTTCACACTTTCTCCTCAAATGCAATGGGTTATCGCGAGCCAGGATCAAATCGCCTGGATTGTCTCACTAATACCCTCAGTTTTCCTTTTACCATCCGTGTACAGTTCAAAAGTTATGTGGCGGTCGAGGAGATAGAGGATAACGCACACGATTGAATAGATCATCTAGATACCTCTGCAAGCACGCGTATATGGTCATAGTATGCAAACCGGTTTGTAGCGTGTGAAACCTATTATAGTTAATAAACAGTTGAACAGAAAAAAGGATGTATAACGGTACAAGGGATGAGCGAAGCATTGTACAAACTATCAAATTCGAGTGAGGATTCGTAACTTAACATCAATTAGATAACGGTGTGCATTGTAGCGTTTTTAGAAACTGCAGATGATTGCACGAGTTAAGAGACGGCGCCAGGGATAGGGAGGGAAGAAATACCATTCATTTTTGTCAACAAGTGAGCACGCCGTTCTCAACTGGAATCTACGCGAAAGTGACATCAGCATATTCAAACAACGGCCGACTTTGTGGTCCATTAAGTTTACAATATTTGAAATTGCGCGCTGCGTTCTTACGCTTTACTAATATAAGGAAACAAAATAACGCCCTAAATATGTTTTTATCGTTGACAATTCGAGAACAACTGTATGTCAGTTCCATATGCCCTACTCATAAACCCCACATGATTAAAATTCCTCGTATTCCTGAATTCTTTGCTCCCACTTTCTGACTGGGTCCACATACCAGATCGTTGATATTTGAAAAAGTACAATGTGGTCAAGTAATTATTTAAAAAACTCCAAGCTGGTCTTGAAGATGAGAGAAAATGAAGGACAGGAAGCGTGCCTATTGCACCCATCACTTGCAGTTAGGATATCCAATGGTAATTTTGGGATGACATTATCGCAGGTGGTTAAGTAAGTCAAACCCTTGCAACTGCCATCTTCAAGTCCGGTTGCCTAGGAGAAGAGAAGTCTTCGGAGGCCGGAGTGGTAGGAGCAGTATATTTTGTGCAGAATGATTGGAGAATAGGTAGGAATGAGTGGACTGTCGGAGCTCCTATCTATCCCCAAGGTTGACTTGGCCCGAAATTCCGGCCTGAGGACAGTCCCCGTTTGACGTCCTTGTGAGTTGGTCTTGAAGGCCGATTGACGTAGGCAGCCGGTGCGTGTGTACGCGTTGGTGACGGTGAGCCTTCGTGCGATGATCGTCTGCGCGGGGAAAGTCACCACAACATCACTGGGCCAACACTTCAGCCTAAGTGTACACAATTCAGTGTGTTTAGGGACGTGTGTATCTCCAAAAAATGAAATCAGACTCGTAAACTTTGCCAGACAGGCTATCGCAGGGTTGTCAATCGGATCAAGAAGGAGACGATTTTTCTACCAAGTCTATACAGGCAATCTGCACAAACACGCGCACAGCTGATGTGTATATTCAGTTGAGCGGGTAGTGCAGTGCTCTAAAACTTAGACATTAGCAAGCATGGTTAAATGCACCACCTGCGATATGTTTCCACGTTTGCAAACAGAGTTGTTGAACACCACATCAAACACTCGTGCGTAAATATAAGAGCAGGGTCGCAAGCGCGAGAGATGTATGTTACGGTAAATATTTGGATAGAATCATAAAAAAAGAAATATAACAATACGGGGGGACGTGGTGTTACATATACAGACAAAGCAAATGGAACTGGGGTGTTCATCCGATCTATCTGGTTAGGGCATATACTTGTCCCGGAAGTGCCTTGAGGCTCGTACTTGAGTGATATCAGGCTGTTGCTTAGTGACCTCAGAGATATGATGGAGTGGATCCGACAAAGCAAAGGGTGACCGGAATGGCCATTTCTGGCCTGTTAGTCGTCATCAGCCAGTAATACCCAACGCAAATGGAGTGGGAGGTGATGCCCTTTTGTCCGAGTGCCACTTGTCCAACCACCCTCCACCGCTGACACTTTCATATTCAAACATTGTTTTCCCGGAAGAAATTTGAACAAGGCGAAGATCACAAATTGAGCAGGATGTATTGACGTCATACAATTTCGTGACCTCTAATTCATCTGCAAACGGTCATTGCCTGTTAATATAGTAAATTAACTGTCCAATTAGAAGGGTAACGCTTAATAGGTAAATAGAGTGGGAAACATAAGTAATTTAATTTTGTATATTAACAGGCAATGACCATTTGCAGATGAATTAGAGGTCACGAAATTGTATGACGTCAATACATCCTGCTCAATTTGTGATCTTCGCCTTGTTCAAACTTTCATATTGCCTTCGTTCACGGACCCTCCCCCCATTCGCGCTGGTGTTTCACATAAATCCTGAAGCTACATAAATTCCCTCGTGAAATCATACAAAAGCGGAGCCATGCCCCTCTCCCACTACAGTAGTCGCCGGTTATTACGCCCACGTTTAATAAGCCCAGCCGCGTATTAAGCCCAAATCAACTTGGGACGGAATTTTACACAGCAAAAATCCACCGGCTAATAAGCCCAGTCGCTGGCTACAAAGCCCAGTTTGCCAACAGGATAGAGGGAGATTCTCATCTCCCTGCGTGCGCAACTGGTTACATAATTTTGGCCAGTCTTACGCAAAACAAGATGCCGGATGTGATTTGTTTATATTTTTTTTCATGCTAAATTTTGCGACACGCTGTTCGGACGGCAGCAAACCTGAGGGGTCAGGAGGACAGGCATCAGATTTCACAAAATTCGACGATTTCTGGTGCCTGGAGAAGGACATCAAAGAGCACTTGCCAGTGAAGTTAGCTCCAAAACAACTGACACATAGCCACTTTTTTAAACGTGTCGCAAAGCATTTTTTGTTATTACGCAAGATACAGACAAACAGCATTCTTTTCTTGTACATAACCAAGCTCTACACATAATACAGTCCATTTGTAATGTATAGTGCCTATCCTGCGCTTGCTACTGAAGAACTAGGACTCGCTGGTCTGGACCCGAGGTGGGCTTAATAACCAGCGACTACTGTAATACACACACAAGCTTTTCCAAGACTCGTTCCGTCCTGCGTGGCGTTGTTGTTGAACTCGTGTTGTTCCCTTGGCTAGAGTCAGACGATTTGTCTGACTCGCTTTTTTATTGACTGTGTGTATCCATTGTTGAGATTTGTACTTCGTTTATCCTTAACTATTTATTTAATAGTACCGTTTGGCCTTGATAGTTGATATCACTGAGTTTGATGTACGCGCGACTGCTGTATACAGAGTCTGAGAAGTCAAGAAGACGAAACAAGTTCCGTCAGATCCTTTTAATGTTAACTTTAACTTCAATAATTCAAGCTGGCTGTGTTACGAAGTGCTGTAACCCATGAAAGGGCTTGGCTGATGCCTCATCTCCATGATACCCTTTCATTAGTCACGTGTACTTTGTTTATTTTGAAATTCGTGCAACCCAATTTTTGATATAAATCCAAATAAAATGAACTAGCCTGCCATTTAGGCCCAAGTTGGTAGCCTTCTTGGTTTACCTTCGTCATCCTGTTTGGTATCCGCACCAGACAAACGGCTGGCCCTAGAAAGTTGCTGGAGCCTGTGAATTGAAGTAGAGAGTGAGGTCGACGTCTCAGCACATTTTCCTCACTAAAAACCATCTGACACACTTAAAGGTATCACACTGCGCTAAAAGTCGTGTCTTGGACGGCTAACAACTGATGGGATAAGACGGACCTCGTAGGCGGCCTAGTCTGTGTGTGTGTTTAGAGTGGTCAACCGATGGACTAAGATTCAGACTGCAATGGCTACCGCTTAAGGTGGCCTTTTATGACCATCGCATTTCGTATAATCCGAGTCGATGTGATGTGCCTTCGCCAGCTTCAGACATCTTTGGCTTGGTCATGACATCGGGTCTAAGTGGGGGGAGCTGAGAGTGCGGTAACTACAGCGCAAGCTGTCCCTTACTACAGAGTAATGCATTGGCAACTCACCGTTCCTGGGCCACCATGCTGTGGGGAAAGCAGTGGGACTAGGCAAAATCGACTGTTTAAGAATCAAAGGGACTCCTCGTTGCAGACTCGGGTCGCTTCATTTTTCACATGTATGAGGTGACTGCTCCTTCCGGCGTTAACGAACACCTAAATCTTTTCCTGTAGCCATGTGGTGGCCCAACTCTGTGTGCCACGCCCAGCCTCTCGTGACGGCTTGCACCTGCGCACCAGCGCCTGCCAACACCAGTCCGGTCTAGCCAATCAACTATCTGAGGCTAACGCAAACATGACCCCTCTGGAGGTTGTGTGATGACATCCTCTTAGGGCGGCCTAGCATGCGAGTTATCACTCGGGCCACCCTCAGCGCAAGAGAACAAAGGAAGCAGACTGGGACAAGAATGCGACTTTCAAAGAGCAGACGCCGGCTGGGTTCTGGGGCCAGGCCCGACATGGAGTCATGCGCACGCGCGGCACACCACCGGACTGTCACACTGAGGTCGCCGCAGGATGACTGTCTGCATGGGCCACTCGTGGAGAGCCAATAGGGAACATAGGCTGCCACCGCTGGAAGCAGCACTCTGCTGCTGGAGACACGGGACTCTGTTTGCCGAGACCGACGACAGAACACACGCTGCCGGATGCACAGAAGACGACGCTGATATACAAGCAGAACTAGTGACAGTAAACTATTATCTGCTATCCTGTTCTGCCTTCAACTTTTAACACGAAAGTGGGAAATATAACCAGTGTCGACCCAGGTACACCTGAGGTTATAAAACTCCCACACTCCCCCCACTTCGGACGCCGTCCTTCGCCCAACTGCCAACTTCCCTACACCTGGCCTTCAAGTTCTTCGCGTTCCGTGTCTAATATCCCCTCTGGCAGGCGAACTGCATCAGCTGAGAGTATCCGGTCTTATGTTCGTCTCCTCACTGGAAAATCTTGCTCTCCCTTACTTTGCATTCGCTCCTTCTCCTTCTTACGCCTTACGGATGAGGCAACAGGTAGTTCTGCAGGCAACCCGGCCTAATTAGAATAGCATTTTCCTTAAAAAAGCCGTGATTCGTGGAGCAGTTTGGCAGCCCTCTGAGATGTCTAGGCTGTTTCATTCAGGGACAGCGACCGACATTCATATTTTTAGTTAACTCGCAGCCAAGCACGTCGATGAGCGGAAACAACGTGGATTTTCGTAGTAGAGAATAAAATAAAATTTTATTTTAGCATTGTGACCTGGGCATATTTTATCTCCGAGGCCCCACTTGTGATTCAGACATACCAAGCGTCGAAATTTTGCCTGAAAATTCGTGTTTTTACTACGGTATACTTTTCCAATAATCCCTTGTTATATAAAGCACTCTCACTTATACCTCTATCACTAATCCGACATGAAAAAAAATAAGCCGAATTCTTTTGTGAAGGTATGCTGGGAAAGAAAATGAATAGGTTTCACACAGAATAAAAGGATTCGTCGTCTTTGGTAAAACAAAGCTGATTATGAATAAAAAAGCTCAGTAGCTGATGCGGTCCTCTGCCGCGGGACTTTGGTGCTGCTTGTATTCTGACTGTTTTTGGTTATCAAAAGTTTCGCTGTGGCTCCAAGGCCCCATCTGGGTTTTGGAAAACCCTGTCTAAGGAATCCCTACAAAAATCGATATGCACAGTCACGTGTAGTCATTTGAAAGGCCATTGTTATCCAGGCAGGCAACAGGATGGGCTGCGCTCAGGGCAAGGAGCTCCCAAACTCGGCACCCAACGACCCCAACCTTGAAAATAACGCAAATGAATGCCCCGAAATCCCGGATCCAGCCTACAATCTCTGCTGCTGTTCCTGCAAAAAACGGCTGACCCGCGAACAACAGCACGACTTGGAGTTTAGACGAAATAACTGTCGAAATTCCGAACGGCTCATCAGCATGCATAAAAGCCTGGTATCTACGGACACCCTTTTGCCACATATGCCATCTCTGTCAAGTCAGAATAAGTCGGTGCACTGATACAGGCCAGTCGGTACACTTCTCCCGAAGGCAAAGGAATTACCTCAGAATGAAGCAGTGATCTCAACGTTCCCTCATTCTGCAGCTTGTCATAGCTGTCTTGCTTAGGATTCAGTTCACTGAGTTCTGCAATGGATCTAATCCTCATTTATTTTCTGTGAATTCTGTGCTAACATTAAATCACAGTCTATTCAATTATATGGCTATGTTGGTCTACTCTGGTAGTTTTTTTTATGTCAAATACTCCTAGGAGATAAATTAGAACAACACGCTGTTGCCCGTTATTAATGATCGGTTTGTACTTCCGAAATCGTTTACTACGGCTCATGTATGCGTGCATTGATAAAAAACGTTTCAACACAGGCGTTACTTGAGCCTCAGCGGCTTTTACTGTATAAAACGGTAAGAATGGTTGGTACCAATTCCTAAGAAGCCAAATAAATCTTAGCGGCTGTAGTAAAGCGCTCTAAGTTGGGTCTACGCTAAGCAGAATGAAGGCTCTTAAAAGTGTAGTAGTGGAGCTACGAACTACTCTGTGGAGATTTTTGAGGGGCTGGGATGTTTAAGAAGTTGTGAAAAGCCAGCTCAACTATGTATGCCACTTAATGTATATGATGAGCCCTAAACGACGGGCACTTTTTATCTTAGGAGGTGTGATAGCAGGTAAAAATCTTACCAAAATTAAAAGATACATTTGTTGCCCATCTGTGCAAATCCAGGTAAACCGTTACAAGCGCGACGAACACCGCGAAATCTCTCATCTCAGCATAACGTAGTAAACATTGTGATGGGGTATGTGGGAGGACGCGTTTCCTGTACTTCATGGTTGCCGTGAGGCAAATGAAAGTGACAGATAACTGTTTTGTGAACGCAAAAGACTTAAAAAAATTAAGTCTGTAGCTTGTTCAAATACAACAAAAGTGCAAAAAGGCTTCTATGATATTTGTACGACAAAAATGCAGGAGCTGTACATGATCTGAACGAATAAAAACCATAAACACTGTTAAGCTATTTCAGGCACACTGATTCTTCTATGCGATGTGCGTGACACTAAGGGAGCAATAGTGAAGAGTCAACCGTTAACTCTGACTATCGTGGTGAAATTGACAACGTTTATAGACTGCACCCCAATCCTTAACCCACTTATAAAGCTGAACCCTAACCCTCAAGATTACCCCTCACCCCAACTCTAGCTCCCCATCCTTATTCCAACACACAGGTCCCTCGCCCGAAGACACAACCCAAGCGGAACCTTTACTGGTAATCCTTGATGGAGGCGTGATAAAGAATGAACGAAGAGCAAGTGAGTACATAAAGCCTACTCAAATGGCATAAGTAGATTTTAAATCAAATAAAAGGCATGGTTAGATCACATACGGAATTATCTATCAAGTTCCTCGATATAGCTAGTAGAGGACGCTTTATTACTGTTTAAAAGCACTTTTTATGACCGTATTCGTGCCTGCTGTAAGCCAATTAAGTGTGGCCTCTGTTTCTCTCTTATGGACTATGTTCGCAGGCAGTGTATCAGCGACCGCGTAGCTTCGACTGAGTAGTATCTTGCAATGGCAATCCAAAATCCTCGGGCAAATGGTATTGACTGTATACGTAGGTGTGTGATGTGTGTCTCCGTTCTCGCCACCCCATCCATCTCCCCTGCCCTTCAGCTAACACGTCCATCATTGCCACCCACAAAACTCAAGAGGGCTTTGCATTATTATATTTAACTATCGCAAGCTTATCTTTGTAGGGATCAAAGAAATGGGTGTACTCGGATCACCACAATCATCAGGCCGAATCACAGGTTGGAGGTAAAAGGCAGAAGGCACCTGTGAGAGAGATGTATTGTGTACAGAACGCCTTTTTGTTGTCCCAGGCGGCAGTGGCCACTGGCAAAACCAGAGCTAGTGTTGACTGCTTTTAGCCAGACCTAAGGGAGTATGTGACAGTGGTGGCAGCTGCTTAAGTAGAGTTGCATAGCAGGTTCAACCAATCTGTTGTTGGTGTTTTGCAATCTGCCCGAGGAGCTGTCGTCTGTGGAGATCTTTGCTGCATCGGCCAAGGGATGGTGTTCCGGTGGCCCTTAGGCAGGCATGCCTATTTGGACGCACGTGTTTGCGTAACTGAATAAGTTGAGGTCAACTGTGGGGGCTGCCGGAACGCCGAAGGGCATGGAACGCTGGCGCAGCTGTTATTTGTTAGCCAAAAGCAGCTGAGAGGTCAAGCCTTGGGGGACGAGGTGCTCGTGAAAGAAAGCAGTGGAACAGTTGTTTTTGACGACGCATGACTTTGGGGCAGAGGGCATTGGAGAACAAAGGGAAGACAGGCATTGAGGCCATCCACCATACCTTTTACGCTCTGAAATTTTCTGCTCTGATTCAAATCAATACTGCTCTCACCCATACCATTAACCATGAAATATTTGTGTAACAACCGTCTTTTTTCGACACGCGCTGCAATTTCTTGAAGTCTATTGCCAATTCTTCTCTGCCGGCCTTTGAAAATGAGCTACATTTTTTTCTGTTCTCCATTCACATGCGAAATACTTATGTATACATCGTTTGGTCTAGTGCTAATTATGTTGGCAATAACAGTGTTCGGCCATTATGCGTTGTTTGTGATCTTCCGGTGGCAGGCGATTTTTGTGCCTAATTTTGTCTACGGTGAATGAAGTTGTTGAAAATGCTGGAATTATATTTTCGAAACCAAGCGTATCTTTCTCTCTTATATGTAGCGAATGCACAGCTCAAAGGCATTAGTCTAGTTCGCTAAAATAGCCTGAATTAAACTAAACTTTAGGAGTTTGAGTGTGGTACATATACAGGACAACAAAACTCTTACGGATACAAGCGGAGGTGCCTTCACCAAAGCAAACTCAGATGACCTGTTCTTCGGCTCATGCAGGTACCGTAAAAGCGCACTTCTTTTTGCGGAAGCGCTCATAATCAGTAAGTAGCTGTTATTGTTAACTAAGTCTGATCAGTCCAAGTTAGTTCATGTAAGTATTCCACTTCTGGGGCGCAAAATTTCCTTCGCGAAATAAAGAAATAAAACATGCGACGTTTGTAGAAGCCCAAAGAGGCAGCAGTTTCATTGACTCAAATCTATACCTCAGCTGTCGCTTGTGTGGCCACTTTGACCGAAAAAATGTTATGAGTGCCTCACAGCGTCATAGAAGGACCATAAACCAACAGTAGTTTATAGGGTTTTCTCTTCGGAAAATCCCTTATCAACTTCGAAACGGAATACTTTATAAAGTTTCATTACAATCTCTAGTCAAATTAAGATACAGGCAGCTGATCAATAACACTTCAAATTGCGCGCTTCAAATTGCGGTTCAAATTTCTCGTCCTCCGTGGAAAATACTATTTTCGGGATTTCGGGATTTCGGACCAGCTAGCACTCTGGCGGACACTCGTTATAAGCTATTGGATTCGTTTTCACAACATCCCCAGCGTCAGAAGCCACGGCAGGCACTAGTCAAAACGAGCATCGTCTTCGTGGCTGCCTTCTGTCAACAATTCTCAGAGATTCCAGCTATCTACAAACGGCTAAGTCGTTCCAATATCCTTTCCAAACAGTTAATCATTTTATACATATTGCATAGAGCTTTAATATCGTTTAACTTTACTTCGATCTATGATGGAGAGCAAAACTAAACGTACAGCGCAACGTGTAAAAAGTCCGCCGCGAGTGGGATTTGAACCCAAAACCCGTGGCTTGCGGGCATCGGCGTTACCATTAGACCACGAGGGTGCACGGTTTTCACCGATTTAATCAAGGATTTAAGCCGATATCACAATGTCGAGGGTAGAAACCGCATGGTTGGTGCAACGAAATCGTGCCCTGCTAAAAGGCCTAGAAGTCCGCGGAGCTCAATAGACACAAAGTACGAAGACCGAGATGGCATATCAGACATTAAACTTTCCAAAGCATTTTCCGTCATGAAGAAAGATATGGTATGCCTTAAAACGGAATTAGCGGAACTAAAGTCACTTTTGCATATTCTAACGCATGGCTTGATGTCGGAGACGACTGAAAGCCGAGAAAAGGCCAAAACGAAGAAAACAGAGGAGGTTTCCATACTCCATAAACAAACTACAGCAGAACCGATAGTGGAACTCGACCTAGTCGAAGAGTCGGAAATCCACGAAAATGCAGAAGACCCGGAAGTCGAACTCTGTACGCTGGGCTAACAGGCAGACGGTGTCGCCACTAGACTAGCACACCACGATGAAGGGACTGAACATTTTGCTTACTCAAAGGGTGTCGTGCTTAACACAGTCCCAAAAACCAAGCAGGCGGTGTCTTAGATACCAGTAAGAACTAGTCTGGTTGCGTCTCTCAAAAAGCCCAAGATGCCACCGACACCCACACAAAAAGGTGGCGTTGGCACAAAAGATGAGCTGTCGGGTCCTCACAATTATTAAATGCCGGAGCTTAGGGATCTCACAGCCCAAGTCGAGGAAACCCACACGTCGGTAGGGTCCACTAATAAAACTCACAGCCCGTTATTGAATCGCAGCCAGTGCATCGTCATACAAGGCATGCGTGAATCTTCTTCGGAGACCCCAAAGAATAGAATTGACCATGATATGGATTTATTCCACGGATACATTTAACTTCTCCTACATGAAAATGAAGAAATGGTTGCCCCCGTCCTAAAAGCATTTACGATGGGCCTGAAGAAGGGTCCATAAACGGACTCGGGCCAACCCAGACCAATAAAATTTATACTCAAGCACGAGGAAAAAGCGAAGCTACTGTTGAACAGGAAATCGCAACTACGGAACAAGTACCCAACATTTTTTTCAACGGGAGTACTCGCCGGCCGAGAGGGAGAAGTGGAGGGCACTGAAAACCGAACTCCACAGGAGATCCAATGCGGGCGAGAGGAACCTGCAAATAATGAACGGGGAAATCATCACCGCCCAGATGTCATTCCTCTGGAGACAGCCAATAACGCTGAGTTTTACAGACAAAAAGCAGACCAAAACTCAGGCAATAAAGTAGCTAATTCGCAGAGACCTTCCGGCTCCCTCGACCCACAAATCGCTCAGAACTCTATGCCAGCGAAGCTGCGCTTTCTTTATACGAACGCCCAAAGTTTGCTTCAGAAGATTGACGAGCTCAAAGTTTGTATAGCTGACCCACAGCCGGATGTCATATCCATTACAGAGACCTGGCTACAGGCCGACGTAATGGATGCCGAAATTGTACCCGGAGAGTACCAAGTTTTTCGTCGGGACCGGATACATAGGAGGGGCGGAGGAAAAACAGTGTTTGTCAAGAAGGGCATCATTGCGTCAGAGCGCAAAAGTGGTTCCTCTCAGGATGGTGAAGCGCTATGGCTTAAACTGAAAACACGTTGTGCACCCACTTTACATTTCATGACTCTCTATAGACCGCCAAATCAATCTCCAGAGGGTGGCGAGACCTTGTTTGGACTAATGCGTGAATTGGCTCAAAATGAAGATGCGCTGATCACGGACGATTTTAACGCTCCATTGATTAGCTGGAATGAGCTATCAGTTAAGAGTTCTCATGCGTCTTTTAGCTCCAAATTCTTAAAGCTTACGGGGGACCTCTCTCGTGCAGAATGTTGGATTCCCAACGAGGATAAAAGAAGCACAAACAGCGAACAGTTTGGACCTCGTATTATCGAAAGACCCAACTGATACAAGCAAAATTAGGCTAATTGCGCCTCTTGGAAAGAGTGATCATGTCATGATCATGTGGGACTATGCTTCAAACACCAATCAACCGAGAAATACGGAGGTTCGGTTAGACTACTGGCGCGGAAATTCCACCGCAATGAGAAACGAACTAGCAACAATGAATTGGTATGACCTTCTAACCGGTAGTCCGGATGCCGACTGGACCACTGTCAGGGATCTTATAAGCAAAGTTTAGCATAAAAACTGTCCGCTGAAAAAAGTACAAAAGGCAAGCAGGCCCTTCTGGTTAACGCAAGATCTGAAGAGCCAAATAAACTGCAAGAACAAACTCTGGAGAAGGTACGCATTAACATGCCAGACTTCACACTACGAATAATGCCGCCAAAAGCGGAACGAGGTTAGATCAAACATTCGAAAAGCGCGGAAAGACTACGAAGCGAAAATTATTGGGCGGGCCGTAACGAAGCCAAAGGTGCTCTACAGTTAAATCAACAGCAGGCTAAAAAACAAAGACACAGTTGCAGTACAAAAAGGTGAAAATAATAAGGAAATTATAGACAATCTCGAAAAAGCAGAACACCTTAGCAAGTTTTTCTGCATCTGTTTTCACTGAGTAACTGCATTTTAATCGGACAGACTTCCATGCAGAGAGTATTGGCAGAATCATGAAGGACCTCCGTTTCACAGCAGAAGATGTAAGAAATGAACTTCTTGTGCTTAATGAAGCTAAGTCTCTGGGTCCAGACAAAATGCCAGCAAAGGTACTGTAAAAGCTGGCTTCGGAACTTTCCAGACCGCTTACGCACATTTTTCAGTTGTCCTTTGATCGAGGCCTCCTCCCATCCGATTGGATCCAGAACCAGCGCGAACAACTATCGACCAGTGAGCCTAAATTACATATGTTGTAAAGTTATGGAAAGGATAATCAAAAAGGCCACTATGAAGTTCCTCGAACAAAAAGACTTCTTTGATGAAGCCCAACAAGGGTTTCGAGGAAACCACTCCTGCCTGACTAATATGCTTTATTCTATAGAGCAGTGGTCTAAGTCATCAGATAAAAATGCCCCCGTAGATTTTGCTTACATAGACTTTAAAAAAGCCTTCGATAGTGTCCCTCACTAACGGCTACTCTACAAGGTTGGCGAATCCGGGATAAGGGACAATTTACAAAATTGGGTAGGAGATTTTCTCATAGGCCGATCGCAGTCCGTGTGTGTCGGAAACGCAAAATCCTCTTCAGTTTCAGATGCGAGTGGAGTGCCTCAGGGTTCCGTTCCTCGGCCGTTATTGTTCCTAATCTACGTCAACGACTGTAGGCATGGACTGGTCAGTAATGGAGTCTTGTTTGCAGATGATATTAAGATATGGTAACCCATCAGAAACGCTTGTGACGAACAAACGCTGCAAGATGGACTTGACCGCCTAGGTGAATGGTCCAAAAAATGGTTAATGCGGTTTAACTTTGAGAAGTGTGTCACATTGCGGCTCAAGACGAAGAAGGAGAGCGCGACGGATGACTCACACAACTACGTACTCGGTGGAAGGTGCCTGTCGAACGTCAATGAACAAAAAGATCTGGGTACGACTATTGTGCCATTCCTGAAGCCGCCTTTACAGTGTGCTAGGGCTGCCAAGAGGGAGAACAGTGTTCTGTTTGCCATTAAGCTATATTTTGCTGACATAGACAAAAAACTATTTGGCACATTTATTCGCTCACATCTGGAGTATGGCGTTCAGGCGTGGCGACCATGGATGCACAAAGATAACCAGATGCTGGAAAGAATTCAGCGAAGGGCAACAAAAATTGTGAAGGGCCTTAAGTCTACATCTTACGAATGTAGACTAGAAGCACTTAACGTTTTCCCCTTGAGTATAGACAAATCCGCGGCAACCTCATACAGACGTACCGCCTCGTGAGAAATCGGGAGTGTGCCCTGAAGTTTGATGACTTCTTCGCCTTCGCCACTTCAACTAACCTCCGTGGGAATTCCCTCAAACTGCGGGGCACCCTATCCCATCTAGAGGTCCGCAAGCAGTCGTTCTCACAACGAGTCATCGGTGCCTGGAACGGACTGCCCGAGGAGGTCGTAATGGCGAACACCACAGATGCGTTTAAACGGAAACTGGATGAACATCTACTTAACACTTACCGTTCATATGTACAAGAAAGCAGGAATAATTTACGCCCCGGAAATACCTATGAATAAAACTTTACATTTGTATATGCTAATCACTAATTCACAGTAACACATTTTATGTTGGACATATTATGTACACAAGAGACTATTCTGACTGCTCATACGTACACGTTAAAATTTGTACGTGCATATATGTTACTCACTGTTTATAGTGACATATTTGATGAAGGATATTTCATGCATACTGTTTTTAATAGGATCGTCAAAGGCATTGCCTGCTACCCTAAATATACTGAACTATACTGAACTATATTCGCGAAAAAAGGTCGCAGTGAAATAGCGCATTGCGCGGACACTGAGAAAATGCAAAATGTGTCAATATAAATTCTAGTTTAACTCTAACTCAGTAATTTAGATGGCCTTGTGCTTCATTCCAGGATGAATAAATATTCCCGGCCTCTAGCCCTAATTCTAACGCTAGCCTAAATCTTGATACCTCTTTTAAATCTAAACTTGAGCTCAGATCTTATCCTACCTTTGTCTTAAGCTTAATCTCCTTAGACTTGGGTGCAAACCCAACTTTATTCGGGAACGGGGTGGTCTTTTATCACCCAGCACTAGTTCACTCCCTGTCGGTGATCAGTGGACAAGGTAGTTTATGCGGACACCCTAATACTGCGCTTCGTGATTAAAGTTTGATCCAGATCAGTCAGAGTTCGTTGTTTGCTAATAAGTGAGCATTCGAGACCTGGACCTGCAACTGTTAGCTGTTTAGAGAACGGTTGTTGAAAGGGCTTTTAGGGTCTTCCATAAACAAAGGAATTTTTATCCAAATTTTAGAGGGTTTCATTGTAGAGATAATACTCGTGTTGATGAGTACTGTGAGACATGATTCTACGACTGCAGTGGCCTAGGGCGTGCCCTTATAAAAGGAAAAGATGACAGGCATCGATCATGGATAGAAGGTATCTCACATACGCCTATACTAGATGCTACGGAAGTTAACCGAATGCTGCCACTGTTTTATCAATATTCCGCAATTATTGATCGCCAGTCACAGTGATACTACCACTGAGGTCTCTAGGCTAGCTGTCAAAACAACAAAGTGTGTATACGAGCCCCGAAACTGGGTAAGCTGTGGAGCTACATTCTTTCGTGACTTTGATTATTTTCCATTGCATTTTATAGGAGATGCTCCTGTGTTCTGCTGGTAGAAAGTATAATCAGTGAAAATTAGGATTCGCTTAACCTCGCTTTGGGAGTATAACACAGATAAACTATTCCAGCATTCTGTTGTCAGCACGATTTCTACAGAACTCCTACCTCTCCTACAAAAAATGGGAAACTGACAGCGACGATAAAGAATACTCAGTGTCTTGAATTCAGCTCCCTGGCGTGCACAATCAATTATACCGGATTTAAGTGGATTAATTATAAGTGTTGCTCCGGCAAAGAATTTATCGTTTCCTGTAAAGATCAGTTGCCTACCGCAGGGTACGCTAATTGCGCTCAGCTGTGGAATGAGGCAAGCTGATTGGTACAGTAGCTGCAATAAATGACGACAGGTAAGAAATAGACGGTACCATGCATATTTTTAAATCTTATATATATGTATAACGCACGCAAGTACGGTATAACATCGTTTTCATATAGAATTCACACTAATTGTAGTGCTACTCGTTTTTAGATTGAACATTCCGTAGTTATTTCGTGGTATTTTATCGTCTTCGACTAAAGTGTTCATGTCACCTCCACCTACTCCAATTTCATGCACCTAATAATCTCCATGATTTTTTCCTTGATTTATATATATAGTGGAAAATAGGCGCACGACGATCAGTTAGAGGACAGTCGTCAAAAAACGACAAGAGATCGAGCCTGTGGCGCAATTGTTAGAGCGTTGAACTTCTAACTAAGGAGGTCGCGAGTTTGATACTCGAGCGGGGTACCAATTTCTGGGAGAACACTTAAGTTGCGTATGACTAGCTGATGCCGGCTAATAAGCCGGAAATTGCATTCTAGTCTTCCCCGTCTTTGTCAGCAACGTCCCTCTACATTGTCTTCTGCCACATTAAAAAGGAGCCATTGCAGCCTGACTCTCAGTCAGCCACTCCACACAACAAGACACGCACTGGACTGACTGTGCGGTTCGAGTTGTTCCGTCCGTTGGCAACCCTCTAAACCGTGGCCTTTAATGCACCGTGATAGCTTCAAGCGCATCAGATTGCTCATAGTGAGGGAAGAAATGCGTTGAGGGTCGACCTCACTTTCTACTCCACCACCAACATCATATCACTGCCTACCTGTTCAGTCGCCGGAAGTGGGATGCGCGCAGTGGCTGACAGGACGGCAAAGCCGTCTGCGCGCAAAACAGCACGACCTGGCCTGTTGTGACTAGCTCGCGTCGAGGTGGACTTTCCCGATGGCTCACAGACGCTAGTCTCGACGCCTGGATCGGCCAATCACAGTTACCGTCAAACTTCTTTCTGGCCAGGTGACGAATAGCAACACTGCACGCGTGAACGCTCTCTCTGCCTGCTGGCTGGACTGCTGCCGAACCGGCACTTGGGCCCGGCTGGCTCTCCTAGCTGGTCATTTTCTCCAAAATCAGACTTCTTTTATCTATTCTCCATTCCTCTGTGTACACAATATACTGCTTCTACTACCCTGGCCACTACTGACCTCTTCTCAACTAAGTAACCATGGTCTGAAGATTGCACTTGCTAGGATTTAACTTACTTAACCCCCTGCGATAGGCCCTCTTGACACAAAAACACTGGGATTTACACAATCAGGAGATTAGGAAAATTCGTCACCTTCTGACTCCTCGTCTACTCATCAGCTAATTCATACACATTGAGTTGATGACGTGGCCGGTAAATGCGTCAGCTGGCAGAGTTAAAAAGGAGACAAGTTGGAGCTAAAGAAGAAACAAGCTGCATTTAAATAGATACATACTCATAAACATATCGTTCATGCTTGTCATCTATCGAAGAAGACAGAAGAGGGCTCATAGTTCACGCTATATTTCATCAGACCTTACTGAAATGCATTAAGGGCTGAACTGGCCCCGTTGTGCCTCGAGACTCAATTTAGAGCCCATCAAAAAGCGGCCAGTAGTATAGGTAGAATAACATTATGAAGTGAAGACTAAACTAGCCAGTTCTGGATAATGAGCCATAATCAGCCAGCCATATCGAACCCAGGGGTTTCAATACCGGCAAAAGTAGCTTGTGTAGTCCCACTCACATATCCCCTAGTCTCAGCATTTTGTCCGCCGAAAACGGTGGTTAAAGGGTTTTGGTGGATGTGCCCGCATACCGTTTAAAAGACGTCCAATGACCTAACCATTTACTCAGCCTTTGTTGCCCTTTCGCTTGCAAGGGCGCAAGTAACCATGGTTAAGTGGCCATCGCCTATCGCGTGACGAGATATACGCGTTCCTTTAGGCCTTGAGACTCGATCTGGAGCCCCATAGGTAACCTCAGAGCGGCTAGATGTTAATGTTAGTATAGATGAGAAGAAGAGGCGATCATGGGAATAACCGGTTTCATATCCTGACTTTCGAAAGCGTACAGCCTTGCATCGTCGGGGGTGGTTTTTTACGAGCCTCTTAATATTTATAGATGTTAAACTGGCGTCTCGTCGGCTCTACATCCATCGGCGCTGGATGCTCTGCGGTGGGCGGAGGGGTTGAGGTCAATCGGCGTCCTGTTGGCCAGTGATTCTCGCTCTCACCTCATCGGAGGGCGACTGAGGTATTGAGTTGGCAACGGTGTGAGGTTACTTGTGCCCGCAACCCGTCTGACTTCCTGCTGGAGTCTTTGTTGACTAAACTGCACGCGTACGGCCTGGTAAGCCGCCGGGAGAATCCTACAGTGGTTGATGGAATTTACTGCGGTTTTTCATTCTTCAAGTGTTTCTCTGGCTGTTTGATGACTACCTCAGCGGAGGATTTTGACATCCTTTAAAAAGAAGGTGTGTCCACAAGCTGCACAATATCTAGACACCAACGAGATTTGATCCATCCTTTTCACTGCCCTTGTGTGCTCACTCCTGTGGGTCTGTATTCGGTTTCTAGTCTCCCTGATGTATTTCGTCTCACAGGGACTGCCCTGGACGCGATAGACGACATTTGCTGGTTCTCCGAGGGATAGAGGGGCCTTTGGTCTCATGAACAGCCGTCTTCTTGTTGCCTCAGGTCTGTGGGCTACGCCGATACCCAGTGGTTGTAACAGACGAGCGACAGCTTCGGAAACATTCTTGATGCATTATTTTCCACATTTTTGGTTGTTCCATCACTGGCCTTGTAACTCGGTTCGGTTGTGTGTTGCGTTCTACGAAGGTGCGTGGGTGTATACAAATCAGTATTAAAACCCTACGTAAGTAGTCTTTTCGAATCGAAAACACCTTCCAGAATTTTTTTGATTTGCCGTTCTTCTCGGAATTTGCCAACGATAAACAAAGAGAGAGGAACTTGGACGCACTTATTGATAAGACATTTTAATCCCCTTTTCTTTTTGTATAATGTTCGCAATAGTTGTGCAGTCGAAACCATCCAGGCGTGACCTGGCGTCTTTTGAATATGTCAACATGCGTTAGAGAGAATCAGCATGTATGACATCTCATCTCGGATTTGAATGCTTACTGTAAAGTGGAGGTTTATCTATGAACATCCAGAGTATTGTTTCGTCCAGGGAATCCTGAAATTAATTCTCCATGATAAACCTTCGGATTGGAATGATCCGATTAGTCTGCAAACTAAGAATCTATGTACTCAGAGCGAATCTTTAAGTATAAAAGTTTTCAAAAGCAGAGAATGTACTTTAAGTTCGCACCGTCATTCTTACATGAAATTAAAATGCCTACCTTCAAAACCCAGAAACGTATACCAGCAAACGCATGAGGGCGCTGGGGAGCTCACGACGAGACGATACACTTACGTCATAGAGCTACGCAAAATTGGCGGAACACGTGTCAGGGCTTTCAGCTTGTAACCCACCTGTCGGTATGATGAATCATTCAACAAAACTTTTTTTCGAGAAGCCAGTTGTATTGCCGCCAAATCAAGGCAAACGCAAAAGATCACAAAATACCCGTTTCTTTTCAGTTTCTTCAAGTCCTGAGTATGGTCGAGAGAAGTTGAATAGTCGGCACGGTCCCTAACTTCAAATTTCAAATTTTCAACAGCTGTTAGGAGGTGGATGTAGAGATGCAATCAACAACACAGGGCCTTGGATATTTTAGCGCACAGAAGAGGTTAGCAGTGACATGTCATTCGGGAAAATGGCAAAAACTTTGCTGGCGCGATGAGAAACGGTCCGGTCAACGGCTGAAGCCAAAAGGTTACCAAGCAGTACAGTCGCCAGCCAAGATCAGCGACCAGTTTCTGGCAGGATAACTAACAACAGGCAATGCCCCACCGCGATTATTCCAAAGTCAGGTAGCGACAAGCAAAGAGTGAAGCAAAAATGAGCAAGCACCAGATATAATAGACGGTCATCCTGAAAATATACTTGCTAAATGTTCCATTAATCTACGATTGGCTATTCACAAAAGATTCATATGCGCAAAACTCAAGCTCCAGATATAATTTTCCTTTCATCATCCCCGGAAGAGGAAGAATAGGGGGTGGTTTCTGGGAACAAGTTGTATTTTAACAGACGTTTGAAAAGCTTTCTTGCTTGCTGCTAGAAAGTTGGTTCTCGACTGGTACACTAAACAGAGCCATAGAGTTTCATCCCGCCTACCAAGCACTCCGCAGAAGGCTAACATCTACTCAGAACGGAGCAAAGGGTCGGGTGGACGAAGATATGTAGGGCCGACAGCTGGCAGCCGCGAGCGAAGAAGGTGGAAACGCTCAGGAGGCACAAAAACGACCTCATGGAGGCACCCGCAAGGGCGTGAACAATTCAGTCATGAAAAATTGATCGGTATAATCGATTGACACGCCGGCATCAAGCTTGAGGTTGGTTACACTTATTGACACCAGCAAAAGAACTGTCACCACGCTCTGACGATGGAAACGAGGCGTCTTTTTCAAATGCCAGCTAAAATACAACTTGGTCCCAGAAATGGTCCCTTTTTCTTCCTTTTCCGGGGATAGGGAAAGGATAGCTGCGAGGGCCACGGGAAGTTACGTGCACTTACACTGAAGTTAGCATGGAACCGCGCACGCGCGACTCAGGCAGCGACTGTTTAGACATCTTGGTTACCGCAACTGAGTTGCGATGACCACCGACAAATGCGTGCACTAACACTGGTGACACAATATGCCCAGAGGGTTATAATCACTGCAAAGAGATGCGGCGAAAAGTAATAGAACTGGAGTGCCTTACGGCCTTATATCAGAAATAATTGCAGAATTGCCTAAACTCGACAAGTTAAAGCCAGTTGACGAAACAAGTTGCAATCCGCAGCTCTTATCGACATTAAGGGCACTTACTAACAGCCAACACCTAATAGGTCCAGACACGCCCAAATCGGAGGACAAGCATACGCAAACGTGCCAGAGTGTACAGTGTCAGGCAAGCTCGAGCCCCAGGACCGTTAAAATTGCCAGAAGGTGGACGAAATGTCCACCCGCAGAATCGATCTTACCCTTATCAAAGTCTAAAAACAACAAAACTGCACGAATAGAGACTAGATAGGAACAAGAAGTTGCCCAGGGCCCGAAATTTGCGCCAAGGCAGCTGCGTTTAGGTTTGATGAAAGAACTGCACGCAACAGAGGCGAATGTGAAAAACCTGGCTGCCGGCAAAATAGATACGAGGGCGTCATTGCTCGAAGCAAAGGCTACCACAAAGGAAGACAAGGGCGCGCCATTACTTAGAGTGAAGGCCTCCAACGTCGGCCAAGTTGCCGCAGCTGAGGAAATTTTGAATAACCTCACAGTTGACAAAAACGATAAGAGTGTGCCAGCACGTAAAGTTAAGGCTCCTTCCACAGAAGATACGAGTGTGCCAACACTTGAAGTGAAGGCCCCAACAGCTGACTAAGTAGACGCAGTTGAGGTAAATTTGAAAAACCTCCCTGCCAGCGAAGTGGATACAAGGGCGTGCCATTACTTAGAGTGAAGGCCTCCAACGTCGGCCAAGTTGCCGCAGCTGAGGAAATTTTGAATAACCTCACAGTTGACAAAAACGATAAGAGTGTGCCATCACCTAAAGTTAAGGCTCCTTCAACAGAAGACACGAGTGTGCCAACACTTGAAGTGAAGGCCCCAACTGCTGACCAAGTAGACGCAGTTAAGGTAAATTTGAAAAACCTCCCTGCCAGCAAAGTAGATACAGGGGCGTCAATACTTCAAGTAAAGGCGCACACAAAAACAGACAAGAGCGTGCCAGAACTCAGAGTGAAGGCCCCCACAACTGACAAAGTTGCGACAGTTGAGGCAAATTTTAACCACCTCGCTGTCGACAAAAATATACGAGAGTGAAGGCCCTCAAAGTTTTAGTGCCCGGCACCGCAAAACCGCATGGAAATCGCACTGAAGTCTATGGCCGGGAAGCAACAACATTGGCCAGCCCGAGCCCGAGGCTCACAATGGGAAACGAGACAAGTACTGCAACCATAGACTCCGGTCGCAGACAGGACTGCCATGATAGCAGCACAAGAGCTATTAACCAGAAAGTAAGTGACAGTGCCGTAGGCATAAAAATGTCGCTAAGAGAGAATCAAGCATCGATATACAGGGATTACCTGAATCAACCGCAACCACTCCCATGGACCGGCATTCTGCAGACATTCAGCTCTTCGGTGCACTTATGAACAAAATACTGGAACCCAATGTATCAATCGAGTGCAATAAGGTCTTCCGCCTTGGAAAACGGCCGGAGAGCCCAACTGGATCGACGCGTCCCAGACCTCTGAAAGTGGTCATGACCAGCAGCCAAGAAGCCAAGATCATTCTGTCTAAGTGTTTTAGAATAAAAGACTCTCACCCGGACGGTTTTTTTAGCAGGATTTCACAGCTGCAGAATGGAACAAACGTCGTCAACTTTTTGCCAAAATGAAGGAGCGAAACAGCAAAGGGGAACAAAACGTGGTTATTTACAACAACCAAGTGATGCAACGTCCATTGTTCTCACCTTGGACAGGTCCGTTCTGGATAACCACGCAGTCGACCCAGTAGGGGGCGGGTTGAGCCCAAACGTAAAAACTACGCGAACAAGCCGATACAGGAAGATAAAGTGCATGTACACCAATGCACAAAGCCTGCTCTCTAAATTAGACGAGCTTGAGATAACCATGTGCCAAGTTGAACCAGATGTGGTCTGCATAACAGAAACATGGTTATCCACAAAGGTAGACGATCGGGAATTTGCTCTCCTTGGTTTTCAGCTGTTACGGAAAGATAGAGCCGGGCGTCTGGGTGGGGGTGTGCTCACCTTTTTTAGGCATTGCCTGTACGTGTCAAACAAAACCGACCAGCTCGCGTCCGATATAGAGACCCTTTGGCTCACCGTCAGAACGCCGGGGTCTCAAGCCCTTGACATCTTGGCGGTTTATCGACCACCGTCGAACGATCCACAGTCAGACACTAGCCTGATAGAGGAAGTTAAATCATTTGCCGTGCGATCCAATGTCATGATTATGGGTGACTTTAATGTTCCGCTTATCTATTGGAACCTCAGTTCTGCAACCGGATCGGAATTAAGTTTCGATCGCTGACTCCTAGCATGGTACAAAAAGCCTTTCTATCACAACATGTGATATCGCCGACAAGGCAGTGTGAAGGGCAACAAGCCAACTGCCTGGATCTTGTACTGTCAAAAGCGCCTGACAGTGTAGATGTCGTAAATTGCTTACCTCCTCTAGGCAAAAGTGACCATGTAGAACTACCGTGGGAGTATTCACTCTTCTCTGCACCTGATCGTAGCGCGAACGTTAGACGCAACATATGGCGCGGAAACTTTAACCAAATGAGAACCAAAGTGCGCAGGTTAGACTGGAAGGAGGCATTCACCGGCTGTGCCCATGGGGATTGGTCCGTGTTTTAGGCCGTATTACATGGACTTATCACCGGTTTCTGCCCCATCTCGAAAACGAAAGCCACAAATAGGCCCCAGTGGCTAATAAACACACTGAAGAGGGAGGTAAATCGTCAGAAAAAGCTGTGGCAAACATATCGGAGTGAGAAGACCACCGAGTCGCACAACAAGTACAAAGCGCAGAGAAATAGCGTCAAGGGCCTTGTACTGAAAACCCACCAAAGCTTCGAGAGTGACCTAATAAACCATGCAGTAGGAAATCCGAAGGTCTTCTACAACTACATTAGGTGATCTACCCGAAAAAGAGACCTCATCCCGTTGTTAAAAACGGATGACAGCGCCGAAATTTGCGAGAACAAAGGAAAGGCCGTGCATCTATCTGAATTCTTTCAGTTGGTTTTTACGAGAGAGGTCGAGCTAACCGTTACCAATTTTAGTACAGAGGAGATTCTGACCAGTGACTCAGTTGAGATTACGGAACTTACTATTCTGAAAGAACTTCTTAAGCTCTAGGACACGAAGTCGCCAGGTCCGGACGGCATATCTGCATAGCTGTTGAAAGAGCTAGCCATGGAGTTGGCTGAACTCTTGCAGTTACACTTCCGGGCCTCCCTAAACACAGGCCAACTGCCATCCGACTGGAAGACAGCGTGTATCTCACCCATACACAAAAGTGGGAGTCGAGCGTCCGCAATTAACTACAGTCCAATAAGCCTTACTTCAATATGCTGAAAGATCATGGAGTGAATTATAAAAATAGAGTTGATGCAATTCTTAGAGTGTAATTGACTTCTTTCTGACAAACAGCACGGATTCCATAGAGGACGGTCCTGCTTGACAAATTTGCTCTTCTGTCTAGAACAACGGAGCAGAGCACTCGATCAAGGAAATAAAGTGCATGCAGTCTTCGTAGATTTCAAGAAGGCATTTGACACTGTGCCGCATCAACGTCTCCTGTACAAGCTTAGACGTGTAGGGGTAAAGGGCACCATTTCCCGAGGGATCGAAAGCTTTCTGACTGGTCGAACTCAGACCGTATGTCTTGGTGACCAGCGATCGGTGGAGGTGGCGTTTGATAGTGAGGTCCGCCATGGTTCCTTTCTGGGCCCTATCTTCTTCCTCATATTTATCGACGACTGCATAAGTGGATAAGACTGCGAAACCGCAATGTTCGCCGACAATTTAAAACTCTGGAAGGTCATTCGTAGCGAAGACGACGAAGCAAATCTGCAGGCAGATTTGCACCGACTCGAGCAATGGTCAAACGAGTGGCTCCTGCCATTTAATGTCACCAAATGCAACATTAAGCGCTTCGGTAGTACTAACTCTTCGTATCGGAGAGTGTGGCGACAGTTCCCCCGTCGATTTCGACGATGGGCACCACGCGCTCCAACAAGCCGCAGCAAACGCTGGGCAAGCAACACGAAAGCGGCAGCAAGCGGGAGCAACGCAGAGAACGGGCACGAGAGAAAACAGGAGTTTAGGCAGACTCGCGCGGTATCTCCCCATTCGCTCGCCACTCCCACCTCCGTATCCGGTGTAAAGACAAAGTCAATAAGACCGAGGATTAGGAAGGGTGTAGGTGGATGTACTTACTTACTTGTACTTGTAACGGCATTCACCTCGGGCGGGTTGAGCCGGCATCAGTTTTGACGTTGACTGCATCATGAATCACAGCTGTCCAGGCGCGTCGATCTTGCGCCTGTTCACACGAGAGCACCATCCATTCACGGTTCCACTGGCGTAGGCCGTAGACGCATGGGCCGGAAACTGACGACAGATCCTGCTTGACCGTTGCTGTCCAAGTTTTCAGCTGCCCACCGCGACGTTTGCGCCAGGTGGGGGGAGGCGTCGCCACAAGCAGGTCACGAATCAGCTCACCATCATCACGCCGGGCCGCATGCCCGAACCACCGAAGTCGTCTCTGAAGCAGGAGTGGAGGGAGAGCGTCCAGGTGACAGCGTCGGCGGAGATCGGAGCAGCGAATTCGGTCGACGCGTCGGTGACGAAGGATGCGGCGTATGCAGTCATTGTCAAACACCTCAAGGCGCCTCATGTCCTCAACACGCATAGGCCATGTCTCTCCGCCATAGAGCAGGATAGATCGAACCACTGCTTGGTAAACACGGGACTTTGTGCGTAGTGATATTTCCCTTCTATTCCATAGAGGAGCGCACAGTCGGTAGAAGGCAGATCGGGCACGGTTGACGCGTGATACAACCTCGTCGACACCTTGACCCGTTTCCGTGACCAAAGAGCCTAAGTATCTAAACGAGTCGACCTTTTCGAGAGGAGCGCCGTCGAGAACAATAGGAGTGACAGATGTAGGGGGCACACAGGAGAGCATGGCTTGGGTCTTAGTCGCGTTTAGGCGTAATCCGATGGATCGGGCACGCTCATTAACCTTGTCCAACGCCTGCTGAACTGCATTACAGTTGTCGCCAAAGAGGACGACGTCATCAGCATACGCCAAGTCAGTCACCCATTTTGAGCGATCAAACTGCACTCCCGGGAAGTCATCCAGTGCTTTGGTCATGATCCAGTCCACCGCATAGTTGAACAGGGTTGGTGAAAGGGCACAACCTTGGCGGACGCCCGTCCTGACGCTAAAGGCTTCCGTGTCACCGTTCTGCGTCCTCACCCGTGTGGAAGTGCCACGATAGTATGCCTGCATGAGATTGAGAAGCTTAGGTGGTAGGCCGTCCGTCCTCATTATGTTCCACAGCGAACTGCAATCAACAGAGTCAAATGCGGCAGCAAAGTCGATGAAGCATAGAACAGTGGGTTGTTGGTGACCCCATCTCAGTTCCAGTACACGGCGGAGATTGAAGATCTGGTCGGTGCAGCCACGACCTGGTCGAAATCCACTCTGGTTTGGGCGGGTGCGCTGGTCTCTTGCAGTTTGGAAACGTTTGAGAAGAAGAGACGTGAATGTTTTCGCCGCTACATCGATAAGGCTAATGCCTCTGTAATTTCTGCACGCTCGTCTGTCGCCTTTTTTAAACAAGGGGAGGATCACTGCTTTTCTCCAGTCAGAGGGCACAACTTCGCTGTCCCATATCTTGGCAAATATTTGTTGTAGCCAGGGCCCAATAACCTCGGGTGCACATTTAAAGAGCTCCGGCGGGAGGTCATCCTCACCAGGTGCCTTGTTGTTGCGTAGCCTCAAGAGAATGGAGACAACTTCCTCTACACTGGGTGGCTCTGTGTTGCACTCATACAGATGGTGGGGATCGTCAACATTGGGCGACAGGTCAGACATCACAGGGGGATCATGGTTAAGGTGGTCACAGAAATGCTCGCGCCATCTCTCTAACCGGTCATCGATCTTAGTGATTACAGCACCGTTGCGATCCAGTAAAGTCTCGGTGGTGTTCCCCGAACCTCTGCTGGCCTGCTTTAAGAGTCGGTAGAGCTTGTGGGTGTCACCTCTGGTAGCTGCTCGCTCCGTTTCCGTGGCAAAGTCGCTCCAGTAGGCGTTCCTATCGGCTCGGATGGCCCTTGTCGTTTGGCGCCGCAGCTCTCTGTAAGTGGGGGAGCCAGTGAGTCTGGCTCGGCCGGCCTCCTCAGCTAACTCAAGCGTGGGTCTAGTGATCCAGTCGCGATGTCGCCGTCGGGTTTTGCCCAGATGGGTGTATGCCAGCTCTGACATCGCGGCCTTCAGGGACTGCCACGCGGGCTCTGGGTCCGCTCGGGCGTCAGGGTACAGGCCGTCGAAACGGTTCTGGAGTGCTAAGTGGAAGGCGTCGCCAGCAGAGGACTTCAGCTTTGCAACATCGATCCGCTGTGGTCGGGAGGGTCTGTGAATAGCTCTCAAACGCAAGCGAAGGGTTGCCCGCTGTAGGACATGGTCCGACGCATGAGCGTTTCCTGTATCAGCACCGCGGTAGGCTCGACAATCCAAGACCGAGCTGGCCCAGCGTGCTCGGACAAGGATGTGATCTATTTGGGCCTGGGTATGCCCGTCATTTGAGTACCAAGTGACAAGGTGGTGGCGCGGATGATCAAAACGGGTGCTTGACACAACGAGGCGGTTAGACGATGCGAAGTTGACAAGGCGCTCACCGTTGGCACAGTGCGCTCCGACAGCAAATTTGCCTAGCACATGACGGGTTCCAGCGTCACACACACCTGGTCGGGCGTTCCAGTCACCGGCAATGACGAGTAGATCGCTTCTTGCGATGCGGTCAACTGTTCGCTGGAGGTCACCGTAGAAGTCATCTTTTATGCTGTCATCAGCAGCCAGAGTAGGCGCATATACCGAGATGATGGAAACGTTGACTGGGGCACTTTTCAAACGGACCCAAGCGATCCGCGGTGAGACAGCCTCCCACTCTAGCAGACTCGAGTGAAATTCATCGGCCAAAGCTATAGCGACACCATACAGTCCAGAGTTGTCGGACACACCACTGTGGTAGAGATGGTACGCAGAGTCAGTTCTTGGTACTTGCAGCAGTTTGTGGCCAGTGCCAGGTAGGCGGACCTCAGAGAGACACGCCACACCAACACGGTATTCAGAAAGGGATTTGGCTGTTAACAGTTGGGCGCCGTCATCCCTCAAAGTTTGAACATTCCAGCCTGCAATTCGCAATCCGGCATCAGCTCGCAGATTTAACACCCGTCCCGCGATGCCAAGAGGATGGGGCGCGTCGGTTCCCGCGGACGCCGTAGCAGAGATCGTATGTTGCGTATAGTTGTGATTCATGAAAGTGTAGAAAGTCAAGAAAGTCAATTCCGTGTTTCGTGGAGAAAAGGGGATTGGCGCTAGGTCCCCGGTCTTGCTCCCCTACCAGAGCCCCGTTAGCCAAGCAAAAGCAAGTTTCCGGCGCGCACCAGCTTGGAGGTGGGGTTGGATTTTTACGCGCGATAATCACTCAACACGCGCACACTTGACACAGCTATCTTGCTAGGTATGCTCCCGACTGCGAGGGAGCGCCATAAAAACCATACTAAGAAAGAGCCAGTGTAGCCTGACTCTCAGTCCTCCCTCTCCTTCCATATGCACATACAAACACTCGCGTATAGGAGGAGCAGCAACGTAGGAGGCCCGAGTTTTCCCGTCAGTTGGCAAACCCTCCTAGCCACGGCTTTCAGCGCACCGTGATGGATTCAGACGCATTCAGATTTATTATAGTGAGGAGAGAAACACGCCGAGGTCAACCTCACTCTCTCCCCCACCGCATAGTGACCGCATAGCTTTTCGGACACCCGCAGTGGGGCCTGAAACCCAGTGGGAGCGCGAGCGCAGTCACCAACAAGGAATCAGAAGTGAGAGAAAGTGCCAGCGCCTTCCAGGCCGCAGGGACCGTGGTTGGCTGAAGACTGGCATTGCATGTGCATATAGACCATTGGATCTCAAAAGGGTGAGAGCAGCCCTGCATGAAGCCTGGGCCAACACCCTCCTGAGAGGGGTAACCAGTCAGTCAACGACTGAAAGGCACTACCCATGCTACGTTGCCGGTCGGCGTCCGTGGGCGAGGCTGAAAGGAGAGCAAGAGACAACTGGTGAACTTTGCAATTGTGCACGTGCAGACGAAGAGGAAGAAGGAGAAGAAGAAGAGGAACAGGAAGAAGGAGGGCAAAAGACGAAGTAGAAGAGTAGAAAAAGGGAAGAATTATAGAGTGAAAGAGGGAGATAGGGAGTGAAGGTGGGGGGGGGGGGGGGGGGCTAACGCAGACAGGCCGGGGGAGAGGGGAGGAAATCAAGTAGAGAAAAGAACAATGAGAGCAAAATCTCAGCTTACCTTGCAGCAGAGAATCTTCAGTATCAACTGAGGCTGACGTTTGTGCTAAAGACAGAACTGTAGGCGCCGCTATTATGAGTGTGATTGCGGTAATTAAGCGAGAAATATAACTACAGTATGGTTGAAGTGCGGCAAAGACAAGCAATCGAATAGTCAGTAAGCCTACTGTTAATTGGACTGATGCGGCCTACGTAGAGGAGTGTGAAGTTGCTAATCTTTTCAGTGCGCATGCACTCTAAGGGCGCTTCAGCCCGATTCAGTCCAGGTGGCGTTACCCCCTGAACGAGGGTACCATGAATTACTATGTTTAGCCGCCCTGCATTAGAATCGATTATCTGGTTTTTCCATGCCACCGTATGAGAGGCGAGCCGTCGGGGACGTCCAACAGCGTGCTTATTCGCCTGGGATTTGATAACAAGCGACTGCACACAGCGCGAGTATGCCAATGCTAAGTTGACGGCGCAGTTGAGGTACAGAACGAAAGAGAGTACTTCAGGGAAGGACACGGTATCCAATGAGGTTATTGCCAAGAGTCAGACACGAAGTTGGGTGAGGACATACACGTCCTGAGAGAAGCGATACTGCCACTAAATCAGGCTTATTAATTCTAGACTGGAGCTATTATGGGGTAGTAAAAGGCAAGACAGTATTCGAAAAATTCAGCAAGAATGGCTTCCACTTGCCTGGGGGAGGAGGCCCTAGCCTGGGTTCCCCACAAACTTGATGACGCAATCGTGAAGCGAGGCGACTAGTGAGTGGGACTGAGGCTGGTGGTGGGGATGTGCGAGATGCTGGGTGTGCTGATATCAAGGTCTGTGCCACTGTCGTGAAAGCGCATGTGATCTAGTAGGCCCATGCTATGAGCGAATGATCGGGGACAGTGTTGGCAGTGAAGGCGGTGGTCTCGTCTGTGTGTTGGTGCTCCAGACACTAGTTCACCAGCCTCCGTGCGATGGATTCGCAAGTGACCGACTAGGCCGATGCGTGAGGTGAATGTGTGATTGCAGTGAGGGCATATAAGGCCTTCAGAGCTGGTGAAGGTTCAGGTGTGGGGATGCGAGTTGTGGCGGGCGGTGATGTGTCGGAAGGGGTGGAGGAAGTTGCGGGTGGGTTGGAGTCGGTGGAAGAGGCATCTCTCGCGTCGGTGATTGCCGTCGAGGCGGAGGGCAGAGAAGGGTCTGGTGGCGTGTTTGGTGGCGTGTTTGGTGCAGTAGACGTGGATGCTGTCGGAGGAGGGTTGCATGGCTTCCGGAGGTGACCGATCAAGCCAATGCGTGCGTTGACAGCGCGGGCACATTGGGAGGGGTTGGGTGTTGACAGTGTGCGTCCGTGGATTGTGAGACTTGCATGCCGTCCGTTTTGCCTTGGCGGCGGCGATCCGACTAGCTTCGTAGATTGCGGCGCCAGTTTTTATTGCTCTTCGCCACACAGATCGGTCCTGTGCCAGCTCTGCCCAGTTCGTCGTGTTGATTTGGAGACGCTTCAGGGTATCCTTGTGACGTCTCTTCTGTCCTCCTTTGCGACGAGTGCCGACGGTGACATCGCCATAGAACAGTCACTTGGGTAGCCGTTCACTGTTCATACGTACCACGTGACCACTCCAGCGCAGTTGCGTCTGCCTGGGAATGGCCTGGATGCTGAGAACTCCCGATGTCCCCAGGATTTATGTGCCTTCACTCCTCTCCTGCCACTTCACCTTCAATATACGGCGTAGGCAGCCGATATGAAAGTGGTTCAGTTTCCGCGATTGGCTAGCATAGACGTTCCAAGTCTTCGCTCCGTAAAAGAGTGTTGACAGCACAACAGCCCTGTACATCTTCAATTTCGTTGACAATTGAAAACCCTGACAATTCCATACGGAGGCTTGAAGCCGACCGAAGGCTTGGCTAGCTTTGGAGATTCTGCGGGCAACCTCGGCATCTATTTTAGTGTTGCGGGAAAGCGTACTACCGAGGTAAGTGAAGTTGTCCACACACTGCAGTTTGGCTCCGTTGACGTTGATGCATACGGGGTTGAAGTCAACAACTGGCGGCGGTTGATGCATAACCACCGTCTTGTCCATGTTGATGGTGAGGCCAAAGTTGGCGCAACCTGCTGCAAAGAGGTACATGCTTTTTTGCATGTCCCCTTCGGTGGTGGTGTTGAGTGCGCAGTCGTCTGCAATCAGCAGAGCATGGACTGTGGTTGTGGAGACGCGCGTGGGGGCCTGCATCCGACGAATGTTGAGGAGGTTTCCGTCCGTTCTGTACGTGAGGGGGATTCCGGGACGCTCGTCACGGTAGGCGTCCATCAACATGGCAGATAACATGAGGCTGAAGAGGGTGGGTGCGAGGACACAGCCCTGCTTCACTCCATTGGTCACTGCGAAGGCTTCAGACAGCGTTCCGTAGTCCATGACGCGCGCCATCATCCCAGCATGGAGTTGTCGAACCATGTGGGTGAAGTGTTCCGGACGGCAAAACTTCTGCCAAACCTTCCAAAGTCCGGGCCGGTTCACCGTGTCGAAGGCTTTTGTCAGATCTACGAACGTAGTGTAGAGGTGGGTCCGCATCTCTTGACATTTCTCCTGCAGTCGACGCGTGGCAAATATCATGTTAGTGGTGCCGCGTTGACGTCGAAAACCACATACACTTTCAGGCAGAAGCCTTTGTTCCGGGTGGCTATTCAGACGATTGAAAAGAATGCGTGCGAAGATTTTACCGGCAATATTCAACAGCGAGATTCCGCGATGGTTGTCGCGGACTTGACGATTCCCCTTTCGCTTGTAAAGGTGGACAATTGTAGCGTCTTTGAAATCCTGAGGAACTTGTCCCTGTCACCACATCTCTTGGAACAGGGTGGTGAGGTGAATTATGAGTTGGTGACCACCATATTTATAGATCCCCGCCAGGATCCCGTCAGACCCAGGTGCCTTCCCGCTGGACAGCTGCTGCACAGCCTTGATGGTCTCCTCAGGGGTGGGTGGGAGGTCGAGGTCAGCATTAACTTCCACCTGCGGTAACCGGTCAATGGCAGCCTCAGAGGTGGTAGAGGGCCGGTTGAGTACACTTTGGAAGTGCTCGGCCCAGCGGCTCAGAAATTGGGTCTTCTCAGTGATGAGAGTGGTACCGTCCGTGCTGAGAAGTGGGGCTGTGCCTCCTACTATGGGGCCATAGACCTCTTTGAGTGAGGCGAAGAAGTTCTTCCATTCATTGTGGTCTGCATAGCCTTGGATTTCTTCACTCTTATGAGCCATCCAAGTGTCCTGTATTTCCGCAGCCGCTGCTGTACATGACGGCGAATTTGGAAGAAAGTTGCTTTCGTGGTGTCGGTGGGGCAATCGACGTATTGGTTGTATAGGGGATTCTTCTCAGAGATAAGAGAAGTGATGGCTGCATCGTTTTCATCGAACCAGTCTTGGTGTGGGTGGGGTGCAGGCCCAAGGATACGTTTGGCAGTGGATTGAGCAGCGTCCCCTAGTTGGCACCATCGATTCTCTACGGGGGTGTTCTCTTCTGCGACTGGGAGGTTATCCAGCTGTTGAGTCAACTCGTTGCTGAAACGCAAATGGTTGGCAAGAAAGTTTGACAAATCAGTATTCAACTTACCTGGAGGTCACTTACCTTGAGGTTTCCTGCGTGGTTGGAGACGGATCCGCATCTTAAAGATGATGAGACGATGATCGGTGTCACCGTTGGCACCGGCATTGCCTTTGTCACCAGCACGTCCTGCTGATCGCGCCACCGCACTAGGACATAATACAGAAGATGCCACTGACGAGATCTGGGGTGCATCTAGGTCGCCTTGTACTGCAGTGGTTGGCTGAAGTAGGTGTTGGTCAGTATGAGACGGTGCACCGCTCACGTTCGAAGGAGGAGTAGGCCATTGTCATTGAGTCTGCGGAGGCCGTAAGGGCCGAGCACTCCCCTCCAGGCGGCGTGGTCTGTGCCGATGCGGGCATTGAAGTCACCAAGGACTATCAACATGTCCGCCTTCGGCACAGAGGCCAGGAGGGCCTACAGATCCTCGTAGAACTTGTTCTCTGTCTCGTCGTAGCTGGTCATCGGAGGAGCGTAGACACTAACGATGGTGGCGAATTTGACACCCCAGAAAGGCAGGCGGAGGCTCATGAGGCGTTCATCGATGCCTTGCGGCGTACAGGGTAGTCGTCCCATGATGTCCTTCCGGATGGCAAAGGTGAGGCCGGCTTCGCGTCGCTCTGCCGTCGGACGGCCCTCATAGAAGAAGGTGTAGCCGGCGCCCACCTATTCTATGGAACCTTCGCCGGAAAAGCAGGTTTCACTGAGTGCGGCTATGTCCACCTTGAAGCGTGCCAGTTTCCGGGCAATTAGCGCTGTTCTCCTTTCCGGTCGGATGCTCCTCAGGTTTTCTAAAAGGGAACGAACATTCTAAGCGCCGAAGATGGTAGGACTTACCTGGGCTCCCTGAGCTGTGGTCCTGTGAGCTCTGGGAGCTGGCCTGCGGGAAGGAAAATGGTTAGTGGGAGGTTGGGAAAGAGAGAGGTTTTGATTTGCGTTTGTATTGCTTCAACCGCGTGTATGCAGTCTGGCAGCCATGGTCAGCTGGCAGATGTCGTGACCCAGCGTGTTTGGAACCATCTTTTATAGGACCATCAATCCTCTCGCGAGGAGCGGCAGCGCTACTCCTAAATAGGACTGCCTGTCACAAGTAACTACTGCCAAACAACACCATGGGCCACGGTTGATTTGGTGTCGAACGACTACTTGGTTACGAGCCGCCTATGCCTAGCATCCAACGATTTCTTTGAGCTGGCCACTACTACTAGATATCGCGGACACCCTCTCAAACTGCGTGTGACTGGAGCAAGATTGAACACACGAAAATTCTTCTTCTCTAAGAGAGTACTCCAGGCATGAAATTCTCTGCCCGCATACATTGTCATGTCCCCATCTGTGGACACGTTTAAGATGCAGTTGGACAAAAATAAAAAAGACGTTCTCTGTAATGACGCTAGACTAATTACATTACCTCCTGTCAGCAAGTAAGGCTTGGCACTAGACCTCTCTGGCAGAAATCACCTTTTAAAAAAACATAATCCTAGCTACTTTTCAGTAATATGTTTGTTAAGAATAACTTTGATGATCGTGGTGGGCTATCGTGTCTCGTCATCTGGTCGGCAGACCCGGAAACCAGCAAGGACGTATGATCGGCGCATTTCCGACACTCTGTGATGTTCTCGTGACCACCGCGATCTTCTCCTCGTGTGACCCTTAGGATATTGAACAACCGCGATGGCCTCCTTCTGACATGATTCAAACACTTTTAGCAGCAGGACACCCGATTTACATATACCCTTTGCCTCCCCCCCCTCACCGGCGACAGTTTTTCTCCTTAAAATCCCACAAGTGGCATCAAAACTAGAGTTATGAAAAATGTTTAAAGAGCTTTTTTACTGTCTGCCCCCCCCCCCTAACAGTTCCATCACTGGCAACGCCACATGTTATGCATCATAGCTATGTACAAAGAGGGAGTTCAAAGGTATTTACCTATATTTCTTAATAAAACTGAACTGAATACAAAATACTGAGCTCAGGCAAAGACCAATGTGTGCTCACATGTGTCCCGGGTTATAAACTTTCTTTCGTAGACTTAAATTTATTTAAATCGACGTTTCTCCCATGTCCAAAATGAATTCCACTGAGGCCGTCAGCTGTATTCAGAGATACGGTTACTTCCGTTCCAACCTGATTGTCTATGCTAAAGTTTTGGACATGTCAAAGATGTGGTTTGTAATTTCAATGATACCTCGGCTGGACATATATTTGCAGTATAAACTCCCATGAACCAAAATTCATTACCTGTTGCCACCTGAAGTAGGGAAGCAAAATCCCATCTGTTATAGACCATTACCTTCACATTCCCATGACTAGTACTTATAAAAGGCACTTACAGTGAATTTAAGCCCGAGCAAATTGCCGTTACGCTAACGACGAAACCAAAAATCCGTCCACTGATGAATAACATCTCCCGCGCATGATTTAGGTCCGTGCCAGCCACATCCTTCTGAGCCAAGGACCTGCGTACCACACCGAAACAAGCTGCTGTCTGGGTGAGCCCATTTGTGCAGAGTGCACAAACTGTCAGGGCCTTAACTGCCTGTTCGTATGTCTACTAATTAAGTGTGTACGCGTATTTCCGGGCCCTAGATGACCGCACGAACATCCTGTAGGTGCCAACGTGCCCACACCCAGGCAAAGACGGCAACTGCACACTGGCAGCTGAACGTGGTGCAACTCAACCAACAGCAAATACACACACTTCGAAGCGGAAACAAGGCTAATATTGAAAAGGGTCATGGTGGGTAATTTTGACAGTCAGCGCGTCACTCAGCCGCATATTCACGTTCCAGCCGCGAGCTTAGCTCTGTTGCTTATACCCAATCCATATTAAATTAGTTACAGCTGGGGTTCCCTAGCTCGCTGGAAGAGGTGAGAACTGCTGAGTACACAAACAAGCCGACTTTTGGAGGCTGAGAATTTGTTGCTGTTGTGCTTCCTTCTGCGGTATGCTCAAAACTGGTTAATTCGATTACACCTGCTCTGCTAGACAAAGTACATTGTCTACTCGATGACAGTCTCAGCATTAGGAGTAAATGCCAGACTGAACTGGTTTCGTTGAAGTCCTCCAAGGGACTGGCATGTGTATTGCATTGCGCAGAAGGAACTCGGGAAGATGTTTGTGTGTGCACGTCATATCTTCCCATATAACGGACACAGGTTTATTGAAAGTTGCCTGTGGAAAGGTCCGTAATTAATTTACGAGCTGAGTCAGCTTGCTGCAGGATAGTCGGGAGAAGACCAGTCAGACTTCACATCATCCGCTGGTTGTTTATTAATTTAAAGTGAGGAGTTAAAGTGCGTAATGTGATGGTTAGGTGAGAAACTTCATCACCGCGAATAATAGCATTTTCTGGTGCAGAGGAATTACGATCAAGAGGCTGATTCGCCTGACGTGCACGGTTACCACCGCGTCCATAATCAAATTATGCGGCGGATGATTAATCGAGCGAATATTCGATGCGTCATCTGAATAGATGTCCTGTTCTGGCAATCTAAATGTTTACGCTAAAAGACCAGAGTAAGCGGCACGAGGGATTTAGCTGATCACGCAAACTACCCGAGACCCAAACCAAATATATTCTTGGATGATAAAGTAGGAAGCGCACTGATAAGCCGATTAAAACACTTTTGTTTTATGTACGACAATTAGGCCTTCGAACGAAAGAACCTAGTTTTTGTATTTGAAATTTACCTGATGACTGCATGAGTGCCGTTTCTTGAACATCAAAGTGATATGCTTTCTGGGCATAAAGGTGTATAGCGAGGACACTGAATTCGCGGGTTAAATAAATGTACAAGGGGTGCCGGACCAGCTTGTGAACAGTAAAGCGTGCGGTAGGCTTCAGTAAAGGCCTGTCCGTAATTAGTGAGTCGAGATAGCGGTGGTAAACAAGACAATAGTTATAGGGGAGCACGTATTTTCATTACTAGGCCAGCTCCGTAGAATGATCTCTGACCGAAAAACATTATCGAAAAAGACAAAAGAGGTTGGAATTGCAGTTTCTGACGTATTAGCCGTTATCAGCTGACCGTACCCAACCACAGGTACGGCCATGTGGCCAGTCTCTCCGATATGGGTTGCAAGCTGCGAGGTTGGTTCAAGTTTCCAGACCGCTCTTGTGCTCTTGTGGTCGGGTGTGCAATTTGCGTCCTGTTTTTCCAACGTAATTGCAGTCTTTATCGTAACAACGTATTTTGTAGACAACTGCGAAGGTTTCAGTAGGAGGCAGTATGTCTTTAGGTTACATCGCTCGGCGGCGTATTGTTGCCTGAGGTCGATGGGCTATGCCTACTCCAGCGGATTGTAACAGTCGACAGACTGCTTCGTAAGTGTCGCTTGTGATTCATTTGAGGCTCAGAATAAGTGGTTCAGTTGCGAATATACGTCTGAACTTATTCTGGATTATAATGCGACTCATCGGATCACTTGTGTGCAATCTTGTTTACCGATTATACAGATATCACAGGACTTACTTAATGGACCACCCTACAACGCAGAAAACTCTTGAGCTAAAGGATTAATGGTTCTGATTAACCCTAACCCTAGGTATGCTTTACTTTACTTCGACTACGCCTCACCTGCTTTTATTACGACTGGAAGTGAATTATTCATAGAAATAGAGGACTTTGCACTCATATTAGCTGCCCGCCAGTCTGAAGTCCTGCCTTTCATCTTAATGCATGCTCTGGTCTGCTCTGCATGCTCTGCTTTTGTCATTTTCAACAAAACTGAGGTCAACTCCATGCTCATTATAAAACAGAAACGAAAATTTATTGAGCTTCGGTATTCTTACAAAAGCAAGGCCAACCATCACGCTGAACTAGTCGCTCACTAGAAAAGGCTGTATGCGCTCATTTTGAACCCTCAGTGTGCAGTAAAAAGCAGAAATTAGGAATGTACCCGCAACAATTTAGAGCGTCATTGATCCGCCTACACGATGAGTAACCACTTAAACCATTCTTAATAATTAAGTTCTATCGCCACACTTGTGCATGCCAGCACATGGACGTCTGTTATGCTAGAAACACAATTGTACCATAATACTTAATTCGTAAAAATTGGAAATCAGGCTTCCTAAGGAACGTATTTTGAACGAAAAACGTACTTTGGGATAACAAGGTAAGGTTATTCAGTAAATTTCCGAGACAGATTCACTAGCTCGTCTTCAGCTTAGAGAGGAAGTGTGACGAACATTGCAAGTTTGAACATGCAGGGAAAATAACTACTCATCTGGAGTGAGTGTTGATTGGCCGCTGTGATCTATGTCAGTCCGTCTTGCTTGGCTCTTTTCTTCCCCATCTTTCTTTGATACGTTTGTACATTTCATCCAACTCGATAGGTCGGTTGATGCAAGACTCGTTTGAGCGCATGAAAGTCCCGGCCTTTTTTGAGGGACATAATCTGATGATGCGTGTATTGTTGATTATAGGTCACTTCTGAGCGGCAGCCTTTAATTTTGATAACAGAGGAGCGAAAAAACCAAGAATTCATATAAGTTGCAGTCTTAATTGCGCAGCATCTATGAGCCAGTCGTGCCAATAAGTCATCGATAATGGAACACTGAAGGATAAAAAGATGACAAGCGTCAAAGGAAGCCAGACACAAATTAGTCGGATGCGAAGGCAGCAATTGTAAGATTCGTACATGTTATTCTAGCATCCCTTAATTCGTTTACTCGCGGCTGTAAAAAGCCCACGCAGCAAGCATACAGAGGCACCACGTGGGCCTGCTAATTCGTGGGATATCTAAGCCACGAGTTTAAGTTGTTCATGAAATTTTCACAACATTCGCCGTATTCATCTTCTATTCATCCTGTCAACTGCAATACCTTGGTTCACAGCGTTCACATGGCTACATGTCTACTGCTTCAACAGACGAATGTTATTGACACATGAAAAGCACTTGTCGTGGGAAATCTGAAGAAGTGTTGCATATCAGAGTATGGGGCTAGTGCGCGATGATTTGATCTGGTATCAAATACAACCGAACATGCGTGCCCCAGGACGTAATTGAACGGTAATAGATGTGACCGTTGGGATAGGAATTTTATTTACCTGACGTTTCGATATCCGTTGGGGATCCTACATCAGCTATATTAGCAGAAACAGGTAATTAATGCACAGGGAGTGTCAGTATGCATAGGAGATAGTCACTACGTTATTGCATACTTATGAAAATTAATGACCCCTATCAAGGATAAGTGACCGCTTGTGCGCTAATTGCTTGATGGCTGGTGTGCGGGTCGTGACCTGAGTACAGATTCTACAACACGAAGCCTCATTTCGCTCGGCTGTTGTTTGCCATGATTATAGTCGTGGAACTGGTCATTAATCAGGCGAAAGCGACGAAAGAGACGAAAAACCTCATTTAACACCAGATATTGTCCATTCTTATGTCTCATCAACGGCGTGAATTGCTCCCCAGGGTCGAATGTGATGCATTCACGGTACTCAAGGACGACCGGGATATCGTCATCATTCCAGCTGTCACGGGGCTTTCCATCGTATTATTGGACAAACCGAGTACCTTCAGAAAGCCTAAAACTTACTGAAGGATCGTCAGTTTTATGTCCTATTTGAAAGAAAAACCCTAAATAGGTGGATAGGCGAAGTAAATCTGATCCTGTTGGCCATAAATAAATAATGTCGTGTGACCGACGCATGGCGAGAGCGTAAGAAATGGTCTTGGTCCGCTTCTATGGCCTCCCAGGGTGCACAAGGGGGTGTTTCTTTCCAGCCTATCTTATCACTGAAAGGCACTTCAAAGTACGAGGTGGAAAAGTAGCTGTTTCGGCATCTCACATTTCTGACACCATAGAAACCACGGTCCGCTCATGAACACAATTCTTGGTGAAATTTAAATGGGTAAGTCACCTTCCAGGTAGTGGCATAGTAGCCTTTGATGTCACGTCCCTTTTTAGTTCTATCACTCAGGATATGGCAGTCGAGACCCCCAGACTAGCCCTACGAAGCATGTACGATGAGATGGAGAATAACCTCCGAGATTCCCACATACCACAGCTCCCGAAGTTTTGTCAAAGGACGTACTTCACGGTTGATGGAACAATCTTCGAGCCGGTGCCGGGAACATCAATGGATTCAACGATTGCGGAACTCATAACCGAGTCGCTCCTTCAACGGTAAGAGTCATTTGTCTTCCAACATAACGTAACGAAATTCTGGGCGTGGTATGTGAATGCTACCTTCGTCGTCATCGAACAAACTCAAGTGCTCATGGTCAAAGAACTTCCGAACAGTGTCTTCCCAGCCTTACTTGATGTTTTCGTCTGCCGCAAAGATTGTCGTGGACTAAGGACCAAAGTGTTTACGAAAGCGACAAACAACGCGCAAGTACTGAACTTCAACAACTACCTAATCAGCCACAAACGCAATTGCGTAAGAAGTCTTTATTGGCATGTTCAGACGCCCTGCAGTGAAATGTAGGACAAAGTTGCCAAACTAAAATTTATTCGACAGGTGCTCATAGAAATGGCTTCCCACGCAATTTCGTCCACCGATGTATGTGCAAACGAGGGAAGCGGCAAACGCGACACAAACCGTAAGTGTTGGCAAGCGAGTCGGTACGCCAAAAACGTCCCGGAGGCCGTTGACCGCCTTCTCGCACCACTTGGACTTGGAGTTGCACACAGGCCGGAGGCAACCATAAGGCGTCATATGATGTAACTAAAAGAACCACTGCCGCTGCAAGAAACATCTGAAGTCATTTATCGGGTTTGGTGCAGTTGCAGTCAAAGTGACTACGTCGGAGAGCATGGACGACTTCTCCAGCCACACATTGCCGAACACGTGGCAGCAGTGTGGAGCAATGACGCCAATTCTCAAGTTACGGCTCATTCAACAGGACACGCTCACGCATTCAAATTTTAGAAGACCGAAATTCCTGCGCAAGGTGACAATCGCGTGTCGTGAATTACTTGAGTCATGGTTCACGGGCCCCCAGTCTATAAACAAGTGCAACAACCCTCCCAATCACTTTTCGGTGTTGAGGCTCAATTTGATCAAAACGAGTCACCACTTGGGAAACACACAGGTCACCCGCCAACGCGTCATGTAACGCCAGCGCCAGGCGCTCATCACGTTCGATTCCACCACGTGTAATGAAGGTTCAGCAGGTCATGGGCAGCACGCTGGCCATTAAGCAATTAGCGTACACGCTGCCACCCGTCCTTGATAGGGGAGTCCTTAATTGTCATAAGTATACAGTAGCATAGTGGCTGTATCCAATACGTACGCCAACTCCCTGTGCATGAATTACCGGTTTCTGATAATGTGTCTGATGAAGGATATGCGACGGATGTCGAAACTTCAGTCGAATAAAAGAGTTGTCCCAGTGATCCCATCTGCTTTTGTAGATTTTATCTGCTGTCGCAGTGCGCATTCTATACAATCTGTTCTATAAATTCCTAACATGCCTGTGATCTAATCGTCTTTTGGACAAGAAAACCGAGCCCACGTGATTAGGAAAAAAACATTCACATTAATGTTGAACCAGCTTTTATAAACCCATACGAAGAAAGTGTTAGCAGATGAAAATTGGCCGAAAGGACAAAAGAAACTACAAACTCACGTTCTGACTTCTTAGATGGCACCAGCCAGTCATACCCAGATCCAGCCAGAAATTAGCGTTCTTGCCTTTTTCGGTGATGTGTTTTGCCTATCACCGTAACCGCTGTGGGACTGTTGGCGTGAATCGATAGTACCGCAAGCGATTGATGATAGCCTATTTGCCAATGAAATATTGTTTATAATTTTTGATCACTTCCCGCGAATACGAAAATTGAATATTTGCGAAACTAATAAATTGGGAATTCTCACCCCATCTCATTGTCATAGGTTTAAATCCCCCCAGAAACCGGTGGGTTCTTAGAGTGTTTTACAGAAACGACAGAGGTTCAAAAAACGACCTAATGCGTCTGTTAGCAGAGAAGATGTCCTTGGTTATTTTAAAATTACTTCCAGTCATTCTGTGTCTGATGTGATCTCTTCAATAGGGCATGCTGTGTTTTAATGCTCTTTAATCGGGCACTCAGTGACTTTTAATAGCGAAAGTATGATGCTCATATCAGGTGCGCTGCAAATGATGAAATTTTGCTTGAGAGGAAATCCAAGACGTTCTCCGCCTCACTGAAATGTGCCGTTCACACACATGGTAGCTTGACCGTCGACCTCGGTGATGTCTACCACGATCCTCAGTAAGCTAAAGCAGCGCGGTGACTCATGCGAGATAAACAGAGAAAGCAGACTCGTGGAGAATCCACCCCGCTCTCTCATAACTCCCACACCGGGACACGCAGTCAAGACAAATATTGAAAAATCGGAGATAACGGAGGACGCAGGCGGCTGACGCGACCCACACTCAGCACGCGTACCAACAGCACACCGCGCTAGGTATGCTCCCGTCTATAGCGACAGAGTTATTGTGCCTTCCCCTCAGCCCACAATAAGCCACTCCACATAGCAAGACACTGAGCTGACTGCGGCGTCCATGTTACCACGTCGGATGGCAACCCTCCAAGCCACGGCTTTTAGAGCACCGAGATAGCTTCAAGCGTATCAGATTCATTATAGTGAGGAAAGAAGTGCGCCGAGGGTCAACCTAACTCCCTCCTTCCCACCGCTAACAACAGGCCACCGCCTGGCTGATCAGTCGCCTGAGGTGGGATGGGCGTAGTGCTAAACAGGAAAACAAGCTGGAGATGAGTATTGAAGAAGAGATTGTGCATGGTAAGAGTAATGGAAGGAGAGGGATAGCTAGGTAAAGAGAGAGAGAACGAAGAAAGAAAGAAAAACGAGCGAGAAACATGAAAGAGAATGAAAACAAGAACGATAACCCACTTTACCCTTAAGCGGAGAATCTTCAGGGAGTGCTAAAGGCTTTCGATGGAGAAGGTTTTATTGACACTAAAAGACTAGGCTGAGGGTGCGACTTTTGTGATTGTGGCTGCGGATAACAGTACTAGTAACACTGACGAGAAGAAGGGCAATAATATTATGAAAGAGTAGAAGGAAGGGCAATAGTGCTACGAAGGACAACAAGAATCAAATAACCGGATAGATGTCACCTGTGAGCTAGTACTAAGGAAATATTGGTATAAAGAATAGAATAATAGAAATGTTGCTGAGAGGAGCAAAAATAATTAGAAGTGCTAGTTCAGGAGACGTCAGGATAAGGTACAGCAATGTAGATGATAGGTCAGATGGAGTCTTCCAGCGTCGGTTCTCCACTGGCAACAGCCGGGCTAGGCCGGTCTTTAGGTTGTTCTGAGTTGCTAAGAGACGTTTTGGTTCTCTGCATGGCCCCTGTTATAGTTTAAGTTTGTTACCGTGCACGCTGACTACCGCCTATCTCACATTAGAAGTGCATGCTAGGGAAATAGCGTGGGATACTCAGGATAGTGAGTATCGAGATGTTCCTTGTCACTCAGTGTGCCTGGCTGTCAGGTGATAGCAGTACTACACCTTCTAAAATACTAGTAATATTAATGATGACATAATTAATACGGGCGATGCTAGTAGTTAATATAATGCTACAGAAGTAGTGAGATGCTTATACTAATTATGAACTTAAAAGTAGTGATAGTAATAATACTGTTGAAAGTAGGCTCTAATAACAATAAAAAGTTGATGCTGATAACTAAAAGTAATAAAATAGAAGGCAGGAAGACGCTCTCTGGGACCAATATTTTATTCGCCCGACGTTTCGGACTCTCACTCGAGACCATTGTCAAGGCATGTAACCGTACAACTCACTGCGTGTTCGCTCCGCCGCGAGAGTCCAAAACGTCGGGCAAATACACTACTGGTCCCAGAGAGCGTCTTCCTGCCTTCTATTTTAGCACCTGGGTCTCGCATATTTTCGAATATTCATAAAAGTAATAACTAATACTATTGTTGATAGGGAAACTATTGTGATCGTGACTGCGGGTAGTAGTACTAGTAACACTAACGAGAAGAAGGGCAATAGTGCTACTAATGATAACAAGGAGCAACTAAGAAGACTGATGTTGCCCGAGAGCTAACACGAATTTACTGTTGATAGAAATGATACCCTACTACTACAGAGGTTAGTATTAGTATACTTACTTAGTAGTGCCAATACAGAAGACGTCGGGATCAAGAACAGTAATGTAGGTGTGCCCTTTCATACACACGCCCTGGATGCGTTGCCTTAGCTTGTGTCTGTGTTCGATTTCGCATGACTAAATTCAACAGATTTTGGGACGCCAAGCATAAATTGCTTATGGTCAGGTAGGACATGATGAATGTCTGACAGTTGTTCCGCATAGAGCGCAGCATGGTTGGTATTGCCCAGGTTGAATGTGCACATATTTGCTTCAATTAATTTAGACAAAAGGGAGCATGACGTACATTTTAAATAGCCAGCCTATTTTTCGGTTTCCCTTGTCATCATTTTTTTAAATTGAAACACCTTTGTTATCCTCAAATTTTGAGAAGAAAACGATTTAATCGCTGGGACAACATTTTTATTCGCCTGACGTTTCGATATCCATCGTGGATTCACAATCAGATACCTTAGCAATATCAGATATTGGTACCATATGTACAGGAATTTGCAGTATTTATAGGGTACAGTCATGACTGCAAAACTATAACGACACTTAATGATAATCACCCTCTTGTACGTTGATATCTTGTTGACCATCATGCTGGCGTTGATTTTCTTAACTTTCATCACGCGTGGTGAACTCGAGCGTGGTTATTGTTCTTCCATCTGGCTCTCCGGTGTTGTCGTACGACGACGCGGTGGCCTGTGCGTTCCCCAAGTGGCTACTTACTCTGGCCAAATAGAGCCTCGGCACCAAATATGGATTGGGCAAATCGTTGCAGTTCTCTATGGATCGGAGGCTAGGAATCAAATAATTCTCTGCTCACCCATTTGTCACCTCTTGCGAGAAGTTCGGCCCCGTCACGTTTGAATGTGGGGCCGGGTCTGGTCGAATGAGCCGCAATTTGACAATTGGCGTCATTTCCCCGCACTGCTACTGCGTCCGCATGGAGGCAAAAACACCACACAGCTTCTTAGGTTGCACAGCAACAGTTCGGTAGCGTACAAAATTGAGTGAGAACACTTCTCGAAGGAATCCAGACCCATTATAGCAATTTGGAAGGAAAAGCACGGCTATCTGAAGGCTTTGATAAGCCGATGCCTTTGCATTCGCTCTCAGAGGGCCCAAACGGAAACAGCACTCATGTTGTAACAAGCTCAGGCATAAATCAAGGAAATGCCAGAGGCGACTGAGCGCATTGCTACGAGAGTATGTGTGAGACTTACAGACCTGCTCCAAGCTACCATGCAAAGCAGGATCACTAAAATTATGGATCGATTAAATCTCAATGAGCAGTCGAGTGTATGGTAGGTTTCCTAACTCATGAAATCCAAGGAAGTCGGCGTTCGGTGCACAAAAGAACCTCCTGCGCGCAGCACAGGTAGCAGGGCCCACAGTCACCTAGCTTCATGCACTTGTCTGCATTCTCTCTGTATCCTTCTCTTTCCCTAAACTGGCTCGACCAAATCCTTCCTGTGTCACCAGTCTTCTCTTATCGACCTCTTCTTCCCAAGTTTTAACTAGTTCTCCATTCCCATGTAAATAAACAGTAGGTTACCTAACTCATGAAATCCAAAGATTTTTACAAAAAACTCCCTGTTACTCAAACGCTGCCCAAGCTGCGGCCCCCAAAGTCCTACAGCAATAAAGTAATGGACATTCTTCACAATAGGGCATATTGTGATTAATGAAGGAATATAAATTTTATAGAAATAGCAGCTTTTTTAAGCAAAGTGGAAAATTTCAAAAAACGTAAAATCGGGCGTGTTAGGTAAACCACTAAGCGAATAAAGCAGCACAAGGAAAATTACGTTGGAAAATAATCCTTTTGTAAAATTTTCGGATACGCATGCTCCCATATTACGTGCAATGATATGCATTGGTGTTACCGAACAGCCCGAATTCGCGTTTGTATTTGAACACGTTTTAACGAGAATCGCTAGTTTTTTGTTTATGCAGCGCTTGAGTTACGTTGGCCTAAAGCAACTACATTTTCGCTTGAGTTGGCCCAATCGGGAAATCATGGGAGGACTATATTTCGTAAGCTCACGTGCGGACATGCCGGTCAGTGACTAATAAATGCAAATGGAATTGTCAGGTGCAATTGTAAACGTATCATTTTTTGTACTCTTAGAGTCATGTCCTTCCGCCACCTTCATTTGTAATTATTTTGGGCTTTTGATTGCGAAGAGGTTCAGATTTTCCTCGAAATGCTTAGTAATCCTTTACGATTTCCACTGACTTCAGGCGATAGACCATAAATAATGCTTATAATCTAAATGCTTACCAAAACCTTCAAAATAAGATATATCTTAAAAGCATTTAGCTAAACAACGAGCTTTTAAACATACTTCCATATGTAGATGTCTGTTTGTGTCATGGTTTAAAAACTTCCAGACATATCAAGTCATTGCCAAGAAAAATGAACGTCTACAACAAAAGTTGCGAATGAATATGCCTTATATTCATTTTCAAAAAATGTATAACAAGTTAACTCTTGAAAAAGAGCTTAAGTTATATATTTTTGGTGGTGGATATCTACGTATTTTTTTAAGATTGAGACAACATTGGAATCGATAATTTTGGCCAATTTTTTTATTTCCCTGAAAATAAAGGGAACATTTTCCATTATAAATGAAAGAGCTAACTTTTCTGTTCAAATCGGAACAGTTTTCAGTATATTTGGTAACTTTTAGGCTCTGTTCTACAATACCAAAAGCAAGCAGAACGGCAATAATAGCAATAGTGATTTTGAGAAAACTGTTTCGCAATGTCCCACGACAACTCATTCAGATGTGTGTTATGTTAATTGCCTTCAATTTTATATTAAATGTACAATCGATTTGGTAACTTTATACTACTAAATGCCTCATACGCATTCCTCGCCTGCACCCCTTCAAATATCCATTGCACATTAAAGGTCAGGAATAGTAAGTAGCAGCCTCATAATATTATTACTCAATTTTACGGCATAAAACTTGGCAGATTGGCAAAATAGGATTTTCTACATTTATTTTGCTCTTCTTCTCCCAAAATAATCCCCAATCTCATAATTGTATTCATCTCAATTTCATGAAAACAAAACAAAACTGTCTGTTTTCTGATCATATATAATTAAAAAGTTTCCAATTTTTATTAACGTATTTTATAGCATAACGCCTAACAACAAGGAGTTCTCTTCCGCGACGTTCAATAGCGTAGGAACTTCTTTGGATATCAACAAATCTTTGGTTTGGTTCCCATTCTGCCCCTTTTTGCCCCAAGTTTACTCACCTGAATCGGACTCTTTTCTAGTAAACAGCATTTTGAGCCTCAAGTCAATCTAATGAGCAAAATAAACAATCGCAAATATGTGCCAAATTACCCACTCAAAGTTTGCGCTTCACATTTCATTCGATATGTTTTCTACGATAGTGCATTGCGTCCCGTGAATAACCTGCCCTTGTAGCTACACAGGACAGACCGGACGCACACTTAGTTCTCATATACATGAATATAAGTGGTTGGTGAGACAATGCGACGGATGTTCATAAGAGGCCATCGACATCATGGAAACAAGTGACCAGTTTTACTTCAAAACCATTAAGATGTTCGTCCACGTCAGATGTAGGAAATTCCGTGCATTTTTTGATGAGAACTCCGACAAGCGAGATACTGATCCGAAGTTGTTATACGGAGCCTTGCGCAGTCACAGCCGGACTATCGTTACTGATGTTTGATTGCCTGCTCCCCCCTGTAACCCTACCTTTTTGTCACCGCTTTTAACTCTGTCAATGACTTCCAGCCTCGATTTCCATGTGGTAAGGCAGAAGGAGACAGGGCGTTCATCGGGAGACGTTTATTTATGATCTGAAGTTTCTAATAGTCATCTCGTCTGTAATCGTCTCGTCTACACTCGTGCATACTATGGCTCCTGGCTCTCATTATATGCCACTTCTTCCGTCCGCGGGCGTAGTCTGCGAATCCAGTTCGAGCCGCTCTGCATAGTTTGCGTCTCTGATTTCCCACTTCAACTTACTACCAGTCGACCGTACAAAAGGGGTCGTTCGCGCAGTAAAGGGATCCTTCGGCAATCGTTAACTGTATTTATCGCCGATTGCCCATTATGCCTAAAAATAGACGTCTATTAGACAACTAAACATAGACGTCGATTATGCGACTAAAAATAGACGACTATTAGATGACTATTGTTTGGCCAAACTAGACGTCATTTAGCCGGCGGACCGTCTAGGCCTAGACGCTCTGTAGACATCCTATAGACGCAAAATGCTATCAGGGATGGACTCCTGTATGGGCTCAAACGAAGCGATAAAAAAAGAAGCGGTTTCAGTGCTCGAATAGCCTTCTTCCTTCTCCCTTTTAAGGAACATAATACTTATTTGGATTTGAATCCGTAACAAAAGGATCATGCAGTGTCCAAGTGTGCAGTTCTGATTTCATAAGGGGGCTAGTAGGCGAGTGAAAAAACGGATCGCTTTTGGCAGATTTAAGCAACAAGCGCGAAGTCATAAGAAAACGTTAGTCGGTGAGGCCTCAGCATTTTATTGCCTGCTGGATAGTGAAAATATGTTAAGCCACCGCATACTTCAAAACTGAATAGGTATTTAGAGGTTTTAACTTACCTTAAAACCGTGTGGTCCCTCTGCGCTGCTGAATGTAAATTTCCGTTGTCTACTGCCCGTAGACTTGAAATGCTGTAAGCAGTTTCGTCAGTTTGTAATAAAATGTTTCGAATCATCCCAGAGCTTCTCTCTAGACACATGAGAAGAAATTAGGAAACGTTTTCCAATGCAATCTTGCTTAGCTAGTTTTAATGCTTGGCAGTTTACGAAAATAAACAGTTTACTCGAGTGAGAAATATTTTATTGAAGTGTTATGAACGCACGATAACATCGATGTGTGTAGTTCAGCTGGCTTTACGCCGAAGTCTAGGTAAGGTTAGAGTAAACATTAGTGTAAGATTACCAAGGCAAGCGAATATGCGAGTCCCAGGAGGTACTTGAGAAGAAGACGAGTCGATCGCTGGGACAATAGTTTTATTCGCCTGACGTTTCGACATCCGTCGCGGATTCATCATCAGAGGCATTACCACAGCGCATTAGCAGATACAGGTAGTGTGCGCACAGGAGTTTTGCCATATAAGACGTCATCCTATGCCTGACGTAGCGAATCAACACTAACACCAAACAGTTATCAATTTTTTGCACACGTTTAAATTTCAATTGTCGCATATGGCAAAACTCCTATGCATACACTACCTATATCTGCTACTGCACTGTGACTATGTCTCTGATGATGAATCCCCGAAGGATATCGAAACTTCAGGGAAATAAAACTATTGTCCCAGCGATAAAGTTTTTTCCTCTCAGTTAGTGTAAGAGTTTGTGTTAAGAGGGTTCCGGTTAGGGTTAAGGTTATTATGTTTTGTGGGAGGGTCGATGTTTGTGTGGGGGAATAGTAAATCCAAGACATCTAACGCGAAACCACGTGTAGTAGTTGACGGATCCATATCTCCCTGTGATCTGAAACACCAAAGGCAGGAAAGCCAACTCGAAGGTATATTTTATTGAATGAAATAAATATCCCATATTTTTTCTGGCAGATGAATTACGTTTTGAGGAGACTTAAATATTAACCATTCAGGTCTATAGGTTTATTTCAAAGTCGAATTAAAAGCTTTTAGGAAAGGCTTTGCCGCCAGTTGTTTTAGCACAGAAATGCCACAGGTGATGGAGGAGGACAGGCTCCGACCGGAATCAAAGACCCCGATCACATAGCCTTTACTATGGAATGAAACAAAACGTGCTGTGACTCTACTATGATGCGTTACACTTCACACTTTGGAAAGCTGCCAACTGAAGAAACATGTTGGTCCCAGCGACGACCGAGCGTGATACTGCAGAGGCTTTTTCGTGATGCAACCTTTTTTGAAAAACGTGGGACATGAACCTCCCAGAATATATGTGTGAAGGCCGGGACCAGATTGTGTAAGCTACTTACCTTTATGAGTCACTGAACCAGCTCTTACCTGCGGTAGTCTAGTGCCACCGGAATGCGGTGTGCGTGAGAATGGTGCGAATGAGGTGGGCGCCTTGTGACTGTGCTTAATCACAACCATCGTAACGCGCAAGACATGGCTACATCCTGAGGCGCAGCCTTTGCTCTCGTAGCCTGCGTGGTTAAAAAGGTGGACTTTCCGTACAAACAAAAGAGTCCACTAATGGAGAGGAGATCGCTTTATTTAGATTTTGATTGAAACGTAGCTGGAAGAGGAAATATGTGCTGCACAAACCAGCAACAACATGATAGGAGAAAGGAGTCACGGTTGCTGTCTGTGCATATGCTACACAGGTTCAAACCGGTTAGAGTACTTGCGAATCCTCGCGTGACAGTCTTGAAGGAGATCACAGAGATCACAGAAATATGATCCAGTTAGAGTATCTGGAGCGCACCATTTCGTTTTGCATTTTACCCTAAAACTGAACTGCGAACACTTCCAGCCCCAGTCAACTAACCAACTTGGACGGTGTTCTGATCGTGGACATGGGGGACAGCTTGAGATCGACGACTGCGTGCACTATGCTTTTAAAGCAGGGGGCCAAGCAAATTATACCCTAGCAACTGCGATCTTCAAACCATGGTTACTTAGTCGAGGAGAAGTCAGTGGAGGCCAGAACAGTAAGAATTGTTTATTGTATACACAGAGGAACGAAGAATAGATGGAAAAAACCTAACTACGGAGAGCACGACCTTCCGCTTGGGTGGCGTGATCTGAAGTGAAGTCTGGCGGCCGAGGGTGGGGAAAAAGGGACACATTCCAGTGGTGCTTGAGCAGCCGCGAGAATCTAGACGCACGTGTGTGCGTCCGAGTGGAAGTAGGTCAAGTCTCTGCAGGTCTGTAATCGCTGACTGAGGTATTGGATGACCTTGAAGCAGCTGGCCTTGAACAATAACGCCGAACAAAGCAATGGAGGGCGTCGACTGGTAGCGCTCACTGCACTCTCTATAAGCAATCGGACATATTTTAAACTAACCGGGGTTTGGAAAGTGGCCATCTGACGGGCTAACTCAGACCGCGCCGTCAACCTTATGTGTGTTTGTAGGAAGTGACTGACTGGCAGACTGAGAGTCAGGCTGCAGTGATTCCTTATTAATTTGGGCGTTAGGGGCAATCCCGCGTCGTGCGATCCGAGCATGATCTTACCGCACGCTTATGGGTAGCTCCGGCCGTGCAGGTCACCCATGCCCTCAAGTAACACCGGGATTATTGACTTGTTCACCACGCCGGGTCCAGGTGGGGGAGGTAGAGCAAGTGCAGTAGACTCAGCACAAGTCTACGCATCGATTTCGGCGGTGGGTAGCCGCGTGCTCAAACAAACCGCAGCAAACGCTAAATCAAGCCGAAGCAGACACTAAGGCAAGCTCGACAAGCTGCAAGAAGGCTACAGCAAGCTGAATCAAAACAATGAACTACCGCGAATAAAAAAGTAAAATCAGACTCGCAGGGAATCTAGCCACTCCCTCGACACTCCCACCTCCGTTTTCTGTATAAAGTCAATGTCAATAAGACCGGGGATGAGGGATAGTGTAGGTGGCTGGCGCGATAAACACTCAGCACGCGCACAATTGACTCAGCCAACTCGCTAGGTAGGCTCCCACTTGCGCGGGAGTGCCATAAAGGCCACATTAAGGAGCCATTGCAGCCTGACTCTCAGTACTCCACCTTCTCACATACGAATATCCAAATACACACGTACTAGAGGAGCAGCAACGTAGGTGGTCCTGGTTATCCCGTCAGTTGACAAACCCTCCAGGCCACGGCTTTTAGCGCACAATGATAGGTTCAAGCGCATTAATATTTATTATATTGTGAAAAGCAGGGCACTGAGGGTTAAGCTCACTCTCCCTCTGCCCCACCGTCTGACGACCACTTAGCTGTTCAGACACCTGTAGTGACGCAGTAAAATTTATTCTTATAATAATGTACTCTCTGCGGAATTCAACATGCTTTCATTCAGCATGTTGTGATGCATCGGCGGTCGAATATCAAACTCTAAAACAAAATTTCAGAAACTCCACGTGTTTCTTACCACGGCCGTGATTCTTTTGGTTTCAATATGTGACACCTTATGTTTACTTCAGGTCTGTGTGCGACTCCAACTCCTGAAGGTGGCCGACAGCCTCCAGGTCATTTTTAATGTACAGAGTCGCTCGTCAAAATGTGGAGTCGGTGTGATTTTATTGCTTGTCTCGTTTGCACATGCACTGGTCGTATACGCGCAGCTTCGTCAACCGATTCATGTACAAACAAGGCGAGCGACAAAATCGCACTGACCCCAAATTTTGACGAGCAATTTCGTACGTCAACAACGTATCGGAGACCGTCGGTTGCCTTCTCGCACCACTTGAAGTTGGAGTCGCACACAGACCTGAAGTAACTATAAGGCGGCAAATAATGAAACCAAACGAACCACTGTCATGGCAAGAAACGTCTCGAGTCATCTATCGGACCCGGAGCAGCTATGCACAAAAACTGGGAAAAGTCTCAAGACGCGAACTGGCGTACACGTGGTAGCAATTTACAAGTTCTCAAGTCTCGGCTCATTCGACGAGACCCGATTACACATTCAAATTTACTGAGACGAAAGTTCTCGTGAGAGGTAACAATCGTATGAGTCGCGAATTACTTGAGCCATGGTTCACAGACCCCCTGTCTATAAACCAATCTAACGACCTGCCTAATCACTTTTCGGTGTTGATGCACCATTTTGGCTAACGGAAGCCGCCAGTTGGGCAACGCACAGGCCAACGCATCGTCTAATGGGAGTGCCAGGGTGCCAGCTAGCTGAGTAATCATCACGTTCAGTTCCAGCATCTGTGATGAGAGTTCGGTGTGTCACGGACCGCACGCAGGCCACCAAGCAATAAGCGCACAAGCGAGCACTTATCATTTATAGCGGAGTCGTCAATTGCCATAGTGAACAGTAGCATAATGAATATATCCTATGGAAACAGCACCTCACTGTGTATGAATTACCCGTTTCTGCTAATGTCTCTGTTGATGGATCCGCGATGGATTTTAAACGTCAGGCAAATAAAATAATTGCACCAGCGATCAAATCTAGGAGAAGAAGGCGACTCGATCGCTGGAACAATATGTTTATTTGCCTGACGTTTCGAAATCCATCGTGGATTCATCATCAGAGACATGAGCAGGAAAAAATAGCAGAACCGGGTAATACATGCACAGGAGTTTGCAGTATTTGTAGGATAAAGTCAGACGAATAAACGTATTGTCCCAGCGATCGAGTCATCCTCTTCTCAATTACTTCCTGGGACTCGCATGTCCGCTTGTATTGGCAACATGGGGGTTTACCAAAGGGAAAGAGAAGATCGGATTGCCTTAAACAAGGTTACTTCATGGTTTACCGAAATTCAGGTTACTGGAAAAGAGCACAAATATCCAGATCATACAAAAAATTCCTACACATATCATGTACAAGATACAAAATCAGACTACATCTTAATGATGCGGACACGTCGTGAAGATAGCTAATGGAAATGTTTCATTATTGCGTCTAGGTCGGAAAATTTAATAAAAACTGACAAAACAAGCCTATCAAGCCTATTTTATGACGTAATTAAAACGGAGCGCAAAACAGGACAAGCAGCTCTCCAACAATTGATCAGTACTCTTTAAAGCCCATCGAATATTATAAACCAAACATAGAGCTGAAACGTGGAATGTCGCATATTAAAAGCACCAAGGCTACATTCCATCTAGAGACGCCGCACATCTCGCATTGCTCTTAAGGAACGACTGCAAACCAAGGGGGAGCAGTAGCTTTTACTTTGCGCTGACGGAACAGATAGTTTCCACTGACGACTGATTTCCCCTACGAATGAGTGTAGTTAGATAGAAGGAACTCCGCCAGTGTTCTTGTCCTTTTTCGATTTGTCCTTCTAATCTAAATGCTAAGCGAATATTCTGACAAGGCTTTAGCCTAGTAAATTGTATTTGTACTAACCGTTCCAGTCGAGGCGGTCTGCCACATGCCTCAGGGGATGAAGGCAACAACCATATCTTGGACATGAATTAGTTTTTCGATTATATAGACAGACATACGTGACTTTTAGTGCAGATTTTTTCCCTCACCCATTTTCGTTCGATATCAAGAAAAGGTCACGGTGGGCATCGGTGCAATGGCCGACAAAGCTAGAAAGCCCAGTTATGCGAGCTGCCCGCCGCTCGACAGGTTTTAAGGGGATTAAGCCCAAAGACACAACACTAGCCTTCACATGTCGCTCAGCACTCACCACATGGCCAGCTTTAATGTGCATACGTGTAGACTTATTTCGGACAAGCCTATGACCATGTCAATTCCCCATATCTAATCCGATTTGTGAATATCATGACGTCTGGAACAACAGAGTGGGGGAGGGCATTCCGAGGCTCAGCACTGGGTGCATTTTGACAACAAATTTGGCTTGATTGGTAGGTTGTATTTTGGGGTCATTCGCCCTTCCACCAACGGGCCATAAATCCGCTCTAATATTCAGGACCAATACGCCTCTCAGATCGCATCTAAGGGCAGTCTATGAGCAACTCTTCTAGTCGACGTTCAGCAGTCAGTCGCTACCGGTGCACATCACAAGGGCCGGAGCTATCACTGGCTGAATGAAGTCCGTATAAGCTTCAAAACCTTTCTAGCTCACCTACCGTGTACTTTCTCTTGAGATATCCATCCCTGTCACGGTCGTCCTGCGAGGTGGTAGTGGCCAGTTTGTGACTTCCATCACACATCTGGAGCTTTTTACTTTCAAGTCAATGGATTGGTATGCACTCATTTTGCATGGAATAAGACGGGCAGCTAGACATCCGCCAGTACGTCCGTGATAGGTTCTTCCAGGTGTGATAGCTGGGACAATAGTGGACTCGTTTTTATCTCCTACGGGTTAACCTGTGGTTATTTTAGAAAAAATGCAGATACGCTTGTGGTTACTATAAAATCGTATTCGAGCACGCTACTTTAACTTAAATTCACCTTTGCATGCTACACTGGCAAGTACCTACTTCCGAACCGAGGGATTGACTAATTGAAAATAAATCAGATGTCTCAATAGGTGCACATTTACTAACAATTACCAATAGCCCAAATTTTGATTTCTGACCGGAGGGTCCGATAGCAAAATAGTTAGTATACTCAAATGAGCAATTCCAGCGAGAATCAGAATCGTTAGAAAAATACAGTCCTGAGTTCATCGACAGTGTCTGCTTCTTAACAAATAGATACTTAGGTGGACACAAAGGTTTCGATTATTTATGATTACATTTGGATATAAAGCCCCAACAGGACTTTGAGGTTGATTAAAAAGGGGTGGGAACGGGGATTTTATTTACTCATACATTCTAAGAACCCTTTTAGATAACAATTGCTAAAGATCACTATTACTAATTTAAAAAGATGGTTCCAGAGAGTGAGAGAGTTAGGCGGCAAAACGGGAGCACCACCGACATAGCCTTTTCTCAGAATGTGGTTTCATGTTACCCTTCTTCTAGTCCATGCAGCGATGGAACTTGGACTTCCAATGCGGGGAAAATTGCCTGTTACGTCATGGTAGCTTCGGACACTTTCAGTAACTCAGAATGCCACCTTCAGCAAAAGTCACTGGCGACGCTTTCTATTTCTCATGACATAACCTTTTTTAGTAAAAAAAGACAATTTAAATAATATGTTCTTCAGGATAAAAAGTAACTCTAATGAGTGAACTTTCGAGTTTGGTGCCCCAACTTGTCTTTGGAGTAAAACGAAAAGTGCAATGAAAAACTAAAATTTCAAAACTGCCGAAAAAAACAATAGTTATACAAAGTGAAACGTAATTGGTAGGTTTGGTCTCAGTTAGTCTCTGCCGTGCGGCTTCTGTCTTTTCCATTGTTCTCTGAGATGCTTATAAATACCATCCAACTCGAGGTGCCGGTCGATGTATGAATTTTCGGAGTGCATGGCTTAGAGGAATTCTCTGTTTTTTTTTGGTGGGGCATACTCCGACGATATGTGTTTTATCCCACGCGAAGGTGTGTCGTGTCGAGGAAATGCATGGCCACTTCGGAAAAACGTTCATGTCTATTCACGACCGATTGGTGCTCGTGGATGCGCGTGGAGACAGGTCTTATTGTTCGGCTACAATATACAGTATCACAACCTCTACATGGGATTTTGTAAACACCTTCTTTCTTATTGAGGTAGCTGGCCCTATCCTTAGGGTGTACTAGCTGGGTGCGTAAAGTAGCCGTCGGTTTGTGCGCCACTTTTATTTGGTGTTGCCTGAAGTGTCTTTCAACGAGTTCAGGCAGATTCCTTATATAAGGGATTACTCGCCATGTGTTTGTTTTGGGCGCTTGAGTGGAACTATCTTGTTCCTTTTTGTTGCGTTGTTGTTGTTTCATGCACCGACGTATAAAGCTTTTGGGGTAACCATGTCAGGAAATGAAATCAAACAAGTAATTGAGTTCCATTCAGTAGATTTGTTCTTCAGAGCAGTATGCCTTTGCTCGATGTAACCCAGCAACCTCGCCTTCCACCAGTTTGCACCCATAGTTCAGCAGTTGCACTTGCAAATCCACAGTTATCGACGCAACCTGTTATACGCAGCCCGGGCTCAGCCCAACTGGTGAGTCCTACTGGGGTGCGGACGCGACGGGAACATCAAGTCACCGAAGACCGTGGAGGACAAGCAGTTGAAAAGAAGAAGAAGACTCGATCGCTGGGACAATACGTTTATTCGCCTGACGTTTCGACATCCGTCTCGGATTTATCATCAGAGACCTGAGTAGCAGGATAAGGAATGCACGCCACTTGCGTCTGGGTATGACTGGCTGACCACGACTAATAAGCCAGAAGTGGTCATTCCACTCTCCCTAGTATTTGCCAGCAATACTATTTGCCTACAGTGCCAGCTGCAACGGATGTCAGGGCCTCTGTCGAGACCCCAACCAGAAGAAGACAGATGAGTTCCGTTAGCGGTCGGGTGAACGTTCATCAATGTTTATGAAGCCTGGCCTGAGCTGAGACAAGGAAGGGGCCGGGAACATCTCACCTTGACTGCCCACTCCCGCAACTCCGCCTCCGACCAAGTTTGCACCGACAGCTCAGAAGCTGCACTTGCGAATCCCTAGTTATCTGGAGTAATTAACCCCAGACGCAACCTGGTAAACCGGGTTCAGCCCAACTGATGAAGGCTGCTGGGGTATAGACGCGATGCAGACATCAGGTCGGGTACGTGGAGGATAGGGAGTGGGCGCGCTTGTGCCCTGTAAGTCACCACAAGCCAGCTATGCGCCAGACGCGCACGCTCCTACAAGGTGCTGCCTAGCATCGCTGCGGCGGCGGCAGCTGCGAAGGCAGTGAGTCGCGTGCGCGCGCGCGCTCCCGAGCAGCAACTCACGAGCACGAATTCTGATTTCTCAGCACCCCATGCGTGGGCGTGTTCACAAGTTCGCGCCCTACTCTGCGTCGCCGTTCAATAAAGGGCCGATTACTGTTGTTGGCACACTTGAATACAATAGCAGGAGCTAAGCAGACCTACAGCTCACCCAAGATGCCGAGACTAGTGGCTTCAAAGCAAATCGGGGGTACGTTATTTGCCATCGATTTTATGTCTTCCATGCAGCGACTGTATTGTCGCGTACATGAGTTTATTCCCTGTAGAAATAAAAAGGAAAGAAGCGCATGGATAATGAGACATAACATGCTGCCGGAATATGTAAATTAACTAGACTGTATGGCTAATAGAACCCAGCAGCATATTTCCTGCTGAGCCGGTCAGTCGTTAGTGAATTGTTCAGCGCTTCAACGTTGGACTGCTGACCTAACAGAAGTGGATGATTAAACTAGGATAAGGGTTCGAGCATGAACCTAAACGCCGGGCAAATTAAGTTCATATATCGGCGATCAACTCTGTTTGCTCGCAGAGGGAAGGTAGTTGAATGTTGAGCTTGCTCTTGTCGCCTGTACACGATCGTGTTAACTACTCTAGAAAGGCTACGCTAAGAAAATACAGAAGGTGCTCACCCGATAACTAAACTATATTATAAAATAGCGCCTGGTAAGTAAATCTTTAAACCCGCAGACTAGAGGTCAATAGGAAGTTAAATAATGCGGTGCCTGCCTGCAGAATACTTGAGTCGTTCTGTGCTGCATAACACATTGTGCCTGAGACCGTAATTGAAGGCTGGCAATAGTCTTATCCATAAGTTCAAGGCATCCTTGATGCCACAGCATCTCAAGTCACTAATTTCCAGAGCGTTTTCAAAATATTGTAAGCCCATGTTAATTACTTATTCAGCAATGAACAGTGGTAACTGATGGAATTAATTATTAATGCACGTCTTCTGATGGCTCAAAACATACATAGAAAAGTAAACACCTTATTGGCAAAAAGGAGCATTGAAAGGTCTCGTCCTTTTTTCAAAAATGAGCAACCGAAGGAGACTAAACGGGAGATGGATTATATTTTTAAACTGCCGTTTGGTTAAATGTAATAAGGGCCTAATAGGAATAACAGTTTTGTAATAAGTCGTGCTTGCAAATTAACGTAAATTACATAACACATAAAAAAGAATAATACTGTACTGCTCTACTAAGGGCTATAAAGTCCGCCTAATGGACTCTTCTGTTTCGGTGAAAAACTAGCTTAAAAACGCACCTATTAAAACTCTGTTATTCAAAAACAAAGATCTCTAGCCAAGCCTCTCCGTCTAAAAGTATCATTGAACTAGAGTTCCATTTGCTTGTATGTTCCCTTTTTTAACTTAGGGCGTTTATCCTCTAGAATATCTTTTTTTGTCTATTTGAACTTACTACTGACATTCAAAGTATCAACGCTTGGAACTAACGCCCTAAGTTGCGTTAGTTTTAAAATAATTTTACTGCATTTTCGCAGCCCAGGCTGCTGTATTTTGTAATGCAGCCAGCATTTTAATCATCGAAATTGATTTTTCTTGAAGCCTTGTACTTTATTATAATTGGTTTAAAAAATACTGCACGATAAACGTGTCAAATAATAATAGGCAAATTGAGCGTTAGATATAGTTCTTGTCTGCTGCAAAGCGGTTGAATATTATTTTACCGTGAATGATATACTGCACTAGAGTTTCAGATAATTATTGATCGGGCTAATAGTGAAGGTAGGCTGTTTAGATCACTTGAACAAAAGCAGCAGCACACATACAAAAGAACGAAACTGTATCGGCACCAAAGGCTTGTTTTAATGCAAAAGGAACTTTCCTTAGAAAATAATTTCCCCACTGATTAACAGAGGTCAAGAACACTTGTTTAACGGATACGGTGACTTCAGTTGACATTTCGGGGGCGAATTCGGCATAATTTGAAGCCCTACCTCTCACTACTTTAGTAAGGAATATCACATGAACCGAACGCCACTAAACGGCAGCATCCATGATATCTTGGCTGATGTGACGCCCGGGTAAGAAATGCTGGTCAGGACGTGTGACCTGCATTCCCTGGCTTTGTCTGTTTATCTCGCTAGGCCACTATGTGCCGACTGTTGGGCCACAACTGGCAACAGATCAACACGTTGCATCAGCCACAGAATATTGTAAAACCACCAGCGGAAGCTTTTCAGGCGTTATGTTTTTTGCAAAGCGATCAAACGAATGATTGTTTTGAAAATGCACGGATCACCAGCATCCAACCGGATGGCATATAGATTTCTGAGATTTTCACCTGCGCGCAGTAAGCTCTTTCAGTGACTTCAAATCCCAAATATCGATAAACCACCTGATTTGGCAGGCCAGGGAGACTTGACTCAGAGAAACATAGCGTATCCTTGATAGATCATGTCACATATCAACTGTACTCTCTGAGAAGATTACTGGTCAGTCCGCTATCCTTCTAAGCTGTCCATGATTCACAAAGAACACAGAAGACCTCTTTACTTTCGCACTTAGGGGCTAGGTCGCGGACAGTAAGAAGAGATACCGCCATATATTCATGTCCATATTTATATATTTCTAGCAGAATCTCGAAGTTGATCGACCCTGCATACTTAAGGATTGTTTGTAGTTTCCAAATGATAATGACGACGGTTTGTCCTTGTTTAGACTACAGATATGAAAAATACGACCTCAGCGGTGGCAGCAAGCGTAAGTTCCCTTATTTTGGAATTTTCGTTCTGGTGGAGCCCAGAAGCACAAAAAAGGCGGCCGAGCTTTATTTAAAATGTCCTGCCAGTGAATGAGATTTAGGTTATCATATAAACTCTTTATAAGCCAGTTGAAATGTTTGCCACTCGGCGATGGAAGAAAAAATGCAGCAAATAAATAATACGAGTCACACATTCAAAATATGCCCACGTCGTGGTGGTACAGAGGACACGTTCGGCGACGAGTAATAACATCGCCCCCTTCTCATAGCATATTGCAGATATTTGAATATTCTTAAAATAAAAGGCTCTCGGCCGCCGTAATGCCTTATCAATAATGTTCAAGGTATCTTTTCAACGCTATTTTATCCTAAGTTTTAAATGTATTTACAATATATTTACGACTTGCCTTACAGCAAAGAATAAGACAACTACTAAGCCCATCTACGTATCAGGTAAAATCGCACAAAACAGACCAATCTTCATTTGCATTGCTCTTTGAAAATGCTTAGAAAATCAAATTTGTAACTTTAGTTTTGAAATAACGGAACAGTTGTTGTATCAGGTTCAAAAGTCGTTTTATCGTGAAAATCTGTGCACTTCATTACCATTACTTAATTTGTACCCAACATGGATCAAAAATTAGCTATCGATAACTTAAATTTCATTATAAATATTATATTGTAATCTTCGATCATGTCATATCACACCATTATATGTCATTCAATTATTTCTCATGTGTAGACATATAACATATTAACCGCTATCAATAGTCTTCATCTGGTTTTGTTGCAACATATTTGTTTGGGCTTTAGATTTTTTTAGACACAAATGACTTGGTTGCCTTTAACATAACCTCTCGGTTCATACCGTTTTATTTGAATCCCACATCATTAATGCTAAGTATTTAAAACAAAATAAGTGCCATTTTTGTTCCTTTAAGCAACCCAAAGCAACGACGATACCAGCAGTGATGATTCTCAAAGTGAGTTACTTTTAACAGTCTTATATCAATAGTACCTAAACATCAGGTGCTAAGCATCTAAGTTTTCCTAATAGAGATCGAAAAGTAAGTTGAATTAATAGTTTATGAAGTTAACGTGGCTTATTTATTGCCGCATTTATGGTCCAAAGGAGAATGAAAACGTGATCATTGTGACAGCATTTTTATTTCCTTCGCAACAAGAACCTTTAGCTCACCTATTCGCCTCAATCACTTGCTTATTTGTTATTCTTTTTAAGAGTACGAAGTCCAAAAGCGCACCATTATGAGACAACGCAAGCCAGTTACATCCCCACGCGAAAAATCTTCTCTCTGTCCAATTCATGGCGGAAGCGAGTTCTTTTTTACTATTTTTATTTAACATATTTATTTTCATCTTTTAAACTGTTACTACTGCAGTAGACCTAGTAATGTGAAAGTACTTTAGTGGTGGCGAATAAAGACATATAAACATTCTTTCAGCTTCCACATCCGTGGGAAATGTTTATGAGAACTATGTGCCCCAAACCTCCTTACACAGAAAATGTGTCATTTTTGTTGGGCAGAATATAAACAGCCACATAATGCGTAAAGACTGCTAGATTTAAACTTAGTCGGTAATTTAAACTGGAGACATATTCTTTTGCGCAGAATAAGATTTGAGAAAAGCACGCTTGGTCACAATCAGAGAAAAGGAAATAATATTTTGAAGCTAGTTTTCTATAAAATATCTCTAAATGGATGAGCAAGTACTGTATAAGTAGACACATTTTATAGAATCTGGTTTTTGCGGGAATTCAGTTTGAAACTCATTCAGAACTAGACATATCGTAGTGACTGATATGTCTTGAAATGAGGACGAAGGATAATAAATTATATAATTCCCACTTCAGCACTTTGTCCGAGCTGAAGACGCATTAAAGGATTTCGAATGTGTGCATGAGATAGGCCATTAACTGCATTTGACAAGCAAAAACATTGGTAGACGTATGCACCATTTAGAACCCCAACTGCATGCAGGCATGTCATACAGACGTTCAATCCACATGCGCTTTGGCTTTCCTTGTAAACGCCCTTATCTCCTAAATTGGCTCACAGCTATACCTTTTAATATGAAAGCGACAATAAATTTGACAAGAGTTTTCTGAACCAAAAGTAGGTAATAACCTATTAATCGAAGTAAATTGAGAAGCAGAAGGAAACACCAGTGTTCATTTGTGATATGCCACAGTGGGCTAGTACATATTGGTAATGTAAAGCAACACTGTTTCAAACAAAAACTTTGGGGCTGTTTGGCAAATACATTAAGTTTCAGTCCTTAGACGACTTTCCAGGAACATCTCAAGTGACATGCGTAAAAGTGCGTTCCATGTAGACTTAAGCATACGAGAAATGTCCTGCAGCCCTAAGGTTCTACGCTTAAAAGTGTTTCACATTGTTTCAGCAGCTGATCGATCGAATGCAGGTACCTAAGTGTAAATCTAGCATGCACTGCGCATTCATCGGCCCCTAACTTAAATTCATTTTAAGTTTCCACACAGTTAACAACAATTAACATCTTTTGTTGTGGGCGTTTCTGACGTGACAATTGATTCGTTCAATGAGACCTTCGTTTTTCTGTCTCATTTTAGAAACAACTTACTTTGACAGAGTTTTGGAATATCAAGATAGCGAGTCTGAAACGGAGTCTTCGGACGGTAGATGATGTTTTATTTTCTTTCTGTCCATAAAGCAGACTATGTAGGACATTTTGTGCAACCTAATAGCTACAGGTCATACTTTTCTCGATCCCACGTTCACGTTGATCGCTTTATGGCAAATATAGTTTAGAATGTCCCTGTGATTTCAGAAAAGATTAAGAAGCCTCGAGAGTTAGATAAGACAAAGCTGATGTGAAAAAGGAACCCATGCTTTTCTTATTATCAAATCACAAACGATTTTGTCCGGTTGTTGCAAATCGCTAGCTTTTCTATCCTTTTGTCCAATTACACCATCTCGTACTGAAGCAATCCTATCCAAAGGACTGCAATTTCTCCAATCATTGCCATGTGGAAAATAAGACCTCCGAAAATGACGATTTTTAAATTTAGATGACAGCCAAAATCACAAAAACCGTCGTCGACGTGAACCTGCTTCCGACGATGAAAGTAAGTAGTCTTTTCCGCCCTATTTACTACTTAATAACTGAAAGGTATATTCAGATATTGCGATTGCCAAAAGGGTAATTTAGCCGGCATACTTTAGCCATTTCAATTACTTATGCAATTAAATATGCCCTGTTCTACTGATCATGCACGAAAGTTTTGATCAAAAATAATCTTTCTCATGGAGAACAGAGTATTACACTTTTTGATAGAAAATAATAATAATTACGCCAGATTTTTTAATTAGACTGTAAACATTAGCAATATATTTCGCAACGTACCGACCTGGCTTCTGTTAAATAGAGCAGAAATATATTTTTATTATTCGTTCTTACACTGAATTAAGGAATTGAAAACCCCTGGAATTATATCTAGGCATAGTTTTAAATTGCTTTATTTAACCGTATTTATCTGAGTGTTGTGACAGTTTTCATAACTATACTTCCTGCTGCCATTCCCAGTTAGTTCCGGCAGATACTCGCACATCAGTGATGAGCAGTCGGAGAAACAAACACGTAAGTACATCCACAGAGCATATCATAAAACCTTCAGCTAAGCCATAAGCCAATTTCATAAATTACCTCTGTTATTTAGGGTTCTGAACATGCCTAGCTTTTACCGAAGTAACCCCGCGGGCTGAAATGTTAGTCTGGCCTGAATTGTGGAAGTGACGTTCTTGCAAGTAGACTAATTTAACGGATCATATGTTTCCAACTTATTGTAAATTACGTTAGACTGTTTATTGCTTCGAAGAGCAATAAAACTCAGTTTGTCCTAGATGGGTTAAGCAATCCCATAACAGAAAACTTTGGCCAACGGCGATTTGAGTTGCAAAACTCTCTTTTCACCTTCTTCCTTCTACGCGTGCGGAGAATTGCGTGCAACTTACACTATGTACCTCGCCTTCTCAGAGAAGGCTCTGGGCTCACGGAAATGTGAATGTCTGTGAAGTATTTTTATGAGCCATTAATGTAGCCTGACTGACAGTCACCCGGTATGCACTAAATTTATAATTGGCGTCACGTTATTCCTTAAGTTTACAGCCATTGTAGTGGTCAATTTTGTTTAAATGACGTAGGGGATATCGTGCGGTTAGGAGAGATTACCTACGGAAAAGTTAACCACCCCGCTTATCAATCAACTAGTGGTGAGATTGGTCACAGTGACTGGACCCTCGTCCGAAATCCTTTGTAGCACTCTATCCCCAAGCGCTATCGTCCGTTTCTGATAAATATATAAATATGCTGACTGAAGCAAACATGCGCGTTCCCGGACATAATTTAGAAGGTTAGGCGATCACAGGCAGCCCCCTGAGGTTTTGGATTCAAACAAGTTTCCATCATCGGAGGGGATTTAAGTACTAAGCTTTTGCAGTATTTTAATCGCCTGTTAGTTACGCCCGCCGATAGCTTCAAAGGCACGCAATCGGCTATTGTTGTCATAAGGGCGGATGCTCTTCCCCCCTGCTAGTGAGGCGGCGGCTTGGGGGAGCAATGCCCACTGATCGCCTTCGCATTGTCCGTTGTTTATGTTTACAGTCTGCGTATCTGGCCTTCATGTCCCCTTTGCAGTTGCCCTCACGCGCGTGAATGATGATCGCTATGATTGTGTTGGCGTCTCGATTGCTGCAGGGCTGGTGATCCCCGTCAGGGCCGTCCACTCCCAACATGCCTTCGCGTCCACCTGCATTCACACCCTGTTGTTGGTCTTGTGGTCACCACCTCCTGTCCCCCCCGCCCCCCTTTCGATTTTGCGTCCGGTAGCAGCTCACACCCGTTCGCACGAGCGTTGACCTGCCTTCCCGCTAAGGGCTACCTATAACCTCCCTGAGGCTGAAGGGTTCGCGCAACCTTTGTCCCCTGTGGAATCGGCCTTATTGAAGGCAAGTCATCGCGCATGCTGGTGTAATTCGCAAGCGGGCAAGCACACAGTCTCGGTTAGAAGTCCTTGTGGGTGGGGGAACAGGAACTTTATTGGGATGTGGAAGGAAAGGTAGCGTAGCCCTACGGCTGCAAGAAAAATGGTGAATGTCAGAATAGAGAGACACTGAAAAAACTCAACAGCTCACGCTAGGTCCAAACCGGAAGTGCTGTCGTCATCCAATCAGCGATTGCCTTCGGCCCCTTCGTCGGGGATTGGCTCCTCGGTCAGTCAAATAAGGAAGAATGAGTGTAGGAAGGGAATGTTAAATGGAAATATATATTACACTGGCTTCTCCACGTTCATAACTGGCCTGATTTCTCGTTGGAGGGACAGAATTATACGCGTTATGTTCAAAATATCAGTCTAAAATTGTACGGCAAAAACGTCCTCTATTTACCACGAATAAAATAAGGTACAAAAATAACATAATACCGTTGTTGTTTGCGCATCGCGAGTGCATCGCGAGTGCATCGAGAGGGGCGAGCAGTGTTCGCACTTATTATCAGAGTCAGCAGTTTACAAAATTATATATGTTATCGTTTCCCAAACAACTTCTTCCATTGAAATGTATACCGATATCTTAGAAGTTAGGCGTCCCAAGAAATATAGCTCGAAGGAAATACCGCCTTTTGGAAAATTAGGCAATTTTGCTAATTAAATTACAGACGCTACTTACCTAGGACGCTATCAAACTTGCGTAAATGTGCAAAGAACAATTACCACTTCAAATTTATAATAATAATAATTTGTATATTTAAGGCCCAAGGGGCCCTGTCGTTAATTTGGTGAACAAATTGGCAGTAATTTGGTGTGAGCGTCAATTAGCATCTGTTGTTTGCTCCAAGCTACATCGATCGGCTCTCATTGGCTTTTCTTTTTATCTTGAGTTTTTTGTGCATGCCGATTGATGTCTGCGTCATCGGAGTACATGGCCTCGAGGAACTCTCGGCGTTCTTCGAAGGGCAAACTCCGACAATACGAGTTTTGTCCCAGGCGAAGGTGTGTCCCGTATCGAGGCTGCACATGGCCACTTGGGACAGATTTCTACGCTCTGTACTGCCAGTTCAAGTTTATTGCAGATGAAGTTTCGCATGGGGTCTTCTAGACGAGAACCCTCTTGTTGAGATAGTCAACTGTCTTTAGAGTGTACAAACTAGGTACGTAAGGTAGTCATCGGTTAGATAAATGTACGATGCTCGTTCCGAGGCCGTCATCAAAGATGATTAAATGCGCAACACGTGGTTGCCATTTCAAACTTACCATCGTGTGAGTCAATGCATATTGATTGGTTTCCGTGGTGTCCGTTTTACCAGAAAACTTTGTACACTGCATCCAAATAAATGTGTCAATTGATGCAGGATTAACCAGCATGAAAGATTTCAACTAATTCACGACCATTTGTGGAGGGGCAGACACAGAGGATACGAGTCTTTTCACAGGCGAAGTTGTGCTCAATATCAAGCTGTTGCATGACCATTTGAGACAGATAGTTCCACTCCTTACCTCCCAGTTGTGTGGACAGGTAAGTCGTACCATTTGTTCACAAGACACGACATCACACGAATCGCGCAGGATCTTGCCGACGGCTTATCTCCTATCAAGATAGTATAACCTTATCCTGTGGGTTAAAAGCTTAGGGATGAAATTTTCATCGGTGTGTACGCCACTTTTATTGAATACCACGTCAGAAGTATTTAAATGACGGACAGTTCAACCTTCGTTTTCGACGATGTCTGCAACGAGCTTCAGAAAGCTGAAGGCAAACGCGCTGACTGACAGTGAAATTAAACTCGCGCAGGATCTACTCCGCCCCTTCATGTTTACCCAGTGTCGAGACAAGCGTCGGAAAGACCGGAGTGGGGGAGATGGAGGGGATGAATGTGGCTTGTGCGGCCGCCATTGCAAGGCGTGTACAATAATACACCTTGTTAGGCTGACTCCCGCGTGCACGGGAGTGCCATAGAGGCCACGTTAAAAAGAATCCATTACAGACTCACTCTAAGCCTGCCATTCAGCCACTTCAAACAAAAAGACACACATTGGACTGACCACGCGGTCCCAGTTATCTCGTCATTTGGCAACCCTCCAAGCCACGGCTTTTAGCGCCCCGGATTGTTTAAATTAAAGAAAGAAGTCCGCCGAGGGTCGACCCCACTCTCTCCCCCATCGCCAGCATCAAGCCACCGCCTAGCTGATCAGTCGGCTAAATTGTGATGGGTGCAATTGCTGGCAGGACGGTAAACTCTTCCGCGCGCTCCACAATTTGACCTGACCGCCTTGACACACTGGCCATGATTCACACAACCAGGAGCTGTTGCTTTCTGACTCTCAGTCCACTCATCAGCTAATTCGTGCACACAATACACACTGGAAGGATGGTGTTTCCGGTAATTGCGTCAGTTGGCAGTGCTGGAAGGTGAAACAAGCTGGAGGCGATCGTTGTAAAGCAGGTTGTGTAGGAGAAGAAGAGAAAACGGGAACAAAACTCACCATTCGGTGGACGTATTTTAATGAGTGCACGCTTCGTGGCAGAACTTAATAGTTCTGTTAAAACATCGACCTAAATATTTGAGCTCAAGATTATAAAATTGCGCAGTATAGAAGCGCGTTGATCATCGTCTTGTAGATTGGCTGTCAGTAACATGCAAGCATTAACTACTCCGAAATGATTAAAACCATCGTGCTGGATGTATATTAAACTGTTGTATACTAAGTGAATGGGTACATTAGATAAACCGTATATTTTTCATGTACACATTTGAAATCCGTGCTAAATTGCATTTCCTTCATCTAGGTCCCAGGCGCAGCGAACGAAGGCCTGTCAAACAGGAAATGGAAAATGGTACCGGAAGCTTTATGACAGAATTTTATAACACATGCCATAACATTTCATTAACTGCGTAGATTTATTACTTTGTGCAAACAGACTATCGCATCAATGCCATTATGGACATACAGGGAGCACAAAAGAAACGTGTGATAATTTTTTTTCAAATTACTATCTACAATACGGCGCCGACGTCGGGTCAAATGCCAAAGATTGCGGAAGTTTGACAATCACTCGCAAACCAGCACTAACATTTGAGTACCTCAGACGTAAAAATAACTGTACATTAGAACAAAAAAATTAAATATCTTCTTCAGTAAAAATAATAAAGTTACCATTGTCTTTAGAGGGAAATAACTTTTCCTGCGTCAAAGTATTTTAAAAAGACTGCCATTATTTAATTACAACTACTTATAAAACTGACCTTTGAATTCCGAAAAAATTTCGGCGATTTTCTAAGTTTTCATGAATTTGTTAATAAATATAGATTCTGTTCAATTTCCATGCCAAAAATCTAAAATGAGACATATAAAACGCATCTACCGATATACATGAGTTTTAACGAAGATAGGCATGTGGGCCATATTTAGGAATGCGTTCGAAAAGGCAAGGGAATTGTTTAGCAAAGGAATGTCCACAACAGAAATCTGACATTTTTATTCCTAATTTTAATTAAAAACTCTCTTGAGTAAGTTCCTTCATCAAGAAGAAATTCAGTTAAATATTAAGTTGACGAATGTCTGTGCATGTTACCTCTTTCCAAGGTAACGTGGAAATGCAAATGGTGAATTTTCAGAATTTTTTAAAATAAACCTGAAGATAAATGAAATTTTTTACTGGAAATAAAGGAACTCCCGTTTTCCTCTATATTTCAGTAATTTCTACCATAGTTTATTACTTCCACGCTCTGTTCTAAGCTTGCGAATGCAAAAAAGAATCACCAAATTTCCATAAGGATATGAGGATAACTTTTACTGTCTTGTCTGTTCCGTCCCTAAATTGCGCATAGGCGGCAATTTTATTGCACAAGAAAGAACATATTCTAAATAAGTTAAATTTAGCAAGATCACTTTTACCTTTGCTATGATGGTAGGAATAATCCAAAAAATCTTCACCTTCACGATAATATATGGACAGTTTTGGCTACGTCTCAAATACTTTTTCGTCCCTAAATAACGCATAGGCGGTAATCGTTATGTACAAGAAAGTACATATTTTATATTAGTTAGATTTAGGACCACAAGAAACTTCACAGTTTAGCCAAGAATAATATTTAAAAACTGAAATTGTTCATTTTTTCTGAAGTCAAATGCGATCCCCTAACATTGGCTTAACTTAAATTTGTGCAAATGCAGACCGAATGTTTTGGTTCTGGAAGGGATATATTTTAAACATTTATTACTTACTTTTGGGTTCTCTCATAACACAATTCGTTTGAATAAAAGTTTTATTTTGTCGTTCTTAGAAGCCTAAAAAGTATTTTCGATATCGGATTCCTCCCGATTTAGACAACATTAATGCCCACTACCCTAACTTAACCAAACTACAAGGGCACTTTTCTTAACCAAAGGATTTTGCCAGGATTAAGTCAACTCGACATTTGTGCAAATTCAGACCGAATATTTCGGTTCTAGAAGGGATATGTTTTAAATATTTATTACTTATTTTTGGTTCTCTCATAACACAATTGTCTTCATAAAAGTTTTATTTTGTCGTTCTTAGAAGCCTAAAAAGTATTTTCGATATCGGGTTCGAGCGAATTTGTACATATACTGTGGTCTAAGTAGATGTTTTTTCATAGTTCTTTAAATTTTTCTTCTCTGGTAAAATAGTACGTGGGAAATGAATAGTCCTATTTCAAATGTCCTCTTTTTTACATTCTGTAGGTAGAAAGAAGCCTATCCGACGCAATCACACCGTTGAACCAGGTACTGCCCGTGTTTTTTAAGGATAAATCCAGTCAAGTATTTGACTGTCAATGTGAATGATATTTTCTTTAATTTACAGAGCGAATTAGGGGCAAGTCAAACCGCTATAGAGGTAATAATTTCAATATTCTTTAAGCACAATTCTCGTTTGCACTTACTAAGCCCCTGGTAATTTACGTGTTATGCAATCATCTTATACATTTTCCTTTGCATTTTACACCCACAGAGGCATCTGAGGACTCGGAAGAGGAACGTAAGTTTCATAAAATTGGAAGTCGCAACTAACTGACCAAAATGTGCCTTATAGTATTACGTTAAAACATGAAACTCGCTCAGTTTAACAGTTACATTGGGAATCTCTCAAACGTTTCAATAAATTATTAAGTATGTGGTGCCCAAAAAGTAAAATCGCTTTCATTTCAAACTCTGTAAATTCTGTTTTTTCCTCATTTTAAATCTATATTTAAACCTTTCAGGTTCACCTAGACAGGTGCAAAAACAACGGAAACCCGGTAAGCTGTGAAGAAGTTGAAATCAAGAAATAATGAACTGAATTGAAGATTTGCTTATGCTTCTTCTGAAGGCAATGATAAAGTTTTAACTTTATTGTTATCGGTATAGTAACACAGTTAATTTCTTTTTTTTTCTAGTTCGAAAAGAAAGGAGAGGTAAGGGAATGTAAAACTACAAAAAAACTATAAGCAAATTGCTGATTTGCACACATTAATAAAGCCGCTGGCCATTTACGCGTTATGCATTCTTCTAAGAAATTCCCATTTGCATTTTCCACAGATGAATCCCAGGACTCAGAAGACCAGCGTAAGTACAAGGAAGTCACAAGCAGCCACCAACTGACCAAAATAGAACTTTACATGAGATATAAACACTTGAAACGTACTCAGTTTAACATATAAATTGGACATTCGTGTTTTTTACTTTTACTTAACGCGTTTGAATAATATATTACGCATGCAGTGACTGAAAAGTACAAGCAGTCTCATCTCAAGCTCTGCGATTCACGTTTTACCGGGAACTGTTGATAGGCTCTTAACATTTACTAAAAAATTTTAGGTCCACCTAGACCGGTGCAAAAACAACGGAAACCGGGTAAGCAGTCAAGAGGCTGAAAAAAAAATAAACTGAATTTAAAATTTGCCTAAGTCGTTATTGAAGATAAGGTTAGCATTTGTGTTTAACTGTTATCTGTATAATAACAAAATTTATTTCTTTGCTTTCAGTTCGCAAAGAAAGAAAAGGTATGCGGACGTTACATCACCAACTGTATTTATGTTTGTCAACCCAGCAAAAAGTTTCTTTATCTTATGCAGTCGTCCATAAACTTGTTTTTAAATGCTCTTAAAACGTTTTGAAGACAAAGTGCCTTATTGCCATTTCAGACTACGAAGAAGACTTCGAGGGACAACGTGAGTTACCTTTTACTGTGAAGTTAATTTTTTGGCATATATATCGGGACGAATTTATTAAAAGGGGCTGGAAACTATGGCTTTCTCGTCAACGCATCGCTGGTTTCTTCGAATATTTATCAAAACTTTGTTGAGCATCTTGTTTAAAAAGACAAAATACTAAGTTTGTTCCTTTTAATACGTTTCCTGCCCTATGAATTGGCGAATATACTAACATGTCTTAACCATTTGTTAAAACTTCACTAGGTATTCCCAGGTTGCCCCTTAAGCTACGAAAACCAAGTAAGGCTTACAGCATGAAAAAATATATTTTTCTCACCGCTATTTATTTGCTTTTTCCACGGAGAGTTATAAACTACTACTTTATATCTGTTTATGGTTTTCCTTGAAGTACGCAAAGAAATAAGAGGTAAGCTCATTGAGTCCGTGCAAGGCGTCTCATAAAACATGCTTTCTTGGCTAATTGTTATCGATATTTTTGTTCACGAAGTTTACTTCACGATGGTACCATATACATTTGGTGGCCTGACACTTATTATCGAAAAGAATTCATCATGCTAACCTTTGAACCAGAATTTTCGAAAACAAAGGCATACCTGCTAAACAGTTTTCTGCACTTTCTATCCGTCAACTAAGCCTTAAATTTAAAGCATCATTTCCCTGGATCCATTACATTTTGCACTTATGACCATCTGTAAGCCTTAAATGTCCTGACAAACAATAAAAAGGGGCTTTTCCAACAAAATATATTTTCTGATATTATAGACAATGAAAACGAATCCGAGGGTGAAAGTAAGTTTTTCAGCTTGCACCAAACTTTAGCTTTTTCTGTGTTAAATAATAATCAGTTACAGGATATTGTACCCAAGATTTTGGACGTAAAAACCGTTAATTTTAATGTTAAGGCAGCCATTACTTTGCTGAGAGGCTGAATCGGTGGCATGCTCTAACATTGCTCTAATCCCAGCCTCCACTGTTTTAGGTCCTCGCAGACAACCACAAAGGCGATCCAAACCAGGTAAAGCTGGTAATTTGCTGAAACATTCCATTGTCAATGAGGTCTCACAGAAGTGCAGTAGAATAGTTCTTTAAATTGATTATTCTGTTGAAGTATATAATACATTTTGGAAAATATCGCTGACTTTACTGGTATTACAGCCTACGAGAATGATGGGGGTGGCCTTAGTTAAGCTAAGTGAACAAAAGCCTCACCGCAACTGCCGAGTTTTTCATATTTCCGTCACATTCCCTAGTCAAAACTGTCATAAATCCGTAGTAGTTCCCATAAATATCTAAAGTGTTGAACAAGTTGTTGTATTTTCGTAATATTTTGCAGCTCCGAAGCCAAGAAGGGGTGAGCCATACCGAAATGTTTTGTATCCTTAAGTAATACTTTCGGAGCTGTGTACAATACGCAGACGGAAGAGCCATCTGCCATTCCTCTCCCACTTATGTCTGGATTTAACCCGGAAATATTTTACTGGAGTTCAAAACTATATTCTACGTAATCATTTACCATACTGCCAACGCAAGTATGAGTGAAAGGTCCGAGCGCGTGTTCCAACCATATTCTGCACCTCCATAACAGATTTGCGAGGATTCGGCTTGGATATATAACGTGGTTAGCTGTTGCATTCAGGCCTAACTATTCACATTAAATTGTGTTCTGCGCCTGCATTAGAATGAATATACTTACCATTACGAGAAAGTGAAAATAAACAATTTCAAAACTAAAGGATCATTTGGGAAGTACACAGGGATGCTAAAGAAATACTGATAAGCTGAACCCCTCGGAGAGGCAAAATATCGGTGAAACTCATGTCCGTTTTTAGCTAGTATGTGGTTATCACACAGTGGCTGATGGACGTAGGCCCAAGTATTCCTCTCAAATTTCGACCTTCGTCTAGAGGCTCTTGAGTATACTAATCTTCTCCATTTTAGCAGTTTATAAAAGCAGTTCTGTTAAATACAGATCTCCGTAGCATCACCTGTGAACCGGCGAATCGCAGTTCCTACTACGCAGGGGCGTTGTTCAATATTGCAACAAGTAAAAATAGCAGAGGTTGTTTACCTTTTAGATTACAACGACGAATATGAGGAGGAAGGTGGGTTAAAGGCTACACTTTTTTCAATAAGTTTTGTGTTTTTAATGTGCACATATTATAACCTACGTCTTCTATTATTATGTACTATCCAGAAGGGGGACATATTTAAAATAATATATCCGACAAAATTGACAACGTTAAGGCCTTTTTCTGATAAACGTTATTGAAAAAAGCCACATAGCCAAGTTTTTCGACTTTTGCGCTGATGTTTGCGAGTAAAACGGCTTGAAGCCATTCTGTGAGTCAAAGAAAACGAACAGCCGAGAAACCGTTCCCTTTCATATTTCGTTGGTTCAAATAGTAAACTAACTACTTCGCACCTCGTATTGTATGTTGCTCAGACAATGAAAACACAGTCCTTTTTGGTATTTCCAAGAAGAATTTTAAGCTTTGAAAAGTAAGCGCAATGGCCAATTGCAATTAGGGACAAGCTATATGATAGTGTCTGCAAGAACTTCTTACTCAGAGTAGACTGTATTTACTTGAGGTCACAGTATTTGCGCATTAAACTAAGTGATAAAGTTTTTTTGTGTGTTGCAGCCACTATCAACTTATAAAAATATAAAAGTAAAGCGTCATTGATTCGGACGTAGTTCAGACGTGTCTTAACATCCACCAGTTTATGTATAAATATAAACAATGACTTTTAATCAAGCACTTACATCAACGATAATACGATAGCAGTTAACTTTAATGACTAGAAAAACATATAGGTCTAATTTAATAAGAGCCAATGATCGTTTAATCAAGGTCTATTTAATCGCTTACTAAGGAAACGAAATGGCTTTGATATTGTGCCTGAGGGAATATCCAGCTGAGTCATTTAAACCAGCTCATTTTGATTGCAAAACACTAATCAAATTATAATGTTTTCATGTCGGTTTACTTGAATAGTAATGTATTATTACAAGAACATTTGCATTCGAAAAACCGATAAACCATTCCAGAAGCTGATATAAAAAGGCTTTGCCTTCTAGAAGTCATCCCACTTCTGGTTTATTAAGGTCGAGCGTGATGTTCATATTTAGCAATATCAAAATACCACCGGAATACGCATTTTTACTTCAATCCACGCTCTAACTGAAAGCGATGGAACTTACTATGTCGACCAAATTCGGGAGCTAGATTTAGTCAAAATGACGGAAAGTCGATTGACCTGATATTGCAATTCAACTTTATCCTCTGGACCTCTTGGTAAGCGTGGCTGGAGAACGCTCCTGTGTAGTAAGCATACCGCTCGCTTGTGAAAGAGGGTGCAAAAAACAAAAAAAGTATTCTGTTGTCTGAAGAACATTCTCCATAGTGGAGAATAATAAACCTGGTGAGTATAGACAGAATAAAATTGCAAGAAAGGACAATGGAGTCTGAAATCACGATTCCAGGCTTATTATTCGGCATCAGACTGCCAAAACCAAGTCCCAAGGATAGCCACCCTTGCAGATAAACGCACTTTTTAATGGGATACGAGCTTGTTTTCCTGACTCTTACGGACTAGGGAGGCCAATCCAATGACTCCTACGTGCAATAATTCTATTATGTCGTATTGTGGCGCACTTGGTATGCAAAATGCGCACAGGCATATGATCCATGAGCAGGAATTATATGTTTTTATTCATCTTATCGGAGTTTTAGATTATCGTCCCTCAAAGCCGTTGTCAAAGGTCACAAGGCAAGGTAATCCTCTTTAGGATAAACAAAAACTTAAATATATACCAGCCATATGGTATTGTAGCATAAACACAGAACACTGTTGCTGATAACTCACAAGTATGATTTTAAAGCTGTGATCTGTGACTGCATTTCCCCAATATTTTGTTTGTTTAAGGAAACTCTCAAAGCCGAGGTCAGTCTTCACCTTCTACTGTCAAACCAAAAAGGATTTTTTTATCTAAACTCGGTCAAATCTCAGATTACATATACAATTATTATTATTTTTGAATATGTATAACATGCATAATGTTTTCGAAAGATTTACATCTGTTAAATATTTAAATTGAGCAGTTACTTAGTTTCCATTTTTTAGTAGGATCTTGTGTTGAACAAATTCGTTCAGATTACCAACAGCTACTAGCAATGCTTTTAAAATGCCTCATTCTGGGCTTAATTTCTTTGCAGGGGATGCCCAGTATCCAAAGAGGCCCACAAAGTCGTACAATCGAGGTAGTTTTGTTAATTTTAGTAACAAAAAACATAAACTTTTGCAATATCAAATTTACCTTACACAAAAGCCTTTGTTTCAACGCAGAATATGATGAAGACAATGAGAATGAAGAACCCCAATGTAAGTTAAACTTTGTTCGAAACGCAACGGCATTAACTGGGTCATTAAAGATTAAATAGACGGTTTATCTATATGTTTTAAATTGATATGAAAAATAAACATTTGCTTGATGAGGAGTATTTATTGTTGTCTCCTCCTCTGATTCCTGCTGATACATGTCATCTTCATTGGCCTAGAGTGAGTAAGCTCCGCTCTGCATTCGGCATAAAAGTTATGAGTGGTTGTCAGCTGACAGTATACGTGGCTAATTGATCAATTTCCACTACCCACATGGCAGCATCCCGTGATTTTTCAAAACCAGATTCACCTCACAAGAGTTCAGAACTAATTTAAGGTGACGCATTTAGGAGTTAAATATAACAAAATTGTTTGAAATTCGTTGAAAAAAATGCGGTACTCAAGTTCGCCCTTTTAAATGCTAGCTTAAATATATAAATGATACAATATAGGCAGTTTTTTTATCAGCGAAGCCTGGGAATTCTATAGGAGGTTCATGAAATTTTAATGCGTAAAATCAGTAATGTAAGCACTTATTTTTAATCCATTGCTAGGCTTCTTATTCATATGTTAAAATTATTAAACCAAGGGTTCTGCTCATTTTCTGCATAGATATCTCCCGAAAGAAGGACCTCAAAGCCAGAAAGCAAGGTAAAACATGTTTGCACAAGTCCTTCTTTTAGAACTAATGTTTTTTCATCAATCGCTCCTATTCTATAATAAGAAAAGTTTTTGGTAAGTTTGCGAGCGTGAAACACGCGGTTAGACATACATATTTAGTTAAGTAAATATAAAAAGAAATAATTCAATAGAAAATCTTTGAAGGATTCCCCGCAAAACAGTTTTTTGGTCTACATATGTTTCTGTTTGAACATTGCATATACTTGCGGAAAATATACAAAAGACGCAAGAAACTGTGTGAGGTGATTGATAGGTTACGTGAAAAAAAATCCTGGCGAGTTCATTGGTGACAGCAGTTTTGTAAGTGAACGCAGTCTTAAGATTTTACAAATATTTAGCACAGTTTACGATTAAGACAGCGGCAGATTCGACTGCTTCTATGTATTTTGATATTAAGGGCACACACAGCCATCAACAGTTTTTGTCCCTCATATAACGTTTGTATCGAAACGCCGAAAATCTAGAAATTACACCTTTGATAATAACTTATATTCTGGTTTACGCTTCTTTAGCCGAGCCAAGACACTTATGTCCGAAATGCATTTCGGCTGGTCTTACTAATTTGTTCCAGCTTTTTTGTAAAAAAAAGCAAGCAAACTTGCCTTATTTCCTCCCTCCCCCCAATGTACGTATGATTGCAATGATTTGCTTGTTGCGATAATTTGGTTTATTCGCAAATTTCCAAGTTTTGTGTTGAAAATTCCCAATCCTGGTGATCAAATTAGACCTTTATGAATCTTTATTCGATATGGCATGCGCATGGCAGGAATAAATTTAGACGAACGTTTCTAATTTGATTAATCATCAAATGCCGTCTTTTGGCTCTCTTGTGAAATGTGAGACGGAAACGTTTTGCCAGTGTTGGATGTCATGTTTTCAGTAATCAGCTCCTAAAAGCATCGAAGTAAAATATAAAAGAAACCTTTTATCATGTGGCACCTTAAGTTCAGTAGATATATACCAATATATTGCTTTCATCATCCCCAGAAGAGGAGAAAGAGGAAAGTGTAATTCTTGAGACCAATTTATATTTAAGCAGAGATGTCGAAAACATTCTCGCTTTCATTGTCAGAGTGTAGTCTGTATTTTTCTGCTGGCGTCGAATGAGTGTATCTGACCGCTAGACGTGCGTTATAACCGTGCCTGATGCATGCACATCGATCGATCGTACCGATTGATTGCTAGTCGCTGTTTGAGTTTTTATTACCCTTGCGGGCGCCTCCATGAGATGTGTCACGTCGTTCGTGTGCCTATTGAGCGTTTCCACTTTAATTGCTCGTCACCGCCGGCTATCGGCCCCGCGTATCTTCCTTCGCCTGACCTATTCTTCCGTTTTGAGCTGATGTTAGCCTTGCGCGGAACGCTTGGTAGACGGGATGTAGGTCTATGACTCTGTTAAGTCTACCAGTCAAGGACCAACTTTCTAGCAGCAATCTGGCCATCGTTTCACTGGCTTGGCCTACTACCCTTGCGTGCGTGGTTATAAACTATAGACAGCTTATTCTTGCGGTTTATTGCGAGCTGTTTCTCATGAAACCTTGTGTCAAGGCGTTTGCCCGTTTCACCAAAATACCTTGCATCACAGTTTTGGCATGGCATGCAGTAGACCATTGCTGACTGTTCTGTTAATGGTAACGGGTCTTTGGGCCTTATGATCTGCTTTAATACAAATTGGTTTCAGGAATTGTCCTTTCTTCTTCCTCTTCCGGGGATGATGAAAGCAATATTATATATGGACCTCAAATATTTAAGCATATATACGAATATTCGTAGAAATAAAGCAGAATTTATTGCAATCAAAGCGTACGCGAAAAGCAAAATCCTTAGGGCTAGAACCTGTAGAAGAAAATGCAGCGAATAAGCTGCCTGCTGCTTCTAATGCTTACGATGGATGCAGGGGCTATGAAACCGTTGACATTTACACGGATAATTATTCTCTAGCGAGGATCCAGACAGAATAATATGCAGGCCTCTGTTCCTATTTATAAACTCAGCCTGATATAATGCATTTCCCAAAAAAGCATAATTTTTGTTTTTGCATTTATTTCTGACGCTTGCATACCTTATGCGAAGGCTTCTAACGCACGAAAATGCAGTTGCTACTATCTATTTTTATGAATTTATGTTCTTATATTTCGGTAAATCCCAATCTACATGCACTTTAAGCGATCGATTCTTATTTTTTGCACGGACCTCCTATTGCAGTACCTTAGGGTTTAAAAAACGTAAAAACATCGCCTAAGCAGACATGATTTGGAATGTCCGTATCAGAGTTTGTGAGTGCCTGAGCGCCTTACCAGCTTGGTGCTTCCCGCTACATGCAGATGAGTTGAAAAGAATTGATAGACAAAACTTCAGTGTGTATGGGTTATGCGGAATTTTATTATGCTAATACAATCATGAAAAATCGATAAACACACTGGCAGAAGTGATGCCTTGCAGGAGATTATCTGTAACAATGATGGCTTTACAATATAGCCTGTAGTAAACGTGTCGGGTTTTCCTTATAGATGGGCAAACCTATTTAAGAACCCTTTCCAAGGGCCCTGCAAAATGTACGTGTCTTCCTAGTTAGTATTTCGATAAATGCATAAAGTGTTTCAATTAAATTAAACTTTTACATCTATTTTATCGTTTTTAGCCGCTGAAAAGCCGCGAAAACCCAAGCAGGGTAAGCATTGTCGATAAGATTGCGGGGTCGAGTATGATAACCATCATTGTATGGTTAACTAAGCAACTTAAACCGAGAACATGAACGCTGTGTCAACTTATTACGCATGTGCGATAACTTCCATCAAACAAAAAGCATTTGCCTGTTTTTGGCAAAATCGAATGTGTATTCTGATAGCGCAATTAGTCAACGGCCGGTGTTTCAATCAATTGATCTACGAGAGTCCACAAAAAGTTAAACGACAGAAAGGGACTATGTGTCAGCTGGAACGAGATGTTTATTGACCTGACATTTCGGATTCTTTCTTAAATACAACCCAGAGACAATAGCAGAGACGGGTGATGGAGACACTTTATGCGCAGTATGTACATTGTTCATTGAGAAACGGAAGAATATGTGATCGCTGGGAAAAGACGTTTCGTCGACTGAAGTTTCAACATCCACCGCAGATTTTTCCTCGGAGATATCAGCAGAAAACAGAAGCAAAAGCCAGTAATACATGCACAGAAAGTTGTAGTATTTATATGATACAGTCATTAGTACACTCTTATGACGACGACGACACATTAAGATAATCGCCCTCTTGTGCGTTACTTGCTTGCTGGCCGACATGCAAGTCATGAGCCGCTGAACTTGAACCACGCGTGGTGGAACAATTGGAGGGGTTAGGTAATTTAAACCCTAGCAAGTGTGATCTTTAGACCATGGTAACTTAGTAGAAAAGAAGTCGGTGGAGGCCAGAGTGGAAGGAACAGGTAATGGTGTACACAGAGGAATGGAGAATTTATGGAAAGGAATTGACTTGGGCGCACACGACCAGCCAGGCGAGCAAACCAGGTCCAACTGAGGTTTTAGCAGCAGGCATGCAAGTAGCAGCGGGCATTTTTTGGTTGCCTTGAAGTTTATTGGTAGGACAGACTGCCTCGACCTTGGCATGAATGCGTCTTAGTCACCGCCAGGAGAGACCATATTTTGCCTTATCTGTAATTGGCTGTTGCAGAGGCAGCCTTCAGTGCACACGCACGCGTTAGGGCCTTCAGGCATGCCTGCCTATGTGAAGTGAGTCACCACAGACTGATGCATGACAATCCATAGCGACCACGCAACCACATCTGTACTATCGTAAACACCTCACAGGCTCACCACCAGCGCCGTAGTTGATGCCATGATGGGTTTGCAGAAATGTCCAGAAACTTCAAGGTTCCCGTCGCCGGGTCGAAGCCTACTGAGGATACTCAGCCAACTATGTCAGTTGCCTTCAATCACATTGACTTCATTCGCAGTGTAATTTGCTCATATCCAAGCACAACTCTATCTCATTGGCACATAGGTATGTAATTTGATAGAAAAGATTCTTTGGGAAGCAGGAACGAACTTTGTTGTAAATTATTGACGCAGGCACACCAGGTCACCGTCAGACTTGAGAGAAATGTCTAAAGGACAGCGCGCATTTTTAAACATGCCGAAAAACGGATAATGATTTGTCATGGTTGGTCGAAAGTAGGTTTTGGTGGTTGGCGCTTTTTACAGGCTTTTTGAGATTTATGTACATTGAATCCAAATCAACGTGTCTGTTGATGCATGATCCGTTAGAGTTAATGGCCTATAAAAATTCGCGGCCTTTCCTATATGGATAGGAACCTGCTATGCGGTTTTGGTACCATGCAAACTTGATTTGGATTCAATGTACATCAATCTCAAACAAGCCCGGAAAAAGCGCCAACCACCAAAAGCTACTATTGATTAAGCATGACAAATAATTATCGACTTTTGGCATGCTTAAAAACGCGCACTGTCATTTACAAATTAACCTCAAGTCCGACGAAGACCTGGTGCACCAGCGTCAAATATTTGCAACAAATTTCGCTCCTGTTTCCCAAAGAATCTTTTCTATCTAATTTTGTTTGTTCAGATGCCGATTTTCAAGTTACAGAGAATAGATACTTCATGTCCAAAATTTGACCCCTGCGCGTTTTCATCGTTGTGTGCACTTACTTGTCGACAGATTACGTGGAGAAAAGGATAACCACGCGATCAGGTAACTGAGATTGTTCGTATCAATGATTAATGACGGCATATGTTGTACTGTTTTCATGTTGCGGTCATTGTGGCGTTGAAAGATGTTTGTACGAGGCTGTTGCTTATATTATGTTTTACCTTCTACCCCTAGAATACGAATTTGACGATGAATTAAGCGAATCAGGTAGTTTCCCGTGTAAAAAATTTCTCAAGTGCAACAACTTGCAAATCAAAACTAAAATGACTAAAAATTATCGTACTTTACCAGAATCGACCTCTGAAGACTCAGATTCTTCCAGTGAATCACGTACGTCATCTAAACTTTCATAATCTTCCTTGACTAAAATTCATTCAATATGCACATTATACATTCGCATAACTTTCAGTGTCAGGAAGGCGGGTGAAGCCTGGAAGGCGATCAGGTAAGTTCCAACAGGAAATGGGTTTGCCCAATAGAACGCATTTTCCGGTAGAACATTATAATCTGCAAAAAAACAGAAGTTTTGTTAATCCAAAGACCAAGAATAGCACTTGACGATATCTTCAACAGAGCTAGTTACTTTCCTTTAAGTTAGGCGTACAATTGGCCGCGAACGACAGCACCAAATTACTGAACATGTGGGCTATTTTTATTCACAACCCGGTCTGAGGGATGCATGGTCAGCTCAAATTCTCTAAATCAAAATAAGGTTCCGCTCGACAGCTGTGTGTTAAAATCAAGTGGTTTTGGAGGTCAGATTGCTTTTAATGAACACAAAATGTAAAATTAACAAAACTGAGCAAAATTTCATAATTTAGAGAAATGACAGCTGGTAAAAGAAGACTCATGTTTCCACAATGACTATAGCTGGAAAACAATTAATTTCAAATAATTAATTAAAAAATCTAAATACCCGACTGCCTATGAAGTACATTAAGTTTTTTTCCTCACAGTAGTGAGTAGGTACCTTTTCAAGAAACCCGCAACATGGAAATAGGTGTTATCGCGCATCCAGAAAGCCAAACTATAACAGCTCGTTACTGAGAAGAAGACGATTCGATCTCTGAGGCAATATTTCTGTTTGCCCGACATTTTGATATCCGTCGTGGGTTGATCATCAGAGACATAATCAGAGATCTGTAGCAGATACAGACAGCGTGTGCACAGGCGTTTTTTCGTTTAAACCAGTTAAAATTTAGACGTGTAGAAAAATCGTTAAGTGTATGGTGTGAGTGTCGATTGGCCACGTAAACTACTTCCTGGGACTCGCATGTTCGTCGTTGTTAGCTCTTGTAACGTGAATATAAGAAATTGTCTTTCTAAAAAGCCAGTCAAAAGCACAATACTATTTTTAATCTGGGAGCTATTAAGTCATCAACTAAAGGCAACGCTAACTGCCACTTGGGCCTTCTGCAGACATTCCAGCGCACCATCGATTTTTGTTCATCGTGTTTTATATGTAACTATGCGAAAGATACTTTTATGATTGCCAGCCGGTATTTATGCACTGAGTTTAATTTTATCTCACTTCTGACTGCATGTTTATTTGTTAAATAAAAGTTGCCGACCGAGATATTTAAAAAAATATGTTTAATCCTAAAGGGTCTTGTTGAATAAAACCCACCGTTATTTTTACAATAAGAGATCCTAGGTATCGTATTCTGAAGTGAAGATAAACATTCATTACACGGTTCTTACGCTGAGGTGATAGATGAATCTTTTTTTAGGGTGTGGGTCACCAAATGCTGCATTTACTTAAATCTGGCATAAAAACTATCTCAGTAACTGCTTGGTGCCGCTAATATTGCTCTATATTTTAAAGGGAACATTTGTTTCGTTCATAGATAAGCGTAATGAAGAAAATACTTCAAAAAGACAACGACTAAGAGAAAGTACGTGTGCTGTATGGATATGTCAATAAATAAAGTCAGTTGGACGCTTATCTGTGATGATGCTGACAAAATTGTGATCTACGGGTCGCGCCGCAAGCCAATGTAAAATTATGGCCACTGAATCCTACTTTAAATTACTTGGTCGCAAGTCGTCCTTGTAGAAACTGAAGAAATGTGGGTGGACTACAAACCCAGCAGTTTTTTTACGCTAACACAAGTAACCTGAGCTGTAGTCTACTGACAGAACAATAGTTTTATTCTAGTCGAGTATACTTATTCCCCTAAAGTGGCTTTTTGTGAATTTTAACGAGCACAACAAAGAACGTCAGCTAACAATGAAGAAGCCATGGAAACCGGCATTGGATTGACAACGAAATATGATTACGCAAATCGGATTGCGTGCAGCGATCCTCGGCACTAAATTTCGTTGACTGAGCTCATGAGATTTTCATTAAAAGTAAAGTAGAGAGACCTAATGATTACAAAATTAAGGTAGTAATATCGCTTATCATATCCAAATATATTGCAACCCTTAAATGCATCTTGTCCCTATGATACTGATTTGAATACTTAAAAATTTGCATAAAAGGTCTGGAAATCTATATATATTTATAAAGTTTTTCCTGTATACTCCTGCTAGCTACTAAGGCTCTCTCCAAAATTTAAACTTTATAATGGCCAATCGTTTTTAAGAAATCTTTAAAACTATGCGATTATAAGGAAATGGAGGGGGAAGATGTCCTGCGTGCGTATTATTAACACTTATACAGTATGCAACGTCTTCTGAATTTATTGAAAAATGGAATCGACTGTACGTGGATTATTCGTAGTGGAGCTGGCACAAACCAATTACATGTACTCTCGAAATGTTGAGCCCACATGCATAAGTAAGTCGTGTAAAAAACCGATGATAAACTAAAACTTATTATAAAAAATAGTAAGATAGCACTCCAACAAGTGTTAAAATGAAATCAGACATACGCTAATGCTCATTGTCTAACAAAATTCTGCAACTAAGTTGTTTTGTTTACAGTAAAAGTGTAAGCTGGCATCAAAAATCGCTAAAACAATTCTGATAACAATGTAATGACTTTTTTACCGAGTGTGACTCTTGCAAGTCACCGAAATTAAGTGCATTTTAAGGCCGATAATCATTAATGACAAGAACATTTTGGAACATAATTGGACTATAACCCGCCCCCATTAATGTAATCCTTCTTGTCGAAAACGCATTTCAGAATACAATTTAAAAGTTAATGAGATAGGCCAAATAAGTTATGGGTCTCGGAGCCAAATAGCACTGATCGATTTATTAGAGCAAGCGTGCGTGTTAGAGTCACATTTATTTACGGAAATTAGGTAAATTAAAGGAGTTAGTCGTAGAATTGAGAAAATTGCTAACCCATTCCTCACAATGGCAGTCTAAGCATTTGAAGAAACCGAAGTGTCGTCGTTGAGGGTGCAAATTTGAAGACACAATGTGTTACTAGAAACGTACGGTCAAACTTTCGTGAAATTAGAGCAGGGCAAGCTTTTGCATTGTCCATATAGCAGAAAAAAAATTTGTCATTAGAAACATACATCACAAAATATTATTTGACCACAAAATGCAAAATTACGTTGGGATTACAGTCCTTTCATGCGTTTTATATTGTGCGCTATTAAAGAGTCATATTTGGTGTACAATTTCAGGAACTGATGAGAAGGAGTTTTCACAGAAAAGTAAGTACTCTTCTCAGCAGCTTGGCAATGTCTGCGTAGATGGGCCATGTTAGATAATTTTTGCGCTGCGCCAAAATGCAGCACTTTTGGTTTGATTTTCAGTGCTCTTCTTTCCATCTTTTTTAGAGGTAAGCCTGGGACTTTGCAACGCATACTGTCTGCTTGGCAGTGATGCTGTTCCCCTCCAATATAACTATCTTCTTAAGTATGCTACTCCTGTAACGTGTTTTTCAAAGTGATTCCTTTTAATGTGAGCCTTCGGCAGATTACATGCAGTATAGGAGCCAAGACGTGTGTATTCACGTATGTGCAAGAGATGTTAAATGTGAATTGAGCAGTTTTATGCGGCTGCGTTTGCCCCGCCGACAGTGCTAATGCTACTAACTGCTCCTAAAGGCCCCCAATCTGATTCCTCCGAAAGCATTTGCATGATTCTACCATTTATTTATGCTCGACACTCTATAAAGTTTCGTGCTTAACCTGAATTCATCGGGCTTATCTTTTTTTCCCTGCAGAAGAGTCAACCACCAAGAAACGCCAGCTACGTACGTTTTGCCAGAAATTGCTTCCTTTAATGCTCCAATCTTTCTCCTTGAATTTCATCAAAATAGTTTGATGTAGTAAATTAACTTAATCCAGGATACCATCTAGGCTGATCTTTAGGGTCTCATTAGGTTTTCAAAGGAATTTGTAATAAAATTTGAGTTACCTGGAAAATGTTTGTGTGATCCAACACTTTTATGAGAGAGAGAGAAAAGTTGTACTTTGCCCAAAAAAACTCATGAATGAGCAAATACGTATGTACAAAACAAGACATTTTTTTCTGAAAACATGCATTTTTGTGTTTTTTTCAGCGCATCTAAGAAAAAAACCGTCAAAGAAAAGTGAAGGATTTCGTTCATCTGTACTATTCTGGATTTGTCAATCTTTTTTCATATTGCGCTCAAAGCGTTCTTTCTTCTCGGAGTACCTTGGCAATGTTAAATTTCCTGTGTGCAAAGTAAACACTCCCTCAACATTTGGTTTTTTCTCTAAAGGGCTGATTTTATTGATCTGTTTTAGTTTAGCTATGCTGAGGGGGTTACTGGCACTTAAGTTTAACTAAACCTCGCTTCGGCTATTCAACTTCTCATTAATAAAGCATGTTCTGAAAACAGCATGCTTCCTTTTAAGAGCACAAATGTTTTCGCAAAAGATGTATGTGTCCAAACTTAAAAGAGTTAACATAAGCTTATATGATATTAAATTTGGTTGCTGGTAGAAGTTCAAATTAATTAAAATGAACACACAGTACTTGCTTAAGGAATAAGAAGCCACTTTTAAGCTACAGACCAACAGCTTTTCCCTAGTTTTCTAGTGCATGATTACAAAAGGTGTTTAAAAATGGCCATTCGCTGATTTATTTGAAAGAATTAATGACCAGAAAGTTAATATGATTCAGCATATACCACAGAAAATGGAAACTTGTAGTGCTATACATGAGGTTTTGGACTCGCGAGCTTTAGATAAATATGTCAATAAAGTTTTGTTTTGAGAAGTTCTTCTAGTGCATAATCTTTCTTACACACGTTTGATGACTACATCGTGGATTGGCGCCTCAGTTGGTGCACCATACCGTATTGGGTATGACTGGCTGATGAATACTAATGGACCTGAAATGGCCATCGATGGTAGTGCAAATTTACTACCTGATATGTGGCCGTTGGTGGGACTCGATAGTGAATGTCGCGGTAGAGTTGAACGAGTGATTTCCGTTAGTGATCGATTTCAGTTTCAGTTTATTTGGTGGGAATAATAAGCAATGCCTTTGAAAACCCTCTTGATTACATGCTTGTGCGTTCCAAATGTACATGCGCCTATAAAACTTACCACTACTTAAATAGTATTGGAAAACAGTGAGTAGCATTCTTTTTTACAATATAAGTCTCGTGGTTAGAGTTCAGACTTGGAGGGAAAGGAGGGGACGCATGTAATTATCCAAGCGTTGTTTGCACATCTGAAGTGAAGTGGCCTCCACGACTGACTGTGGAAGGTTGTTCCACTGTTGTATGACACGTTGCGTGAAGAATTCAGAGCGGAGGTTTAGCTTGGACATCTTCATGCGCAGCTTCATTGTGTGCCCACGGAGATGAGGTGAGAGGTGCCACTGAAACATGTCCTCAAAGCGTAATCCTTTCTCAAGACCGTTTATTATCTTGTAAAGTAGGAAAAGATCCCCTCTTTGTTGCCTCTAATGCAGAGGGAATAAATTTAGGCATGCCAGTCTGTCTATGTCAGTCTGGTTCTTCAGACCTCTTACTAGCTTTGTTGTCCGGCGCTGCACTTTCTCCAAACATGTTATGTCCTTTGCTAGCCATGATCGCCACGCCTGTATGCCAAATTCTAGGTATGGTCGAACAAATGTAGCATAAACTTTGCCAAAGAGATCTTCATCGAAGGCTAGAAACGCCCTTTTAATAGTGTGCAGCACTCCCATGTCTTTATTTGCAGCTTTGGCACATTGTAAGGAGGGTGAAACTTCATGAAGAAATATAAATAAGACGTCGACATTAAGCTAGAAATCTAGTTATTTTCTGCTAGAAAAGACGACCGGACGAATGCAGGAACCCCACGCAGTATCAGTGGCCTAATATTATCATAAAAGACTGAATCCGGAGGCTTATGTTAGTTTCCGGAAGCCTTTTAGGTTAAGAGTTTGTGTAAGGTTAACTGAAGAGAAAGAGCATGAAAATTTTATGCAATGTCATCGTCCTGGAGATTGTGTTTCACTTATCTGTCTTAACGAAAAAAGCGAAGTTGAAGGTAGGTAACAAAACAAGGATGAAGGCGCACGCGATATCGCACCAAGAATAAAAACTGTAATCAAAACGTGTGTTTAGATGCACTGATACGCTGTTAAAAAACGACATCTATCTATCTATTTATTTAAACTAACCTTTTTGGGGAATTATACTTCTGAGGAGAACGTCGTTGAGGCACTGCCACTCCGCATATGAAGCGTGCACACACAACAGTCTACAGTAGTGTACTGAACCTTACCACCACTACTGCCAGACGCGCAACTGAGGCGCACCCAAACGTACGCACAATGTCTCCCCCGTTCTGGCCTCAACCCACAGTGGATTGACCTCAATCGGCCTGGACAAAGCTCTAGGCCGACGCTACCGCCAGACGCACTGACGCACTTACTAAGGCATCCATGCCTGTTCGCCCACGCGTGGTCCAACAAATGACCTTCACGGTTGCAGCCAAAGCTGGCGACCCGAATGTCTGCTCCCTAGACAGGAATTCAGAACTGGCCCGTCTCGCGGCCGGACGTGTGCTCCGATAGTCAACTCCCTCACAACCTATTCTTCTGTCCGTCTGCAGAATAAACTATTCCTAATAATCTGGCCTTCGCAAGACTTCTCCCATCTCCAAAAGAACTGGGCCTCGAAGATTGGAGCTGTTAGGGTTAACCGTCATAGCCTTAACTCCTACATTAGTAGAGTTGAGCAAAACTTTCTGCACTATGTTCCACAAACGGATAACAGCAGTTTGATAGCCTAGGATACACCGAACAGATCCTATTGGCATGACCTTCAAACCCTGCTGATCAAATAGGTCAGCCTAAGGTTAAAATTACCCGACACGCCAAGAAAACTGGGTGTGATAGCATGTGATTTACTCTGAAGTGCATGAGTAATGATGAGGGACCCAGTGACGTGTTAGCGCTCTCGTGTCTGCGTCATTCAGTGGCAAAGGTTTTGCAAAGTGAATTTCTCTGGATGTACAGTCAGTGTCTATGCTGTCATCAGGGCGAATTTTGTAGGCTTCTGGCGTACTCTAGTTCAATTTACCTCCATTATTATTATAATTATTATTTTAAAGTTCGGAACGAGCCTAGAAAACCTTGCGCTGATGCGCCTCAACCAAGCTGGCACACTTGGTTTCGAAGAAATAAATAAGTATGCTGAACGTTCACTTATCGACCTTGCTGCTGGCTAGTGGGAAACATTGCGTCGGAAAATGCGAAATGCGAGATTATTCGCCTTAGGAGGAAGCCTACACAATATGTTTGTCTCCCATCGTATAAGCCACCACCGTGTTTTTATGTAGGACAAAGGACACTGGTGCTCCATCAACCGACGGTAATCTGTTGCTTATAGCAGAGAATATGCGACTTGCAGGAAGCAGTTCAGAAGAATAGAATACGATCACTGGAACAAGACTTTTATTTGCCCGACGTTTCGAATTCCGTCAGGGATCATTAATTATAGGTGATGGTAACATAGTCATGGTCATGCGCAGATGGGGTTCAATTGGTTACAAAATGTAAAAGCGTTAAGGCAGCCAACTGGCCGACTAGAAAGTGGGTTCGCCGCATGGTCTCATTACTTCTGGTGCTGTTAGTTAACTGGCTGTTAAAAGTCGCCCACCAAAAACTCCAGACATGCGCTTGAGTGATTTTCTTCGAAAGTGGCGTAGAAAAAGTCAGCAACAGTAGTTTAAGAAGTACTCCTCATATAGCCTTAGTCCCAGCATTTTTTCCTACGGAAACGATGGTTATAGGGGTTTGTGGGTAGAGAATTAGGATAGTAATTGGAATATACTTCAATAATTATTCGAGGCCTTTTTATTTTATTGCATTTAGAAATGTCTTTGATTGAAATATGTAAATTTTCCTAATCTCTATTATCGTTTAATATATTGCGGAAAAAAACGCAAGTCATTTGAACTCCCTGAAAAAATTTAAATGGTGGTTAGGAGGCCGTCTACTTCTAATTCTACTCCAACTTACCGTTTTGGAGTTAGGCTAGTATAGTCCGCGGCGCAAAGCACCGCATGCACCGTCCATTTACATGCGGAACAGCTTACTCCCAGTGGCCGGGGAAACATATTCAACTAACTTTTTCTATTTTACACCAACTTCTACAAATTTCTTTCCCGGTCTATCCTATTTCCCCACTCCAGTAGCCGCTATAATCATCGTTTTCGTAGGACGAAATCCTGGTACTAGGGGTAGATGAGGTGCACTAATTCAGGTCAGGTTAGGTTTTATTAGGGAAATATAGGTAAATACCCTTAACTCCCTCTTTGTACAGAGCTATGATGCAGAACATGTGGCGTTGCCAGTAATGGAACTGCATTAGAAGGGCAGTCAGTAAAACAACTCCTCAGGCATTGTTCATAAGTTTATTATTTAATGCCATTTGTGGGATTTTAAAGAGAAAAACTGGCGCATGTGGGGGGGGGGTGGTGAAGGGTATATGTTAATCGGATGCCATGCTGCTGAAAGTGTTTGAAGCGCGTCAGAAGAAGGCCATCACGGTTTTTTAATATCCTAAGGGTCACACGAGGAGAAGATGGCGAGGGTCACGAGAAAATCACAGAGTGTCGGAGATGCTCCCATCATACGCCCTTGCTGGTTACCGGGACTGCCAACCAGATTACGATACACGGGAACCCACGATAATTGACAGTTATTCTAAAAAAACATATTGCTGAAAAGTAGCGAGCAGTATGTTTTTTTAAATAAATGGAATTACTGTAGCTTTATTTCAGAGATCGTCTTTGTTATGCTGGTCCAACTCCTTCTTAAACTTGTCCACCGATTGGGAGATGGCAATGTCTGCGGGCAGAGCATTCCATGCCTGGATTACCCTCTTAGAGTACAAGAATTTTCGTGTGTTTAATCTTGCCCCAGTAACGCGTGGTTTGAGAAATTGTCCGCGCAAGCTAGTGGTAGTGGCTAGCTCAAAGAAATCGTTGCATGCTAGGCAACAGTTTCCACCCCACAGCATGCAAAATGCCTGTATAAGGTCACTGCGCAGATATCTCGAATCCAGAGGAAATAAGTCAAGATTGGTTAGTCATGTCCCATAAGGAAGGTACGCTTGGCCTCGCTCTAACTTGGTTGCCCGTCGTTGTACCCGTTAAAGGGTTTTTCTGTCTTTTGTTGTCGAAGGTTTCTAGGCTTGTACGGCAAACTCCAATGGGGCTCATACAAAGGTCCCAAAGACCTTACCCAAGCATATTTTGTCCCACTTTGCAAAGGCGCACTTGATGAGGTACAAGGTGGACATAGCAGATATGACCACCTTCAAGCACAGTCAAGCCGAACCGTCCTCTATAGAAGCCATGCTGTTTGTCAGAAAGATGTCAAGGGCTTGAGACCTCGGCGTTCTGACGGTGAGCCAAATGGCCTCTATATCGGACGCGAGCTGCTTAGTTTTGTTTGACACATGAAGGCCTTGTCTAACATAGGTGAGCACACCCCCACCATGACGCCCGGCTCTGTCTTTTCGGAACAGTTGAAAACCGGGGAGAGCAACTCCCCGATCGTCTACCTTTGCGGATAACCAAATCTGGCTCCACTTGGCACATAATAATCTTAACCTCATCTTATTTAGAGAGCATGCTTTGTGCATTGGTGTACATGCAATTTAGTTTCATTTCTCGGCTTGTTCGTGTAGGTTTTCCGTTCGGGCTAAACCCTCCCCCTACTGGGTCGTCTGCGTGGTTATCCGGAACGGACCTGTCCAGGGTGAGATCAATGGACGTTGAATCACTTGGTTGTTGTAAATAACCAATTTTTCCCCTTTGCTGACCCACTCCTTCAGTTCCGTAACAAGTTGACGACGTTTGTTCCGTTCTGCAGCTGAGAAATCCTGCTAAAAAACTCCAGGGTCAGAGGCTTTTATTATAAAACGCCTAGACAGAATGAGCTTGGTTCCTTGGCTACTGGTCATGACCACTTTCAGAGGTCTGAGATGCGTCGATCCAGTTGGGCTCTTTGGCCGTTTTCGAAAGCGGAAGGCCTTATCGCACTCGACTGACACATTTGGTCCCAGCATTTTGTTCATGAGTGCACCGAAGAGCTGAACGTTTGCGGAATGCCGGTCCATGGGAGTGGTTGCGGTTGATTCAGTTAATCCCTGTATATCGATGATTGATTCTTTCTCGATGCTTAATTCACTGTCGCCCACTTTCTAGTTAATAGCTCTTGTGCTGCTATCATGGCAGTCCTGTCTGCGACCGGAGTCTATGGTTGCAGTACTTGTCTCGTTTCCCACTGTGAGCCTCGGGCTCGGGCTGGCCAATGTTGTTGCTTCCCGGCCATAGACTTCAGTGCGATTTCCATGTCGTTTTGCGGTGCCGGGCACTAAAACTTTGAGGGCCTTCACTCTCGCATATTTTTGTCAACAGTGAGGTGGTTAAAATTTGCCTCAACTGTGGCAACTTTGTCAGTTGTGGGGGCCTTCAATCTGAGTTCTGGCACGCTCTTGTCTGTTTTGGTGTGCGCCTTAACTTGAAGTATTGACGCCCTTGTATCCACTTCGCTGGCAGGGAGGTTTTTCAAATTTACCTCAACTGCGTCTACTTGGTCAGCAGTTGGGGCCTTCACTTCAAGTGTTGGCACACTCGTGTCTTCTGTTGAAGGAGCCTTAACTTTAGGTTCTGGCGCACTCTTATCGTTTTTGTCAACTGTGAGGTTATTCAAAATTTCCTCAGCTGCGGCAACTTGGCCGACGTTGGAGGCCTTCACTCTAAGTAATGGCACGCCCTTGTCTTCCTTTGTGGTAGCCTTCGCTTCGAGCAATGACGTCCTCGTATCTATTTTGCCGGCAAGAAGGTTTTCACATTCGCCTCTGTTGCGTGCAGTTCTTTCATCAAACCTAAACGCAGCTGCCTTGGCGCAAATTTCGGGTCCTGGGCAACTTCTTGTTCCTCTCTAGTCTCTATTCGTGCGGTTTTGTTGTTTTTAGACTTTGATAAGGGTGAGATCGATTCTGCGGGTGGACATTTCATCCTGAGGCTAAAGTTTGCGTGACACTGTACACTCTGGCACGTTTGTGCATGCTTGTCCTCTTATTTTGATCTGCACCTTTGCCTTTTATTGCCCTATGGGCTTTAAAATATCCATGCTTGGAAATAGGCTGTGAATGTGTAGCGTCTGAGAAGTGGTTGTACTCAATCTTGTCACTAAAATCATAAATCCCAGGTTCCAGATAAAAAAGGTAGAATGCATCAACGGGAGGGACTTATTGTGCACAGAAACCTGTCTTGTTGTATCAGGCAGCAGCGATCGCTGGTTAAGCCAGGACTGCTGTTGATTGTCTTCAGGCGTGCCCGATAATTAAAATGACTGTGTGTGGTGTTGTAGACTGTGAGCTTTCTTACAATGACAGTTGACTGTGAAGGGAAGTAAAATGGTGTTGCGTTGCCTGAATGGGTTTGTTGTGACTAGCTCGCGTCGAAGTGTTATTTCCCAAAGGCTCACCGATGCAGTTTTCGACGTCTGGATCAGCCAATCACAGTTCCACCATAGATGCCTTTTGCGGACGGCAACAAATAGCATGCCTGCAGGCGTTCCCGACGAAATCTATCTGCCTGGCCAAAAACGTTAAGGCCGAACCAGCCCATGAACGCTCTCTCTTTCTGTCTACCGGCCTGACTGCTGTCAAATCGGCACTGGGACCACGGCTGGCATCCTGGCTGGTCACGATCTCCCAGGTCAGCCTTATATCATATATTATCCGTTCTTCTGTGCACACAATATACTTTTCCTACTATCTGGCTTTTCCCAGACTTCTATCCTACCAAATAACCATGGTCTGAAGATCGCAGTTGCTAGGGTTTAACTTACTAAACCCCTGTGATATGTTTGTTGAGTGTCGAGACCCTGCTGCATCGGCCGACAGATGATGCGTTCAAATGGCCCTTGAGAAAACGTGACTGGTCTGGCCACGCGTGTATGCGCGCGTATATGCTTGCTATGGTGTCACTTTAGGTTTTTTGGTCGGTCAGTCGGGAACAGCCACTTGCAAAGACACGTGACGTGGACGTAGCCAGCAGTAAGCGAGGCGAAGGGGACAACATTGTTGGCTATCTGCCACAAATTTTAATGGCATCTTAGTCCAGTAGCAGTTATTTGATTGGGAATGTCATTGTGCACATATCTGCCTGGAAACTGTGTTTTATTAATTAGTGGAATTACAATGCGCAGCGATTTCTTCCGAGGCAATCACATCAATCTGGATCAAAAATTTAAAATTGTCAAGCGCATGTTTTCGGTAATATATCGCAACGGCCTTAATTAACAGGGAAGATGTTTGCCGCTACGACCTCCAGTTTCGTGAGGGAAGAACAGTGGTCGGACACCAGGCAGAAGGAATAATGCATTCTTACAAAAAGAGTGGCGAAGAGGTTGGAGGAATTTGGCAGCTTGTCCACGTGTCCGTATCCACGAGGGCGTCTCCAGAGTCTCCAGCGTCTCCAGCACTGTCATGTGCGAGTCAGCTGTAGGAGGATAAATAGCCAGACCGGAGTAGGACCAGCAGACAATAGTGCGCATGTCCAAGAAGGTGCAAGGTGAGAGGTTGTCCGCTGCACTCAAGATTGGGTCACGACAAATTGATTTTTAAATCAACACAACCATATAGACAACAAACTCGTCAGTCATTGAACCGGTTTATGGGTGTGTCAGACTTTAACTCAAACTGTTAGTCCCTAATTCGTTTTCAAGACGTTGTGGGCGTGTTGTGGTCATTCGGCGTGGAGGGAGGATTTGTTTTACGGGATGATCTATGACCGCCACTACAGGGTTGAGACGGCGCAAAATCACCACATGGATTTATCTAGAAATAAGGGAACGTGTATACAAGCGTCTTATAATTTCAAATAACTGCATTTACTAACCCAATAGGCACAGGCTTGGTTCGTGCTAAAAAACCTTGTCCTTGACCTTTAAATTGATGTGCTGACTAGCGTAGATCCCCCCTCCCCCCAAAAAAGGCTTCGCTGGCATCGACCGGTTAGTCCCTTATCCCCTATAAATGTGAGAACAGTACTCGAAGCAAACCCTTTCACCACTGCTTCCTAGTGTAATCTTCCGCTCAGTCGTCTACTTGTATGCTTGTAGGAGCCTGCCCCCCCCCAGCGCTGCCATGATCATTTATCTGTCTGCTCTGTCAACGTGGCCAGTCAATCGATTTTTGGCGCATCGTTGATTACTGGTTCACACTGGACTCGCCTCGCCATTTGTGATGACTGATCTACTAAGCGTGAATTGGCAGTCAAATCAGTCAATCAGTCAATCGATTTTGCATACCGATGATTCCTGTTATGCGCCGGATTTGTGGTCAGCGTTGGCAGAAACACACTTCACACTAAGCCCATTGAACAGGCAAGGCGGTACTCGCTGGGTGTTTTGCCCTGGTGCGCGGCGGACGCGAGGCTGCGGCGCTCTCTCTCTCTCGCTCCTCATGTTCGAATTCCGCCCCAGGCTGAGTCTACCCTTCTGTTAATTCTTCTCTTACTTATTCTGTACAGAACATAATCTTCTTCTACCTTGGCTTCCACGACTTCTATTTTCTTCTAAGGAACCGGGCCTGGAAAATCGCAGTAGTTAGGGTTTAGCCAGCTTAGCCTCAACCCCTTGGCGATATGCTCATTTCATCTCGCTCTGTGGATGCAAGTTGAGTAATAGGCTTACATCAAAGTGACCTGCAATGCCGGTCGATTCTCACTTCCTACAAGTGAAAGGAAAGAATTTTTGCAGAATACGTGGGATGTTGTCACTGGTAATGCGTCAGTGCTAGCTGTCTTGGATGTCATCTTAGTACGTTACAGGTTAAATTCCCTATAAAAGTCACTAAAGGCAGTCTTAAACGGCAAAACTATCATAAGAACAAAGGAACCTTGGGTCCATCCTTGTGTTTTTTTATTTGCGCATGGAATAGGCCTTGGGACAGTGTTTAAGCCGGGAAGATATGTATTCAGCTGCGAAGATGGTCTCTCCTTATTCTTCATGTTCAGGTAGGCAATGAATGAAAATCCGTGATCAACAACAAAATGAGCCGCCCTTCCAAAATCATAAATAGTTTTTAAAGCGGTTTGCCGCTAATCCGAAATGGTTCGATATGACACAAAGGCTTTCTAACCTATGGAACAAAAGTTGCCGTACGTCAACTCATCGATTGCAGTTTTAAGTAAGCAGACTAGACTACATCTACACTATCTGACAGCCAGTCGTTGGCCAGCTGTATAAAAAATGAAGACTGAGACTGGAAAAGCAAGTTTCGGTCGTAGATCAGGGACCGCTTCCTGGAACACGTGCCACTTGTAGCAGACTCCGAGGGTTCATGCCGTAAATGATATGCCAATTCCCGATCACCGTTGGCAAGACCACGAGCTCATGGCTCAATGATTACGGTGTAAACCTCCTAACCAAAATGTAATGATTTCGCGTATCGGGTAGCGAACACCACGGCTTGGCTATGGCTGGCTAATGATGGCTACTGCCAGCTAATAAGCTACAAATTACAACTTCAATCTCCCTAGTTTTTGTCGGTAATACGGTAACAGATGCAGTCGTATCTTTCTACATCCCTTCCCTGTATGAATGCATTTTGGCAAAACTGAGCCTGTCCCAACCGCTAAGACCATATGCATTTTCCAGCTATGATGACCCTCAGGCTCGGTCGCGTATAGGTATAAAAGATATGGAATGCCAGCTGCGAGGATATTTAATGTTGTACAGAACTACTGGAAAAAAGTTAGAAGACGTTGGCAAGGGAAAACGTTCGGCGCTGCGAAAACTGGCATCGCAGGGGAAAGCTTGCGTTTCGTCACGGCGTCTTGACCAAGAGCACGCGCATGGCCACGTTGAAAATGATTGGCTGGTTTGGGCAGCCGTGATTGGCTGAGAATTAGACTGCCACTGGTGCGCACGCACAAATACTCTTGAGAGGGAGAGCGGTCCAATGGGCGCCAAAAATAGGCCTGTTTCACACCTACTTTCTTAAATATGGCAATGTCCAAAGATGGTCCGCAACAAAATGCATTTTCTGTAGTTATATTGCGACGGAAAAACTGCCACAAACAACTCACTGCTGATGAGTATCAAAAGATTGTGCTAGTGGGGTGTTGCCTTGGGCCATTTTGAATGAGACTGACCAATACAAGATTACTTATAACACCGACGCGATCTGTTTCCCACGGACTGATTAACAACAGCAGCCAGAAAATGTACGGTGGACACTGTCAAAAGCTCTCCACTGTCCTCCTTGAAGCTAGCTATAGAATAATATTTTTAAACTTTTGACAAGGGAGTAGCTCTTAATTTCTCTGCCTCACACCCGATAATTATATTCGTATTCCAAGCGCCGGAATGGTTAACGTTGGCCAAATTTATCTGCAGTATAGGCCATTAATATGATCAAACTTGACATCGTTTTTACCTCATAGGCCAATGCGTTACCTTTATTGTGAAATGTACTTTACCACAGAATATCTTAGCATGATTACCATAATGCGAACGGATAATGGTTAAATAATCTCTTTACCCTTGCATGGCGTCTTCTGACGTGTAGGAAATATATTTGAATGACAAGACCTGTAAGTTAGAGAAATCGGACAAGCTTTTAGAAGATTAACTCACCAAAGTTCGTGGGAATTATGTACTGTAAGATTTAACGAAAATTGATAGTGAATATTTCCCTTTCTTTGATAATAAGACAAGCATTAGCTGTAGAAATGTAGGTACAGTTGGCCACAAATATAAACTACGGTCACCAACGATGAGTATTAATTGATTTCAGTAATTTAGAAGAAAAACGTGTGAATTCCGGGACAAGAATTTCATTCGGCCATTTCTGCTTCTGTTTCTGTTAAATTTTTCCATGAAGGGTCCACGATAGATTGAAAATCCAGGACAATCAAAGAGTTGTCCCAGCGAGCACTTCTTCTCAACCCGTGAGCATTTAAAATTAATATTCAAAAAATAAGACCTGTTCATCAAGCGCGCATTCCATACTGGAGGGTGAACTGCAGGTTTGTTTTAAACACCAAACCAAAACGGAAAATTGTAAAGAAAATGGGATAACTTGTTAAAGGCCAGTTATTCTCTTAACTCAGCACAGTTAAATTAATATATTAGGCCGACTGTCACACGTTTGGCACAGATCAGTTTTTAGTCAGAAGCCGTTGGAGTTAATTAGAGTAACTGAATGGATTAATACAGTTTCGCTCGGTTTCAAACGTTAGCTTTTCAAACTTCTCCTTCCGTGGTTGTTTATAAGGCGATCATAGGTGCTCATTCAATGTGTCATGTGACCTTCTGCTTTTGGCGATGGACCGTATCTACTTAGAAAACTGTTGGAATGGGTTGTTTGTGAAATGGGACGCAGGAATAATTATTTATCCTGTAGGAACGATGGCTTTATTTCATCTTCTATTAGTCGAATCCATTAAGTGACATCCTCCGCTGACCTGTGGGTCACACCGCAATCTGCAGGAGTAAGGATGAGTGTAATTGGGGTCGTCAAGATTGCAGTGCTATTTTTTTGTACTGCAACTTTTTTACGAGTATCAGATGATGGCACATTTCTTAGCACGATGGTGGAATGTTTGCTGTTCTAACGCATAGGCGACACCGCGTTTTGAGTTCTGAGCTTCGAATTTAGAGGCGTAAAGGTGTGAGTAGAGGTAACGAGCAGCTCGAGTAAGACAAGTCTGTCAAATTTCTCTCTGTGTGACAAGTATGTCAAATGTCATACATTACTAGCACTAGTTTTTAGGCCTTATGGAGGCACGAATCAAAGGTCAGCGTCAACCACACTGATGATGGATTGATCAATCCCCGTGCACTCGCATGGAAACTGTCAATTGTCGGAGTTATGAAGGGGATTATTAGAGAGTCACCCCCACCCCCTCCTTTCCTCTTCCGATCAACCTGATAAATCATAATCTACCATGTCAACCACATAATTTTGCACTTACAAAAGTGTACAACTAGGTCACGTGTTAATGCATCAGACCTGGCGATGACTTAACTTACGTTTGCCACAACGGACTATGTGCATTTTCCGCACCTTTTTGTTTAATATATCTAAAGCACGCTTTGTTGAGCAAAAATGGATGCCTCTGCGTTCTCCTCTTGTTAAGTTGATTATCATGGGGGTACTCGCAAAGCCCGGCTAGAGAAAGTGAGCGTTACGGATGAACGAAAAAAATCACGATTGTACAAATTATTCAAAACAGCCAAGAGTAAGGTTTGCATGTTTTAACTCATTTTAGGTTATTCTAAGTGTTGGTGGACTCCCATTTCGTAGGATCGGCCAGGAAAATGGGCTGCTCAGAAGGAGAAAATGCGATCACTGAAACAAGGGCTTTATTTGCCTGACGTTTCAGATTCCCTCGGGAATCATCAATGATAGGTGATAAACACATAGGCATGCTCATGCGCAGATGAGGTGGATACATGCACAGGCTGCATGGTAGTTATAGTTCCTATTGGTCATCTGCGTGTGTGTGATAATTTTTCACTTCTGTAGCCACCGCTTGGGTATCCATTGATGCGGTACTAGCTTGACACTTCGCGTTCAACTCACAGTTTGCCACAGTTTGCTTGTCAGCGTCGGATGCGGGCCTGATAATTGCAGGGCAATTATGCTCGCTGTCGTGAGAGTTGTTGCAGCGCCCAGTCCTTCCCACGTGACTGATTCTCTTGCTCAAGAAATGTCTCAGAACACCGTATGGGCACGCCAAATCGTTGCGGTTGTTGATGGACTGGAAGCCTGCGAAACATGACTCGAGCAGCTCGTGGCTCACGCGGTTGTCAACTCTTCCGATGATTTCGGCCTCGTCAAACTTGAAAATATGGTCGGGTCCCGTCGATTGTAGTGCAATCTTAAAGTTGGCGTCTTTTTTTCCTCACCACCGCTGCGTGATCGGCCATTCACGTCCGAAGTAATCTTCCGGTTTCTCCGACGTATTTGTTTTGTCCACAAGTGCACCAGATCCGGTGAACGACTCCAGCCGTTTCCTGCCGGTCTTTCGGTCTCATGACCCGGTGCCTGATGGTAGCTTCTGGCCTTTGCGCAAATCCAACTCCAAGTTGGGTGAATAAACGGCTGCCTTGTCACCCGCAACGTGATGAGGTCTATAGTGAAGGTGAAGCTGCACCAGTGCGCTGTTCGAAGCCACTTTGTATAGAATTCTCCAAGATAAAACACTTAAGGGCTGAAGGATTAAATATAATATCAGATAATCGACGAAAAAGGGTAAGAACTACAAAATGGACATAAATTTCTTAAAAGCCACTTATAAACTGCAATAGTAAGACTGAAATCTAGCAATTTTGAGGCAGTTCAATAACCCAGGTTCAATACTATTGCATGTTCGACTATTTTTAGCTCATTGCAACTGTTTATATATCGAGTAATCTGACAGAGGTTGTTAGCTATGACCAATATCTTAGACGTTTTATAGTTTTTTTGTAGCTTAGCAGTTAGAGCATTGACCTCCAGCAAAGGTCTTTTCTGATGCGCGGGTTCAAATCCCGTCAAACGCGTCGAGTTTTTTTCACAACTGGGTCAACTTAAAGTTTTTATAAGTCCAAAAAATAAGGAGAAATGAAGAGGGACATTGTTGCGTGGCTACTTAATTGACTACTGGAGCAGCTAGCGCTGTAGGAAACTGCTTTCCTATTCAGTGAACAGAAAAAAATCCTGTGTATCTACCTGATTGTTTGTTCAAATCCGTATCTGATGATCTTTCGAAAATGACTTCGAATTTTCGTTTTATTGGCCTGTGGTTCATAGGGACTATAGCACCATTAGTCAGATTCTGAAACAGAACATGGTGCTCAGGTTTCCTACCTCTTAATATCTGTTACTTTATGAGAGTGAAAAAGTAGCATTAATGCATGCAAGAGATGATTGTGAACTCAAACACACCCACCTAGGACGGACGGCCCTCCTGATGCCGCTGACAGCTATAGTAGCGGTCCAGCCCTCGAAGAGGGGCAAAGCGACTTAACTCGTGTTCGCAATTACCGAATTCTGACCTGCTGGACTTCGTTAAGAAAAAATGTGGTTATTGCATCAAAAGTATTTGCCAAGTTTCAGCCACCCTGAAAGATGATAATGTCTAAACAGAATTCATACAAGGAGCACTACAAGTATGCGTCCGAATCTTGGCTTATTGGAAAAGGCAGTGAACTCTCAGTGGCCAACAGTGAAGCCAGAGCTAGTGTTGGCAGCATCTATTTGCACCAAGCATAGCTTGGTGTAATTGTGTCAGCTGCGAACAGTGCAAAGCACCTTTAAGTGTTCTCCGGTTAGTGCATGTGACAGTACTCTAAGAGTGTCCTGTCTGGTGGCAATGATTGCATCGAACGAAAGGAGGGAGACAGGCAAAAGCAAGTGCGGATTAAAAAGCCGCAAACACTTGGACGGGCGCGTATCGGAGTCCCAGTGGATGTCGGTCAAAGGTCTGTAGGTCAGTGCGTCTAAAAGAAGCCACTGCGACTGTAAATGACCTTGAAACAGCCAATCTTGAACAAGGGCGCCGGACAGTGCTGCATGGGTTTTGCTCCAACTGTCATTTTCTCTCGTTTACTTTGCTTATCTTATGGTTTAATAGAGGGGTACACGGAGTACGCAATAAACTCATTCTGACAGCTTATGTTCGCACAGGTTACTCTTTGTGGTCCTCTGTACAAATGCTTAAATACATTAACTGCGAAGTAAGAATGCATTGTGACCCGAATTTTCTCTTAACTAACTGGGAAAACTTAATGAATTCCTAATCAACAGTGTAAGGTCAGTAGTGCTAACTGAGTTTATATGGTCAGCACAGAGGTATATTTGAGCCGCTGATACCTCTTTCGTGCGAACGGTAATCCGACAAGAAAGTGACGTGCAAGATCAGATTTCGAACATTTTAGCCAGCAAATTCATTTAGAAAGTTCGCTTCGACTCAGTGGTGACCATTGCTTCATTTTATCAATAAGCAGGATGATATAAACAGTCCTCTGTAAATTATTGAAAAGCAAGTATGGCTTATGAAGTTGGTTATACCAACACACGCAACTAACACGAATGAAAAAAAATACCTGAAACTATTTTGAAAAACTTATAAGAATGTCCACGAAAAATGCAGTTGGTACTGGCAAATATTACTTACCATGTTCTTCTTTCTTTGATTAAATCTGTCTAATTATATGAACGCAACATTTCTACCATATTTGTTTAAGTATAATTTCTTTTGGGTTTATGTAAGAGCTAGCGTGTCAAAGTGACACGCAGCGTCTCTGGAGTGGCTTCGCGTAAGCAGACCACTGAATGAAGAGTTTAAACTCATTTTGCCTACAGCATTGGTTCAACGAACTCAATGTTTGTCTGCATGCACTAAGTTTCCTGTCTATAATTCTCAGAAACATGTGTGATTAATATCCCCTGGCTCCAAATACCATTCTCGAGAAATGAAGTAGTGTTCAAACAGCGCCTAAAAAGGTTGATATTTGTGTTTCCTTGCTCAATATGAGACGTTAAACGCTTCTATGCTGAAAAACGTGGACTGTTTGTGCAGACTCCATTTTTGAGTAGATGAAACCGCTGTAGACCGCTCGAATGAGTAATCTATTTTGTAAGGTGCTGGCATTTGTCAGCCCTGAAACAGTTTTCATGAGCTGGCTTGGCATGAGCCTTTACAAGGACTCCTTACCAATGTTTCACGTACTAGTGACTACTTATAATCTAGGAACATGGTTGTAACAGCCCATTAATAAGGCATTTAACAGTTAGATATACATACGAGCAAAAAGTTTATCAGGTTGTAATTTTGAGATAAATGTCGTCAAAGTTCGCAAATATTCCGATGTTTAACTTGAAAAGTGGATTTGGTAAACGTATTTTTTTCAGCAATTCTTCATCAGGCTAGTACATTAGCAGGGCTAATGAAAATTGTACAGTTGGGCGGGGTTAATCAGTGCACTTTGATTAAAAATTTATCGTTTTCACGCCGCATACGTGGCGTAGGGCATTGATCAGGGGCCAGGTACATGGAGTGATAACCACTGTTATCTGCACGGAGAGAACGACTGTCACTAGGGGGTCGGGATGATGTGTGATTGTTCCTTGATGTCCTTCTGCGAAGGCAAAATGATACATCTATCCTGCGTAGAGCATTCTGAAAGAAAACCTGGACGTAATAATATACCAACTTTCACAGTTTTGTATCCCTAAATATAAAACGAAATGTAGTCCAATGATAAGCAACTAGAGTACGACAGATCTGCTCTCCTAAAGCTGTTGTTGAAGCATTCCTAAACGTGTCCAACATGATTCTTGTAAATGGATGCTCAGAAGTGTTCATCCTCAGGAATATTGCCGAATATGCCGAAAGGCCTGCTACCTTAGCCACAGAAACGAAAAACGTGTTGATACGACTGCCTTTTTCGTAAGATGCAACAGATGAGCCGGTAAGACGAAGCTAAAAGACTGCGATCACAAGCGCTTTCCCCGCGCCGGTGCTCTTCACAAACTCTCCCCTCCTAGGATTGGGAAGTAAAGGCCAACCTCCGTTGAAGGCCTCATCCATCTGTATTCATTTGCTCCTGTGGTACAGGATACATCGGCCGAACAATGAGGCGTCTAGAAAAGAGGGTACGTGAGCACATTCTAGCCTGGGTAAGTAAAGATGAAACGAGATCGATCTCGAGATCTATTCGCGCACACCTTGTCAATACGAATGATCGAATCGGCACTAATGAAGCCTTTTAGGTTGTCTACCGGACACTAGCTAACTTTTTCAAGTGCATAAGTCAACGAGGGCTTTCAGCAGCAGAAACAGTGGCTATAAAGATATCGAATCCAGTACTGTGTTGTCAGAAGACGCTAGTACAATCACTTTCACTTCTCTGACCGACCCCGACTCCAGGTGGTGATCACACGTAACCCCACCCCCTAGTGACAGCCATTAACTTCCTGCAACTGACAGTGATTATTACTCCATTTACCTGACCCCTGTCCACTTCCCTTAACCTAACCCAATTTGATCCCCTCCCCCAGCACAAGAATCTCTCAACTTTGATTACTCGTGTATCAACAGGCATGTAGAATTTGACGTGATGTTCATCAAACTCAAGGAAGCATGCAAGAGATAACAGCCTAGAGGAAGCAGAAACCATCCACCACCGACCGCACAATTAAATGCGGCCGACAGTTAGTCCCCGAAAAACCGCATAATTACATGAGGTTGACAACTATGTTCTTCCTTACTGAACGTATAATTACATGCGGGTGACGATTATGAACCATTACTCCGACCCACTATATAAACGTCTGCTAGCCATCATTTTGTGTTAACTGTTTCGCACAACTCCAACCAGTCTGACGACGATCTGGTGAATCAATGTCGAAAATTAACCCAAAAAACCCCCATTTCCCAACGTATTTTTTCTACCGAACATAGACCTCTACACTCCAATCTAGCCATGCGGGCGGCGTGAGAACGATGAATTTTGATTAAAGTACACTTATTAACCCCACCTCACCGTACAATTTTCGTAAGCCCTGCAAATTGCTGATAAAATCCTTTTGCCACAGCGACTTTTCAAATATAATCATGTTAAAATGTGTATGAAATGCTGAGTTAAACACGTTGGCTCGGAATCATTTTAGCCCTTCAAGTTTACTTAAGTCTTTCCCGCTTCTATATTATCCGTAGATGTTCATGTTTTATTGTACCATGCTGTCTGCAACGTATTTGTTTAAGACAGATGATAAATGTTTAAACAATACAAAATATATAATAATCAGTGGTTTTTTCCGATTAGTCTCTACGACATCTTCCCATCATTTTGCAAACTGCTTGGGGCAATTAGTACTGTTGTAAATGATAAGCATACCCTTTAATCTGCAGAACTACGGCAGTGATTTTAGACTGAAAGCAAGAAATATCGTGCCTGGATGGGAGATTAGCCAAAAACTGCATTTGAACTTTTGCAAGGAGTATCGAATGAACTCAAGCTTTAGAATCAGCAGATCCTGTATGTAATACATTTCTTGTCAAGACACTTTATTTAGGTGAAGAAGATGGATCTTAGGTATGCTTCGTTCGAGCAAAACTTTTCAGCTAATATTGGAAAAAGTACTTATTTCCACATGAAACGATGAGATTGACTATTCAAACCAAAAAAATGGTACCACAAAGTGTCACCACACCGTTTGCATGGGAAAAATTGCACTTTGACGAGACATTATTAATTATCAAAGTGATCAAAAATATTTGCTCTCCTTGCATTTTAATCCACAAAATACAACCATTGTTTCTGCAGTCGGTTTTACAAAACCGTACGTGAACATCTTTCTTTTTTACCAAACACTTCTGCCATTAATGTGTCAGAATTGTAATGTGTTGAAATAATGAAGTTCTAACAGCTTCACCATCATTTTTTTTGTTTCAATGAGACTTCAGCATTTTTTCAGAAAACTTCGGTAAAACGACTGTTTTGTATGCATATCCTACGTGTCATCACATACCGGTCTTCACCCTGCGGGAACTGTTACAGCCTAACCACGCTTGCAAATAAATCGATCCATTTTCAATGTGACGCGGGCTTTACTACGGCACCGCAAAGTCTCTTCAGCAAACTGCGTCCCAGATGGAACAAGTCTCTCTACGTCTCTGTTTGCGTATCACAATTATTTTATTTCCGCCATCGCTATGCTCCACCAGGGCATTAACTCATAATTTGATTTTCCCGAGGACTGCATTTCTGGGCTGATAATGGCTGTCTCTCAGATTTTACTCAAGTGTTAAGATAAACCACACACTGCTTCTGAAATGGACCACCAATGTGATTGCCAGTAATTCACACGTTTATTCCATCCATACTAACAATGTTGGAAACAGTTTTTTAACCAGCTGGATCGACATATATAATGTGTCTCAGCACCGGTTATCTTTAAAGTTATTTAAATATTCAAAAACATGAAAAGCGTAACGCTTTAACGGAATGAAACTCTTTAGATTAAAATTTCTCCTTAGTCATGTTATTATAACCACTCAGTTGAAAATTTGAAAGACAGTCCTGAATGTTAGTTCAACCAGTTTCACCCCTATCCAACTATAAACTAATATTGTCTGCTGCATAGGTTGTTACCCGAATACATCACCTTCCGGGGAAATATGCTTGTAAGCAAAATAAGTTCTACATCGCCATTAATTTGTCTGTCCGTGAAAATGCTGCTTTATGAACATAATTCAAAAGATCTCATACTACCAAAACAAGCCAAAGTGATGAGTTTATTCTGTTATGTTCGAGCTTGCCAAGAAAGGGTACAATAAGACACTATGCTGAGGAAAGTGCATTTTTTGAGCAAACCGCTGAGTCTCTGTATCCACAGTTCAACGTTAAGTAGACGTACTGTGGTAAAAAGGGATACATTGCTTGATGCCAGTCTTCTGTACTATGAGTCATAGTTAAAACGTAAATTTACTTTCAGGAGCAAGTTATTTATGGGAAGTCAAAAGCACGATAGGTGTTTTCAGTTAAAGACCCTCTCATCAGGATTATAATGCATTGAGGTAAGGAAAAAGCAGCCAATCTGCTTGAGCTAGAGTGCGTGAGGTCAGTCTTGCCAAGCGTAGGGCGTCGCAGTCTGAGAGCAACTTCAATTTTAAAACAGGCGTAGAAAGTAGGATTTACTGACGTAAATAAACTTCGTGATCACTTCTTTATTGCATCTTGTCGCTGAATGAGGATGGTAATGAAGAGAACATATCATGATTTGAAATTTTACAGAATGACATGGCATAACAGCAAGTATCATAGTTCAGTTTAAATTATGTTCATATAGACGACAATGCATTGAATCAACGTATAAAAAGGGAGGGAGTTGAGGTTAGCTAACGCAATCCCTTGGGAAGTAAAACTAAGTGCCAAATTACCAGGGAAATTGGAGGTTGACCACGTAGTCAAGCTGATTGCATAGATCGGGTTTCTCCCGCCGTATGAAGGCAGCTTCCAAATAGCGCAGGGTTTGATTTGTTCGGTTCCAAACAAGTACTAAAAACGCTCTTTTGACGTCGACAGAATGACCGGACTAGTGGATGCTTTGAAAAGTCAATTGGGCAAGGGCTCCAAGGCCCTGGCTGCCAGTTGCCTTGCCGTTCGCCCAGTGTACTCGCATCCACAAGTACATGTGAATTCGTACACACAATTTGAGGTGGCATGCAATTGCAAGGCATCCTTTGCCCGCTTTACTGGACTGCTTTTAGAAGAACTTAAGAAGATGTGTTTTGCTGCCTTGTAGGTCCTTTCTATAGGGTGATGTCGTCATCCTTAATGGGTATGGAGATAATGACGGATTTTTTGGAACTGAGCCATCCATCAATTTTGGCTGCAGAGAATTGCTGTACAGCGTGCAGGATAGCTACAGTTAAGTCGGGTGCTTTGATGCGGGAAAGCTCCGCAGGCAGAATCTCGTACAAGCAAATATTTTTGCTCGTTGAAAGACAGTATGTACCAGATTTCGCTTCCACTGAATTGGCACAAAATTCATGAAATTTAGGTAGTGCCCTTCACACCTATTTTTGTGGAAAAGCGAGCGCTCAATGGAACCGTTACCCTCTCTAAAAATGAGGACACCTCGGAAGGATAGCCTGTTAAGCTGCTGTGCTACCAATGTGAACTTAATTTTCGGGTGTAGAGCACTTAGTTTTAATCCTAAAGTGATTTTCGTTAACTTCTCGCAACCCCCCCTTCATTCCAATGCGTTAAGTCAATGCAGTGTCCTTTATGTGATAATTTTTTAACTGAACTATGATCATTGGATTGTTTTAGAGTTGCAAACATTTCCTTTTGAGAATTCCGAAGCTTAGCTTGGCGAGTTTACGTGTACTTTTGAAAAATTCCTGTCAAGCTTTACATTTATCTGGAAACTGAGTGCAAGTTCAAACGTGTTCATCTGTTTGGACACTCTCGTACCCTTTCAGCAGAAGCAAAATCTAGTTTGACGCTTAGTGCAAAGAGCTAACCAAGCTTTGGTCAACATACACTATTGAGGAGAAGCTCATAAAAATCGACGACATTATGCGTGAGAACGGGTACCCTGAGAGATTTATTACAAGGAATATGGCTAAGGAACAAATAAAAACCGCCGCACCTATTGTAGAAAAGAAAACACTATTCCTCAATATCCCCTTTCGAGGGGACACAGCAAGTGAACTGCTGAGAAGGCGCCTTGACCAAGCAGTTGCAAGACCCTCCCCACCAGCCAGAGTGCAGGTATTATTGTCAAACAAAACAATGTTACATGGGGAAGGTAAGGATAGGTTACCAGCTCAGACCACCTCAATTGGCATCTACTCCTTCACTTGTTCCTGTGGAGCAGGTTATATTGGTCACACGAGCCGGCACCTATCCAAAAGAATAAAGGAACACCTCCTGGCATGGCTGAGAAAAGGTGAAGTCAGGAGCATACGTAGCTCTATTCTGGCGAACATGGTCGATTCCGGCCATCGGGTAGACCCCAACGAAGCTTTACCAGTGATCTACAGGGTCCCACCAAATTATTCGAAGCTCCTGATTCAGAGCCTGGTAGCAACAGCAGAAGTGACCGCTATCAGGCTGATGAAGCCCGCGTGTTGTGCACAAAATAACTTCCTACAAGCCCCGCAGTTGGTGTGGCCCACAGTCACGTAGCGGCATGCAGTCATCCATGGCATGTTTGTCTCCCTCCCACCGTCTCCCCCTCCCCCTCTCCTAGACTGCTCCATCAAACCCTATCCTCACAACTAACCTTCGCTTATCGACCCCACCCCTATTCCCACGACTCACTTGTCCGAAAAAAGACAAACATGTTTGAACTTGCACCCAGTTTCCATATAAATGTAAGGCCTGACGAAAATGTGTTGAAAGGTCAGGTATAATCGCCAAGCTAGACGTCTGAACTATGATCTTTGCTGTTATTTCATGTCATTCTGTGAAATTTCAAACTGTTGTATGCTCTTCGTTATCATCCTCATGCAGCGTCAAGCTGCAATTGAGAAGCTGTCACGAAATTTGTTAAGATCATCAAATCCTGCTGTTTAAGCCCGTACAAAAGTTCCAACTTCAATTTGTACGCAGAACTGTACGAATAGTGATACTGAGGCACACGGACCTCCACAGATCTCTGTACGGACGAAACACCTGTCGCAATTTATATAGTTATTTCGCAGGCGTCGAATAATTAATCCACATTCGCATTTGAAAAAATCCTGCCCTTACGGTAGCTGTTGCAGTGTGGGTACTAGAAAAATAAATAAAACCGTCAACATGTACTTGCTAATCCACAGGCTTACAACGGCAAAGAAAACTAGATAATCGTAAGTGACACTTCTTGAACTGCGCCAGACAATGTAGTTGGATCAGGGTGGGGATAGCATCTGGCATGTTTTATAGTTGGAGGCATCTTACGCAGTTTCTGTGGGACTCATACGCAGCGACTGAGAAAGCTAAACAGTCCCTCCAAGCCTAACACACGGCAGTTTAATCGTCACTTTCGCCGATGTCCGCTTTCTGCTCCACAGCAGGATACTGCATTAACGGTCTCCTGTGGTCAGCCCTGTGTCAAGATGGGAGAAGGTAAATGCTTTGATTATGACGTGCATTGGCAGAACTTAAGTTAGAAGCAGCAGAGCTTTATGCACGTTTTCGTAAAAGATTATTTATATTTAGAGTTGTGATAGTGTGGCATTTCAGCAGACGGTTGAAACAAAACTGCTGCAAATGCTGACATCCTGAAGTAGTTGACACATCTGGAATTTATGCTACACGATAAGTTATTTACGGACCTTCTTAAACACTATTTTTTACATTTAAATAACCCGTCATGAATGTTGGTTAAACTTCCATGAGATAAGACGTGCTGCTTTCTTGACATCTCATAGCCCTTAGGATACTTTTTTAAGAAATATCAAACTGTGTACATGCTAGGAAGAAGAACTGGTAACACTTTTTTGAAGTCTGCGTTAATAGTTTTTAAAGTAGCCACTCATTTTCTAGGAGAGACAGGTAGGAAAGGGATAGTTCACGCAAGTGGGAGACACCATTTATGCGATGATTTTAGTATCGCTGATGATCCCATGCATAAACTGAGCATAAAAATTACGGTCCATGTTAACAGTCGCAATAAGGTTTAATCTGCAGAGACAAGATCACTGCAGAGAAAGTTCACAGACCCCAACTGTCGTCATATATCCCCGTCTCATATTTTTGAAGGTTATCTGTTATGAAGATCACTAAGCCTTAGGCAGCCGCGTTGACCGAGAAAAATAAAACTTTTGAGTTTTCAACGCTCAGCATTGTCTTCTGGACTTCCTCAAAAGTAACGGGTCTTGTCTAAAAAAACGCGCATATACTTTATTATTCATGGATAGGAGGCCAAGCTAATCGTAATGAAACAGCCAAACATTTTTCTTAGCCATAGCTGCATCGGAGAAATTTTGTTTTGACAGCCTGGTACTCACACTATGCATCACCACTTGCTAAAGGTTAAAGATAGTATCACAGGGAATATTTGCTGCAACTGACCTGAAGCAATACATGTTTACGCGGGATGGAGGAGACCTGAGGCAGTGGGTCGACGTGGTGCGATTCTGAGTGATGACAACGCACGGTCACATGTCACGAGAGCCACGCAAGGACTTGGAATACACAAAAACCATATTTTCTCTTTTGCTCACCCACCTCTACTAGCCGAAGCGGCAATAAATTACTTCAGCAAAAAAAACATTTAAGAAATAAAATGTGATGGAAATTGAGTCCTGATATTACTTAGAACCAAACCCGATCGACCTTTAATGACAAGACACAAATGATATTGCTTATCAATAGCAAATGTACAAAGATATCAAAGCTTCATATTTTGACTTTTTTAGCAAACGTTGTGTTAATATCACAAAAGCAAACGCTTTCCTGATAATTAAGCTAGTATTTTCTGAAAGATCCCATAATTTTGATCAATTAACCGATCTCGTAGATGGGTATGGTCACTGCGTATGACTTGGAGCTTAGAAAATTACAGAGCAACTAGAAAAGGACGTAAGGTGGATAAAATAAATACAACCGGCTATCTTCAGCTATCCTCGTTTATCTTAACGTGTGTGGAATCAAGGATTCGAACATCAGGCATTTGGTGATAAAACGTTATGAATTTCAACGCTCCACTATTGAATAACACGAACGTCATCCCAGCGGGTTCGATCGAGAATGTAAATAACAAGGTAGATGCGTGCAATTGTCCGCCATGAAAATGCACGGTCACACGTCACAATAGCAACGCAAGGACTTGGGATACTCAGCAACCATATTTTCTCTGTCTTGTACTTACCCACTACTACTAGCCGAAGCGGCTTACAAATACTTCAGCAAAAACGTTCAAGAAATAAACTGAAATGGAATCTAAGTCCTGAGATTGCTTAAAACCAAATATAAAAGATATTTTGTGGCAAATCTTCTTCAGGGCCTTTACATTGCAAACTAGGAAATCTGAACGTGTACAAAAATAAGTAATTTCAGAGTAATGCGCCAATTGGCCATTGCGGACTTTTCAGTCTGCGCAAATGGTCGGCATATTGGTTGGGCGACCGCTACTCTTGGATGGGGGTGACATGAAATCACCTTCTGGCGTCGGTATCGGCCTGGAGACGGACAGGGCTTGTGTAAGTGTTTTCTGGCAGCACAGTACTGGATTCAATAGGCGTATAGCCACTGCTTCTGCTGTTGCCAGCACCCGTTGGTGTAGGCCTTTGTAGACGTTGGTTGGTGTCCGGTAGACAACCTGAAAAGCTTTATTAGTGTCGTAAGAGTGGTGTTCGTGAAAAGCGCACGTAAGTTTGCCGCTGGGAAAGTGTTTGTGATAGCAGTCTTAAGTCGTCACCTTACCAGCTCGCTGGTTGCGTCTCCTAAGAAAGGAAGTCTTATGAATACGTCTTTCATTTATGCAGGTAAGGAAGTAGGCTTCTTGGTGCGTTCGTCAATATCCTTGAGGATGAACCTTTCGGGGTATCCATTTGTATTTACTCCTTTACTTACTCCTTTGGAGCGGGATACATCAGCCGAACAACGAGGCGCCTACAAAAAGAGAGTACGTCAAAACGTACCGGCCTGTTTGAGAAGAGGTGAAACTAAATCGATCTCGAGCTCAATTCTTGCCCACCTGGTTGATACAAACCACCGAGTCGATTCTAATTAAGCCTTTCGGGTTGTCTACCGGACACTAACCAACCTCTACAAAGGCCTACACCACTGGGTGCTGGAAACAGCGGAAGCAGTGGCTATACGCCTATTGAATCCAGTTCTGTGCTGCCAGAAAACACTTACACAAGCCCTGTCCGTCTCGTGGCCGATACTGACCCGAGATATCTACGCATCATATGTTGACTACTTTTAACATGTTAACTGTTAATATTACAAAAGTATATGTGGTCTTTGGAAATAAACCAGTATTTTCTGACAGACCTTATCATTTGCAATTAATAAACCAATCTGGTAGATGGATATGGCCACCCCGTGTGAGATGGACAGAGCAACTAAAGAAAGACGATGGGGTGGATATAAATAAAAACAATTAAGACTTTGATGGCCATTTCCGTTATACGAGTCATCTTTAGTCGTCTTCACCTATGTTAAGGTTCGTAGACTCGAAGATCGAGCATTGAGTCATCAAACATTATGTTTTTCAACAATCCAATATTGAATAACACGAATGTCATCCCAGGCTAGTGGTGAAAAGCCTACAGCTCTGAATTATACACTTGAAGAAAGGATCCATAATTCTCGGTCATTTTGAATTTCACAGGCCATTACATTGTAACACAAGACATCCAAACTGCTTGCTATATAAAGTCTGTCTCGAGAAAAACTTAAGTTCTCTATGCTGTGAGGCAGAGAACACAAAGATCTGATACACGTTCGAAGAGCTCTGAAATATTTTCCAAACTTTATAGATGTCACAAGTAAATTGATATATAAACAACGTATTATAGACAGAAGTATATTACCGAAAAAGACATGGGACACTACAATGGTCATTTCTGGCTTATTTGCCATCATCAGGTAGTGATAGCCAACTCCAGTGTTGCTGATGAATTTTTTGCCACACTGGAGTTTCAGACTCGCGTCTCTTCAGTCAGAGGTGAAGGCCTCAACCAATGAATGGACCTCTTACGGGCTTTAACAATAAAATCAATGGAAACCTTTTAAAGCTGTAAGATATTCTTTGTTCAGGTATCCAGTTTGAGAAGGATGGAATATGCTTCGAAACAAGAAAAAAATGTGCGCAAAGATTGCCTATTAAGTGTATTTGAATTTAAACCAGCATCGCAAATCAATGAAGAAAATACATGATAATAAGGTCGTTATTTCCACAGACTACGTTTTTTGGCAGGCGGTCACAAACGAGACCAATAAAAAGCCGGCATTTCGATGTGACTAGCGTATTTTGGTATCAGGCTGCAAACTAAACACCCTTATGTCCTGGTGAAGTACTTTTGCCAAATCTCCAGGGAAGTTAAGAATTTCGGTTGACTTTTGTTGAGATAGGGAATCAACCTTATAAGAACGAGATTGTTCATATTTCTTTCTATCCATAGAGAGTATAAAAGCTGAAAGAGTCAAGTAATAGAAGCTTGCAAATAGTTCAAGGAAACTGACAGTCAGACACGCTACGTTTTTGGGTGCAAATGAGAGCAGCCGTAGTATGGTGGAATTCATCCTTAAAGAAGCACTTGACAGAAGTTAAGTTTAACTTTGGTCAAGAAAGTCGTCACAGAAGCAACCGGCAACAGCCATGTAACAAATTTGGCCTCCTTGAGTTTAGAGTAGTATGTTTAAATGACAATACACTTTCCCTTTTAAGTGAATCGTAGAGTATAAAACAAAAGGAATTGAATACCTCTTAGGTTATTTTAGCCAAAATTTTTAAAATTGACAATGACAATATAACAATAACCTGGTCGGCCTTTCCCGATTCCCTTTCTCACGGGTAAGAATGACGTCTTCAACGAGAAAAATAGCAAAACGTGTAGGATATTATCTCGGTCATCTTGAATTTTGAGTACTGGCATGAAAATGGAATCTGATAGAAATGTCTTGAAATCTTAGAACACGTATTTGAGTAAAACGCGAACCCGGTAATTCAGCATATAATGTGCAGCTGTTCATAATGGTCGTGATCAAGAGTCAAGGTAGATTGGAGTGTTTCGTAAATGACCGGTAAGCATAAAGCTACCAGTGTTTTTATTCCCGATTAAACGCCGCAAGAAAACCTGTAAATGGCACCAAGCGTTAGGGCAGTGAAGATTCAGTTTACAGGTTATGAGTTTGAGACCAGGATGGTGAAGCACATTAATTTAACTTTGAGTGGCTGATGCCGGCTAATAAGTCAGAAACTGTCACTCCAGCCCCCCTTGCCTCTGTAGAAAATATTTCTCTGTTTGAATCTGTTCTGCAAAAGAACCCTTTTCTGTTTAAAACAGTGTGCATCAACGCATAAGTGCAAGCCACTACGATGAGGAAAGCAAAACGGTTTTTTTCGCGGGAAGCTTTCAAAACACCTTGTATCCTCTGAGATTTTTTAGATGGTGAACTTGCTTAAGATTATGTAAGACTAAATTGTTGTCTTACTACATTATCCTAGACGAAAACCGCAAATTTCCTTAATATTTTAGCTAATTCACTTCTGCTGTGACATTATTCATGCTCATTCTGCATTCCTCTGACCACCTAATTTACGGAACTAATTTCTGCCATTGTCTCTGAATCGTTCGACCTCTGTGCATAATCTTTCATCTTGTTGAAAAACTAATCAAGTCAATGGCTGAAATGCTTTCCCACGTGCACAATCTCTTTAGCTTTTCAAGTGGAACACATAATATCTCAATGATGGGCAGGCTCTTCAACCAAGAAGAACGCTGCAGCACTGATGCAAGGCCACAACACCCACTTATATCATCAAACAAGGAGCACTTGATGAGTAAGTGAGTTTCAGTTGATTCATCATTATTTAAATAATAAATCAAGCTCTTGGTGAGTACTCTTGTTGGCTTTTAGTGCATTTGTTCATTTTGAACTCTGAAAATGCTGAGCTGCTTATCTGCTTTCACTGTTCATGATTCGGAGGAATAAACGGACCTTTCAAAATGAATGTTTGATAAGCAATTATAGTTTACACCATCACCAACCCAAAGGGTCGTGCAAAATGCGAATAAGGTACTTATGAGGTTAAGCGATGGGCCTTTCTGCGAACAGGTGGAATATATGCAGTACCTTATAAAACTAAGTACTATTCAGCCAAAGGTACTTATCTGGGCAATTGGAAGTGATTTTCAAAACAAAAGGCAAAAACAACTCGCCATGTATGAAGAAAATTTAAATGAGATAAACCGAAATTTTAAAAAAACATAGTTAATGCCCTTTTGTGAATGGATTACATAAAAGACAGAAGCGTGCTTCTCTTATCTAAGCAAGCAAACCAGATCATCCATTTAAAACCGAACGGCTTACATAACCGATCCTTATATTTTTGACCAAAAATTGGTTTCGAATATCTTTTTGAAATTCTCCTCATGTTTATTACTTCTGAGGGCAAAGAAAGGTCTTCAACTAATAGTAAATTTGGCTTTTTCTAATAAACAGAAATGAACGTAAAATTTAAAAAACAATTTTGATTAATATGGCTCGGCATAATCATTCCTCGAAGGTTCACTTATGATATATGCCTGACGAGAATTTTGGCCGGTATAAATTATCGACTTTTTTATTAATTTCCATTCTACGTTTCTCACAACTCATAATTGACGGAACTTAGTTTTGCCCTTGCCGGTAACTCATCCAATTTCTGTATCTATGTTCTAATGTAGTAAAATACTTAGATAAGCATATCAGAGCTGAAAATATCCTTACGGCAGAACACTCGTTAGTGTGTCTAACAATGTTTCTTAAACTGCAGTCTGTTGGACGCTTACCTGAACAGAACGCCGCATATTTGATCTATATTTAAATAAATTAATAGTGGCCTTAATTTTCAAAGCAAAAAATCAACATCTAGCCTTAGACAGTGCGCGATTTGTAGATAAATAAGTTCTGGATTGTTTTTTAATGAGTAAAAGGGACAAACTAATCTACGTATCAGAGCCTTCATAGGCTGGTTCTTCGATGTTTCGTCAGTACACTGAAAATGATTTATTGCCTGTCTGGAGAGGATGAGTAGACAAATCCCCAGAATGGATGTTTTTGTTGTGCAATAGTAAGCTAGGTAAGCTGTCCCTAACAACAGACCTGTAAGACTAGAATGGTGAAATGAGGTTTTAAGGGTTGGGCCTTACTGTGGACGACCAGTGAAATGTGCGCAAGAAATTATAGAAATACTTTAACGGCCACTGAAATTCTCGTAATAACGGAAGCCAAGTTGAATAAGAAAACTACCATAAATCCATATTTTGCGTGCTCCTGTATGACCGCACTGATTACTACACAAAGGGTTGCTTCCCAATGCTATAGCCTAGAAAGCCAGAGCAGGCCAGGCTATGTATTCTAATCCTAGGAGATTACAAATCATAGCACTAAGCTTTTGTGACGAAAAGCGATTAAAAAAATATCCTACCCGGTAACGCTAATAGTTTATATGTCGTTAAAATGCATGAAAAACGTCTTTCAGTGATGCTTACTTCATATTTTAATTGCAAATGGGGAGTAATATTTATAAAGCAAGATACACTGAGGTACACTCATGCTATATACCCAAAAAGAAGTTGACCTGAAATGTATTCTCAGCCTTTTCTAAATTTCTTCGATAGCCTGCTTAACTGCTAAATTTACCAGCAAAAATAATCAAGAAATTTTGAATTTGTGAGCATCATAAGATAGCAGTCGTGCTCGCAAAGTGAATTACCTGCAGTTTAAGTATCGAATTGATTTCAGTTCCAGACGCCGACTGAATAGATTAGTATTTCATCAAACATACTTCACGCACAGGTATTAACTATGGCTCACAATGGGCTTGCTAATGAAAGAATCTGTTCGTCGAGCTGATTCACGTCCATAGTATCACATTTATTGTAGCAAAGTCTGCGCTTCAATCTTGCACTGACGCAGTTTCGGTGATCAAAAAAATCTGCTAATTAAATTTAATTTCCATCGTTGCGCTCAACCTTGACGGAATAATCTCCATATCCGGCTTGGTAGATTCGATACTAATTCTACCCTAGCTAGTTCATGGACTTCTATGGACTGCACGTAATATTTTTTTGTATCCGCTACTTTAGTTTCGACTTTCCACTTAAACGTAACCTTATGCCCTAAAAATTCATGGATTATTTTCAAAACTGGTCATAAAGAAAGATATATGGCGCCAGGCTGTCTGGTATTTTATCGTAGCTTTCAAAATAAATAAGAATAAGCGTAAGTGAACCTTCGAGAGCGAAAATGGATTAAATTAAATTTTTCAACAGTGAGAAATTGAATGTAGTTTTTAAAGCGTACTTGTAACTTTCCTTGTTTTGTAAAGTCAACATGATTTCCAAAAAGTTCTCTTACCTGATTTTCAGTGAAAGTCCGTTCTTAACGAAAGTTTACCGCGGGTTTAAAACTAACTGTTATTTTATCATTGGCATAATTAAAATTTCTCCAGTTCCATGGCCTTTATTTGGACGAACACTGAGTGAGAACCTAACATAATCGAATTACTTCGAATCGATGGACAGCTGTGAACTGGTAGTATGCATCCGTTAGCCTCCCATAAATATATAGCCAATGCAACAGAAATAGTCTCAATATGAGAAGGCTCTTAGTAAAGACTGTCTTGTTTTAAAAAACATTCTGCGAACTATATATTTCTGACGTACAGGTTAGTCGTGTGCGTGTTCTTACGCCATGGGCTGATATTGCTGTATATGTAGTCTGCGTGCAGCGTAAGGACCCATAAACTGAAACCCCTGCAGCATTCATTTTGATTTTAATTTAATGATGCAAAAAGTTTTAAACAGTTCATCTGGTTTATTATCAGCATTCAGAAAATAACTGCTGATTTGTAAAAAATATGCGTGCTGACTTACATTTAGAGAAATTCACAGTTCTTGGGAAAGCTGAAAATGTTTTAATAAAAGAAGGGCTATTTTACAAGTAGACAAGTACTGCCAATCTCGATACTGCCAGCTGATTATATAGTTTCCTAGACTTTGGATACACCCTGACAAAAGCAATGATGTAAAAGGAAGGAAATCACCTTCGGTATGTACGTTTTGGATCTACTTGTAGCTAAAGGCCAGACAGCTAGATATTTGACAGAATTGCATTCTCAACAAAGCCAAGAGAGGCTGGAAAGGCCATTTCTGGCCTATTTGCCGTCATCAGTCAGCCATACACAATCCCAGGTGCTGCGGTAAAAGAGCGTTGACCTTTAGTGAGAGATTATCCTAAACTGCCAATGTTATCGTTGTTTGTGAGGAAAGATGTTCTCCACTCTGCATGGTCCAAAAAGTCTCCGATTTTGTGGGTACACAATAGACCGATGCGTAGTTGGCTTAACGATACTAATTAGCGATTTGCAAATGGGCACAGTAGCCGCTTATCATCAGACGTTTAGTGGTCAAAAATTGGCATTTAGTCAAATAGGACATTTTTAACAACGTTGCTGTCATTGTTTGGTCAAAAAAGCACAGGCCCAGGTACCTGGAATCAGAACCCCTTACCCCAACTGCAATTTCTCGGTTGGAAAGAGCCTTTACAAACTCCTGAATTCCTGTAACCGAAAAAATACTTTAATTCCTTCCGAAACAGTAAATAATTAAGCTACAGAGCAGGTAGTTAAGGTAAATTCGATGTATGTTTGGTGCTACTGGTAATTTTTTCAAAAATAACTAATTAAAAGGTGTCCTTGGAAACGTCAAACACGTTTCTGCCTGTGTCCAAACAGCTTTCGTCTTCCTTTTCTGAAACATTTTTTTTCAGTACATTAAGAGGGGAATTTAGAAATAAATTCAATTAGATCTATAAAAAAGCAGGACTTATTTTAATGCAAGTTGTCCCCGACATCATGCAAAACCCCTTTGACAGTCGAAAGATTCGTAGTAGCATGTCACCATTAGTATATGCAAGAGTTATTGGTGCTCTGTAGGGCTGAGAGAAAACAAAGTTGGCATCGAGTAAGTTTACCACCTCTCTTCGGGGTGGTAACATGAAGCTGAAGGTGCAAATGACTGTGCTCATAAACTGCATGTTCTCCTCGAAGATACATGACTAATGAGTCACATGTTTGAAAAGGGGAGGTTTGCGCACAAACAGCAGGACTAGAGGAGTCTTGACTCGCATATGTATCACACGCCACACAACGTGACTAACTACTGCAGTTAATGTTTCCTCGACTGCGTTAGATACTGCGTTAATTGAGTTACGTTGGCGGCCCTTGTGCTTACGACGGTGTCACTCATCGCGTACGTACAGGCAATTATGCAGGAAATCCAAACTTCAAAAGCAAATTCACAAAAGTACTCGATTAATGGTATCTCGGTTCCTAGAAAGGCTTATAGGTAAATCCACTATTATGAAGCTTACAGAAAGCAAATGTAATTAAATACCTGTCTCATAAGGCATAATTGATGCAAAAAATAATTAATTTACTTTGTAGTTGAGCTAAAAATAACTAAAGAACCCCAAAAAAGATAGATCCGGTAAACTGACTGGCACTTCCTGCGTCACATTGTGAAACCTACATGGATGATAGCTGGTTGTTTAGGTTTGAATACAATAGTGAAACGCTAATTTAGCTTCAAATGTTTGGCGTGTCGAAACCTACCCAACACTACTTCAGTTTTGACCTTCTAGCAGAGCAAATAGTTTTCTCACTAGGTATGATCTTATACTGTGTGCACGACATGACCGCTTGAAAATACAAATTCAGTCAGAAATATCTGTTTAGTTCGTGCTTGTATCCCTCAGTGTTATATGTCGATAAACTCCCAGGTACATTCTGTACACACAAGGAACACATTATTAATGTGAAAATAATTTCAGGCCCAATGCACAATAGAATAGACATAATATTAGGAGGGAGGTTGAAGCATTTGAATAATTCACTTGACCCAATTGTAAAAAGTGTATTGTTTTGGTGGAATTCGAGCCAACACAGACAGGAAGGTTCTTGCACCGCCAACGTTATCCACTGAGCTACGAAGACACGCCAAAGCTATGAATTTAAACACACTTGGATCAATTTACACGCCCACTTTACTGCTCGTATGAAATCCACCGGTCCGGATACTGTATGCTGATTGCCAGACAAGATTTCCTAAGCAATAATCTAGAATCCACCAGGATTATTTTTAGGTTCACTTATTTATAGGGGTGATTTAACAAATTTCAATTATTTGATTGGCTCAATTGGGAAAAAATTGTGGCCTCGGTGGGATATTATCCCGCACAGTAGCGAAGGCTTACGCATGCCAACGTTCTACCAGTGAGCTACGAAAGCACGCCAAAGCTTAGGAAATCCTGCTTGGGCAGTCAGTCCACTGTATCCGGAATGGTGGATTCCATACGAGCAGTAAGCTGGGCTGGTAAATCGATACAAGTGTGTTTAAATGCAAAGCTTTGACGTGCCTTCGCAACTCAATGGTAGAGCGTTGGATGAACACAAGCCTTCTCTTCTGTGTGGGTTCGAATTCCACCAAAGCCACGATTTTGTTTACAGTTGGGTCAACTGAAGACTATAAATGCTGATGCATCCCTTTAAGCCGAATGCTCATGGCTTCGGCCACCTCAAATAATATTTAACAAGATCATGAGAATGAAGTTGTTTGCCGACAGTTCAAGAAATTATTTGAACTTCTAAGTTGTCAAGTACCAAAAGCCGCGTAACAATGAGTACAAAAAGTGATTTCGGATAAAATCATATTTAAAAAACACTGATCCATGTTTCTTGATGCAAATAAGAGGACATGTGAAAGCTTACGATCACATTCCGAAAATGTGTAACGAATATGCGGAATGTTCTTCTGGCAGTTGAGTTTCGTTTAATACACATTTTTTAGTACACTTATACTTTGAGGTATACTTAAATTAATACAACGAAACATCTTAAATAAAGTTCACTTTTTTCAACTCTATAGACTCGCGTGTTTTTGAATCAGCTAATATATCCTTTTCAATGGAAGTGCGTTGATGTGTAGATAGACCTGGGCATTAGGTGCCCACGCAAACTAGGAACGCAGACCAGCTAGCCATTAGATGCGATTACGTATACATAAACCGCGATTGCGGGGTTTGAGATTAACAATTTCAGCATCTTAAATTTTTTCGGCAAGCATGTTTTCAGCAATTCATCATCGAGTCGGTAAAATCGCAGGTTTAGTGAATATCAAACAGTGGGACAGGATTAATAAGTGTTTCAAGATTACAAGTTCTCGTTTTAACGCCACTCGTATGGCGAGATCTTGTGTGGAGGTCCTTGCTCTGGAGGGGAAGGGGGAAGGTCACATTCGTGGACTGATAATTAGTGTCGTATGAACAACTGTCACTCCACGTTCCTTACCCGTGATCGATGCAAGCAACCTATGCTAAATTCCTGCCCTTCTTCTCCCCTCCCTCAAAACAAGGACTTGCACACGCCGAACTCACCACACGAGTGGCGTGAAACGTGGACCTGTAATCATAAAACACTAATTAACCCTGTCCCACTGCTCGATTTTGATTAACCCTGCAATTCTACCGGACCGATGACGAATTGCTGAAAACAAGTTTTCTGAATAAGCCTTTCGAGATAAACATGGGCGTATTGGCAGAAATTGGACAATTAAAGTGTTAAGATTGTGTTAAATCCGGTTCTTTTGCCCATATCACAGCACGTTATTAGAAGTCTTACCAAGTGAGAATAAGAAAGATAGACTGCGTCACAAGTACACGGTGCCAGCTTTCTCCATCGCAGTGTCTGGCCGCAGTGTCCGAACTGGTCTGGTCCGAGCTGCAGTTTGTCGGTAACGGGAGTGGATTTGGACAATAGCAGGCGATCGAGAACCATAAATATCATCAGCCCTAGTAATGAATGTGCGATTCGCACCGATAAGTCTGAAGAGGCAAGGGGGTTCGCCGGAAGAGATTTGTTAGAAATTTGATGTTTTGAATAATTATGTCCTCCACCCATCGTCAAAGCCCGAACACTCAGGCTCACGGCTCTGGTTTTATGCAGTTGGGCCACTGAATATTGCTCGCAACTCACTGTTACTCGTGCGGCCGCAGTGGTGATCCTCTGTAACCGCCAGTGGAGCTGCGTATACTGCCGGGTCACCACGGCTTCTTTCAAAGCCACGCTCATGGACCCGGTATCAACATAGCTGACACTGATCCGGACACTCTAATTTCCCCCTTCAAACCGGTGTCACAGACGGAGCTAAGGTCACCTCTGTTCGTGTCGCATGGGCAATCCCATTCGCTGCAAAAATGGGGGAAAGGTGCTAGGAGTGTTAACATCAGACACGAAAATACTCATTTTGCCCGCTGACAAAGGTCAGTCACCGGTTTTCTTCGATAACATTACCTATCAAAAGAAAATTGGAACACTCTTCAATGATCGAGAATCCTGCCAAGTCAGTGACACCGCAAGCCTTTAGCAATTACCAGCAAATGTGACAAGTATTATGGATCGAGTAAGGGATTGAAAGATCAGCACCGCCATGGTCTGATACATGGTGAAGTTTATAAAGGTAGCAACAGCACTATTTTATGGACCCCAAAATTGCATAAATCAGACACTTCCCTACGTTCAATCGTCTCTGTCCTTCATAAGTGGTTATTGATATAAATTGAAATTCTTCACGATCGGCTCAAAAACGACATATGCCGCTGTCTACCGACTTTATGCAATTGGGAGATTTTTAAGTATGTTGGAAAACCGGTTCTAGTTGGTCGTTAGAAGAGTGTATCCAAAGTCGGACGTAGCAACCCACGCTGCTCAAATGCAGCACATGTTCATTTTTGATACCGTTAAAAACGTGAGTCCCGGTGAAAATCACACGCGAGGGCAGCTTGAAGGAGCCTGGTTTTCGACCGACTGTTTGGTTAACTAATGCATAAATTTCCCTAGCCCTCTCTGGTTTTAGTAATCTTACCGGGGGACAGTCACGGCGTGAAAAACTCATGGCCGTTTACTATCTCTGCGGCCAACATGTGCGTGGTCGAAACCAGTTAAGATGAGACGACGGTTGACGTGGCAAAACAAGTGGCCAATGAAGACATAGATGAAACAAACAATAGTGACAGACGCAACACCATGTCCGTCAACGGGGAGCTCGGCTATATCAACACAAGTGTGCCAGCCATACGCAGCATCTTAGCCTGTGTTGTCCCACTATGCACACGGAAGAGAGCTACATATAACGAGAGCCGCGAGCGTGAATGTTCAGTTTCTAACGATAGGTGGGTAACACAGCCATCCGAAACGTCAGGTCCCTAGTAAACCTCCCTCCACGAAAGCTCTTTCTCCTTTTCGTCAGCATTTATCTGCAAAAGTAAGTAGATCACTAAGTGTCGAAGAATTAATTGGACAGCCGTAAGTTGCAGTTAATCTGGCGGGAAAATATATTTTACAGCAAGTAAGCCGTATATATGAACAATCATAGCGCACGCAGTTTCCGGGGGAGAATTTCATATTTTTTTCTGGGTGTAATTTCAACATAAAAGTAAAGCAAAAGTGCATTTCATTGGCAGTATGCCATGTGGTTTTATGGGAGACAATATGACTAAAAGGTTTATCAAATTCTTCAGAATTACTCCAGAACCTGACGTCCTTGTTGGTTGCATACGTATTTGTGCAACGCTACCCCGAGGTAAGAAGAGTTTTAAAATGTAGGAATTGCTTCGCAGAAGACCATAGGGTGAAAATTAACTGAACGGCCCTGATGCTATGGCTGGCCATTGCAGTCAATGAGAAGAAATATAACACTGACAAGGGGTGCTACCATGCAAAATGCCTTCAGATACAACGACTTTTAACGAGTGTAATTTGGCAAGCTGATGCCCGAGAAAAGTAGGACCTCAACAGAATATGATGTTAAGGGCAGCTGATACCTCTTTACTTATGCTCTAAGAACTGTAGTGCGGCATATACAAGGTATCTTTATGCTTAGCAGGACAGGTCGGTCTAAAGCTACTAGACACTTAACAATGCAGGGCCCAATTTGCAAGAAATAAAACAGAAAAAGAAGTGATTTGCACTTCTTAAAAAAATATATTTCCCTTAAATTTTTTATGTTTTTCTCTGAAACTGACGACATAAGATGAGCTTCAGTCATAATTAGATGCACAATTTTTACATATAAGTTTAAGATAAACCTTGTCTGGTAAAAATTAGTGCCAGAGTATTTTAAAACGCACTCGGGCCATTTAACATGGACATGGGTACATTTACTGGTTCTAACAATCCGGTAGCCAGTATGTAGAGGACTTTTGCTGCTTCGATACATATATTATGAAAAATCGACGGAAATGTTTCGGGCTTTAGTAGTTTCACGTTTGACAGGGTAGGATAATAACAGCTAGAGATTGCTCTAAATCACAGAATTTTCAGTAAAGATATGCAAGTCAGATACCCTAACAAATGCTCACGACGTCGAACCATGCTATCCTAGCATTTTTTTTCTTATGTAAAACCGGAAAACCTCTGTAAAATTGTTTACACAGCCGTTTTATTAAACCAATAAAATCTCCTGGACATCATATTTTTTGTCTTTTTTAAATGTATTTCTTCCATTGTAGACTTCACTGGACCCGAATTCACATACTTTCAATTTCAATATTACAAAACTGTCATTTTGAATATTCAGGTTCAATAGCGATGCTTTCGTTTGATCTATTGTTCTTCACAAAATATGTGTTTTTAAAGGCGTATGCTAAAATTACCCATGTCATATCGCATTTGAAATTAAAAGTATCCTTAAATCATGACATACCCTTTAAATGTTGGCAACGAAAGCCTATTAGCGTTTCCTTGTTTACTAATGCTGCATAGTTAAGGCTTATGTTGAAGCATGTGGATTTCAGTTGTGTACACGAAGCGTGTTAGTAACTATGGCAGGATATCAAATCTAACAAACTAGTATCTATATAAGCGTAATTTTTACTGAACTAGACAATTGCACATACACCCTCAAAATAATCTATGAGAGTTAGTGCTGGATAAACTATCCCGCATGACCAGTTACTGTACTTGCGTAGTTTAAAACCTTTCCAAACATCGCGTATTATGGGAAATAAGCTCGTATGTACGTGGTCCTGCTGTTAAAATTACTGAACATTATTATGATTATAAACTGTGTTGAAAAGCACCTAATACAAAATGAAAGTTTCCTAAGTTGTTTTTAAATAACAAAAGACCATGCTAAATTAAAACGAGGCTAGCGGGTCTCAATTATGTCCTATTTAAAGAAAAAATGGCAAATGAAGCATAGACATATACAGTGCTGGGCACAATATATCGATATATTCACTGACTTATGCGGCATGAAAGGATTTTTATCATTTTAAAGCCTTCAACAGCTGCTAAATGGGTAAGATAGAACCTGTTGTTTTAGAGAAAAAGAATGACCAGAATTTGACAGGCTATGGAGTCCGTATATATTTATGTATTTTTGAGCATGTTTTCGCAGGCCGTCCGTAATCCATATGAAAGCGAACGTTTTATGTCACTTTTATCAAAGTGTTTATTTTTCTTACACGCAATTTTTTTCTCTTCAAGGTCGTTGTTTAGAGTTAGTTTAATGGCGAGTCTGATTATATCATGGAATCTTAGGCAGTTATGACGTAGAATCAAAAAGAATTTAGATACTTTTCTTTGACATAAAATCATGTGAATAGGTTGCAGTTTTATGTGGTTGCAAAGCGACAGTTTAATGGAAGCACAAAAAGGTGTGGCATAGAAAACTTTTATGTGAAAGTCAAAATGAATGAATTTCAATAGATTATAGAATGCAAGTTAGCCCCAAAAGGCTCTGTTTTCGTATTCTTGCCCTCCAAAGGAGGACGTTTTAAACACCATCAAGAGATGCCTGCTCAACGCCATTAAATGAACTTACTGTGCTGCCGAGCTCATATTTTGCTCTCCAACTAAGGCCTTACCAATCTCTGGTGCGAAGGACGCCTTTCCATTGCACGCCACTTCCAATTATGCTTAGGAATTTATATGCACCTGCAGATGCAATTACATAGTGCGAATGCAAAGACAGCTAGCAGCCAGAGCTAAGGAGTACTTGCCTAGTTGGCTTTTCAGATGGAAACATAGAACATCTCGTTCCTCCATTACAGAAAAATTACTAGATACGGCCATTCTGAGGACCCTTAAACTTCCTTCCGAGTACTTGCTCGAGCACGAAAAACCCGTACCTTGCGCTACTTGGAGGCAGCCTATACATGATGTTCAAAACCAGACATATGTAAGTAGTTGGAGAAGGTGATTAACCTAGCTTTGCCCTGGTAAAATCTGGCTCACTGATTTAAACAGTCCCCTTTTCTTTTCGTCTTGGCAATTTTTCCCAACCTTTTTGCTGCCCACAGTTTTTTTAACTTTCTTAAGTTATTGATTAGCCTATTGGCCATGTCCTAAGACCATGCTGCTTTTATCAATTTTTCAGCATGAATTCAATTTTGTATTTTCCCTTACGTTATTCGCGTAATGCAATGAGAGGTAACAGCTGATGACTGGTCCTTAAAAATATTTGTATCAAATAAATTCTGCTGTTCCTGCAATCTACAACTGCACACGTGGGAAAATTTGCTTTAAAGTTGAAAAGTGCTGTCTTTTTTCTGTCCTTTTAGAACCTTATATATTTATTAACTCTTTTTACAGCTTTCCTCGCGTTCCATGGATGGAACAACAGAAAGTTGTTAAACTTAATTGAGCTATGTTTTAACAGAAAGGACTTGATGAAAATTTGTTTACCGTCTTTTTATCCCTTCTTATGAGTTCTTTCAGCAAGAAGTGATTAATGATCCTCCATAAAATTTTGTTTTCAGCTTTACTGAACCGCCCGCATAAGCTGTCACAGTTTGATAGCAATATACCGTGGGTCGCTAACCACACGTATCTCGTGTTGAAAAACCTCTTCTGTGGCTGTGTGCTTTGCGTCATCTTGGATCCTATTCGCGCGTTTCTGATAATGAGCCATGACGCCAACCTAGCATCAAATGGTGATTGGCCAGAAGGTAGCCAATGACAGCATAATTCGAAAAATCGCAGCGGGTGGAATTGGGACTGAGAGTTAAATCGGGCTGAGGGCAACTTCACTTTGCCAAAACTGAGCAAGCTTTGCTAACGTACTGTGACAAAACATGCAACGTCGCGGTGAGCCCATTCTTACCATGCAAAAAGTAGAATTTTTTGAAAGAATTCCTTCTTATTTACCTTTCCGTTTTTAATGAACTCTGTTTACCCCTTCATTTGGTAGATGTACTTGCAACACGCTAAGCATTTCCAAGAAATTGCGCAGATTTAGCTTCTCGTCAGTTTTTCTAATCTGCATTCTGAATAGCGAAAAATAGGTATTCCAACCGCCCATTGAGGTTTTATAAAATGCACCAAAATAACCATAAATATCTAAAACCTACAATATAAAGCATAACATTTATATTGAAAGCGATGATTTACATGTCAACTTCTATCCTGTAATAATTCAATACCGAATATTACGAGAAAATAATCTTAATTGTTAGCTACAGAGAGAACTCAGGAAGCTCCCTTTATTATTGTTCGGAAACAGTTTAATCTGATCCGTGCGATATCCATCTATTTTCCTTGAGAAAGCACTTCAGCTTGCTGTTGTACATAGATTAAATGAAAATTGGTTGCAGCCAGGATTAGTTGGCTGCAGTAGGTGAATGTTTTATTCAATGTATTATTTATGATTTTCGTAACTTGGAGAAAAATATACGCTCCTTTAAGTATCTCAAAATATCGTAAAGTCAGATCCATGCCTCTTGCTGAATGTTTCATATGCAATTTTAGTTTGTGGATTCCTAATGTTATAAACATTTCCTTTTTATAGGAAAGAAGGAGCAACCCAGTAAGTTACCAGAGATGTTGCCTTCACAATTTACACATTTTTGTTATGAACAAGTTTAATTTTAATAGCATACTTGAATGCATGTCTTAATTGCCACATAATCTGCAAATTGTAGCACATAACATAATGATACTTTGCCACACTACATGCTTAAAACCTTATCCGAATTCACAGTGACTACAGCCAAATGGCAGCATTATCAATATGCGTTGCATAGATTTCTGTTTCCGCAAACGTAAAGAAAATGAGTACTTTATAAATTATTTTTCCTGAATATATTGATAACTGAACCCTTTTCCATAAATAAATTTCCTTAACACTCCATTTTAAAATAACTTGCACGATAATGCCAAACAGCGGCCAATAACTGCTCTTATACACAGTTGTCTAGCGTCATATGTAGACCAATGAGATGATATTTTGTGTCAATTAGGTATTTTCGGAATATAAAAAATGTTTTTCAACTGAAATCAATGATAGAATTATACTTTACGTTTTATGAATACCCTTGGTTCATCAACACCCTTGCTCAACTGACTATATCAGAAGTATACTTACTTACTGAAGAGCACGAGCGTTGGCAGTCAACTTACATGTTTTGGAGAAAAAGAAGACTAAATCGCTAAGACAATATGTTTATTCGCCAAACGTTTCGATTTCCGTCACGGATATCGAAACTTTAGGCGAATAAACATATTGTCTTAGCGATTGAGTTTTCTTCTTCTCAATTGCTTCCTGGGACATGGATTTTCGCTTGTTTTTCATGTTTTCGTATACTCTTCATTGGCCTTCCAATTAATTTTTGATCTGTTTTCAGTATTTTTAAAGTTTAAAGAAATATTTGCACGTTCGCCTTAGCAAACTGGAGGAGTATTTCAACACATACCTTTCTATGTTCTTTTTGCTGGCAGAAATATTATTTTCATTTCTTACACTGATATGACCTAACATCAATAAATATATTGATGCTTTAGCTGACATGTACTCGACGGAAATTCCGGACTTACCCCTTTATGGTAAATATGCATTTATCTACATTCATTTTCTGTCCTTCATGCATATACCTTGTTGTATTAATTAAGAAAGAACAGGCACAGAAAGCTTACACCATGCGTCTATCTATTAAGCAGTTTAAACATCATATCGCTCGCCAATAAGTTTGATGCAGGTTATCCTTAACAAAATTTATTCTTAAGCTACAACAAGCATATTAGACTACAACGCTTGTGAACTCATTCAAAGAACGCGAAATGACCCACGAAACCATGATGACTGTTTACTTCGTATTCTTTTTTCCCCAACTGCCTAGGCTTTCTCGGTAAGCATTAACTAATGAAAATAAAGACTATCTTGTTGGTATTTTTTCTTCTTCACATTAACGTATGCTTACTAAAAATGCTTGTCAGCAACGAAATTTTTTATGATAATAAATAAGAATAAATGCAAAGATTGCAGTCCACATTTGCGTGAAGTTCATTTATTATTCCTTTTGTTAGTATTGTAACTATTTTACATAAATTCCTGAAAGAGCTTTTGATACATAACTTTCTTAGTATCGGTGATATAGTACAACACTCTAGGGAGAAAAAAATTCCATACGTTCATACTGCATTCATTTTAAGTAAAAACATGGAATACTGATATAATTTTAATATTTTTTGTTGAATTTAGATGAGAGGGGTACGTTAAAGCACGAATGAATTACATATGTTTATCATTTTTAACAGAACAGTAGAAGAATATATAGGATGTTTTGAGTAACATTACTAATTTAAGCCTTTACTTATGAAGAAATCAAGATCTTCAATAAACTTAAAAACATAAATTTTACTTCCTATATTAAACACCAATCTATCCATTTATTGACTGACTGTAGTTGACAACTTAGCAAAGTCTAACAGATTTTTTCAATAATATTGCGTGTGCCACATTCGTCCAAGCTTTATGTGTTTGACATCGTAGGCATAAAGTAGCAAATTCATCAGAAATGGAGAGACAAAAAAATTTTTCTTGATGTATAATGCCGCAAAAGTTTGCTCAATTTTTTACAATCCCTTGATTTTTCTAAATAAATGAGAACTATTTTGTTTATATTTATCTAGAAATAGGCTTTGGAAGAGCCAACGGCAAAGGTGAGAAATTTTGCAATCCCCTAATGTTCTTAACTTAACAATTAAACCCATATACATACCTCTCTTACACAAAAAACTTGTTTTTTCTTATAAGTAATGTAGTCGTTCGACATACAATAAGGCGTCAATGCCATTTACCTTTTAAAAACGTCTGTACAAAAATGCTTTACTTCGTGGGCATTACATGAAAAAATGATAGATAAACATCATTAATTTGGAGACCCTTTTGACTTATGCCACCAGAGTACATTTTTAAATAGTTTTAAAGCAAATGGTTGTTGTTTCTTTGTTTGTTTAATCTTTTTTAACAAGAGGTGTCACATTCTAAAATAATGGAAATCATAACCTTGCATATGTATAGTGTGGTTTCATAAATCTCAAAGTAAAGGGAAGCTTTCCCTTATTGCGCAGTATTTTTCAGCGAAAAAAGGATAAAAACATGAATGTTATTTACTTGACAATAAATACGAAAATGTTGGCCTGTATTTTTAGAATACATTTTTTCACGTTATTGTCAACAGTTTACGTTTTCTGCATTAAATAATTATGAATTAATAAAATTACTAGACTATCAACTGGACATAAATACGTAGGCAAAGATCCCATAACAGCTGCAGTCAATCAAGCAATATGATAACTAAAATAATGAGTGGACGTTTTGGACAAATAAAGGGTGCAATGCTAGCACGCATCATGAAATGAATATTACTAGGTTAGTGTTGCAACTATGTGGCTTACTCAGAAAGCTTTAATGTGCTCTTTCAAGGAGGTTTATCAGCAAGTTTCATTTAGCTGAATTTGATTAAAGCATTAGAAGAAAGTTCTGCTAAATCGACGCATAGTTGGTGGGCTATCTACGAACTATGCACAATCATTAAGATATCCTTTTTCTTAGGTTTTACCGGCAAACGTTTGAGAAGATGTACGATTCTTATTTTTGCCTCATTAGGCGTCCTCGGGTGCACTTACTCAACTCCACTGTAGTGGCGGAAATCGCCGCCACACTCGAGTTTCGAATCCGCGTATCTCCGGCTAGGGGCAAACGCCCTATCCATCGAACCATCAGGCCCGAAATTTTGCCGGTTGTCAATCAAGTTATAGATAAATGCATATGTGTACACTGAAATTGGGTAAGTGCACTTAATGACGCCTAATGAGGCAGAAATAGTTATCGTGTATTGTCCTCAAACGTTTGCCGGTAATGTTACTGAAGTCTAGTAATAATCATATAATTAGTCATGTTAAAACTGTTGTACTACTTGCAGCCATTCACGAAAGCTGAAAAGGTGGCAACTACTAGGACAGGTGTGTCCTGTATATGATCAGTTTACACATATGTAGTAAGATATCCTTATACGGCGGGCAGAGCAAACCGTTATATATACGTGCTCTGCTTTTCAAACTTTGCTTACATATTTTTCTCAAGACCGGGATATGCAATCGTCGTGAAAAAATGATTCTCGACGCGTTCATTCCGAAAAAGAGAACGGTTTATGGGGAGAATCAGGAACCAGCGTATTCATTATCTGATGATGGCATGACAAGATAACTACCCGAAAGGTCAAATAAAAAAACATTCTTCCTCGGTGAATGCCCTTGCTTCTTTGGACAGAGATTTGTGTTTAAAAAAGCGCATGTCAGCCCTGATAGTCAGTCTTTTGGCATTTCAGTGTCAACGTTGAACAAAGTCCTAAAACGTTGATCAATGGTTTCTTTGTCTTGTTACAGGCTGCTCATTTAGCTCGGACAGTTCCGACTCGGCTAGTTCAGATTCCGACTCCACATCTGACTCCGACTCTGGCTCCGAGTCTGAGGGTAAGGCAAATGGTTAATGTTTGAACTGGTTGTTGCACATTCTCAGGAAAAATGTTTTGAGATCGGTCCAAAGTTAGTTCTGCATGTGCTTATTATTTAGGGCCACAAATGATGGCAAATCTCTGCAATTTGCATGTTTACAGTGTTTTAAGTATGTTGAATGAAGCAATTTGCTGTTTAATCTTAAATCCTATACACTGTTGTATGCACAATATTGATATACACCCATATGTATTCATGCATATACGCAGATAGTATAAGTAACATAAATAAAACTTCCAGCCCCAGAAAGCAGACGAAATTAATTAAAATCTGTGATTGGAATAAGAACTGCATGTGCTTGCCGTTTCTGATTCCTGCTCGAAGCTATCACTGGAGCAAGCGTGCTTCATGTTGTTGTTGAGGATGGGTTGGAACATGAATCTGAAAATTCGACTGAATAAAATTCTTGGGCCAATGGTTGTGCCTACAGTAATATATGTTTTAACTTATTATTAGTAAAAGTTCTAGTGACTCCCAGATTGATTATTTCTAGTCATTGAAGGCGAAAGAACACTAACTGATAAAAAGTTTGGTGTAGTCGCTCCATAGGTTACTTTAAATGTTTTTGCATGTATGCAATTATTAACGGAAAAAGTTTGTTTTTCTAGCCGAATAGCGCAAATTATCTCACATATTCTTTTACAGGTGCAAAAAAAGCAATTTGGTGGTTTTCTGATAAAATTTGCTTCATAATTGTCCCTGATTGGCAGTGTCGCATGTAAACTTTACTTTTCACATGCATGTTTATTTACCTGCAAAACTTAATTGCAAATAATCGTAGCATCTTCAAAGGGCTCCCTGTTTTTTTCTTTTTAGAGATAATACAGCAGAAGTTTAATAAAATTTCTCACTAATAGCCTCAGTAAAAGAATCATGATCTCGTTTAAATTAGATTTAAAACAAGGAAGATCCCCTAATATTAACGTTTAGTAATGTGTTCTTATTATAGTTGTTCCAATCATGTATTTTCTGCGGTTCATCATTTCAATGTAAAACTTTGATTTTTCAATATAAATGTTATCATTTTTATTTTTGCGCCAATTTACATGATAGATGAGAAGAAACGTCACCGAAAAGATAAAGGTACGGCTTCCGTAGCATCAGGCAAACACTTAATTGTTTTATCCATTCCCGGATTTGCAAATTATTGAACTTTTTAATGTTTTGTTGGTAGTTTTAATCTTTCTGATGCTGCACTAGTTAAGATGATCGAACACAAAAGGATCCTTCGCTGGAATAGACACCAAACGCCCAATTCTAGGTGCATAGAAGCTTTTTACCTTATAATTAACAGATGATCGTCAAAATTTATAAATGGGAGAAAAAAGTCATTTTTCAGTCTAAAAACATCATGCAATTTGGCAAATTGTTGAATATTAAGCTGGCCTTCGAACTGCATCCTTATAGTTGCGTTACGGCATACTATGGCCTCGCATGAGGTTTTAACACGAATAAAGAATAATATACTAACCTCAATAATCGCATTACATTTTTTCTTTTATTTGCATGCCACTGCGGCTAGTTATTCCAATATTCCGATTACCACTAACAAAAAATTTAAAAAATTAACATTAGGAAAGTCAAATTTATTACGTGTATTTTGTGATCTAATTTATAACCCAGACAGTGGACTGGAAGTGCCATCAAATGATGAATATTTTTAATCTTTCGTGAATTTTTTTCCTTTGGATATACTTAAACCTACACCTTAATAAATAAATAATAAATAATAAAGTGAATAAATATAATCGGCTGCAAACAATATTTTACCTATAAACTCGTGTCTGTCCTTTGTAGGCTTCTATGGTAAGCAGAATAGAAACGTTATCTTCTTTATAATGCTCGCGTGTTCTTTCAAATTTGAATAAAAATGTTATGTACGTCTTTTTTAAACCATTAACCATTCGATAAATTCGAAAGTGCTGCTAAAAAACAGCTGTTTGGCTTCACTCACCACGAGGCCTTTATTTTTTTGTGGTAAATATTCGATATACTTTTAGACGTCGTAAAGACAACTAAACTGACGTGTAAAGGTGAGTATCGGGTACAGCACCCGATTTACGGCGAGCATGGTTTAGGTGACAAACCATCTTATAGTTCATTTTCAACATAATTTTTTATTGCATCAATAATTCTTAATCTTCTAATGTTTCTTCTTCACAATTTAGTGAACTTAAATTCAGTAAATCTGACAAAAACCCTAACAATTAAGTCAGCCTAGTAGTCTTTCTGGTGGATTATAGATGATTTCTAAGGAAATCCTGCTTGGGCAGTCAGCTTGCTGTTCCGTAATGGTATATTCCATACGAACAGTAAGTTGGGCGGATGGAATCGACCCCAGTGTGATTAAATTCGTGGTGCATGGCGTGCGTCGTAGCTCAATCGGTAGGGCGTTGACTGCACAATGGCCTTCCTTGCTGTGGGGGTCGACCCCTACCGACGCCGCGAGTTTTTTCACAATTGGGTCAACCAAAATTAAGAAACTCTGTCAAAAAACCCTTAACAAAAGATATACCGCCAAACATTGGACACATGAGACCAGAGTGGTCGAAGCAGGCGTTCGTTCAATAAAAGAAAGTGTTTTATTGTCCCTTCTCATGACACAAACAGTTCTGCATAAGATCTCCTATACGCACTGAGATAAAAAAAATTTTACTAGAACGGGCATCTTCTCGTAAATTTTGGACTTGAGAAAATTTGTTGTTATTTTGCATTGTTAAATCATGAAAAATGAAAACAGTACTCCATAACCATTGCTGGTGGCTCATATGCTACATTGATGCATCTTCGCTTGAGGCGTCTGCATTCTGCATTAATATATCAATTCCCGCTGTTCATTTTTTAACTATTACATTTCGCAAACAGGCAATGGTTCTGAGCGTAAGACGTGTCTTAGTAATACATAAGCACTGCTCTATATCAATGTCTTCGCAAATCGTTTCTCATGTGGTTTGAAGAAGTTCAGGTTACGTGTGGAATTAGATTTTTCAATTTCTGTGAAAGTTTTGGGGGGCTTGATCGGCTTTCCATTCACAATGCGTTTGGAGCCAGCATAGATTAGAGTTTTGAATGATTGACTGTACTTTGTGACCGTAAATTGAGTGAATTTATTCTCTTTCGTTGCCTCGGCCCTCTTGTGGATATTTTGGACTCGGTAAGAGCTGAATCCTTAGTCTAATACCGCGTAAAACGACTGCAAGCATAAATCACCCCAGCTGCTCCATCAAAATGTGCAACGCACGGTAGTCATGTCATAATCAACGATCGAACTTTTGCATAGCTTCATGGGCGTTTCATCACTTGGAGATGGATGGGCTGCTGTCAGGTCTGTTTTCTCTTCCGGTGGGTTCGTCAAGGAACCTGCTTGGCTTATTTCTCATAAGGCTGGTCTGACCTGGTACTGTTTCGCATCCACGCAAAGGACCATGGCAGCATAGGTCACAGAAATGTTTAAATGCATGCTTAACGGAGTTGGCATTTGAAAATTATGCCTAACAGGCCGGTCACTTCGCGCTTGAGGTGGGTCGGCTTAACATTGTCGCTCCTTAAATGTCGAACCTGTGTGGTCAGTCTCTTCAATATGGATTAGCAGCTGCAAATTTGTGTGTAGCCTGCGGGCAGCTAAATTGTGCTCATGTAGGCGAGTTTTTGCTTCCGGAACTTTCATCTATGTAAATCTCATTTGGTTCTGAAAATGCCCTGTTTCAGAGAGGTATCCAAATTCTTCATCCTCGGATGACTCCTCCTCCGAGGACGAGGATGACAAAAAGAAAAAGACCAAGAATAAGAAGAACAAGAAAGGAAAGTCAAAGTCAAAGCACGGTAAATCCACTGATTAAGTAAAATTCAAAAATGCATTTCGCAACCATGTCAGTTTACTGAATTGTTTGTTTTCCATTTATCTACAGATTCCTCATCTTCAGATGATTCGTCCTCTGAGGAGGAGGCCTCAAGGAAGAAGCAGAAGAAGAAGCCGAAGAAGAAGTCCTCTGATAAGTCTAAAAGTCAGTATTTTATATGTGATACCTGTTACGTTTAAATGAGCCTTTCGTATTTTCGCAATATTGTAGAAAACCGAAAGCAAATAGGCGTTCAACCGGAGAGGTTTAGTGGAAATTTGACGTTTTAAGTAGCTTTTTTGCCTAGGTGTCATCAGAACCTCCGGAACCATACTCATAGCCGTCTTGACATGGCGCCTGAAACATATGCGAAGGCCTCTTCTACTGGCCGTAGTGCCTGCGTCAGTCCTTCGGTGCACCATGACCTCTGCGGCCCTCGCGCCGTTCACCACTGCAAATAGCACTGGCCTCTATTTTGTCATGCCATCATAGACCGCTGATGTTAACGGTAATTAGATAGAGGGGGTTTAATAGTGGTGTGGCAATCGAGAGGGCAGTTGTTGGACGTCCGGATTTCTCCTATCTGCTTTGATGTGTGGTCATCGCCACGGCCCACAACCTCAGTGACGTCAATTTTGAAAATGTGTTGCTTGGGCTCTTACGTCCTTATTTGAGTCCTAACTACCTCGCATGCCTGCGCGTCTGTTGTCCTTTGGTAGCAATAGACACCGTTTAAGATTATGCCGTTACAAAAACGGTTTTCCGGTGGCTAACTGATTGATGCTAGCACCATTGGGAAGTAGCCCGAATGATCTAGCTAGAGATGTAAAGTAATGAAATCAAAAGAACCACTGGCATGAAAGGTCAAAAGTTGAATTTCTAACGTATCTGAAGCAGTCGCGAATAAAAAACTTCGTCGGAGAAACTGGAAGACTTCCCCAGACGCGACTTGCCGAACATGCGGCAGTAGTATGGATACTGGTGTCGATTCTCGAATGGCCGCAGCCCCACATTCAAATTTGATGAGGCCAACATTCCCGTGTGTGGTGACAATCGTGTGAGCGGCGAGTTATTTGAATCATGGGTTACGGGCCTAGTCTAGTCTATTAACAAGTAAATGGATTAGTCTTACCCATGTTCCATGCTGAGGTGCTCAGTCTCAGCATGAATGACAAAGTTCAACAATTCACGATCGGCACGAACTACTCTCACGAGGGAGGAACCGACACTTTTCATAGATCTATAGCAGTATAACGACTGTAGCCTCGGAATCTGCAGAGTGCATGCAATACCCGTGTCTGATAGTGAATCAGCGACGAATCCGATACGCCAGGTGAATAAAGACCTTATCCAAGCGATCGTATGTGTTTTTATTAAATAAAGACTGGCATGCTCGTTTGTACAGGTTTCAGTAATCAATTCGCGGATTCTGCAAGCCCCTTCAACGATGAGAAATTAAGCTAGGGGATCATTTGTACTCATTTGTGGTACGCTGCAAAAACCTTCGTCTGGCTGAACCCTGAGGGTATTTTCACCTTGTCCCCTTTGGTGTTTGGTTAAGTGCAATGAATATTCAGTCGTTGCTATAGCGTGCGGACACAGTTTCGCTTGTTATGCAGTCGGTGATATTTGTTGAGCCTTATGTGTGTGGACCGTCGTAGCCACCTTGCGAACCCGTGGACGCAAGACGAGAGCATCAAGGAAAAATACCTCCTGTTCACTTTCTCTTATAGCGATCCTCCTGACCGGACAACAAAAGTGACGTGACACCATCCCTTTAGCTCAGCCGACTGTGACGGCCATTACTTTGATGAGTAACTGCTATACCGAATGAACTGTTGTTAGGAGACGCAAAGGCCTGAATAGAAATTTTGGAAACCTGTATGTGCACGTGCAGCGTACTGTGCCAATTTATCGTGGAAGAATACTCAGCTTATGCGATTTCGGGTCTCCGGAATTTCGTGCAATAGCTGCCTTGTCACGTTATTAAGGACGATGTCGAAATGGCACTTGTAGGGTTTGACGACAGGTTAATCCGCTGTTTATTCTAAAAAATGAAGACTTTTTTTGCATAGAGTTAGGAACGATAATTTCGTCCTGAAAGTTTTTATTCAATTTAAAAATAACATCGGTAAAAACTGTTAACTGTAGGTATCGGAATTTCCTAAAAACCACCATGCCAAATTTACTTTTAGCAACGTGCCCTAAGATAGCCCCTATAGATAATTTTAACACACCTTATATAAAAAGCTATATTGAAATCAAATAGTAGATTTTACCATTATTAAGTAAACGAATGTGTTCAAAATTGCATATAGCACTTTATTTTTTTCATTTTTACATATTTCTAATTGCAAAATATTGTTTTGACCGCTAGAACCGAAGTCTAAGGAATTTACAGGTGAGATAATAAAACGCAATTGAGGCCTGTTTGGTGAAAAGTGCGCAACTTTGCATCTCTGCGTCATAGATTAAGACACAAAGATTCAGATATTTTTGCACATTAGCCATTAAAACTCTTTGAAGTTAACTAAATCATAGTTTCTTCCACTTTATCTTACTCACATTATATACGATATATAGTTAGCATGTAGAACAATTGATTTGCGTTAGTTCTATTTGCAGATGCTTTTTGAAACCATATAGATATGTTTTGACGTGTTTTCATTATTATTTCGGTATAACGTCATCTCTGTTTGCAGTATTATATTACCTTATCTAACATAAATTTTGTTTTCCCTGAAGGAGTGCCAAAGGAGATTATCATAACCTTTTAAGACTTAGGTAAGTAAAAATATGCAGCTATGTAAAATAAACATTTTTATTCTTACCAACCTTAAGCAGGTGACGATCAAAATAGACATACTCACATCTGAAAATTATCAACTTTCATCAGTAGATGATAGTGCTATGCAATTTTCTGTCGTCTGCTTGATATGAAGGTGACAAAATAATAAATATAGGAAATATTCTAACCAAATAGTTTCTTAAAGAATATAATTAGGCAACTGTTTGCGCATTATTTTGTTTAAAATTGACCGAGTATTGCAAAATTGACAGTGTACGTTTCTGCGTTAAGTTTTAAATGTAGGATCCAGTAATACTATTCAATCGCAGTCCTATCTTATTTTGTAGTAACGTAGGACAAACCACAGTGTACAGTAATCAGCAGTTGCTACATATGAAATAGGAAAAAATTGACAATCAATGTTTTGCAGTTTGGGGTTGATAGGCAGTACAATGGCATCTTGAAAAGCTGTGGATATGTAACTTTTCACTATATTGGTGCGATTTTTGAGGCTCAAAATAGCAGGCCACTAGGAAGTACTGAATTTTCGTTCAATGCAATCAGCGATGCGTAGAGACGCTGCCTATCAGCATTTAGTTTGTTCCGGATCTGTTGTCTGAGTCTCCTATCTAGCCATCTGCAGAAGACACGATAGTGAAAACAATTCTCTTGATGAAGATGCATTTTGAAAAAAAACGTAAGGCTTGCATAACTAGGCAAGGTTAATTTTATTCATAAAGATAGCACAGACTAATATCAACGACAAAGAAATGGTGTGAACACTTATTTTCGACTTTCTTTTCAATCACTTGTTCACCCTTCTTAAATTTCTAGACCTCTGCCGAACAGAAAACAAACACTTCAACAAGCCGAGGTTATCCGACCGCAAAATAAAATTCCTTCCCGTTGAAAACCGTCCCCCTCACCTAAATGGTAGTGGAATACTGCTGAAAATGTTGCTTTCACACACATCAACAGTTTTTTTCGAACCTCTTTTCTTTTTGACCTCCGCGCAGGTTTATAATATTAAATAAACAACTACCTGTGAAACTCTGGATTTTACAATTTTTACTTATGATTAAGCGTTTGAGAACATACAAGTGGAAGTTGTAAATCCCAGCTGAAGACATAGCTTTGGCAGCTTACAGCCCGGACAGATACTGCGCTACAGGAAGGTGTATGTAAGTGTGATTAAGAAAGGTTTCCGTAAACTCCAAGACAGAATCTGGTTGTTATAAGTAAGCACTTGTAACATTGGAAATTTAGGATTAATTGTTTTAGGTTCCTTGGATATGCCCTTGTCATAGCAGTTTGACGCAACCAAGGGGAAAACCAAAATGTGGTTATAATTTTGGAAGAAAACAGTTGAAAATTCCTAGTCTGATAGTCTGAAAATTTTCAGTGCAAGTAAACATGCGGGGCCCAGGAAGTAATTTTGAAGAAGACGTGTCGATCACTGGGACAATACATTTATTTGCCTGACGTTTCGACCTCCGTCGCGGATGCATCATCAAAGACATAAGCAGGAAACAGTAGCAGAAACGGGTATGTTTGCAGTAATGACTGCATGCTATAAGTAATGCAAACTCCTGTGCATGTATTACGTATTTTTGCTACTGTTTCCTGCTAATGTCTCTGACGATGTATTCGCGACGGATGTCAAAACACCAGGCGAATAAAGGTATTATCCGAGCGATCGATTCGTCCTCTTCTCAGTCCGAAAAGTTCGCATTTTTTAAATAGCGTCTGTATATTAGAAATTAAGTGTAAAATATACAGTGTCCAATAAAATGGATACATATTAACATAATTTTAACATTAGTGTTTATCATAATTGTATGATTAAAAATGTAAAAAATATTTAAAAGTATCGTTTGTTCACTAAATATTCTCAAATTGACGTCCATTTTGATCATGACACTGTTGACAACGTGAAGCTGTGGAATAGTACATATCATGTAACAATTCTTCTCTTATTTGGGTGCATTTATTTTCAAGGTCTTCTCTCAATTTGATCACTGTTTCAATAGTCAAAATACTGTGAAAAAAAAATAATCAAATGGATTTTGTAAATATTTTTTTCACTTTTGAAATTATAAATTATAGTAAACATGTTTAGACTTATTTACAATGAGTATTCAAATTTTTGGGAAACCCTGTGTATTCAATTACCTACTGGTAACGCGCCTCCAGTATTGATGGAAACAAGGGCAACGACCGATTTGGAAAAGAAAAGTGCTCCGTAGTTTGAGGATATTATCAAAATATAAAAATAACACTTGCAAATGAATGTCTCCAATCCTGCATGCGTGAAGTGGGAAGAAGTTGGGGGCTCTTATAAATAATGATTGAATTAGAGAAAACAAAAAATATTGCTATCCGAAAGAAACAATTAACTTAAAGAAACGTGGTAGACTGTTGATAAATTTAAAAAATATCATATGCAGAGCTTAACTTTGAATGTCAAACGTATTACTAGTAAGGCAGCAAGCCTGGTGCAAGTGAAAGAATGGCCACGTTATCGTCCAATAGCTTAAGTGTGATAATGAGAAAACGTACGTGGGAATATACACTAAGGTGCCATAAAAACCATATTAAAAGAATTCACGCGGTGTTACGTAATTGCACACCAGGCTTGGGATGATGATTTTGGATTATTTTGAATTTGAGACTCACAAAGTTTCACCATTACACTTTAGAAGGCGGGTATTTCCCTTTCATCTTACGTATACGCGTAGAGGGCAACAGGTAGATTATGGACTATTATATGTGAATGCAGATAATCTTTTTCTTTTAGGGAGTCACTGAACTGCAATTGTGACAGTTCAATCGTCGGTTTTAACCATGTCTACCGCTTTTTGGATCAAGCTGAAGGAAAATTTGTTGACTTTTCATCAATTAAAACATAATGGGATTGGACTTGCATTGCCTCCACCACACCAGATCCCTCTTTCCCACCTGGGTTCGGTGTCATGACCAAGTCGAAAAGGCTGGAGGCAGGAATGTGTGCAGGCTGATAACATTATTGAGAGCTAGTTGTTTCCTCACCACCAGAAGTAACCCTAAATAACAAGTCTGAGAAGACTAATTGAACTCGATCAGCTTTACTGCTCAAAAAGCTGTACAGTGATGCAGCGTACGATAGCCAGCCGTGCAGGTGCAAAAGTGTGGATGTCACAAGTTTTGACTGTGCAATGACCAATCAATCGGCTGGTGCCAATAAAATGAAGCAGGATTATCGATTACCTAGAAGCGTAAATGTGGTGAATTGACATCAAGCGAGCAAAGGGGCAATAGTGGGCAGCAAGCGAAGCTCAGCGCAGTATGAGTCAGCGCAGTTGTTCTGGGTGACAAATTTCTACAAAATAACCAAACCCACCCTTAAGCGCGTCACCACATGCAGCTTGGATAGCACAGAGTGTAGGTACCGATGATAAAAAAGTATAAATGTATTGTCCCAGCGATCGAGTCGTCTTCTTCTTCTCAACCTGTGGTATATGTCAGTTGGCAGCCTTTCAGACCATGGCACTTAGCGCACCGTTGCAGTCTCAGGGTCAGTGCATAGGTGCAGCGTACATCCCACTCACATGAGAGATGCTGACTGCAACCACTTGTTACTTGGTGTTTGGCATGACTAGGTTTGACGTTGGTGCTGGCGTCAAGGAGCGTGGCAGTGTGCAAAACTGGCGGTGGTTAACTGTAGTGTTGCGTGCACAGTATGTCTCGGCCCGGTCACTGGTTCACAAGTCACTCCGCAGGTATTCGCTAGTGCCCACTAGGCCGATGCGCGATATGCATGTGCGGTGGCAATGGGGCAGAATATTTTGGAGATGCTGCGTCGACGATGCTGGTGATGCTGGTTCTGCTCATGCCTGTCGGGAGGATCAACGATGAACCTGCTGGTGGGTGTGCTGTAGGTGTGTCGGCAGTGCACTGAATTCTGTGGTTATGGAGCAGTAGATGACTGAGTAGGTTCATGGAGTTTGTGAATGCGCAAGGGCAATGCGGTCAGTATGTGTGCTATAAATTAGAAAATAACCGATTACACCAAGGCGTTAGCTGAATGCGCATTCGAAATAAGTCAGACTAGACTCGATTGTACCTCTCTGATGAAAAGGGCGGTGGTTGTGGTGGTGGTGGTGGTGGTGGTGGTGGTGGTGGTGGTGGTATGAATGTGACAAGCGATGTCCGTTGTGGTAACCGCGTTGTCCAACGCGATGTTATCGTAGAAAGGGAGGTGTCGGTGACCACAGCATCGGACAGGGGGCAACCGCAGGATTGACTGTCGTTGTACAATTTGATGCCATTAAAGTGTTGTTGCATTTTGGCTCAAGGTGTTCGGAGTGGCGATGTGCAAACAGAAGCTGCATTGACAGCGTGGGCATATTCGGAAGATTTGCACGTTGGCGGTCTGAATTCAAAGCGCTTCTGTTATTTTCGCTCCAAAGCGTATGTTTCTTTATATCTGTAGATTGCGGCGCTGATGTTCTATACTTTTCTGCAGACTGGTCTGTCCTTGGTACGGTGCTCTGTGGATAACTTGCAGTGGGTAGGGAGTGTTCTGGAAAATCCATTTTTTGTCTTTCGTGTTGACAAACATTCGCAACGACATCTCCGTAGACGAGTCGTCTGGGTAATCGTTTACAGTCCATTCCCAATTGTTGGTTGCTTCAGTGAAATTGCACATGCCTCAACATGATTTTGATACAAGGGATTCTGGTCAACTCTTTTTTACAGTATCCTGTCCTGCCATTTTCGCTCCGGTATTCTGTGCAGGCATCTGATATGGAAAAGACTTAGTTTACTGATTTGAGTCAAATACGTGATCCAATGGTTCGTGCCGTGTAGGACTGTTAACAGGAAATCAGCTTGACGCATCTTTAGTTCGTGATTCAGTTGTGCGCAGCAATTCCACATGGATAATTGCGGTTGTATGGCTTGCCTTAGAGATCCCGCGTTTCACGCGAGGATCGTTTCATTTCTATTGGGCTGACGGTTAATGCATAACCGCCCTTTGTTTGTGTTAGTTGTCAGGCCAAATTGGGGAAATCGGCGGTAGAGAGGTCCATGCTCCTTCCTATGTCCTTTTCCAACGTGCTCTTGGGGCCACAGTGACTCCCGAAGAGCTGGTCGTGAACATTGGTCATAGACACACGCGTTGGCGGCCGCATACACCGCTCACTGATAAAGTTTCCGTCTGTTCTTTAGGTGATGCAAATATCAGAGTGCTTAACGCGGTAGACGTCCATTCGTATGGCAAAAAATTGTTACTGGGAGAGAGAAAACAGCTCTGCTTCAATCCACTTGTCAGTGCGATAATTCTGGATACCAACCCATTGTCAGAAGGACACGCCATCATTCTAACGTGGAGCTGACACACCATCTGCGCGTACCGCTCAGGACAGCTGTATTTTTGTATAATTTTTTAAACTTCATTCTGATTCACTGTTTCAAATCCTTCAGCCGCACAAGGGCAGCTTCTCATGCCACTTCTCTTGTAGATGATAAAGTTAAATGGAATGTCAGTTGTTCCAGGGTACCGTCGGTAACCGCTTGCTTTTTGGATGTGATCTCTGCTTGAGGTGGTCATGCAGATGGTTGAGAAGAATTCGTGCAAAGGTTTTCTTGACGATGTTGAGGATCAGGAATTCCCTGTGATTTCATTAGGTTGCCATTTACCTTTCTACGCGTAAAGATGGACGACTGTTGCATCTATGAACTCCTAAACGACCTGTCCTTGGCGCCGCATCACTTGGAAGAGTTTTCAGCGTTGTTTAATAGTAAAGTGGCCATCGGGCTTGTAGATATCAGCTGGAACGGCATCGGCGCCAAGACTGTGGGGTCCTACAATCCCCCTCGCACAACTAAGTATTCCCGACGTGGACGTTGAAGAATCTTAGAACAACAAGTTTATCCGCGTTCGGCGCAGACCCCAAGAAGGCATACCCATCCTCATTTGAAATTTGATCTTCGTCTCATCACAATTCTTCATTCCAGAGCATTTGAAGCGTTTATAATAGTGGTGACTTCGGTTTTCAAAGAAGTAGGTGCTGGGTCGTCAATATGTCGTTGGGGTTCTGCAGCAGATAGTGCAGGCATTCGGTGATTTCGTCTCGAATCTCAAAGATTCTAACTTTTTGCAACGGCACCGAGAAAAGGTGTGGCCGTAAACAAACTTTTGCAGGTAGTGGTGCTCGGAGAACCGATTTTACTGAGAACAGCGAAGTGCACCATTCTCCATGCTGGCCGATAGCTTCTTGGATTATCTTACAAGTACCAAACTTCCCAGGCTGCTAATATGGGCCAGCTTTTCCGAGCAATCCGGAAAATGATGGCGATTGGAGTTGTTTTCATTAAATTTTGTGGTTTTGCAGTCTCCGAGCCGCAACCAACTGCAGACAATATGAGAACCTGCAGTTGTTTAGGGCACGGTTCCTCACCCGTTTCTCTATGGGAAGGCGAGCAAAACTGTAATTGAATAGGCTGATTGGATATCCCGTGTGGCAACCTAGCCCCACTCTGCGTCACAAAATAGTTTATAATTTCTGGCTGAGCTGAGGTAGCCTCAAATGCCCACGAGATTGTGTCTTGCTCTCTCCGAAGTGCTTTAAACAGTGAAAAAATCAGGAAGCGGGACTACTATAATGGGAAGAACACAACAGAGGATCCGAAGAAGAAGATGCGATCACTGGACCAAGAACTTTAATTTCCTGACGTTTCGGATTCCGTCGGGAATCCTTAGTCATAGATAATCGTAAACAGGTCTGAGACATGCGCAGATAAGGGTGATACATGCACAGATTGCACGGTATTTATAGTTCACCGTGGTTACCCGCATGCGTACTATAATTGTCCGTTCCTGTAGCCACCACTGGAGGTCTTAATTGGTCCGGTGATTGCTCCTCAATTGCAACAGCGTTCTTGTCCGCGTCGAATGCAGGTTTGATAATTGCTCGAAAATTACGCCCGCTGTCGTCAGATTTGCGCCCAGTCCTTCCCACGTGACTGATTTTTTTTCAGAAGGACAGTTGGCGAGCATACGTTTACTTTCGATAAATTCTCTTCGGGCCATTACATTTATATGGAAGGGGAAGGTACAGGGTGACAAGCAATCAATTAATTTTCGAAAATTCCCATTGAAAAATTCAGAAGATGAATTGGCGAACATACGTTTTTTTTCGATAATTCTCATCAGGCCTTTACATTTATAGGGTAATTAAGTAAATTGACTATGCGGGTTAGTAGAAAAAAGGAAGGATGGTTGTCAGGGGAGGGGGAATGGGGGGTCAAAACGGGGTCAACATTTGATCCGCGTTAGGGGGAGCTGGTAGTCGGTTGAGGTGTTAAGCCGCTGGCTGTTGGATTAGCAGCTTTTGACCATGGTAACTGTGGTGCCGCGACCAAATTCTTTTGGGCGCAAAGGATGGGTCGGCGTAGCCTGATTGCGGCCGCTTCTGCCGTAGCCAAGAGACGCTGTCCAAGAAATTTTGAGTAGCTTGATGGTACCTTGTAGATAACTCGGAAGGCCTCTTTGGCATCCACCTTTGGCATCCACCCTATAAATGTAAAGGCCTGATGAGAATTATCGAAAACAAACGTATGTTCGCCAATTCATCTTCTGAATCAATCAATTATCGTTCTAATCAACTTAGTCTTGGGAATGGGGGCTTGGGGTTTGGGTTGATAAAAAGGGGGTAGTGACAGGGTAATTAGGAGAGGCAGGGAGGAAAGAACGGGTGGAAAATGCTGGTAGTTCTGCGGCCGTTGGCCATGCTAGGCTTGGGGCCTGAAGAAAGTTCTTCTGTGCGCACAACACCGGCTTCATCAGGCGAATGGCCGTTGCCTCCGCTGTTGCCAGCAGCCGTTGACCCAGGGACTTCGGGTAATCTGGTGAGACCTTGTAGATCACCTTAAAGGCTTCGTTCGGGTCAAAACGGTGTCCAGAGTCCATCATATGAGCAAGAATGGAACTGTTGCTGTTCCTGACTTCGCCTTTGTTAAGCAAGGCTGGCAGATGCTCCCGTATCCTCTTGGATAAGCGCCGGCTCGTGCGACCTATGCAACCTGCTCCACAGGAACAAGTAAATGAGTAGATGCATATGGAAGTGGTCTGGGTTGGCAGCTTATCCTTACCTTCGCCGTGTAGGACCGGGTTTGTTGAGAATAACACCCGAACTTTCGACGCTGGGAAGGTTCGTGATACGGCTTGGTTAAGGCGTCGGCTTAACAGTTCACTTGCTGCGTCCCCTTGAAAGGGGACTTTGAGGAAAAGGGTCTTCTTTTCCACGGTGGGTGTTAGGGGTTTGCGTTCTCTCTCCATCATTTTCTTCTGAATAAACTTGTCAGGGTACCCGTTCTCTCGAAGCAGGTCCTGGATCTTCGTGAGCTCTCTTTCGATAGTATCGTCCGAGCAGATTTTTCTAGCCCTTTGCGTTAAGCAGCGGACTAGATTACGCTTCTGCTGGATGGGTACGAAACTATGAAAGTTCATGTACTGTCCGGACCAGGTTTTCTTTCTATAAACGCTCCTTCGGAGGCTACCATCAGGTCGTCTGCTTAGGAGAACGTCCAAGAACGGAAGCGAACCTGCCGTTTCCATCTCAAATGTGAACTTTATGGAGGGGTGTGCTTGGTTGACAGTATTTAGAAGCGAGTCTATATTGGTGTCTGCTGGAGCGATAGCAAAGATATCATCGACATAGCGACCGTAGTGTTTAAATTCATGAATCTGGTCGCTAAGTTGAAACTTTTCCAGCTTGCCCATGAAGATATTTGCTAGGAGAGGCCCAAGGGGGGAGCCCATGGTGATGCCGTCTATCTGTCGATATAGTTGGTTATGAAAAAGGAACTGCACATTTAATGTGCATTTTAGTAGAAGTTCTTTCAGGGCTTCTATTGGAATTCCTACTTCTGTCTGATTCGTCAATAGGAAGTCGCAGATGTAATCTACTGTTTCCACGACCGGGACGTTCGTAAATAGCGACGAGACGTCTAAGGAGAGCATCATCATGCCATTTAGGTTTATGTCCCTGATGTCGTCAATAAATGTGAACGTGTCTTGATAGCTCCGTGGTGCTAGTTGCTGCTGCAGCGGTTTGAGTTTATCCGCTAACCACTTGGCTATCGTATGGTAGGGCGAGCTACGCATTTCCAAGATCGGACGAACCGGCAGGCCATCCTTGTGGATTTTTGGGAGGCCATACAGGCGAGGGATATGCGTACCTACTGGCCGGAGACGTTCGAGGTCACGGTCACTTATGAAACCTGCCGTTTGGAGTCTTCTTAGGCAGTTAGTCAAGTGTGCCTCTACTTCATCCGTGCGATCCTTCTCTTTGTCTACTTTCTTAAACTTCGTCTGGTCTGACAAGATAGTATGCATTTTTTGAAGGTAATCCGACCTATTCATTACGACGACACCTGCTCCTTTATCAGGTCTAGTAATCAGGATGTCTTTATTTTCTCGCAACTGCTTTAACTTCTCCATGTGTGCTTTTGACAGCACTCCGCGACTGATTGGTCTCTGATTCAAATACTGGTAACTACAATTCACCAGTGTCGATTTTAAATGCTGGATACTTTCAGTTGAGATAGGCTTTAATTCGTAAGTTTGGTTAAACAGGTTTTCAAACTGTGTTTCCAATTCTAACTGATTAACTCTTCGAGCAGGTATGCAGAATTTTGTGCCAAGAGATAATGCCTCAACTGTTGTCTTATCAAGCGTCAAAGAGGAATGATTGTATACGTACCGATCTGGGTCTTTAGGCAGTCTTGCTTGGGGTTTCCTTTCGTGCACCCTTTGTAGTAGTGACGATCTTTTTGCTTCTCCCCGTTTCGTTTCTATGATCTTTGTGTAGTTGATGAAGTCTCGCCTTTCTTCGTCATTGAGGGCGTCCAGAACGGCAGCGCGCTGGCACACGTGACGCTCTAGTTCTCCCATCTTTATCCGAGTGCTTTCTAACTGGTTTTCAGCATATCTTCTTAAGGTGTCAGTAGTGATAGCAGTACGATTGCGACGCAGAGCTCTCCAGTATTCATTTGGATACTCATTTCTTTCCATACAGTCCCCAATAAACTTGGCCAGAACCTTCGCCTCTGCAAGCTTGGTGTTGAAACGCAGGTACCCATTGAGTGCTTTTAACACCGCGGGATCCTTGGACTGCTTTAACGTTGCGAAAATCCCCATTCGATAATTCAGAAGGACAGTTGGCGAGCATACGTATACTTTCGATAAATTCTCTTCGGGCCATTACATTTATATGGAAGGGGAAGGTACAGGGTGACAAGCAATCAATTAATTATCGTTCTTATCAACTTAGTCTTGGGAATGGGGGAATGATTTTTTTTGCTCAGGAAATTTCTCAGTACACCGTATGGGAACGCCAAATCGTTGCGCTTGTTGATGGACTGGTGGCCTGAGAACCTTGACTCGAGCAGCTCGCGGCTCACGTGGTTGTCCACTCTTGCGAGGATTTTGGCCTCGTCAAACTTGAAAATATGGCTGGGTCCCATTGAATGAACTGCAACCTGGGAGTTGACGTCTTCCTTCCTCACCGCCGCTGAATGCTCGGCCATTCGCGTCTGGAGTAATCTCCCGGTTTCTCCGACGTAGTTGCTTTGTCCAAAACTACACCAGATCCGGTAAACGACTCCAGCCGTTTCCTGCCGTGGAAGTGTGTCTTTCGGCCTCATGACCCGGCGTCCGATGGTTGCTTGGGGCCTGTGTGCAACTACAACTCCAAGTGGGGTGAGTAGACGGCTGACCGCTTCCGATATATTCTTCACGTACGGAAGAGCTCGCCAAACGTTTGGACCAGTTGGACGTGGCTTCGTCTCTCGTTTGCGAATGCACTGGTTGACAAAATTGTGCGGGTATCCATTCGCTCTCAGTACCTGTCGAACATATTGTAATTCAGCAATTTTGTCTTCCACCTCGCTGCAATGCGTCTCGACGCGCCGGAATAGCGCTTTTACGCAGCTGCATTTGTGACCAATTGGATGGTTGCTGTTGTAGTTCAGGACTTGCATAGTGTTGGTTGCTTTTCTAAACACTTATTTTTTAGGCCACCATCGTCTTCGCGGCAAACGAGGATATTCAGGAAGGCTAGTTGGTTGTTTACTTCTTTCTTTATCGTAAATTGAATGCCCGGAAAGACGGTGTTTAGACGTTTTTTTGAATGTCAGCACCTGATTCCGCTCAATAACGACGAACGTGTCGTCCACAAACCGAGCCCAGAGTTTCGTTCTGTAGTGTCGGAAAGCCAGCGACTCCAGCCGTTGCAGGACCGCCTCTGCTATGAGTCCGGAAATAGGCGAACCCATAGGCGTGCCCTTCACCTGCTCATAGATAGTTCCGTTGAAGGAAGTACGTCTTCGGGCAGAACTTCAGGAGCTGGAGGATATGAGCGTGCCCGAGGCGATTCTCCGTTTCATCGTATTTCTCTCGTAGGAGTAGTTGGATAGTCTCGACGTCCAGGTCCTGTGGAATAGAAGTAAAAAGGGACGTGACATCTAAGGAAACCATGATATCCTTTGGCTGGAGACTTACCGCTTTAAGTTTCTCCAAGAATTGTGTTGACGACCTGACTGTTGTGTCTGAATCAGCGGTCAAGAATTTGAGCCGTCGGAACAGCCACTTTGCCAGTCCGTAGGTTGGAGTTCCTTTGAGAGATACAATTGGCTGGAGTGGTGCTCTCTCTTTGTGCACCTTCCGGAGACCATAGAAGCGGGCCAGGACCGTTTCTTGCGCTCTCACCATGCGTCGATCAGTAGGTGATATTGCACCTGAGTTCTCCATTGCCAACAGCGTTATGTTGATCTCGCATGTCAGCGTTTTCATGGGTTCGGATTTGCACGGGACTATGGACTGAAGCTCGTCCAACAAAGCCTGAGCTTTGTGAATGTAATCTGTCCTGTCCAATACGACAGTAGACCGCCCCTTGTCCGCCGGCACGATAACGAGGTCATTGTCGGTTCTGAGTTCTCTAAGTGCCTTACGTTCGACCTTGGAGAGAGCGTCACGTGGTCGATGTGCCATGAGGAGGGACGACACCTGATGACGTATGAGGTTTTTCGTTTCGTCTGTTGCTTCTGCTTGGCTCAGAATTGATTCTACAGCAGCAACCATGTTGGCCGGTCTGGCATCAGCTGTGTTGAATGAAGCTTCATGCCTTAACACCTGCATTTGTTCTTCCGTGAGCTTCTTGGACGACAGATTGTGCACCAATTTGTCATCTTCGGATGAAATCGGAAGAGGTAGCTTGCGAAACTTCATTTCCAATGCTGCCTCTCGTTTCGCTTTGTGGTCGCGGGCTCGTTCGGCCATCCTCTGCTGGAGCAGAGGAACTCCAAACTACGGACTGGCAAAGTGGCTGTTCCGACGGCTCAAATTCTTGACCGCTGATTCAGACACAACAGTCAGGTAGTCAACACAATTCTCGGAGAAACTAAAAGCGGTAAGTCTCCAGTCAAATGATATCATGGTTTCCTTTGATGTCACGTCCCTTTTTACTTCTATTCCACAGGACCTGGCCGTCGAGACTATCCAACTACTCCTACGAGAGAAATACGATGAAACGGAGAATCGCCTCGGGCACGCTCAAATCCTCCAGCTCCTGAAGTTCTGCCCGAAGACGTACTTTACCTTCAACGGAACTATCTATGAGCAGGTGAAGGGCACGCCTATGGGTTCGCCTATTTCCGGACTCATAGCAGAGGCGGTCCTGCAACGGCTGGAGTCGCTGGCTTTCCGACACCACAGACCGAAACTCTGGACTCGGTTTGTGGACGATTAGGTACAAGCTCGACATTGCGGATTAGGCCACCTTCAGGCAGTGTAATGATGGCTTAAGTGATGGAATTAACCACACCCCCAGATTCTTTTGGGTCTCTACTTCTGGCAGCGGTGTGTTATTTAGGTTGTAAACCCTCCGATACAATGAGTTAGTACTCCCAAAGCGCATAATGTTGCATTTGGTGACACTAAATGGCAGAAGCCACTCGTTTGACCATTGCTCGAGTCGGTGCAAATCTGCCTGCAGATTTGCTTCGTCGACTTCGCTGCTAATGACCTTCCAGAGTTTTAAATCGTCGGCGGACATTGAGGTTTATATAACGGAAAGGATAGGACCCAGAACAGAACCCTGGGGGACCCCACTATCAACTGCCACCTCTGCCGATCACTGATCACCACTACATACGGTTTGAGTCCGGTCAGTCAGAAAGTTTTCGATCCATCGCAAAAGGTTGCCTGTTATCCCTATGCGTCGTTGATGCGGCACAGTGTCAAATGCCTTCTTGAAAATTATGAAGACTGCGTGCACCGTGTTTCCTTGATCGAGTGCTCTGGTCCATTGCTTTAGACAGAAGAGCAGATTTGTCCAGCAGGACCGTCCTCTACGGAATCCGTGCTATTTATCAGAAAGAAGTCGATGACACTCTAAGAATTGCATCAACTCTATTTTGAGAATTCGCTCCATGATTTTGCAACAAATTGAAGTGAGGCTTATTGGCCTGTAGTTGTTTGCGGACGCCCGACTCCCACTTTTGTGTATGGGTGAGATCCACGCTGTCTTCCAGTCGGATGGCAGTTGGCCTGTGTTTAGGGAGGCCCGAAAGAGTAACTGCAGGGGTTCTGCCAACTTCACGGCTAGCTCTTTCAACAGCTTTGCAGGTATGCCGTTCGGACCTGGTGACTTCGTGTCTTGGAGCTTAAGAAGTTCTTGCAGGACAGTAACATCTGTAAGCACAACTGAGTCAATAGTCGGAATCTCCTCTGTACTAAAATTGGTAATGGCTAGCTCAACCTCTCTCGTAAAAACCAAATATAAGAACCCGGATAGATGCTAGGCCTTTGCTTTGCTCTCGCAAATTTTGGCGCCATCATCCGTTTTTAACAACGGAATTGGGTCTCTTTTTCAGGTAGATTGCCTACTGTAGTTGTAGAAGACCTTCGGATTTCCTACTGCACGTTTTATTAGGTCACTCTCAAAGCTTTGTTGGGTTTTGAGTACAAGGCCCTTAACCGTATTTTTCTGCGCTTTGTACTTGTTGTACGAATTGGTGGTCTTTTCTCTCCGATACGTTTAAAACAGCTTTTCTTTACGGTTAACCTCCCTCTTCAGCGTGTTTATTAGCCACTGGGGCCTATTTGTGGCTTTCGTTTTCGAGATGGGGCAGAAACTGGCGATTAGCCCGTGAAATACAGTCTTTAACACCGTCTAATCCTCGTGGACACACCCGCTGAATGCCGCCCTCCAGTCTACGCTGCGCACTTTGGTTCTCATTTGGTTAAAGTTTCCGCGCCATATGTTGTGTCTAACGGTCGCGCTACGATCAGGTACAGAGAAGAGTGAGTACTCTTACTGTAGCACTATGTGGTCGCTTTTACTGAGAGGAGGTAAACAATTTACGACGTCTATTTTGTTTGGCGCTTTTGATAGTACAAGATTTAGGCAGTTAGCCTGTGCCCGTCACGCTGCAAGGTCGGAGATAAGACGTGTTGTGATAGAAAGGCTTTTTGTACGGTGCGTAGGAGTCAGCGATCGAAAATTAATTCTGACCTTGTCGCAGAACTCAGGTCCCAGTCGATATGCGGAGCATTAAAGTCGCCTATAATCATGACATTGGATCGCACGGCACATACTTTAACTTCCTCAATCAGGCTATTGTCTGACTCTGGATCGTTCGACGGTGGTCGATAAACCGCCAAGATGTCAAGGGCTTGAGACCCCGGCGTTCTGACGGTGAGCCAAAGGGTCTCTATATCGGCCGCGAGCTGGTCAGTTTTGTTTGACACGTGCAGGCCATGTCTAACATAGGTGAGCACATCCCCACCATGACGCCCGGCTCTGTCTTTTCGGAACAGCTGAAAACCGGGGAGAGCAACTTTCCGATCGTCTATCTTTGTGGATACCCATGTTTCCGTTATACAGACCACATCTGGTTGCAATTGGTACATATTAATCTTAAGCTCGTCTAAGTTAGACAGCAGGCTTTGTGCATTGGTGTGCATGCACTTTAGTTTCCTTTGTCGGCTTGTTCGGGTATTTTTTACGTTCGGACTCAACCCTCCCCCTACTGGGTCGATTGCGTGGTTATCCAGAACGGACCAGTCCAAGGTGAGAACAATGGACGTTGTATTACTTGGTTGTTGTAAATAACCAAGTTTTGTTCTCCTTTGCTGTCGACCAGCGAGGATATTGAAGGAAATCGGACGGAGGATCGTATAACACAGTGTGTTTTTATTCAGTTTTACTCTGAAGACAATTCCTTTCGACGTAGAAGTTAAAATAACTTTGCCTTCGTCTTGCTCAAATATTCAAACCGCGCGGGTTCAATTCAGTTCAATAAACACCTAGTGGGGATTCATATGCTGAAATAAGAAGTCAACTTTAGAAATTAGTGTGCCACATATTTCCCATAGTAGCTATGTTTGCTTCAGGCTCGATGCTTCCTGCTTGCTGAATCTGCGTCAAATGCAAAAGTGTCCGACTCGTAGGTTCTGCATTGAATCGGGTCAACCAGTCGCATTAAAGCTATTTGATGCATGAACGCACGTAAGGACTCCACTACGAGCCATATGCAAACCTTCAAATAATTTAACCCTTAGAAATAAGACTCACATATTTTGTTCCTGGGAGGGCAGCAGTAACGTAGACAAACCTGAAAAAAGTATAAAAACGTAAACGACTAGCATATTAACCATAATTACCCAGACATTTCGTGATGGAAAACATTATTTTAATTAATAATGCAAAAATATGAGGATTTTTTAAACTACAGTAAAATAACCTAAGGGTAACTAGCGCTGATAAACTAGTGAGAAATGGTGGGGGAAAAAATGTAAAGTTTACATTTGGATAAATATTTACTCCCGGGTCATACTCCATGATCCCAAAACAATTCATAAATTGTCTTATTCACCAAAGACATTTGTTATCTCAGTTTAGTTAACTGTCCTTCATCCATGAAATAAATTTCTGAAAATATGTCCTTTGACATAATTTAGAGACCCCTGTGAAACATGAACTCAAAGAACACTTTCACGTTTTGTTAAAGAACAACTTCTTTGCAGTCGCTGAACCTACTCTGGCAGTTTGAACCACTATTAAAGCTTAAAGCTGGCGTTGATAGACTGTTGATATCATTACCTAACCCAAATCGCTTTTTGAATGTTAACTTACGCGTAAGCTTTAAATTAGCTCAGTAGCATCTAAAGAAGGATTTTAGTAACGCATGGTTGGCCAAGTCACTTATTCATGAAAGCCATAACCAGTCTGAACGGAGTAAAAGTGCATACTCAAACTATGACCCAAACTGCATAGGGGGAAATAGTATTTTTTGCAAACTCGCTTTTACTCTGTGCCACAAATGGGACCACTTTGGACCCAGTAACTCGAACTTTAAATTTCTGGATGATGATTTTTTAACCAAACTTCGCGGGATTATTGCATCATCTTACACTTTTTATCAGCATTGCTTACCTGAAGTAATTTAACTTGCGCAAAAACGATCAAACACAACAAAGGTCAAAGTATTTCGAAGAATGGATGCTATCCTAAACGCTTGAAACCTGAAAATGGATGAAGAGTTTCCTAATACACATCGAACAGAAAGTTAATTTGTTAAGTGACTTTGAAAAAATTAGGTACGCTATCGCTCATGAGGTTTTAAATGTTTATCATATTTCATCGAATGCAATTCGAGGCCCTTGTTGAAGATTCAAAAACGAAGTTGTGCCCTTCGAACTGAAAATTTGGGAACTGTTAGAAAATTTACAGCGGAAGTACGATCATATCTAGCACATCTTTTTGTAAAAATCTGCTGGAATGATGTCTGTACATACAGCGTGCGCTTTCTCTCATTTTGCCAGCAGCTCGATAACCTTAAAGCGTGTAAAATACCTAATCACTGCAATAGGGATGAAGAAGAAGGGTGAAACTTGCGGTTGATACCACGAAAGGAGTTCAAAGTCCAAACAAATATAAAAATAAGCTTAATATATTTTTTCAAAGTCTTTAAGCAAACAGTGCAGATTGAAATGAGGTGGACCAAAAATAAAGATGGCTCGTCCGCCGCGTCTAACAATTCAAGTGGTTGTTCCGCGCACCAGTCTTATAAATGGACATTTATGGTCAAAGTTTTCATTTCAGGCCGCTTTATGCCTCTTAGAACCGGCTCTGCCGATGAGGAGGTGTCAAAGTGGGGCAGGAGTTTCCTTGGTAGCGCACGGGCAAAAGTAGCTTATGTAGCCCCACTCATCTACCCCTACTCCCAGCATTTTGTCCTGCAAAAACGGTGGTTATAGAGTATTGTGAGGTGGGAAAATGGGATAGACAGAGAACAAAATTTTTAGAAGTAAGTGTTAAGTGAAATAATTTAGCCTAAGTTGCTTCCCGCGGCCGCTGGGAGCAGTTTGTTCCACATGTAAATTTAAGGTGTGCGTGGTGCTTCACGCCGCGGTCTATACTAATCTAACTCCAGAATGGTAAGTTGGACCACAGGTAAGTGGAAATAGACGGCCTCAGAACCACGCTTTCAATTTTTCGGGAAATTCAAGAAGCCTGCAATTTAATAATCGGCTTTTCCCGCAATAAGTTAAATGATAATACAGATTATGAAAATCTGCAGATATAATTCAATAACACATCTAAATAAAATAAAAAATGCATTAAGCATTTATGAAAGTATATTCCATTGCGTATCCTAAGTTCCCGCCCATAACCACCGTTTTCGTAGGAAAATATGCAGAAACTCATTAAGAAAGCATGTTAATATAAATAAGAACATTCGTGTGCTACCAAGGAAATTCTTACCCAAAGTGGAAACAAGAACGAATACGCTCAATAAGAAGTCTTCTTGAAGGCCTAAAAATTATCATTCTATATTTTCTATCCGTCACATTTCAATGGGCCTCACAATTGTGCACTTTAGTGAAGGAAAAAGCAAAAACAAGGAGGCATTCACCACGAAAGATTTACTTAGTGTTTGACGTTTCATGTACCTAATGACTTACGCATGATCTGAGACTGGATAATCATGCGCATAGCTATCAGGGCAGGATGCATTATAAATTATGCGAGGGACTCATGTGCTGGCTGAAGAGGCTGACTCACTTTTTCGTTTTACTGCAGCCTACGCAGTCGTCGTTTTATTAAACGCCTCAAAACTTGTTGGCCTTGATTGTATTACCGTCACTGACCTCTGATGTTAACGCAAATCAGGTAGAGCAGTAGTAATGTTATGTGGCAATTGACATAGAAGTAGGTGAACATCCGGACAACTCCCATCTACCTGAATGTTTGATCTTCACCACAGCATACAATAGAAATTACATCAATGTTGAATTGGTGGAGCTTGGGTTGCTACCTCATAATTTCTGTGCAAACTTTCGATGGTAACTGTCGTACATGCTTGAGCTTTGTGATCATTTGAGGTCAATAGCCAACGAGTAACTTTTCGTAGTTGTGAATAGAATTTTTCGGCCACTCATGGATTTTTGCCCACCCTTTAAGAGAATGTTCCATGTGACCTCAAAAATGGGCATCGTATAATGAAACAAAAATAACTACTGCCTCTGCAAGGAATATCTGGAATCTACTGTCGTGTCTGGTACAGTTGCATACAAAGCGACTACGTCGAATAACTGGATGACTTCTCCTAATACGAATTGCCAAACACGTGGCCGATGTTCTCGCAAACAGCTACAATCCTGTAACCCGCACGTTGCTTGAATCATGTTTTACGGACACCTATTATCTTAACAAGTATAAAGACCCGCTTAATCCATATTCGTTGCCAAAGTTCAGTTTGTCAAAGTTACTCGTTATTCGGAGAGCACACAGCTGAACGTATCTTCTAATGCTAGCAATAGGGAGCCAGATGGCTGAGCAGTAATCAAACCCAAATGCAGGGGGCTATCTCAAGAATAAGGCCCGTCTACCGGGTAAGGCTTGTTGTGTGTCTGACGATTCGGACAGTTGTTTAGTGTACCAGCCTTATAAAAAATCGAACATTCACGCTGATGGTGCTCATTATGTACCGCTGGTCGAAAGTCAATACTGGCTCAGCCGCTGCGTCCCATCCGCCTTTGCCAATTATGTAACTGCTGCCGCCACAGATACCCTCATTGCCTTCCACACCCATTGGCGCCCAGGGAGTTAGTGGGCCTGATTCTTCCACGCCGTGATCATTTTCTGATAAGAAGGTTCGTAGAACCACGTAGGAGGCAAACAAATTTATATGGCGATGATTGAACAGTTGGTTAACGTCCGAGTTTCTTTTAACTGCCTTTACTTTTGATCAACACCTCTACTCATAATGTGAACCTCGACAAAACTGAAGACGTGCCCCTTGTGTGCAGCATCGACTGCCAAATCTGACTTTAAGTTATGCAAATGTGTTTGTATCTGTCGGCAATGTAGTTTCAAATCCCGCAGCTGGATGAAAAAGGATAAATAGCAGCAGACATTTCCTGCTTAGGGAAAGAGCAATTTGGCAGCATCACTTGCTTGTGAATTTTTAAGATAACTCTGTGTGCAACTCCTATCTCGAAAGGAGCGAAGGAAGGAGCTATGGTTTCGAAGATTGCCCTTGCAGGTGCACAGAGTGCACTGGGAAGAATTCAGTTGAATGCGTAGACATATCTTCCAGTTCTAAATCGAAGATATCAGATAGCAGCAAAACAAGTGCGGTCTTCCAGACTTATAAAAGGGTCCAAACTACCGCTTATTTCGATCCAATTAACGTAACCCTAACAAGTTGGCTTATTTAACCTAAGTGCTCTTCGATAGATCGGCTTAAATGCCGAAAACTTGCTGGAAATTAAACTCGTTTTTGAAATTTTACTAGTACAGTCGGACTTCTTCTAAAGCGAACGCCCTTTATAGGAACATGCAGATGACCTGCCATAAGGACAATGGCAGTTGTGTCGTTAGCTCAAACCGCTGTGGAGCCTGTATATTACCTTGACAGTAATGCTTAACCCATCATGGCAAATTTAATAGGCAAAAGAACAGGCCTGCAAAATAAAGGTTTGATGTCATAAAGCTAACAACCTAAGAGTGGCATATGTAACGGGAAATTCGACTAGCAATAATATGTTCAGGTTGTGTAACAAGGCTCACATCTGATATCTAAACTTGATAAAATAATAATAAGTTCAACAAAATGAGCTCCATGCGTAATAGTATTAATCGGCAGCTGACTGGCTGACTGGAATTTTCTATATTTCACAAATGTATTGGTGGAAGAGAGCAAACCGTAAGGACCATACGATAATTATTGTATGGGACCTATCGGGTGGAAAATACCGCAATTTTCGATATATTGATAAGTGGCATAAAGTAAAACTTTAAAATTATACTAAGCCAACTTTCATTGAATTCAAAACTCAAAGAAACTATAAAAAGTACCAGTTAATTTTTTGGAAACACTTTTTAAAGCAGCCGGACTTTCTAAAAACAGCAAAGCCCACTGTTATTGTAAGCGGTACGTGTAAATATAATTATCAGGTGAAATGGCTAATATTCCATTCGCTCTATATCCAAAGGACCTTTCTCCCATTAAAACACGGTGTATTATTTCTCGAGGTTTTATCTTTTACCTCTCTTTGCCGTAGGCTTGTATTTTCTTCGACATATTAATAAAAAAGTTTCATATTAGACGTTTCTTAAAAGCATTAATCGAAAATGTGAATTTTTGGATTCAAGGTCTTATGAGGAAGGCCGGTTCAAGCATATATGTCGACAAACCAAATCACAGAGATAATTTCGAGAAAAATATAAGTCCACAATAAATGTCCAAAGTTAGTAGTCCTCAGGTCAATATGTAACATTTAATACTACGTTATCTCTTTAAAAAGCCGTTTTTGTTGGCACTGACTCTTTCAGTCTTAATTCTGTTGACCCAATTGTGAAAAACCCGCAGCCTCTGTGGGATTCGAACTCACGCAGCAGGGATGGATTGTGCGCAGCCAACGCTCTATCATTGGACTACGAGGCTCACCGTGAACTATGAATTTTATTGCAGAGGGATCGATTTAACCCGTCCAACATACTACTCGTGTGGGATCCATTATTGCGGAACAGCAAGCTAGAGAGTATTGGCTGTAAAATCTAAAACGTTTTAAGCACCATAAAGCGTTTTCTTACAAGCAAGAAGGAAAAGATTTCTCTAGATCCTCAGCTGTCATATGTCAACAGAAATGGCTCCCCTTAGGAAATAATATGAACTTCGGAACGTACTTAAGGTTTTGTCCTTTAAGCGTGTTAGGAACTTGGACGATGCTGATGGTCAAATTTATAACATGTAAATAAAGATCTCAATTATTTAAGTTTTACAGCCCAATAATGAAGAAATAATTAAATTCTGCTGAAGTAGACCAATAATAAGAAATAAGTATAGAAGAACGACAGAGCGAAAAAAGAACAAAAATATTATTTTTTCATATTCTGTTTCCGAAAATATACTCCTGTATCTTTAGAGAATCAAAACCTCAAAGATAGAAACGTCATCAAAAAGAGATTTAAAAATTCACATATTTTTTCGTCGCGTCGTTTACCTTTGATAGCAGCTAAGATTGCTTCTAAGCTGATGCTGCAAGCCTTAGGAAAGTACAGCGTGATAAAATTTGAAGGCTCGTAAAATTTAAATGCCGACCGTTAACGGAAAATACTGACATATTGTCGGCTAATAAGCCAGAAATGACCATTCTAGTCTCCCTTTGTTTTGTCGGATCCACTTCATACTGACATATATTTATCTAGTCGTTTAAGGCCTTAGGCAGAAGATGACGTGGTTGTAACTGGATTTATTGGGCCATATGGTACTTTTTATTACAATGGCGTTTTGACATATTTTTTTACATTGTTGACATTCCCTGAAAGCACCTACAACATGTATATCAATATGTATGAGCTGAATCCTCAGTCCAAAATGGGCAGCACAAAACTGGAATAGCTTAATCGAGTGATTCCGGAGGTGAATCCACTAGAGTGCTTTAAGAAACCTTCATAAAGTTATAGGCTTATCATTCTCAGTTTAACCGACAAAATGTATCAACGCAGCACAGAAAATAAAGTTAAAAAAACAACACTACTTACACTATATGTGTACCATTTATTTCGCGAACATTTATTCAGAAAATAAGGGTTTGTCAAGGTTCGGCAAGGTTCATTTAGACACTGTGAACGACTTTTGAGTTGACACTTCCCCCTCATGTAACTTTTCTCAAGTTGTTGACTTCGTTTTATATTGCGGGAGAGCTACATCGGATCTCTACAGTAGGTGCGCTTTCTTAAATTGTTTTAAAATATCTGTTGAATCGAAAATTTTACTTAGAGAAGGTTGTAAATCATAAATTTTTGTAGCAACTAATACCTAAATATGCTAGTCAAGTTGGATGACAGGTAGGGAAAGAGCTTCTGGTTGGTACTCAGAAAAGTATGTGCTCTGTGAAAATAAATAACTGCATTACTTGTAGTAATACCTTCAAATGATTTGAGATGCGGTTCTACATTCAAATGAATGTGAGAAATAAAACACAATAAGTGCTTTCCCCGTAACGATTGGGTAGCATATAGCATCTCTAAATATTAAAAACAGAAAAGAATTAGCCTTAAATTCGCCAACTAACTTTATAAGTATAAGAATTTTGTTTGCAAAAACTGTATAATTTACACACCCACACAAACGATCGCACTTGTGGAATAAACATCATATAAAATGTATGTTGTAAGTTGCTTTGAGTAATTTATGAAATCTTCCTCGAACCATAAAGAAAAGTGGGCTTTTTCGTGGAGAGAATGTGCGTAACCTATGATTGTTAAACTCATAAAGTGCACTTACCTGCAGTTCGAGCCCTTAATCATCTATGAGTAATGGATTGCATGACAAGGCTTATACTCAAAATAAGAAGAAGAAGAAGAAGAAGCAACCACTGGACGACAGTTTTACTGTCCTGACGTTTCGGATTCCGTCAGGAATCCTTAAGCATAGGTTACCGTAGAAAAGTCTGAGACATGCACAGATTGCACGATATTTATAGTGCGTAGCGGTCATTCGCATGCGTACTATAATTTTCAGCCACCGGTTGAGGTCTTAATCGGAGCATTGATGGCTCACTGCTTGCCACAATGATCTTGTCCGTGTCGCATGCGGCCTTGGTAATCGTGCCACTGTTATGTTTAATGTCGTCAGAGCTGTTGCTGCGCCCAGTCCTTCCCACCTGAATGATTATCTTGCTCAGGAAATTTCTCAGTACATCGTATGGGAACGCCAAATCGTTGCACTTGTTGGTGGACTGGGAGACAGAGACCCATGACTTGAGCAGCTCGCGGCTCATGCGTTTGTCACCCCGTGAGGATTTCGGCCCCGGAAGAGGTGAATTACCGAGCTTGCAGCGGTGGTAAGGAAGAAAGACGCCAACTTTCAGATTGCAGTTCACTCGATGGGACCCAGCCATATTTTTTAATTTGATGAGGCCCAAATCCTCGCAAGAGGTGACAACCGTGAGAGCCGCAAGCTGCTCGAGTCATGGGTCTCTGTCTCCCAGTCCACCAACAAGTGCAACGATTTGGCGTTCCCATACGATGTACTGAGAAATTTCCTGAGCAAGATAATCATTCAGGTGGGAAGGACTGGGCGCAGCAACAACTCTGACGCCAGCGAGCATAACTGTGGCGCGATTATCAAGGCCGCATCCGACGCGGACAAGATTATTGTGGCAAGCAGTGAGCCATCACTGCTCCGATTAAGACCTCAACCAGTGGCTGACAATTATAGTACGCATGCGAATGACCGCTACAAACTATAAATATCGTGTAATCTGTGCATGTATCACTTTCATCTGCGCATGTCTCAGACCTTTCTACGATTACCTATGCTTATTAATTCCTGGCGGAACCCGAAGCGTCCGGACAGTAAAATGTTTATTTCAGTTGTCATCTCTTCTTCTGAACTGCTTCTTGGAACTTGCATATTCAATTCTATTGGCAAAGTCAATACTACCAGAAGTAGGTTAAAGCGTGGTGACTGGCGAACCCAAACTTAAATGCTAGGCTTTCAAGACAGGAATTGGTCGCTTATAATTTTCTAGAAAAGGGCCGTTGAGCAGATGAAAATAAGTATAAGCATGAAAGAACTCCCGGCCCTGCTGCTAATCATTATGCATATGCATACACCCTGTCAAGACGACGAAACTCGAGTTATCCTATCAGCTAGCAGCAATCAAAGCCGCGATTTTTAGTGTGTGGTTATAGATTTAAGCATTAAATTTTTATTCTGCTGATACACGCTTTGCTGTGTCACAAAGACTGAACCTTGAATCCTTATCTCTCTCCCTTTCTCATATACGAAGTTACATCCCCTGCTGATCAGTCACCCGGTGCTTGGGTGGAGCACCGTACCTGTGAATGTTAGCTGGTCTGCACTTTCAGTGCACGACAAAATACGCTGAACAATACACCATATTTTGAAGTATAAGTGGCCCCCTCGCACCTTGCTATCATGACCTTCTGGCAAAGGCTATCTAACGAAGAAGTCACTGAGTCACACCCCTTATTATCACACCCAGTACTGAGCACGGAGGCTGGGCCATCAATCAACTGACAATAGTTGAAGCTGCGGAAGGTCATGATCGATTCAGGTGCTTTCGATTAACTACAGTGAACAATGCACTGAGTCCGTCTGCTGATGCATTCTCTCTGGGACCAAGCTCGCCGTCTGCTCTCTCCTGCGTGTCAGTTGACTATCACGCATGCAGTGCAGTAATTAGTTGCAGTGGTTGACGCAGTTAAAAATGCCCAGCTTCTTGGCCACACATGGCCCGCTTCTATACGAGCTTGCGTCGAATAATTTCCTTGCAGTACACTTTCTGTTCATCTGTCGGATGTTTTCTGGTAGATAGAGCGAGTTTTATGGAAATGGGTTAAAAAGGGTATGCAGTGGTTTATCACATGTTGAGATGAGGCGCAGATGGCGCCGACCCAATTATGCGATGCCCTGTTGAGGTGTTCCGGTGAAGCAAAATATGCGCTAGGCATAGATATGCCAATTAATTTCTAGATTTACCATCGGCTTTCATACATCAGAAACCAAATGGCGGTGCATATTTGTGGCTTAAGTTACCGATGCGTTAAATACGAATAGTCAACCTTGTCAAAAGACTGATATTCGACTTTCGAAGGTTCCCCAAATTCAGCAGTCAGGTAAGACAAATAAGTTTGGAAAGTTTACTGTAGGATAGGAGCTAGCAAAAGGCTCTGCAGAAGAGAGCTGCTCACAGTAAAAGACAGTTGTTTTTTGTTTGCTCTGACCCTTTGTGCCCAGGTTATGAGATCTGGAGACTGTCCACCAACCATCAGAAAATGGTCGACAGTGATTGGCATCAAGTTCGCTAGGTCAAAGGGCCAAGAAGCGAGGCATCGACCCAAGCGAGGGCCGACAATGATAGCGCGCAAGTCTTTGCAGGCAAAGGCAGGATGATTCACGCGCGGTGAATGGTCATATGCCGGGCCTGTAGCTCAGCAGCAGAGAGAAGGTGTCATTGCAAGGACTATCCAAGGACCCCCACAAACTAAAGCTCATCATTTCCTGTGACAAAAACGCAAACTATCTTCAAACGGTCAACATGCAGTCAGAGTTTTAAACTTGACAATTATTAACAATAGTGACGTCGGAAGGGCAGAAATTTCCTTGGTGGTGCACATATGTTCTCATTTATATTTGCATGCCTACACATTAATTTCTCTTAGGGGTAGGGTAAAGGTTAGGGTAAGTGTTAGGGTAAGTGTTGGGGTTAGGCTAAGGTTTAGGGTAAGGGTTAGGATTATGGTTAGGGTAAGGGTTAAGGTAAGAGTAAGTGTAAGTGTAAGGGTGGAATAGTGATATCACATGTAAAAAGCCCCAAGTTTCTGTCTAATGGGAAGCGTTGGAGTGGCATTTAAATATAAATAAGAACATGTGTGCACTACCAAGGAAACTCCTGCCATCGCAAATACTCGGTCCAAAGTGAGACTACCCTGTAGTGCCGATCGTCTGCCAGTGTTTGAAGCAGCTGCGCGGAGATTAACTAATCAATGGTTCCCCCAGCGGCACCAGCGTGCTTTGTGGTATATTAAATCCAGTTTTTAACTGTCTTGTAGCTTAGTAAAAATATTCATATCAAGTTTCGAACCACCCCAGAAGGGGCTTGTTCCGAATGCTTAACTCCACGTTCGCACAATTACTTCCGCTTAAATTAAACATGACCGTTATAAACAGGAAAAACATACATTTACCCCAAAAACACAATGATGAGCTCCATCTTTCCCAGCTGTGCCATGCGGTACCACACTCTAAGCAAATCAAATGTGTTTAGGCGTTTAACTATAAAGTGTGTCGTCAGTATAGTGAATGGTTGCCTAACATCATGAGTGATGTGAAATGTCAGGATTGCGATTTTGCGGTAAGCGAATCCGCATGACAGATTTACAAGTGAATGACCAGGACTATGTGTAATTATAAACCCTGGTCACAATGATGGCGGATTTGAATTGAGGTCACGTTATTAGCCGTAAGAGCAACTTGGGTAGGTGGGTATAATTGTCCTGATTAATGTCGTTCATGGTGGAGATAGTGGTGACAGTTATTTAAACATGACACCCTCACATGATTTAAAAATTCATTTGATAGAGTATTACTCAAGTGAAAACAAATGGAGATCTTTAACTTGTAATATCAAAACAATGTCGTCAGTGAATGTTGGCCAAATTGACTGCAGGCATTACTTACTTGGCTTCTCGGGTAAAAAATGTCAAACGGAGCAGTTAATTATACATTACCTTCAAGCTGTCATATTTAAAGACTTTACATTTTATTTCAAAGTGTTTGTCAAAATATAATTATGATTGTTTTCGTTTTCTTTTCATGTATTTAGACTGTTTTTTATGTTACTGACATGACCCAAAGTAGTTGAGATATGTTATAAGTTCCGTTGGAGACTTCTTTCTCTTCTAGTGAAATGTCTCTTTTCCAGTACACGCACAATATACATAACGTGGGTTGCAATCACAAAGAGCCGACTAGAGTACTAATTATTTCGGGATTTGAAATAATATTTCGAAACACCAACATACCATTTGCTAAAATGACTTATATGCAAAAAAATTTGATTTATTACCTGTATATTTTTTGAGCTGTTGGTCATTTAAATATATTGTCAAGTGGCCAAGCTTATCAGTTTAACAATAATATTTTATTTTGTGGGGGAACGTGTGCTCAGAATATTCATTTAAAAGCCATTATACTGAAAGAACTGTACGTTGCTACACTTATGTTGTATGATGCTGGAGCTTATATTAACATCTTTAAAAATGTTTTTTGCAATTTCCTTTAACATTTCGCGAGATGCCGTTTTTTAAGAAAATTAATCAATATACCTTTTTTATGTAGTAAATGTAATAAATATTTCGATGCATCAGCATTTCTACTCACATGTCATACGTAGACTTGATAAAGTAAAATTAAAATGCGTGGTTGGTTTATAGCTTAAAAAGTTAATTTAAACTTAAACAACAATTATTTTAAAAAAATACGACAATTAACTGCGCAGTTTTTAATGTGAACAGAGCAAGTTTGTGTTGTTCTGAAGTCTAAAGGGAACGTGCGATATAGTCAAGAGGCAAATAATTCCTCCATTTCCAGGAATTAGTTCAGTATAGTAGTTTCTCTCGTAAAGGATCACTGAATGAAATATACCTCAACTTTCTATCAAAAGGATTTTTGATAGGCAACTTTTACTCCAACTCCAGGCGCATTAAAAAATGGGTAAGTTGCTAACCTACGATTTAGTAACAAGATTTCTGTATAGCAACATAAGTAAAAAATTTGCGAAATGAGAACATTAGTGATTCATGTTTTTGGAAATTTCAAAAACCTCTCATAACTATTAGAACTTCAGAAGATGAATTGGCAAACATACGTTCGTTTTCGATTATTTTTCATCATGCCTTTACATTTATAGAGTAATTAAGTAAATGGACTATGCGTTTTAGTAGAAAAGGCGATAAAGGCGAATATGCGAGCTTCCGGATGTAGTTCAGAACAAGAAGATGCGATCACTGGACCAACAGTTTTATTTTTCTGGCGTTTCAGATTCTGTCGAGGATCCTTAATCATAGGTAATGGTAGAAAGGTCTGAGACATGCACAGGTTGCACGGTAGTTACAGTTCATAGCAGTCATGTGCATGCGAATTATAATTATCCGCTCCTGTAGCCGCAGCTTGGGGTCTTCATTGGTGCGGTGATGGCTTGACACTTCGAGTTCGTCTCATTAATGGGCACGATTTCCTCGTCCGTGTCGGATGCGGGCTTGGTAATTGCGCGACAATTATGTTCACCGTCGTTATAGTTGCTGCTGGGCCCGGCCCTTTCCACACGACTGATTCACTTGCTTAGGCGATGTCTCAGTACAACGTACGGGAACGCCAAATCGTTGCGCTTGTTGATGGACTGGGGGTCTGAGAATCATGACATAGTTATCACTTATTCCAGGGATTTCGGCCTCGTTAAACTTTAAAATATGGTCGGGTCCATCGAGTGAGCTGCGACCTGGGAGTTAGCGTCTTTCTTCCTCACCGCCGCTGTATGCTCGGCCATTCGCGTCTGGAGTAATCTTCAGGTTTCTCCGACGTAGTTGTTTGGTCTACAACTGTACCAGATCACGTAAACGACTCTAACCGTTTCCGGTCGTGGCAACGGGTCTTTTGGTCTCATGACCCGGCGCCTGATGGTTGCACCTGGTCTGTGCGAAACTCCAACTCCAAGTGGGGTGAGCAGGCGGCTGACCACTTCGGATGCATTTTTCGCGTACAAAAGAGGTCGTTAAACATTTGAGCCAGTTGGATGCGATTTCTTCTGTGGTTTGCGTATGCATTAGTTGAAAAAATTGCTTAAGTAACCATTTGCTCTCAGTAACCATCGAAGATATTGTCATTCAGCAAATTGACTTCACTTCGCTGCAATGCGTCTCAACGCGCCGGTATAGCGTTCTTAAGCAGCTGCATTTGTGACTGACTGGATGTTTGCTGTTATAGTTCAGTACTTGCATATTTTTAGTTACTTTCTTGAACACTTTACATTTTAGGCCACCATCATCTTTGCGGCAAACCAGAACATCCCAGAAGCCATGTTAGAACATCACATGCGGGACCAGACAGAAGGGAAAAAATAATATTCTTTGAGCGAATCAAAGTTAACCGTCGGATTCTTAGCGATTTTCTGGCAGGATTACTGCGTTTTTTGTCCAAAAAACTAATTTCTTTGCCAAGGCGGCATTTCGGTGAAAGAGCTAAAAGCTTTTAGCTACTAATTTTACTGCCTGTGTGCTCAATTACAGTATAACGTTCTTTTACTGTCTATTGGCAGAATTTCTATTTAGCTCGACTACTCCGCATGGGTCGATGGACTTCGGCCCAATACATATATATATATATACCAACTTTCGTTCTAAGCCTATGGACCCTGAATGAAATGATCTATACCGAGCATATAAATCAATTTCTAAGGAGACTAAAAATCTGAATCACGGTCTTCTCGTACGTTATGCCGACAAAATGTTTAGGTCAAGTCAGAACCCAGAAGTTAATTAAAAGTAAACGCGCCTGAGTGGCGGGCGTCAGGTACGCACTTCTCAATCCTAGGCAGGTCTCAAAAAGTAAACGGCTTAAATAACTCACACCGCTACGCCAATTACCCAAGTAAAATGCGTTAGTTCAGGGGTCGGCAACCTCTTGAACTCAGAGAGCCAAGAAAGCAAATATTTGGAAACATATTTCAGAAAGAGCCATATAGTATATTTTAAAATGAAATTCTATTAAATCCGAGTATAATTAGCCTCTGAATTAAATCTTTTAAATAATGTTCTTATAATTCACGTTGGTAATGTGATTTCTGGCGTTGCATGGATTCGCTGAAGGTTTTATAGTCTGGTCGGTACTTGGTGAGCTTAAGCTTCATGCAAGCGATGAGGCTTTCAGCCGTTGGACGTGATCTTATTGTGGACTTCATGTATCTAAGATGTGAGAATGACTGCTCACATGCATACATAGATCCAAACAGGGTCAATACAACAAAACTTACACGCTGCAGTGTGTGGTTTGTGACCGGAAGCGTGTTCCAAGTTTTGCTTATCAGCTGGTCTTTGGGTTGAAGTTTTTTAATCTCTGTCCACAGGCGCTTGCTCGCCAACTCCGCTTTATGTCGTGTGATCCTCTCCAAATCTTCATTGAGTGACTTGAATTTATTCACCTACATTTCTGAGGCCTTAAGGTCAGCCATTTTTCGTTGAAATCTCTGACGGAGAGGCCGAAATATAAAGTAGGTCGGCTGTGTTCAGTGAACACTTGGCTGGATGGGTCATGAACTTAAAAAGACAAGTGTGTTCTCGAAATTCTCCAAGGCGTGCTTTGAACGGCTGTAGGAGACTGGATGTGAAGCCAACTAGCTGGTGGACCTCAACGTTTTGAGTAGACTCACTTACTGTGTATGCATCCTTATATTGTCATATATTTTCAAAATGTAGTAATTGATCTGTTTTAAGATCCATGATAAAGAGTTCAACCATGTTTTTAAAACAAACAGGATTGTTGAAGGGAAAACACTCTATTTTCATTGCTTTGCAATTTAACGTTAAGTTGGTTCAGATATCCGGTCATATCCACAAGATAGTAAAACATGAGGAGACACGCAGTTTCGGCTAGCTCACGATGCTCAATGCCCTTCATTTCAAGTAACGTCCGGATTTCGTTCAGGCAAGCTGCAAAACGGCTGAGCACCTTCCCTTTTGGCAAACAAAGTACCTTGCTGTGCAAAATCAGACCATGATAGTTATTTCCAACTTTATATAGCAGTTTTTTTTAGCGGGCGGTCATTTGGAGCTCGGGCAACAATAAAGGTAATCGCACGAATGACTAGCGACATCACTTCGCAAAGCTGCCCGTCACATATCTGAGCACAAAAGCTTCCTGGTGTAGAATGCAATGGAAACGTACGATGGGTTTTTTTCATATTCACAGAAAAGTGCCATAAATGCTTTGTTTTTCCCCACCATACACGGAGCACTATCAGTACACACTGACAAAATTTTATCCATCGGCAGTTTTTTTTTCTTGAGCGAAATCCATGAAAGACTTGAATAAATTCTCACCTCTTGTGAACCCTTTTATTGGCAGAACTGCAAGAATTTCTTCGTGCAGTGTATCACCAGCAGCATGTCTTGCAATCACACTGAACTTCGCGAAATGTCCTGCGTCTGTTGACTCATCCAATGTCAGAGAAAAGAACGGTGCTGCATTTTTGTGTTTCAATGCGTTTTCTCAACGTGGGCTGCCATCATGATGGTACGCTTATGAACAACTTTTGCAAGCAGAGACATGTCTTGTATCCGTTTAATTACCTTGTCTTTGTTTGGAAGATCACCAAAAAAGTTCCAATGCTCTCTTGCACTGACACCTCCGTCCCCCGAGGCTTGACCTCGCAGCTGCGTCCAGGAAACCGGTAACAGCTGCGCGAGCGTCCCCTTTCCTTCGGTTTTCTGGTGGCCCCGAGACTGCCGCCCTGGCGACTGCAATTTATTAAGTCACGCACACACGCGCGTCTAAATACCTAAGGACTATTTAAATACTCCACCCCTCGGCCGATGCAGCAAAGATCTCTGCAGGCGACACCCCGTTGGGCAAATGCAAGACACCAATAACAGAACAATTGAACCTGCTCCGCAATCCTACTGACTTAGCTGTTACCATTGTCTCAAGCTCTTTCAGGTCTGGCTGGGCGCAATGAACACTAGCCCTGGCTTCGCCAGTGGCCACCGCCACCTGGGACAGCAATTAAGAGGCCTGTACGCAATAAATCACTCCTTCTGGTGACTTGTGTCTTTAAACTTCCAAGCTGGGATTTGGCCTGATGATTGTAGTGATCCGAGTACAACCCACTACTTAGACCCCTAAAAAGTAACCAAAATCATAAAATCTAAAGTTTCCGAAAAAGCCATATGCGATCATCAAAAGAGCCATATATGGCTCGCAAGCTATGGGTTACCGATCACGGCGTTAGTAGATGTCAATGCTACAAAAACTCCTCCTGTATGTAAAGACTCTCTTGGGCAAAAGAAGACGCCTCGATTAGTGGAATAATATTTTTATTCGCCTGACGTTTCAAAAGCTGTCACGGATGCATCATCAGAGACATAAGCAGAGAGCAGTATCAGATACGGGTAGCGTAAGCACAGGAGTTTGCCGTTTGTACAGGATACAGTCATTACTGCAAAAATCCAAGACAATTTATGGTAATTGCCTTCCTGCGTGTTGATAGTTTGCTGAACGGCGTGCGGGCTCTGACCTGCTGAACTTTCATCCCGCGTGGTGGACTCGGACGTGATGATTGCTCGGCCATCTGGCCCTCTCGTGTTGGCGTAGGATGACGCGGGTGTCTGTCTGTTTCCCGAGTGCCAACTTGCTTTGGCCAAACCGACTTTCTGCACCGAATAAGGATTGGTGGCCGTGAACCATGACTCAAGTAATTCTCGGTTCTCTCGATTGTCCCCTATTGCGAGAATTTTGGTCTCGTCAAGGTTTAACGTATGGCGTCTATCTCTATCGGCGTTTTGAGACGCACTGCAGCGAACCAGAAGATAAAGTTGCCAAGGTACAATATATTCGACATATGTACAGAGAAAATGATTACCTGTGAAACTTTGACAACCGGTGCTTGCGCAAACGTGATGACCAACAAAATCGCACCGGCCCCAAAATTTTGCGAGCGATCCCGTACGTCAAAAATGTCTCGGAGGCTGTCGGCCGCCTGCTCGCAACACTTTGAGTTGCAGTTCCACACAGGCCGGAGTGAACCACTAGGCTTCAGATAATGAAACCAAAACCCATTGCCACGACAAGACACATTTGTAGTCATCTACAGGATCTGCTGCATTTGCGGACAAAGCAACTATGTCGGAGAGTCTGACAGACTTCTCAAGAGGCGAATTGCTGAATACGCGGCAGCAGTGCGGCGAAATTATGACAATTCTCAAGTTGCGGCTCATTCGAAGAGGCTCAGCCACACATTAAAATTTGATGAGACTGAAATTCTCGCAATAGGGGACAATCGAGTGAACCGAGGATTACTTGAGTCATGGTTCACTGCCCCCAGGTGTAAGGATTTGCCTTATCCATATTCGGTGCTGAGACTCCGTTTGCCCAAAACAAGTCACTACTTGGGGAAGAGACAGACAACCGCATCATCCTATGCCAACACGAGAGGGCCAGATGGCCGAGCAATCATCACGTCCGAGTCCACCACGCGGGATGAAAGTTCAGCAGGTCAGAGCCTGCATGCCCTTCAGCAAACTATCAACATGCAAGAAGGCAATTACCATAAATTGTCTTGGATTTTTGCAGTAATGACTGTATCCTGTACAAACTGCAAACTCCTGTGCATACGCTACCCATATCTGATACTGCTCTCTGCTTATGTCTCTGATGATGCATCCGTGACAGCTTTTGAAACGTCAGGCGAATAAAAAAAATTATCCCAGCGATTTAGTCGTCTTCTCCTCAATTACTTTCTGGAACTCGGACGTTCGCTTTTATTGGCGACTCTCTTGGGTAGTCAAGCCTTAAACTTTATAACACTAGTTTGTTAAACTGCTAAGTGCATGGTAAGCTGGAGCATGATCGGATAAGTTTGAAAAAGGCAAACAACCTCAATCTACCAAACAGATTTTATTTTCAGTTTTATATGTGTGCAGCATGACATTTAGGATATGACTCAAACTTGCGATCGTTTACAACCTGATATGTATTTACTGCTCTATTTACTTTGGGCCTGATAATACAGATGAAAACTGTGATGTACTTTTCTGATTTAGCATTACAGTTATCCTCACATACGTCTGCGTAATCCCAGTTGTATTTTGTGAACATGATTTAATTAACCAAGTGACGCATTGATTTCTTGCTGTTGTAATTATTCGCCAAATTTCATTAGATTATACGTTACAAGATGTTCGTTTCGGGGTCCATCAAGGATTCTTGCAATAATTTGGTCCCATTCGGTGCCATATTTTTGACAATTCTCAATGCACTGACATATATCTTTATCAGTACTAAAAGCTAAAAAGCTCAAGATTACCATAAATATACCACAATTTGTAAAGTCTGTGCCTGTATGAGCTTGACCCGACTGCCGGAATGTTTGATCAATTTAATATCGCTTGTCACATAATTTCGCCTTTGACTTACAAAATTATGTACATTATTACTCAATGCAGGAACTGAGTCATCTGACAGCGGAAAACCGCTTTGACTTCTACTAACCAATGACAGCCAGCCTTCGGTTTTGGTGTATTAAAAGCGGCAACTCGCACCTACAGCTCACTCTTGCAGCCCTCCAAACTCAAAGCGGAGGTAGTAAAGCTGACTCTGTGGTGAAAGAATCATCAACAACAAACCTAACATGGCAAAGGGATCCGGTGAGTCCTGACTTCCCGCAAAGGCCACAGATTCATATTATGTAGTCAGTCTAAAATATGCAAGAAAAATCTAAGAAGAGCACACGCCTTGTTGCATGATTCAGATCATCATACAGAAAGTCATAACTGGCAAATAAAAGAGAGACTTTCTTGGTCATTTTTAAGATGCTAGTTATCATCAGTCAGTCATACGCAAAGGCTAACACATTCTTTTAAATCATGATTAAGTTAAAAGTAAAATACGCAAACTAGTTGCATTATCGGTACTTCCGCCGTTACATTGAAGCCCCGCGTGCCTGAATTGCATTGAGTAGCCATAAAAATCAATGTTGATTTTTCTAGCAAGGCACGTTTGACATACACCCGTCTACATCGATTCCGTCTTAAGAAGAGACACGATATAGGAGACCTGTCCCGTTTAGAGAGCCTTAAATTAACAGTTCGGTTTAGGTTTTGATTTCATTTTGGCAGTTTTTCTTACAGCTCAGGCATTGGTATCTGTTTTAAAAATTGTTTAATGCCATTTGGCATACCGGAGGGTTTATAGTCTCTTTTCTTAGCTTGCTGACGTTAAGAAGTCTAGTTGAGGAACGTCCACAAATCGTTAACGGATCCCACTGTAGCTAGTAGTCTGGGCAGATGGAATTGCCTTGTCAATTCTACAGTGAACAACAAAGCTAAGCCTGATTATTGGCACAGCTAAGTGCGTTCAGAGCCCTTTCAAAGCAACATTGCCCGATGTCATCAGCACCTATAAGCAGTATCACGTTTAAGCCTTATCTACAATTCTTCATAGTCTGGCACTACAGACCAAACATGTGTGTATAATACTCCGATGAATACTTAGAGTAAAACTCTCAATATCACTGGTGAACTGGTGTCCTTAGGCTTACTTTGCCTACAGCGTTAATCAGCCAACAACTATTTAGTTTGGCTAGTTCCGGCACCTTTAAATGCAAACAACAGATATACTCTCGAATAGGAGCAGTTGCCAAAGGATACTTCGGGCATATAATTAGATGCAAGATTTCGTAGCGAGTGTTTTTTACTGAAACTAAAGATTGCCATCGTACTAAGGTGTTTTGAATAATGACTTCGTATTTTTACATAAGAACATTTGATTTTTATGGAACCAAGCCAATTTTTTGCTCTTTTACCTATGGCGAATCTATTAATTGACCCAGTATTCCACCAACCTTGTAAAAGCGGTAAAAGAAGCGGATGCTTTTGCAAATCTGTACTTATATAGACTTTACAACTTCTTAGCAATCTGTAATTTAAACAACATTTTGCTTTTTAAAATTACTAACTAAGTTCATACAAACTGTAAATTTCAAAGTCACCTTGGGATGTTTGAAGATTTTTTCCAAAACACTTTGTCAACACGGGCTTAGTTGTGGAGGAAGCCCTTGTGCAAGGTTACCTGTATGTTTTATCTTGAATTTAAACATATTCTTACTTTTGAACCTTTTTTTGTCGGCCTTTATATCGTTGGTTCCACTGCATCGTTATATGCTGTACAGTCGTTGCAATTAGCTTAGGAAATGCCCATAAAATTGCCTTTAATTACATAAACAACTCGATATAATTCATGTTTTCTGGATTATGTACCAGAGAATGGTAACAGATTTTTTGCAGGAAACCCATAAGAAATTAGCAAAATGTTGTGGTCAAAGAAATGGGCCGCTTAGATAGCTTTACCTGTGACCCCCGTGGGTTCTTCGTCTCAAAGTGTATTGTTAGAGATGTGCTATCAATAATTTTCAAAGTTCATACCCCGCTTTTGCATGTTATTGCTCAAAAATTAACCTGTTTGGCGAGAAATCGCATACAACTACAACTAGTCATACAGAGAACAGTTTTATTTGCACCAGTCAGCAACCAATATTAACAAAAATCCACCAAACTGGTTCAAAGTTTAATCATCCAATTGACGTTGTTTACTAAAAACTCCGGTGATTTAAGATAATTTGGCTCTTAAAAAATAACCACAGTTTAAGTTCGATATGGCTAGCTACCCAGTCCTTTTAAAAAATAGCCTAAGTTTGAAACATATCAAACAAGCTTAGTCCTGTACGACGTCCTGTATTTGTTCCATTTGTATTTGAAGTTACCCGTTAAATGTGATGTATGGGAGCAGTAATAATTTTGAAACTCAGTAGAAGCTTCCGACAATCCAGAACTGCACTATCTGCTAACGGTATGTAATTGTCTACCGGCCGCAAAGATCGAAAATTAAATTAACTTAAATGCGTTTATAACAAATGCTAATGTGAATCGAAAAATATGATGCACGGGGGTAAATAATGCACAACAGAATAAATATGCAAATATATGGACCATTGGACAACTACTTTGCTCGGGCGCAATGGTTAAGGCAACTTCTACGCAAATGATTTTCAATTTTTTTCAGCTGACCGCGTACAAATATTAAGTAATTGCAAAAGATTTTCGGTAAAGGCATAAGTTTTGCATCGCAGGTGAAATAATCCACAAATTAAAATTATCTGCGAAGTAAAGTATTGAAATTTATTAAAATTATATGCGACCTGGAGAAAAGATCTGCTGATTTCTTGCTTTGTCGGCACATGACAGGTTTTTTTGTGATCAGCCCTTACACCTTAGTTATTTACCGCAATACCCGACTTTGCAGGCCCAGCATCTTCCATTTGTCGACCCAGTGGAACCTCACGTTCCGTTTTCTATTCAAAATGGTTGGCTGATCCTTGAAGCTTCTGAAAAACCAAAGAGGCTTCCTTCCATTGAGGTTTATTAGTTAGACAAACAACTGGAATACAATGAACGTAAAGTGAAAATAAAAACTGTAGAAAGTGCTGCGCTTCCATTTAGATTGAAATGAATCATGGATTATTCTTGAAGTGCTTTCTTACAAGCTTTGCTGCGGAAACATTAAAATAGTTAAGTTTAATGATAATCAATGAGGCCTAGTCATAAGAAGAGGAAAGCACATATTTCTCATCAACACCATCCCACAAAAATGTTTAAAGTATAAAAATTAATACCAGTTTTGCGTACTTCAATTAATCAGAGGCTGTTTGGCAGATGTACCGAATATAATCGGAAAAAAATAAAGTCAACTTGCCGATTAAATCGTGATTTACAAAAAACACAACCCGTCAACAATACGATTGGTACGAAGGCTAACCGGAAATAGGATTCTAAGGGAAGTGAAAAACGAAGGAAACTACTGTTTTGACTCCTTTTCATTTTTCTGTGTACTGTAACGTTGGATATGGTTGTCTTTTGAGAAGTGTATGCTCAAAGTGGGCCTTAGTAATATGATCTCTTCCTGCATCCCTGGCCATTGTATTCTATGGATGAAATCGAATGATTTTCGAAAAGTGTTCACGGCGCATATCCGAACGTTGGAACGGTGACTCCAGGTTGATATACTTCCTCACCCGGTTGAGACATCATTTTTATGCAAGCCCGAACCAATATTGGGTATCCTTCTGTTTGATTCGATGAGTTTTTTATCAAGCGCACAAATCAAACTGTAGAGCAATTCTGAGTCATAAAGCTTATCAAATCATACTGCAAGTCCACATCTTGATCTACCGTGGTTGACAAAAAGAAACTTGAGCATTTTTATATATACAGGGTGTCCCAAAAATGCATAAACATTTAAAATAATTGCTAACTTGGTCTTTATCATAATTTTATGATTTCAAAAATGTTAAACTATTTACAAGTATCATTTTATTGTTTTCCACTGCACTTTGACTTTTATAACAGTGGCTGAAGTAAGCAAAGCCATTAAGCGCGAATGCACCCAAATATCAAGGGATTTTTCCAGGGTGTGTGAAATTTCATTGCTTCGCGTTGTCAGCAATTTTATGATCAAAATGAACTTCAGTTTGAGAATTTTCACTGAAGAAAACAGTAAAATGATACTTGTAAATATTTTTACATTTTTTTAATAATAAAGGAATGATAAACATTAATTTTACACTTATGTAAAATGTGTGTACAATGTTATGCGACACCCAGTATATAGCTTATATACATATATCTTAGTTGATATATATCAACTAAGATTACGTTATCGGAGCAAGCAAGTCGTGTTGGCCTGTAATCGGGAAATACAACCCAAAAACTAAGTATTCAGATTTGAGCTTAGCGTACAACTTCTTTCGTATTGGTCAAAAATGCCGAAGCAACGAAAATTGCCAATCTGATGCTACGAAGGACGTGCAAAATCAAATTTATTAGCACAGTTACCTAAATACGGGCTTTTGGAAACCGTATAGGTGATAACTATGTAACAAACTGTGTTGCGAATGCTATTAGAAAAGCAAGTGCTGTATTAAAACAATAATGGTTTCCACACACTTACCTTTGCGTACCTTATCTTAAAGTATGTAAAGATAAATGGTTTCAAATAGGTATGCAGAGCTCTTTCTCGCGGGGAATTTACCAAAAAAATTATCTTTCGAGCCCGATGACCTTAAGGAATTGGAGTGAAAATTTCCGTTTACTGTACACAATTACAAACCGTTTATTTTTAAACACGGGTGATTCTTTCTTCGTGAAATCACTAATATATACGAGAAAAAAGACTGATGTTAGCTGCAGCGTATGCAGTTGTTGTCTGACATGATTAGCTCTGGCTGTGTAACAGCAAATTGAATTCAAATTCACATGATGGCCAGCTGGTTATAAGGTATAAGTGCTACCCTCGCCATCCTACCTCTTATTATATACCCTGCAAATGCACATATGCAGTAGAGACGACTGTCAACCGATAAAGCGTTAATATTAATGTGCTAGTGCTTTTATGAATTCGAGTTTGATGGAGCGGCATTTGTGTGAGCCCGAATGAAGTTAGTCACCACTTCTTCCAAATGAAATTAGGGAGCAGGTTGATAAATGTGCGACTTCAAAATTGGCAATCTGGTATGGAAGAAGCGCTGGTTAGAAAACCTGTAGCACAGCTTTGACAGAATTTGGTCCTCCTTCCCCTCGCTCAAGCGAAACCTACAAAGCATCAACTGGCTTTCGAATCTGCTTTACATTTAATAGCCTATTAGTTCGAAGGCCCAAATAAGTTATATTAAAATGCTACTGCACTTGAGAAGGAGGTGAAAAAGGGCAGACTGTAAACGTGTTGACTCACAGCAAATGTCAACATAACTGCTATCACAACTTATTGAAACCTCGAAAGGATAGGGTGCCTACCTTACTAAATTTGAGTTCTGTGAGCCTAATGGAGCTAGGCAAAAATCAAAATTCTGATTTGTGAAATGACACCGAGGAGAGACTAGCTGAAAACCATTGAAGAAATTGTTGATAGTGCTTGCTGGACTCTATACAGTTAGAGCGTCTATGACTCATTGGTCGCTGCTCAATTTGAAATTTCCGGAAACACCACCGACACACAGAAAAAATACTGCTGGCATTATCAAACTTCAGTCAGCATCGTAAAAACACACTGTAGAACTGTAAAGTAACGTTTACCTGACTCAGATTTAAAGGTATAAATAAAAGCAAGATTTATTGGATCCATGGCATTTTGAGAGAGCTCTAACTGCGTGACGTGAATCACGTAAGCGAAAATACTGATTGAATTCGTACAGAAAAAATCGACTAAAAAGCAAGGTCCTAAGAAGTGGCCAAGAGGCTAATCAACAACATAATAAGTTAAAACGCTATGGTCAGCCAAAAAGCAAAGAAATACGGCTGAGGTTAAAAGTCAAGAGGGGAAATGTGCAAACAGGCAGCCAATGTTACCAAGGCAAAGTAAGGTTCACTAAATGCTCCAGCTGTTTACATAGGTCGGGCTTGAACCACCGTATGCAGGCTGCCTCCAGGCCGCGTAAGGTATGAGTTGTTCGTGCCCGAACAAGCACTCGGAAAGAAGTTTTGGGGTCAACAGAATGGCCCGTGTCCAGCAGCTGTTTAGTAATCGATGACTGGGGAATTCTGTTTTCATGTATCGATTTTTCTGTATGAATTCCATCAGTATTTTCTCTTACGCTACCCAATGAGAGGCAGTAACTGAAGAACTCTCTCGAAATGCCATGGATCCAATAAATCTTGCCGTTATTTCTATCTTTAAACGCTAGAATGTTAGTCGAAATATAATATAGGCAGTTTGAATTTGGCAATGACTTTGGTTTTAACCAATTTCTAGAACGCGCTGTCATTAGCCGGGTAGATGCTGATTTAAATTCTGGAATTTGCGGTTAATGCAACGGGGTGGCTGATGCCACCTTTAGTCTGTCAAGACCCCTTCGATTAGGCAAATGCCATAGACCTGAGGCCAAATTTCGTTAACGTGTATTTGAGTCCCGAGATGAACGCTCACCTACCAAAATTCACACGTTTGTCAATAAAACCTTGAGTATTGATCAAAACAGCAACTGCTTCGTGAGAACTATATGAAGATCGTGCATTGCAGTTCACGAGCACTAATTGACACTAATTGATGATAGTCCCTATGTTAACAGAACGTGGATTGAGATGGTAGACCGAGGATTCGAGAGAGAGAGAGAGAGAGTGGTGAGAGAGCATTTTTGGTGACACATGATTATGATGATGCCGTGACATTGTTAACCGTTAATTTGATCAACAGGCATACCGACATCCTTCCGCTCACTGAGCTGTATGGTTTTATCGCAGTTTAGCCAAGACAAATTTTCGGTATTTAAATGCACATAATACATCAGACCTAGTCAGATAGCAAGCTTAAATATTTAGGGCGGCTTGTGTGACATCAGTCAGGATCACCACCACAGGGGCTCAATTACCCCGGCGTTGAGGTGATGACTGACAACGCAGGCGGATCAGTCAACACCTCAAGAAACCCTTTGCCATGGTGTGAGTGAATAAACACAGTGATTTAGTCCTCAGCAGTTGACCTGAGTACACTTGCGAATAAAGATAATGATAGGAGACCTAGTGCGTACGGCCTCTGGGTCAGCTGAATCAAATCTTTGCTACACAGATGCTACTTAGGTTTACAATGGGTTGACTAGGTCATCCACGTAAACTTGATGCCTGTTAGCCTGATATTTACCAATTGAACTGTTTACTACTGAACGGCTGAATCAACCCTGTGCGGTATTTGCTGAACTGTTTATCGTAAGCTCCTTCGGAAACTTTCAACTTTCCTAATCTGCCTTTGATATTTGTCATAAAACATATCTAGTGATCATTGATAGGTTCTACATGCAGCTTTTTCACAGCAAGCAGACCTTTACAATACTTCAATGCGTAGACACTCTGATTCAGTTCTGAATGTGGGTTTGAGCGCACCCACGAGCAAAGCTACTTCAACGACACTTCGATATGAATATGTGCTTTTAGGTTGCCTCGTTTGGCACACAGCAGTTAATTCGCTATTGAATCCAGCGCTTCTTGCCTGTACAGCTTTCATCTTAGCCTCTTTACCTGAACAGGTCTCCACCAAGCAGCCAAATATTCACACGAATTCATTTCTTTGGTGCAGGCTCTCCCTTAGTTCAGCATTCGATAGGCAGAATTTCTACTGTGAACTAGATGTCGACGCATCGACTCTGACTAGCCATTCCGAATTTCGTGTCAATTTGCAAGCATATTATAATCTATAGGAACTTCCTGACAGATTTCCTGGTGTCTTTATTGGTATGCCAGCCGAATATTAGCAGTAAGTAAGTAAGTAAGTAAGCATTTATCAAAAGTCCTTAAAATGATGTTGAGAGTTGTAAAGTCATTACTATTCGACCCCAGAAGTGTATCAGGTTGCACACAGTATCCTAGTTGTAGACTAATCGATTGATATTTTCATGATAACAAGCGACATCTTAAATTAAATGGATTCGAAAAAGCAAAGGGAGGCCACTTTTTACCTTATCAGCCGCATCAGCTAGATGTGGATCTTCCGGGATTAAAATCCATGGACATTGAGTGTACCATTATATCATTGCACCATGGGCTCGGTACTTTGTCGATTGAGATCGGGCATATGATTAATATGTGGAGATCCGTAAAAGTAAAGTGTTAACAATGTAATTTCGATTCAACATCCGGGATTCAGTTGTAAATCCTACTGTCGAACTGAGAGCTGCTCGTTATAACTAGAGAGACAGATATGCAATTAGCTACACGTCGCTTCCTTGGCTTAGTTGCCCCTACTATAGACAGAGATTTGCAAAAGTAAACGGCTTCGGCAAACAGTGTGCATTTCAACATCAGTCATAGGTTCTCCTCAAAACTCTGGGTTTCACAGGTTGCAAATATCCGCCAGGTCCTAACAGAGCCTGGAGTTTTTACTAAGAAGGTGTCATCCGTCAGTACCCTCATATCGCGTGAGGGTGAGAATCGTTAGTCCCACTTATCATAGACGGATAGGATGGAGACCTTTAATCTCACAGCAAAAATAGAATGATACTGAAAAATTTTCCATTCTTTGCACATATTTCCGACACAGGGACTTGACATTTGCGTGTTTCTTCCTTTCTGACTGCTTTAAACCACGTGAACAACGACGTTTTTCTGCTGTTTTCAACATTAAGACTGTTCATTCACGTTGGTAACATGGTAACAATTACTGTTAAATACATTGCTGTTGATCAAAACGGTACCAAATATATTGAACTCGGAGGAAACATCATAAAAAACACAGTATATTGGAACGTAAATTACACACTGGAATGTGTTTAAGACAAAAATTAGGCTTTTATGCTGGTCAATTCATTCCTGAAATTAAGGCAAGACATTTGTTATATTTACGAAAAGCTCATTGCAATTGCGGTCTGATAAGTGTGCTATTTGTTAATTTCAGGAAAGAAATCGGCTTCCAGGGGTAAGTATGCCAAATATGACGTCATGCGCTATATGGCAATATGTTTAAGATCTGGACACACTTTCTTCAGATTAATAGCAGTATTTTCTGTATCCTGGCTATCTAGTTAACTGAACTTTTGTTTTTTACATTAAGAACCGCGTCAGAGACAGGAGGATTTCAGCAAATGTACGTTCTATGGGAAAATGAAAAAATGGTGAAGCTATAGCATTTAAAAAAGTGGTTACAAATATTACATCGATTGTTTACGAAGCACCATTGTCAGACTGCCATTGCTGGAGGAAGAATTTTGATCATATTTCACAATTTCTTTTAAATAAGACTCGCTTATGTATTTAATTTGTCCCTTAAAAATATTACTAAATGCATAAAAATGTGACAAGACATATATATATGTCAAGGAAATAATCGCGGAAATTATTAGGTGCATGACATGGCGAAACACGTGTCTGGGCTTTGAGCTAGTATCTATGCGGAAGTATGATATAACATCATTGTCATATATATATGTGTAAAGCAGTCGGATAATTAATACGAAAGTGTTAAGTTGTAATCGAGACTAGTAATTAGCAGGTTAACCGAAAATAATGTATTAGTTCCCTTTTAATGTTCAAACGTTTATCGTTCACCAGACAGAACGTTTCCTGATCTTAATTTGTCTGACTTAGAGCCAATATGTATGTTTTTCGAGGCCAAAATGAGTACACCTTCCCAGTACATTTGGAAGTTTTTTCAATGTGGATGCATGGTTTGTGTTGCACACCCAGAAGACCCCTCTAGTTCGGACAGAAAATTCAATGACAGCACAGACGAATTTTTTACTTTTTCCCAACATTCCAGAATGGGACAGCAAGCACACCAACAAGGCGTAGTCTCCCATTTCCATGACTCATTGGCGAGGATGTTTAAAATGTTAAAGAATAAATGTCACCCTCTTGGCACTAAGTGAAGAAGAAGAAACATGCTGTAAAGACAGTAGCTTCCATCACTGGCAATAGAATTTGATTTTATGACGTGCATGGTTAACAGTCAAGCAATTTCTTGGAAATGGCAGTACATTTGAGTGAATGAATATAGAACTGGCTTAGTAGGTATATAATTTAATAGCTGGGCAACCATACATCTTTTGCAGCTTTTGCATTCTTCGTGAACCTGTCTTTTGCCAGGGCGTTTTTTGTGCACACGAATTGGACGTGTTGAAAAATTTGACTCCAACAGGATTTAGCCAATTATTCCCGGTGTGGCTAATAAGTCCTCAGAAAAAATACCTTGGCAATACATAGGTGGATAACTTCACCTGTTAGGAAACTTTGGATAGCGAAACCGCAACTGGGGCAGCTTCTTTTTATTTCTCGCAAGAAGTTCCACATCGCCACTCAATTAAACCCCATTTGAAACCTTACCTCTACGCCTCTCAGGCCCGGTCTCGTAAAGAAAAATAAGAATTTAAACGCCAGCTGATAGGATTTTGCTGTCTGTACAGAATAATTGCAAAAGCAGTTGGTAGACTTCGGCAGCCGTGCTCCGAGTCAGAGCTGGGAACTTGTCAGAGCGCTTTGATTGAGCACATATTTAAGTCGATCTTAACGCTGATTGGCCGGAAAGCAGAAAGTTAGAACGTTGTAAAAGATGCGTGTAGAATGTGCTTACAGGTTTCCTGGCGTATTTGCATCGACCGTAACTGCCCAATAAACTACTTCAAGCGTGTTTGCTCCGAATCAGCATTTCGCGTATATTTTTGTTCCCGGTTTATCAGTAATTAGAGACGACATGTAAATAGTTGCCTTCCGTTCTTGACATTCAGGGGATGTACGTTGACACGTGAACCTATAGTCTCAACCTTGCATGCAGCAGTTAGCTACGAGCATGCGTAATTTATTTCGGGAGCCATTTCTTCCTATTCAATGTAGGGCGTTTTACCGAAGCGATGGAGCGCTCTTTTAAGCCTACGGCTGTTGGTACGGGTTTACACAGCCACAGGGACGAAGGATTTTATAATTCTTACATTGATTCAATCTTTGAAGAGTCAACCGCATCATATAAATAAAGTTTTTGCTTTTATCGGCAAGCCGGTATTTCTGCGCTGATGTGACAACTGCAAATCATCAGCGCCGTAAATCTCTGTCCGTTGCTCTGCCTTTCCTTGCCTCTGGCTCTGTGGGCATGCTCGTGAGACAGTCTGAGGTATAGAAGAAGAGGAAGAAGAAGAAGAGGAAGAAGAAGAAGAAGAATAAGAAGAATAAGAAAGAAGAAGAAGAAGAAGAAGAAGTAGAAGAAGAAGAAGAAAAAGAAGAAGAAGACATTTTGATCACCAGCACCATAATTCTATTCTTCTGAGCTTTTGGATACTTGCGGCAGTCCATCGTGTGAGATCAAAGTGTCAACGAAAACCAAGCAGCAGTTATGGGGGGAGGGGGGGCAGAAGACACTCAACGTTTATGAGGGGCAGGGGGAGCGAACACATTAATCACAAGTATCGGCCTTGCGGATATGGCTGCGGAGGGTGATGTATGCGGGCGCCAGCTTAATGCATCCAAGGCCCAGGCTTCAGTTAGGTCTCGTCCTGTCCTGTTGCCTGTTGGGGCAATTATCCTCGCGGCTACGAAGTTACAATCGTGGCCCATCTCATAGGTTGGGGGCAGCCACATGCGATAATACTTCACTCCGTCGAACAGCCAGCTTATGTTCGTGTACTTGCGACTCAAGCATGCATCCAGTTTGACCTATGTAATTTCGGGGACAGTTTAGACATGGTATGCGATACACTTCGCCAGACGACTTACTGGGATTTAGTCGGTCTTTTATTCTCACGAACCGGCTACCCGTGGCAGCCTTGGGGCCATGTGCAATTCCAACGCCTAGTCCCGCAGCAATGCGTCCGCTCGCTTCCAATTCCGGTGATCGAAACGCCATTACCTTCTATACACTCACCTGGGATGAGAACATATGCCTCAAGTTTGGAAAGTCCAAAATATCGAACGAAGTGAAATAATGCTCCGACTGTCAGACATTCCCTTGTTTTGCCTCTTTGAACTTACTTGTCTTCGTAGAACGAAGAGATGATGTGTTCGCGCCAGACCTCTTCTATGATGTTGTTTTAGTAAATTGATGTGCATTACACAACAGGTTAATCTTCCACTCAAACAGCCTCTGGATCGAAATAGTCTGATGTTTCACGTAGTAACTAAAGGCAAGTCAACGCAAGACAAGTGAACGAGCTCGTGGCTCAGAAGTGATAGCATTAGCCTTTGCTCGAAAAGGGCGTGAGTTCAGGCCTTGGATGTTGCACCACTTAGGGTTGGGTATGACTGGATGGTGATGACTAATAAGCTAGAAATAGCCATTTCGTTCTTTTCTTTGTTGACAATGCTGTCCGTAAAGGTTAAGCCTATCGGCGCATTCCCTTTCGGTTTATATTATTCATGGTTATTTGATTTTCAATATCGGGCGTTGTACTGTTCTCTAGAATTGATGTGTAACAAAAATTTAATCTTCTGAATATGCCGACAGTTCTGTGAACTACCAAACTCTACTTTATTAGCCTCACCGGCGTAATAATTCTCAAAAGATTAGAAACAAAAACCCAAGACTATTTTTCTTTTCTAGTCTAATAATTTGTCTCGTTGTAGATGATTTCTTCCTCCCGCGAAAGGATTCTTCATCAATACTGAAGGATACTGCATCACGAATAAAGGATACTACATCACGAAGGAAGGATACTACATCGGATTGTTAGTTCACTTGAGATATTTCAAACGATTGCATTGCGAACGAATGAGCAAAGTGAACATTTCCCCGACAAAGAGCGAAAAAGAATAGAATGGCTTCTTGCGACATTTTTGCTGCCGTCCGATTCTACTCCCCCAACCCCTAGCTGCACACTCGAGATTCAAACACCCGCTCAGTTCACCATCCAGTACTGTCCTCACTACTCCATGAGCATGCTCGCATCTCGTCCAACGACATGGGGAGTGCACTCATCTATCCTGACTGCACACTACCAGAAAAGGGGTGTTTACAGTCTATGCATGGGGTCGCATAGTTAGTAGCACTCACCCAGTGAGAGTTTTATACTGACTAAGGCAGGCTAACTTGAATTATCATCCTAGTGCGGGCCTGGACATCCGGTATTTGAACACAGATTTAGTTGAATACAAAGAAAATGCGTGATCCCTGCATCAACCTAGCTGGATATCCGGTGCAGAATTTGTGCATTTAAGTATAAAATATTGCAGTACTTAGTGAAACAAATAAGTAACAAAGTGGTGTACTCGATTATAAAATTAAGGAAAGGGAAGAAAGTAGGGCTCACTGTATGGTACTTATTGGGATTCTGTCGTTTCATAGATATTGGTTTTGACAGTATTTTTAAAATTTTCAACTGTCGGGCTTTGGATCTCGAATGTGCGGCCTTGCGTAACGGTATCACTGGCTGACAAAATTGAATATCCACACATTACTTTATCTTGGTAGACAAAACTTCTTACCTTTTTTTATATTTTGTCCTAATGCAAGTTCTGGGGTGAGCCGTTCATGCTACATCTCATTTCAAGTCGAATATCTGAGTGCCACCCTGCATTCCGTATATACTGGTTTACAGAATTCTCAGTTAATTAGCTACTTCCGCCGAGTCAACTTGATGTTATTATAAGAAAACGCTAGTCTGTTACCAATCTTCACCTAAGTGCATTGTAACTTTTAGATGAACTCATCAAGCAGAAGCCGCACAAGACGCGACGTAAGTCCTTGCCTGTGTTTACTTATTCAAACGTTTGATTCTTAAGCCTTAATTAAATTTGTCTGATGTGTCATTTTTCTAACGATCACAGTCACTTTATATGCAGTACGCTGCCATGCTGATTGCATACTTAAGGAGAAAAACGTCAGTAAAATTAAAACCTGCACAGGATCTCGTCATTTCCCCCAAAAAAATTAAAACGATCCGCTTCCTGTATTCAACATGTGTGGCAACCGGAATCTTCACTTATTTGGATGGTGACCTTAAAATGAGGCGTTAAATTCCAGTAACACTGACGACCTCCGGGTTTTCTAACATTAAGTTAGAACCAGTTTCTTAATACAGAAATCGATAACATAAAGAAATGCAAAACATTTGGAAACAAGGTGGATTTACCTTACTTTTTTAAATGCCAAATTTCATGGACACCATGATTTTAAGCAGAACCTAAACACTTTGCTGTGCAATCTTTTAGAGTATCAAGGTGATATTAAATTCACTGAAGGTAAGTTCCCTTTTCACGCAATCTTAGGCATAAATAATGTCAACATTTATTAAATTCATTTTGTTCTTCAATTTTCATAGCAACCATGAGTACCGAGAAATCAATGTCACATCGTAAGTTTGGAAATTAAATAAACGCATCATTGGTCCGTGGAACTCTTTACCCCGAAACACGTAACTGTCATATGGTGGTGTTTAATGTACATTACACTGCCGATAATAAGTACATACATACCTAACCTACAAACAAAGCGACCAAAAATTGGTTTGGGTTTTTCAAATGCATTTGCTAGTCGATTTTGAAAGTCAACTGTGTCGACTTTCAACCATGTAATCAATCTAATCTAAGAGCTAGCCCGCGACAACCTACGCGTAAGCAAATGGGGGGTCCAAGTGATAGTAGTTCAAGGGGTTTAAGTCAGTGAGCATGAGACAGCTGTGCAAACACCGTTATAGCCCTTGCTGCATTAGCGGCATTAGCGACGACCCCTTCCCCACCCCCGCCCACCCCCCGTGGCGTATTCACATCCGCCTGTCACGTCGGGTGTCATTCGGGGCGACAGCGACATGATCGCTGAATCCTCACGCGCACGGAAGAATGAGACGCCCAAACAATGAAAGCAGTCAGACAGTAGAGAAACACACACGCGCATGCCAGTGCCACATGCGCGTCGAAGGCGCAGAAGGCTTTTCGAGGTGACCCGTTCGACCAATGATGACGAAGACACACATGACAGACAGACAACGCACTTTTATTAAGTATGCAGATTATAATGAGAAGAAGAAGAAGAAGAAGAAGAAGAAGAAGAAGAAGAAGAAGAAGAAGAAGAAGAAGAAGAAGAAGAAGAAGAAGGGAAAGTATTTATTACATAGTGTTTTAAATAATCTCAGAAAACTGGTAGCCATCACCAGCCTACTTTACCAAGCCTTAGCTAAATTGTAAGAAAGGAATAGTCCACTTGTAAGGCCTCAGTATAGGTATGCTACCTTCATCCATATTCCAGAGAATATTTTAGGTTAGGCCATGCCTGTGGTGGTTCTTCGGTTCTTTTGAAGGCAAAAACATGGCCTGTCACAAACGTCTCCCCCACGAACATCTGCTATTCGGTTTTGAAACCAACATTGCGGGGAAGAAACCTGAGAAAGATTGCCAGAACAGGCCTGCAAGCGACTCTGTTGGCAACAAAGTGGCATTTAGTCAGGCCACGTACACTGTAGCCGGCCGTTGTCAAAACAACACAAAACATACGCATGTCGTCTCAAGCTAGAAGCTTAAGGTCACGTTTCATAACACTGTATTTTTCTAACCGCAGATGAACTGATGGAAGTGAAAGTGTGCAAAAAACCCGTGCGCAGTAAGTATTTGATCACTAGTCTTTAATATTGCTGCGGGTCACCTTCCCTGTTGAAAAGGCAACGTATTTTATAACGGAGCTTAGTTAAGATTTTTTGAAAAACCATATTTTTCTCCAAAATGCATTCATGGATTTGTTCGTTCTGACCTGTGGTCGTAAAAAATCGAAGCATATTTTACTGGCACGATGTTTAAAAGCACATCTATTAAGTGGTGTGGGATATTCACAGTCAACTAAAGGCTTGCTGTCACCAACCAATGCCTGAAGAAGATTCTGGCTCTTTCTTCGGGGAGGCATTCATGTAAGGAAATACATTCTGACTTAGACAGTTCAAGTTTTTTGGTATGCTCTGAGATTACCATTTCATCAGGCAGTCTTGCTATATTGTAAAATGTAAACGTCAATAAAAACGGAGACGCTTTACATGTGACTGGGATGTTATATTGGTTAAGTTAATGAAAGAGATGAACATTCTAAAATTTTAAGTGTCAGGTGAACGTTATTTTTGACGGAGTGACCGGTGGTTAGGCACTGAGATGTGCTTAGCCTACCGTTTATCATGGCCGAAGGCTCTGGCATCAGTAAGAGTTAATCGTGTGCTAAAATTATATAAAAAAGGTACATACGTCTCGGATTTGGCTGCGATGATTACCACCCAGACAGTGATTTAAAATTGTTCATCAACAACTTATATTGCCTTATGTTACCCCTTTCTTTCTTCGCGTCACAACATAACTTAGAGAAGGCATAACTAATTTATAATTTTCGGAAGTGATTTTGGTTTGCTATGCCAAACAAATAAACACCCTTTGATATCATGTAACATTCAAGGTAGGTCAGAAGGACAAAGCTCTTCGCGCGGTAAGCGCAAAATTTCCTTTTAATTATTTGCTGATTAAGTGATACCAAGGGCGTGTTTGAAGGCCCGATGAATTCATAATTTTCGGAAATAGTTTTGATTTGCCATCCCTAACAAATAAATAACTTTACGCCATGTATCCTTAAAGGTAGGTCATCAGAACAAAGCGCTTCGTGCAGTTATCGTGGTAAGCGCAAAATTCCTATTAATTATTTGTCGAATTAGTGATAAAAATGGCGTTTTATTGAAGGCTTGATGAATTTATAATTTTCGGAAATATTTTCGATTTTCCATACTTTACGTCATCCTTTACGTCATGTATCATTAAAGGTAGGTCATCAGAACGAAGCTCTTCGCGCAGGAAGCATGGTGAGCCCAAAATCCCTCATAATTACTTGTTGAATTACTGATACCAATGGCTTTTTTTGAAGGCATGTCTAATTTGCAATTTCCAGGAAGACATTTTGACTTGCACTCCAAAGCAAATTAATAAATTTACATCATGTGTCATTATAGTGAGGTCAGCGGAACGAAGCTCCTCGCATGGTAAGTGCAAAATTGCATCTTAATTACTTGTTGAATTAGTGATACCATTAGTGTTTTTTGATAATTTTGCTTCTTTAAGATTTTGTATTGTGGGTTTTTAAGTTTCTGCCCTTCCATTATAGAAAACTCACATAGCAAATCTTCAAAATCAGATTGGTATTCTAATAATCTCTCCTACAGGCCGAATGTCATTCCCAAATAGAAATTCTTGCCTTCGTCTACTTTTTCTATTAACCACGCCGTTTTATTGTAAATCTTGCATCTAACAATGACAACATTCTTCAATAGTTTTTTGAACTTTTCAGCTTGTCCCATTCATGGTACGTTTTAACGTTAATATAGTTCTAACTTCATGCATGAATTAGTCTGTCCAACCAAAAAAACTCAAAACAACTCCATTTTACACAGCAAGCAAACAGTACTGTGTAGAGCTCTCATTATTAATGATAATCGTCTTTGCAAATAGAGGAGAGTATGTGAGTTCCAGGAAGCAGTTCAGAAGAAGAAGATGCGATCACTGAAACAAGGGTTTTATTTTCCTGACGTTCCGGATTCCCGAAGGAATCTAAACCGTCAGGAAAATAAAACCCTTGTTTCAGTGATCGCATCCTCCTCTTCTGATAATCGTCCTCTGAACTGTGAAGATCCTTTGATAAATTTAATGATTGACAACAATTCGAAGTAATGCAAGCTTATAGTTTTTCATGTAAACTTGTCATCGGCCGCTTTCTGTGACTCGTAAATCGACGTTAACTGCGGTTCATACCGAATCCCACTGTTCAAAAAACGCTGTCATCTGTGAAACAACTGCTGACGTGAATCGCGCCAGACGCGGAGGTTTTAAGAGGTTCTTTTGTGCACACAACGCCGGTTTCATCAGCCTGATATCAGTCGCTTCTGCTGTAGCTAGCAAGCGCTGACCAAGGGCCTTTGGATAGTTTTGTGGGAGCGTACAGCTCACCCGGACAGCTTCGCTGGGATTCAACCATGTGCGCCAGAACAGAGTTGTTTATGCTCCAAATACTCGCCAATTACTCTTCTGAATGCTGTTGAGTGTCTAACCTCCAGAAGACTGCTAGAGAACCGTTGACTTCTAGCTATCCAAAACTGGTGGACGCTGTCTTTGAGCATTGAAGATAATAGTCAGTTGGTGTTTGGTGTGTCAGAAGCTGACGACAGTTCAGCTGTCATTTCCAATGGTGTTCACTGTTTGCCTCAGAGTAGGATGGATTCAGGGATGGGAAACTGCGTATGAATGGATTGATAGTGATAGAAGACTTGCGTTTTACCTACTGCGCTCCCTTTTGCTTTCCCTACTTGGACCGGAAGGTAGGGCAGTGTCCGAAGGTGCGACCGCGATAAATGGATGGCGTGAGGGGAGACTGCGCCTAGAGTGGCATCTGTTCTGCATGCCTATCTTCAATAACATTTGGTAAGCACTAATATGGTGCCGTTTAAGACGAACACAGGTGCCACGTTAAGAAGCCTTAAATATTACACTGTGAGTGTTTGTTTGAAAATTTGCCTTTGTGAATCGTTGAGCCTGTGCCAGAATTGATAATGGTTGTCGCGAAAAATGACTTTCAAATAATGACTATGAAAACAGTATGGATCCAATTTCTTTGTAGGAAAGCCAAAACGGCGCTCGCATTCATCTTCTTCGTCTTCATCATCGTCCTCCAGCAGTTCCTCTTCCTCCTCATCATCATCTAGCGGCTCTTCCTCATCGTCGTCCTCACGATCTCGTCCGAGTTCGTGCAATTATCTTAAATGTGCTTCAGTCATTGAAATCTATTTTAGCCTTCCAAAAATAAGTGCAAGGAGGCAGTTGAGTTGTGGGCGAATCGATTTTGATTGGTCTCTGTTTCAGATTCATTTCCGAGTCAACGATAGACAGAGATGGGGGGACACCACTACTGGTTGGCTGCCTCTAATACATTAACCCTCCCCCTCACCCATTTAGCAAATTAAGTACAGTAGTCGCCGGCTTTTAAGCCCACCTTGGGCCCAGACCAAATTGGGCTCAATAAGCGGCGGGCGCATTAAGCTGAGAGTCCTAGTTCTTGATTAGCAAAGGTACGATAGGCGCTTTACATTACATACGTACTGTATTATGTGTAGAGCTTGGTTATGTACAAGAAAAGAATGCTGTTTGTCTGTATTTTACGCAATAACAAAAACAAAAAATATTTGCCACACATAGCCAGTTGCGCACGCAGAGAGATTAGAATTTCACTCTGTCCTGTTGGCAAACTGGGCTTTGTAGCCGGCGACTGGGCTTATTAGCCGGCGGATTTTGCTATTTAAAATTCTGTCCCAAGCTGACTTGGGCTTAATACGCGGCTGGGCTTATTAACCGTGGGCTTAATAACCGGTGCCTGATGTATTTGCATATTAACTGCATGGTTCCCGGGCAAACCCTATCTTAACTGCTAATGGCTGCATTTTCGACACCGATTTCAATGCTTGCCAGGATCACCAAAAGGGTCCATTTTACTGAACTTGATCAATGCAAACGTTGTAACAGTGCGCCTCATGCGCGCAGTTTCACGTGTGAAAGAATGTCAGCAGGATGCTCGGCCAATCATAGCTATGAAAGTTGGCCAACCAACACCAACACAGACGCCCCAATGTGTGCGTGGCCTCAGACAGCTAACTTTTTCTGCACTTCTCTTCCTTCATTCTGTAGAGAAAATAATCTCGTAGCGAACGCAAATGGGGACCCCTGTAGTAGATGTGGACTTGCATTAAAATCCGATATAAAGTTAAGTCGAGGTTGCGTGCTAGATCTAGAACAAGGAAACTGAGTAGCCCTTTTCGAATTTGCGCGAGGTCACCTAAATTACGTGGGTTTCTTACTCCATTGTCTTATCAACAATGTGTTCTCAACTGGCGTTCAGTGGCCGCGCCCTATTCACCCGCTTTACTCCTCCATGGAAAATTAGCTTGTCCATACTGTGCCGGCGCTGAATATGTATGTAGACGAAAGATTCTGTTGTTTCCTTAGTTAGCGTTATTCCTCCCCTTTGCAAATGGGTGATCTCCTGTGAGTGTGTAGGATAATTCGCCTGTTTACCCTTCTTCATGCCTTTGCTACAAACTTAGATAGCTCCCACAGCCAATCAGATAATGTGACGATCTCTCCTGCCCCCACCCTCTGCCGCCGTAGTACTCAGAACGAAGACTCCTTCTGGACAGAAAAATAGCCATCGGAAAACTCCTCTAAAAATCGGTGTTCTACGTTTTTGAACCGTACTTAAAAGGCTGACTAATTATCACGGCAATCCGTTTAACCGACGCCAAACAAATCATTATCAAAAAACAGAGGAAAGTAGGAGTCGTAGGAAGCAACTGAAGAGAAGCAGATACAGTCACAGGGAGAAGTGCTGTGGATTAGAGAAAACAGCAAAACTGAGTAATTAATACACAGAGACTTGCAATTTTTTAAAGGATACAGTCACTATGCTAAGGCATACCTATGAGAGATAACGGCTCCCGCCTGTCGAGGAAGGTTGCTCGCTTGTGCGCTAATGGCTTGATGGCCAGTGTGCGGGTCGTGCCCTGTGAGCGTGCTGGAGATGAGCGTGATTATTGCTCGGTCTTCTGGCCCCCTAACGCTGACACGTTTGCTCACCGAGCTTATTCGCTGAACTTTATCCCGTCTGCTAGAGACGGTATGCTTACTTCATATGTGGTGGTAGCTAGTGAGTCCTGAGAATACAGCATCGTCGGTATGTTGCTGTTTCTTACAAATGACTACGCGAATAAGTAAGGTCTATTAGCAGCTGGGCCCGCTCTTCTGCAAAATACGTCCAAAACTATTGCTTTCCGCGAGAGATTTTAATCGTCGTCACTTTATCTGAAAATTTGTAGTTCAGGCGCTGGCTTATATGCGTCTTTGTTTTGAATTATAATACACTAATGTATTCTTATCCTTTTTCCAGTAAGGTATCACACATACGATTCTATTAATCTAACACCATGGAAGCTCATACTTGAATCTAGCTATCTCACAAGTGGAAGCCAGCACTTTCCTATACTTTTGTGTATTAACGAAGTGATAGGCCGGAAGATGGGTATTCTTCAACAAATATCAATAACAAACATCTTAAGGGATTCTTTTTCTTTTCTATAGGGAAGCCGACAAGACGTTCGAGACGACATGCCCCTAAAGCATCCTCTTGTAAGCCATCTTGTTTGCATTTTTGTAGTGTATGGTTTGTTCGCTACCAAATGTAATGCAGGTAGCACGTTCAGAATTCACCCCTATGCAGTGTTCGTCCGAAATTTTAAGATCAAAGTAAGCTATTATATCTATGGCGTTACGTACATACGAGCAGTTACTTCAATCAAATCTCCAGAATCTCCTTTCGCTGCTTATATGCTACCAAATAGCCGACTTTATCAGTGCCCCATGCTAAGCCGACTTTTGTGAGTGTTTAAATTAAAAACCTAGGTAAGTCATCTGATTAATAGCTCTCGCGTCTGAGTTTAGCATATAAAAATTTGGTCAATCCTCAAGCCTATAGCAAAACCTATGGAAATATTGCCACTCCAGTAACTTTAAGCAACAATAAGCCCCGTGGGTGGGAAACTGGGGTACCAGATTCGACAAATGTAAATGATAGTGTTTTTCCCTTCCCAAAAGAAATGCAGCCGGTTTCAGCTAAATTGCTCGCGATGCCGGGTTTTTTATACGGGCGTATGCATTTAAGAAATTGTGTTTGCTATGTGCTCGACGATTGTCTAAATTCGACGTACCTTAAAGTCCGACACAGTAACAGTATACTTTCCTACATCGATGCAAAAAGACCCAGCCTATGCCCAAGCCTGTACGAGTGAAACCTGCGATCTAATCTGCTCCGGGCTATCAAGTTGCCCACCATAAAGGGCACCAAGTACTGGGAGTAGTCTTATGTTCAGTAACACCTTCAAACATTTTAGGATGAATACGTGAAGATCCAGCCTTTTTCGTAGATCTGCTTGGAAATCTATTAGCGACAAAGAAGGAGGGGCATTGTGCATAATAAATAGGTGACCACTTCTGATACAAAAGGACACAGTCCTACATTTCTTTAAGGTTTATAAACTTACCCTCAAGCTTCCTGATAGTAAAAAAGAGAAAGATACTATACAAGGATATGGATTACGATTCGTCGAATCGCAATTTCATAGGCATTCTATATTCACCTGCCATTACAGCGAACGATATTTGTACCATTCACAATGATACTCTTCTCACCATACAGAACCATAAAACATTCACGAGGTTCATCAAATAGTGTCATTCTCCACAGTATTAGTTAGTCAAAAACAACCATCCTATTTATCTTAAACGGATAACACTATTCAAATGTTTTCTAAGACATTGTATGGGGAAAATAAAGGTAACTTTAACAGACAAATCAACTTACATGCCCGTAAGTGTTGACCCTAAAAATCGCAAAACTCACATATTAAAAAAATACAACTGAAAAGTCTTACTAGAGAACCCTTGATTATCGAAATCATGATCAAATCTTTAAAATACGACGAACCAATGATTGCTAAAATACAGGGGCTGCCTATAGTTCAAAATATTGGCATTCTGCTGTAACCGGAACCTCGCTGAGGCAGTTGGCGTACTGTCTGTTGTCGGAAACGCCATTTACCATTCACCAACTTAAGCGATACGCATTTTCTTACGGAAAATTTGACTGTCTCTCTAACAGCATTATGCACATTCTTCCTCTTTTACTTATATATGTATGTTATTATTTACGCAAAATTTTCGGCAGCTCGCTCTTCAAGTTCGTCCTCGTCTTCATCTTCTTCCTCATCTTCGAGTTCCTCCTCTTCCTCATCGTCATCACGCGAAAGTACGCTTTCCCTGAAACTTTTCTATATTCCTATTTCCCATCGTTCTTTACAGAGAGTAATTAAAGGCTTTTGAGCAATACCTTCACCGTATAAAAACGCCAACTTTAGTCCAGATGAGAAACTAGTCAAATCAATGATAGCGCCCCGTGGTCACCGTGTAATTACCTTGTCAGTGTCCCCACTGGAGTGCCGGCGGAGAGATTAAGGCAGGTCCTTCGCACGGTTTACCATCTACAATCTAGTTCACGCGTAGGTAACCGCAATAAGCCTACTCCGTACGGAAATCTGTTGAGAAAGTTTTTTTTCTTTGTTATGTGTGAAAATGTTCATATACTGTCTTGAGGTCAAGTCAGGCACTGCATTCATTATCGTCTATAAAAGGTCTCGTTTGGACATGCCGTTGCTATATGAGTTCGGGAGAAGACAGTGAGGTCCAGCCAGACCAGTGCTAGCATCGGGGCTGTCGATGTAAACCAAGAAAATGGATTTCCTACGTTAACTTGAGGGGAATGATACGAAATTTACGCTACATTTCAGTCAGCTGAAGCTGTGACTTTTGGGACTAGGGTAACTGAAACACTTGTATAAGTACTTCTTCTCTCTGCCAGCAGTTGGCTTCAAACGCTGCTCTAGCGGTGTGAACTGTATTTTGCCATTCCTATATTTTGTCAGTATAGTGTCAAACATACGACTCTCTAAATCTAACAGGATGGAAGTTTGTATTTGTATCTAACTACTTCAGAATTGAAATTCACTAGTTGACTATGCTTTTGCGTGTTAATTATGTGATAACGTGGAAGAATAGCTTCCTTCAAGGTTGATTATTAACAAACATCTTAAACAATCCCTCTCTATCCCTTAAGGGAAGCCGAAGAGACGTTCGATACGTGCCACGAGACGAAACGCCTCTAAAGTATCCTTCTGTAAGCGCTTTTTTGGCATTTTATGTATGGTTTGTTGGTTATCAAATGTAATACAGGTAGCACGTTCAAAATGTACCCATATGCACGGCCTCTTGGTAAATACTGTTCTTCAATATGTTGAGATCAAAGGGAACGATTATTTTCGTGGGGTAACATATATACGAGTAGTTGATTTGATGTAACCTCCAAAATACCCTCCCGATGCTTCCATGTTACCGAATAAAATACTAAACCAGTGGTTATTATTTCATGACGAAACAAGACGGCTTAGTGGTTGCTCTTGGTTGCGTATGTGTGTGTGTGTGTCTTCGCAACGCGTTCAGTGTCAGTTTGATACAATAGCTTCTCCGAAGTTGGCGACATGTTAACTCTCCGTGACATCTGTCACCTATTTTAAAAGTAATTTACGTATGTGGATCAATGTGTCGTTGAACGTGTTCATCGTCCGCGGAGAAATCGAAAAGGATACTGACAAAAGAAAAGGCTTTTGCGCAGCAATCGGATCTTCTTCTTCTGAACTGTCTTCTGGAACTCACATATTCTGTTGGCAGAACCACGTTTCTGCTACTGCTCTTTGACTATGTCTCTGATGACGAATCCGTGACGTGCTATGTCAAGGTATGAATTACGATTTGTCTGATTGCAATTACCTAGACTTCCATACCAGCTTGCAGGCATTCTATGTTCAATTTCCATCACAGCGAACGAGTTTGCACACAATTTGCAATAATACCGCACTCATCGTACAGAACCACTAAATATTATCCACCCTATTATGTAAAGAACGGAGGGCATCAAAATCACTACAACTGTGCTTCCATGGCTATCTAAACTGAGACGCAGTGCACAGATAAGATAGAAACAACGTTAACAGAAAAACTCAACTGACACACCTATAACTGCCGACTCTACAAAATCGCGGGGCTCATATAATAAAAATATGATTGAAAAGTTGTAAAATAGAAACCTTACTTATCATAGTTATGACCGAAGCTCTAAAATAGGAACACATAACTATTACTTAAATATATGGACTGCCTACATTTAAGAATATTGGCACTCCGCCATAGCCAGAAGCTTGGTCAAACAGTTGGCGTTCTGTGTGTTCTCCGAAAAACCTCTTAAAATTTCCCCTTTTTTAAAAAAAAGTACAACGCTTTTGTTAGGGGAACTCTGACTGACTCTCTAACATCATTATGCATGTTTTTACCCTTTAAAGACTATATGTGCTATTGTTTACGTGATATTTTGGACAGCTCGTTCTAAGTCTTCAAGCTCGTCCTCGTCTTCTTCCTCATCATCTTCGAGTTCCTCCTCTTCATCATCGTCATCACGCAAAAAACGATCTGCGGAATCACCCGAAAGTACGCTTTCCCTGCAACCTTTCTACGCTCAATTTCATGTCATTTTAAGCAGAGAGTCATTGAAGAGGATAGTACGCCCAAAATACCCACCTTTAGACCAGATAAGAAGGTAGTTTTACCAATATTATTGCCAGCAAAGGCATGGGAGGCAGCCATACGAGTTCGTGGCTCAATGGTTGGGTCGTTTGACTCTTGTTAAAAGGTCGCACGTTCAAGGTTTGAGTGGGGCCGCACTTGAGTCTTGGTATGATTGGCCGATGACGGCTAATAAGCCAGAAATGGCCATTCCGGTCTCCCTTGTTTTTTTACCGGTAATACTATCTGCCTATACTACCAGCTGTTATGGCTGTCAGGAACTCTGACGGAGTCCAAGGCATGACGGAACAGAGGAGTTCATGGTCAGGTGAACGTTCATCAACGTGCCTTTCCAATGATTGTCACCTGCAGTCTTCGTGACATTGTCTCACGAGTGTCCCCAATGGAGTGCTAGAAGAGATATTGCGATAAACGCTCTGCAGTCACTGCGATGAGCATTCTCCGTCCTGGGCATGGTTGACACAGTAATGTCGCCGTTTTTTGTGTGTGAAAAACTTCCGATGTGATCTTGGGGTCACGTCAGACGCTATGTCCAAGCTCGTCCACAAAAGATCTAGTTTGGACAGGCCGTTGTTGTATGAGTGCGAAAAAGGGTTGTGGCGTCGAGCCAAACCAGAGCCGACCCCGGGCTTCTTGTTGAAGACCACGAAAACGGATTCGCTGCGTAAATCTAAGTAGAACTTTATGACATTCACTCTATATTTCTGTCATTGCGTTGCTGAAGCTGTTAATTTTTGGACTAGATCACCTGAAACACTCCTATATGCAGTAATAGTGCAGAAAATTTGATTTCCAGGTGGTAAATCAGAAGAAAGAGCAGCATTCACCGGGATAGGTCTATTATAAGCCTGAGGTTTTGGGTAGTTGTTTCGACCCCCATCTTCAAAACAAGCGGCATATCCCGAGCGTTTATTTAACGGACTCGAATGGCACAAAAAACGCGGACCGAGGAACCTTACCCATCAAAGTCGTGGTGGAGCATCCCGAACATGAAAGGAGTCTCCGAAATTGTGACTAGCTCCTTCGAGCCTTTCGGAATAGGCGTTGCCCACAAGCCTACCTGCACAATCTGGCAACATGTAATGCAGCCGAAAAACCCTATACCTAAACAGAAGAAGTCAGGCATCTTCTACCCACTTCAGTGCAGCTGCAGGATGTGCAATTATGTTGGAGAAACCGGCCGGCAACTACAAACGCGAATTCACGAATAAGTTGGCTGTGAGAAGGTTGGACTCAAAGTCGGAGGTTGCAACTAATGCTGCACGACCTCTACTTTGACGCGTTTAAATTGTGGGCCGAGATGATGATCACACATCAAGGCAAATTACAGAAGCCTGGGTGCCGACCGACTGTTCAGTAAATCAAAACATAGATTTAGCGGCCCCCTATGTTGTTTTAAGAACATTCTTATCCGACGACAGACTGGGGCAAGTGGGGCCGTCAACCAGCACCGCGATCAACGTGTATATGCCTGAAACATGACGGGGAGTGACGGAGTCCGACGGAACGAACGCACACGAGGGGAAACCGACACACGCGGCACGGTGACAGACAGGATAAACGTGGAGGCCAAAGGCGAGGCGCAAGATATACACAGTGACCCAGCCATGATTGGTAGAACATGCAGAACAGAAAGAAAGGCCTAACGATGACAAGCATGAGTCAGTGTCCATTCTCCGAAAATGTGTAGATGAGACACCTACCCGAAACATCTGGCTCATAATAAACCTTTCCCGTGAACGCTCCTCTTTCTCAATAGAGGATAATATCCGAGTTCCAGGAAATAGTTCAGAAATTCTTCTGACTCCTATTTGTCCTCTCTGCAGCTGTCAACAGCTGGTTCCAAACGCTGCACTAGCGATTTTGACTGTGTTTTGGCATAAGAGTGCAGGTAATGCAGGAAGACAGAGCGAGGCAGTGTGCAATTGATGCCACGCTAGTGCAATTCATTCCGAGCAAACCCTGCGCGAAGATCGCCGTTGGCGCCAAATCATGGGTAACTGACGAATTGCTTCCTTGTTCACCATTAGCCTATCATAGCTGGTCTACAGCAAACTCCGTTGAGATGCGAACTCTTTTTGACAGAATAAAGTAACTTATGATATCATTCGTCAAACCGGAACAAGTCTGTATGAGTTCACCGCCGCATAACAAAAGCATCTAGGTCAACAGTTATTACCCAGCAGCTTCTCGTAGATGAATGTAAGAAGATTCCGCAGGTGAGTTTATCACTGCCCTTGAGTTAGCCCTGCAATCGACAAAAGCCTCAGAGGATAAGTAAGAACCTGACCATAATCGCTTCACGAAAATCAAGTGAGGCGAGCGAACGTTTTCGACTACTTCATCATCAGGCAAAACAGTAGTATAAGGAAGGGTAGAGTCAACGAACGTTTTAGGCAAATTTAATGTATTGCCGATGATGAATCAATCGAAAACGTTCGTTCGTCTCACTTGATTTCCTTGATTCTTACATGGATATCATCGCTGAACTTTAAAAAACGTTTTCTTTTAGGTGTTTTTGGAAAGAATAACTTGCACTCTTAGTACCTCCGGCCTTATCACAGCAAAGCGCTACTTCCTTTGTAATACCAGAACATGGCTCTGGAACCATCAGCAAATCCACAACTTTCACAGTCTTCATTTCGTAGAATTCACCACATGTCTACGTTAATCAGATTAGTTTTTATCTGGCTTACAAACCTGCGCAGGTGCTGTGCTTCTTAACCTCGGTTGGCATTTACATTAAGATGAAAAAAACTGAGCCAGTAGTTATCATTCTAGGCAATCGCTGGTGTTCTCTTATTTTCTAAATCATTTGAACTCTAGGCACTTTTGGCGCCTAAGAGAAGACACCTTTGATTAAAAGAGAGCAGCTACATATTGTTTCGTTAGGAACAAACCGTATAGGAACGTCCAAGTAAATGACCGTTTATTCAATCTTATGCTTTCAGGAATGCTGCGAAAGCTGAGAGCCAAAGCGAGTAAGTCAAATTTTGTACGCCTTAAGTGATATCTCTGCCTGTAGTGTAATTGTAATTTTAGGATCTCATTGAAATGCATAACGTTTTATCAAATGCTCCTACCTTATAATAATGCACTCACTTCTTCACTTCTTCCTATATTTTTAAACAGAAAAATTAGAGAAGGCAGCAAAGGGTTAGTTGATTTCATTCTTCCGAGTAACCGGAAAATGCTCCATTACTGTGCTTTTATAGATTCCCATTTTACAGATCTATGTTATTTTTGTTTTACTGTTAACATGCAACCCCCTGCAAACAATCTCAGAGCTATATGATGGAGTGTTATCGCTATCTTATTCTTGTCTTTTGCTTAAGGGACTCATCAAACTTTCCCCTTTCTACTGAAGGTAGCATGAGAGAACTTTGTACCCAACCATACTTTTAAATGAGTTTCTTTCTCAATCAAGAAATGATAGGGATATTTATCAGCTTTAAACCTGTAAAAAAGGACTGCAGCCTTTAGAAGCATACGCAAACTAACGGGCAAGAGACAGCATCGCATTATAACAACTTCCTAAAGGCTTATGTCTCCATTGGTTTCAGTTTCGGATATAACCCTCTCAAGGATGATATAAATTTGATATTTCTGACATTTTAGTCGGCGATTGTGACTATAATCGCGAAATAAAGAAAGGTACGTTTTGACTAGAAATGGTCTTATTATGCTTCTGGCGTTCTATATTATATTTTGCGCAAGTTAAACATAGTAGTCGAACTCAGATGCTGGTTATAATGGTTGGGCTGCCGATTCCGATAAGGGTCACTGTGCGCCCACAGGAGGGGGTACAGTGACTTGCGCAGAAATTAGTTTATAGTAATATCAGGTAGCTTATTTTGTCCACCCCCCACCCATCTGAACCCGGCATCAAAAGAGAGTCAAGAAAACTTAAGTTTGAAGTTGCAAGTGGCCGGTGCCACGAAAGCCCGCATCCAAGCGTGTCACAACGTGCCGCTCGCTGTGGCCTTATCAAAAGCTGGTTGCTGTATCGACAACGGAAGGAGTGGCAAAGCACAAATCAGGAAAGGCAGTGCTGGAAGACAAAGCTTTACTGCCAGAAAAACGAAAGGCACAAAGGCTGCGCTACGAGCCAGCTGCGTCTGTACGCCGAGCGTGTCCGTGAAGTTGTGTGTTATTGTGAAGCTTTGCCTGCGTGATGAGTACTCTGCCGTCTGCAGCCAATAAGAATGAAGCGGGAGTATCAATTGGCTTCCGGCGTACGCGCAGCCAGTCGACAGTGGGCGTGCAAATGGACGAGCGCGCACAGCGTGCAAATCTTGGCGGACGAAGTCAGCATGAATCAGCGCAGTCGTACTGGGTGGCAGACTCCTATAGCCTTCCCAATAACGCCTCCTGTTATCCATCGGATGAGGCACGTGGGACCTTTTAGCCTTTATGGGAAAGTAGGGCTGTCATTCTCGATGAGGTCTAGTGTGTGCAACAAATCAGGATAGGCGAAACCACCAAGACCTGAGCGCAAAGCAGATTACAGTGAGAGTGGGCTTGTACTGTACCTACTTTCACCAGGACCCGATCCACGCTCAATTCATGGAGATCAGAGGAAGAAGAGAATGGCGGTGGCTGGCGTAGGCCTGCTACCATACCTACTTCAGATCCTATGTTGTTGTAGGGCCATAGGGGCCATAAGAAGAAAGAGCCATTCCAACCTAACTCTTAGGCCGTCAGTCAGCCATTCCACATTAGCACAAACATATCGCGTCAATTGGTAACCTTTCAAGCCACGGTCTGCATCGCACCGTGATGCGTCAGAATGTCAATAGTAGGGTAAACGCTGAGCCATCAACCTTTCACTATTACTGGCACCGGTCACTGTGCGAGCCCGCCTGTTGACTGTTGCGGGAATTGGGACAGTGTTTGGTATACCTACCATCCTCGTCCGTACGTGCCACATATGCACATAAATGACTTGTCTTTTAGGCGCCATACATCTGCGATCACTCACCTACCTAATAAATATTTCTAAAGCTTACCATTTTTGTAAGTAGGCAGTGCGTTGTCGACAGGATAAGCAGTGTCATTATGCTTGCAACCGCCAGCAACAACCGTCACGCAACAACTTAAACACACGTTTCTGGCCAGAAGGTCGCGTTAAAAATCACATAGGTTGTCCTTTGAAGCAGTCTATTGGAAGGAAGCTGGTATTATAGGCCTCCCAAATATGGGCTGAAGTCTGAGTATACTGTACGAATGTGAATGGACAAAAACTTTTTAGTCGGAAATGGATTTCTGCGACAGGCAAACTAGCCGCATATGGGCACCTTTGTCTTGTTTAATCGTCCGCAAAAAGTGTCGAACGTTGTAAATACAGATCACCTGCATCGCTGTACTCTCCTCTCTCCTCCCAGGACAGTTGTCATCTCACCCCTGAAGCCATCAAACATTCTTACACATATTGCTTCCTCAAATTCCATAACATAAACTTTAATCTACCTTCTGGCTCAATGAGATCACCATTGTGTATGAAATACATTCAAGCTACGTGTACGGCCCACTTATCGGATACTTGCTTAACTGGTGGTAGGTTCTGTGGTTTACTGTTAGGGGCAACGAGCCGTGCAGTTAGTGAGGTGGACCAAAATTGGAGCCATATCATGCACGGTTGTGGCTAATAGCGAGTTACACACAACAAACGTCAAGCACACATGAGGTGTTGTGGGAGTCTAAGCCGTAAGTGTGCTCATAGCATTACAATTATCACGGCCAGTTCCGTAGGAGCTGTTTATTTTATGCGGAAAATTGGGAGTAATCTGAAGCCCTGACATGCGGCGGGCCCGCTTGATCAATTGCTTGGCCAACAGCAGTCTACGGCACCTATGATTGGCTGCTCCAGAAGCAAATAGATTAGCTCAGTCATGGCACCGTTTTTGAGCTTGGGGTCCGCGCTACACTGTAATGACACGCCTAGGCGCTGACTTGCGCCAACCAGCCATCTGCAACTATGGATCTTTTGCATGCTTACGAAAACCAGACTATGGTATGCGTGCGAGGAGATTATGTGAATAATGATTCGAAAATCGACCATCACCGTATCTGCACGCACTAAAAGGTGTCGCCAACGACAATGGAACTAGCATTGACGGCAGGAAAATGTATTCATCGGTGACAATCCGCCAATTTTTCATAGTTTTCACCCAATTATTTCGTGCTTAAATTTACGACTTTACATTTATAAAGGTGACGGTTCTTACATCGATTTCGATGAGGTCTGCTATATGCATGGCGGTGCAGGGACAGTGGCTTGCGCGTCAATTAGTTATAAGTGATAGTAGACTTGCGTGGCATCTACCGCACTCTCGGTTCCCTCATCTACCTGAACCTGGTGTTAAAATACAGTTAAGAGGACCGCATCAGGCGCAGGTGGCGGGCGCGGCCGAAGTGGCTGCACCCCTCCCCCCCCCCCATGTTCGTCATTCGTTATCGACGCGCAACCCGAATAACACCTGTCGTGTCCCGATCTGGCCCAGGTGTTGCTTCACTGCGCTTACCGCGTGGTCACAAATAACTAGGCTCAACATGCCGAGGAGTGCTCAACAATTTTGGTAGAAATTAGGTAGAAATCTATCATGTCCGTCCTATCGGCGAAAAAATCAGTTTTTTGCTCTATCGATCTACCAATAGACCTTTCTCAAACCGTTGATGTTGCGCATGATTGGAATTGTATTTGAAAAGCGGCAAGAAATTAAACACTTCCTAAAAAGCTTCTGCATGCGGAGATAGCCTAAGCATATTACACAGCAGTGAAAGGTGATCGATCGCATAGGATGTAAGCTTTTTTAAAAAGAGGATGTGAGTATGATCGTGTATAATGCTTTTTGTCAAGTCATTAGTGTCTAGCATGGTAATCAGTTTGCGGAATGGGCAAAAAATATCAACGAAATATTTAAATTCCTTATAGACAAAAAAGGAAGACGTTGGCTTTATGAAACCGGTGAGTCCAGGAGAACCCTATATTTATTTTATCTTTCAACAGCTTACTCTGCTATCGAATGCTTTGTTTTACTGAGCACCACTTAATTGAGTCTTAGTATGAGTATATTTAAGGGAAATATAGGTTGGTTACCTCCGAGCTCCTGCTTCTGTCGGAAAAATAACCACATTTTAGTTGCAGGTGCAAAACCCTGTTCATTTAAAAATGGACTATAATCCCTGTGCTAAGATAGCTTGAAAGTGACACCATGAATTACTTCTAAGCCATTCACTTAGAGAAGATCGTAAACCCGTTGGGAGGTTAGTCCTAGACTGCAAAAAGTTATGCCTCGACTAGTGTAACCAGGTTGCGCTTGTGCAAATACCAAAATATACAGCAAAAGGTCAAAGTTCAGACCTCAGTCTTTACGTTTTCTAGAAGAAATATACCCATCAATACGGCCATATCGCAATTAAATAGTCAACCACATTTTGCTCAAATATTTTTATTATCTTTGATTTATTTCTAGTGGTTTACCGACACCCATCAAAAGGTATTCTTCAGTTACTTTTATAAGATCTTAAACAACTCTGCGTTGTCATAGTCAGTTGCCATCTTATTTTGTCGGTTCCGTTTCAGGCAAAAAGGCTCGCAAAGGAAAATGAACTGCCGAAAGTGAATCCACCTCTAAAGTTAATATTCTATGCAACCAAAATTACAAAGACTGTCTTCCAAATTCAACTTATCTATTTTACGCTTTATGTCCGACTGCTTACCCTGACTGAAAGTAAACAAATTGAAATAAATAAATTGTTTTGACCGAAGAGGAGGGTATTCTTTATTGAGAAAATGTAATAGGAGGGTACGTACTGGGGTGGCTATTTCCATCCTGCTGCTTTACAATTCTCAGCACTGCCTTTCCTACTTCCGTATGGATCAATACTGACCACCTGAGGCGTAGTGACTGAGCCTACGTCTACACCTCCCACACAGTTATATCCTCGCCCACTGGCAAACAAATAAATCACTCCCAGTTAATACTGTATGCTAGTTAATAGCATAGGAAGGGAGATTTCGAAACTGGTCTCCAATCCGGTCGCCGACAGTGCTGTCCAATCGGTTGACGGGCATTCATGCCAAAGGCTTTAGCTCGCGTTGTAATTGACCTCTGTGTGCCACACACTTACCTGTCCCCGCTAGCACGTCCACCAGTTCTAAACGCCGTTTTCATGGCATTTATGATTGATTTCTTCTCCACACTGACCGTTCAACGACTTTACGGAAACCTGCGATCTTCGTATATGTATAATTAAGGGTTACAGGCAAGAAATGCCCTTGAGGACCCTATTAATGCAAAGCAAACAATGTTATTCTTACATTTAATGTGCAGTTGGTGGAGAACATACGATACTATGCCAGAATTTCGAGTGAATTTTCACGGAACAGAATGAAAACACTCTAGAGCCAGAAAATTTGTTTGCGATGCTGGTAGGAGTAAATCGTGTTGGAAAAGTCGCCTTTTTTCAAATAGAATGACATCCATTCTTCTTTTAAAATCCGCTATTGTGTCAGCGGAAACTGTCTCGCTTGAAAGCGAGTTCCAAGGTTGGACCACGCGTTGACTAATGAAATATTTTCGGAGGTCTAATCGTGTGCGTTCGTTTGTGACCTTGTAAGGGTGGTCATGCAGGTGAGTGGTGGTGGCTAATTCGAAGAAATCCACAATCTCAGGGAGGAACTTTGGTCCTAGATTATCTGGAATGTCCAGAGCAGGTGGTACTGAACGTTCCTGCAAGACAAAGGAAAAAGGTCAAGTTAATCAGTCTCTCCTGATATGGTTTGTACCTGAGACCATCGACCATCTTTGTCACCCTGCGTTGCACTTGTTCACGAAGGTCTAGATCCTTCTTCAACCACAATGTCCAAACTGACATTCCGTACTCTAAATGTGATCTCACAAAGGCGCCAAATATTTTCCCGAAGAGTTCAGGTGAGAAGATTTTGAATACTCGTCTGATCCAGTGCAGGATACTAGTTGCCTTCTGGACGGCCTTTTTACAGTGCTCTGTTGGCATCAAGTTCACGGTTGTCCATATACCCAGGCCTTTGTACGCATGAACCTCTTTTAATGCGGTGCCATTGATAAAGTTACGGTTTTTCGGTGACACCTTTCGCCGCGGGCTAATGTGTAGACCCAGACCCTTGGATACATTAAAGTTAAGAAGCCACATGGACTACCAGATAACTAGTTTATTGATTTTCGACTGTAATCTATTTGTTTCGTCGGTGCAGCTAACTTCAGCCCATATTTCTATGTCATCCGCAAACATGACAGCTGCGCAATCAAGCTCATTGAGGCAGTCATTTACGTAAATCAGGAAAAGCAGCGGACCCAAAACTGAGCCTTGTGGTACACCACTCCCGATCTTTGTCCATTCCGAGGTTGACTTTCCGACAACGACCCTCTGTTCTCTGAGGGACAAGAAGCTGCTGATCCATTTATACATTCTGTATCAACTGGCAGAGTCGCAGACTGAATTATATTGCCTGAATCAAAATTGGCGAACCAGGTCGAATTTTATTTGCAAAAAGTCTATTTTGGCTGGAAATTAAGTGGAATAGCAAGTATTGACAAATCACAGGAAGATAGTTGTTGAATAATAGAATTCGTAATGGTGGCAGTTTTTCGAGCAATTTTTTCTATGTTAAATCTTACAACAGCAAGGTAGATGACGGAATGACCTGCAGAAGGCCAGAAGGAAGTTTTGGTTAAAGGGAAAAGCCTGACAACAAACAGTATGATCGTTTTTCTTGCGTTTCATATCATTGCCAATACAAACGAACATGCGAGTCCCAGGAAGTAATTGAGAAGAAGATGAATCGACCGCTGGGACAATACTTTTATTCGCCTGACGTTTCGATATCTGTCGCAGAATATCATCAGAGACATAGTCAGAAAGCAAAACCAGATGGGGCGTATGACTCTGCTTATGTCTCTGATAACGAATCCGCGACGGATATCGAAACGTCAGGTGAATAAAAGTATTGGCCCAGCAATCTAGTCATCTTCTTCTTTTCAGATCATTCCATAATGATATCGCATCCTGTAATGAGTATTTGGTAAATGTAAGCCATCTTCAACCAGCCATACTCAACACCAGTTGTTGCAACCCCTGAAGTTCGAACCCGTGACCTTGTGATACCAAGTCCAAATTCTATAGCCATTGAGCTACAGGTTCGTTGACTTGCTGGCTGAGGAGGATTGTATAAGCAGTGAAAATGGGACGCTCTGTGACCGCAATTAAGAGGCCCACTTATGTTTATGTTCGATTACCAGCAGCAGCTGCACATCGGCTTGACAAAATAACACTCCAACATTAACAAGGGAGGTGGAAATCACCACTTTCTGGACACAAAACAAGACGCTGACGGCCAGTCTAAGTGAGAAGGTAAATCATTTTGTGATTAATCGCTAGGCCTTGAGCTCTCACGAGAGAAGTGCCAAGTTTCTCATGGTTCTAACAGTGCGGTGACAAGGTATGTGCAGCGGACAGGAAGAGCCGCATGATCGGCGGCAGACTGTCACAGCACCCCCGGAATACAGAAAAACGCTCGTAGCGAAGTGAACCGAATGGCTCAGGTCTAGGAAAATGGGTACTTAAGCAAGTAGGGAATGGTCTTTGGCCTGCATTCGGGTGGTATGTACAAGAGATACACCGTTAAATCCTAAAGATCAGGCAGAGGGGCTACTTTCTGGCAGCTGGGTAAATCAGTTCACATAGGAGAGATGATAAGAGTAACAACTGGACAGAACATGGTGTACGGGGGTGAATCATATAGTAAGGCCAGAGAAGGTGCCAATGGGGTCCTGTTCTGTCATTGGTCCTTTTTCTGATAGTAAGCATGGAATTTCAGTCTATGCCAGGCTAGACGAAACGGTCGGAAACTACTTTATCGGGAGCCTGACTCTCAGATTGACAAAGCTCATTCAAGGGAAGATAGAGGTTTCCGTAAGGGGGTGGCGGCACAAAGGTGCGAAAATGTCCGTTGCTAATAGTCAGTCACTGAGCCTATATTTGCATTGCGGTAAACCCGTCATCTCGGGAAGCAAAAAGCCGGCGTTTTACACCAGGTAACTCAGCAATGTCGATCCAGGGAGTGTGTTCAGGATGCGGGACAGAGAGCTTAGGCAGGGCGTCCGACACTTCGTTCTGCAACCCCTCAATAGAGCAGGGGTGTCAAGTAAATAGGCAGGTATATTCTAGTTGTTGGGCCTTAAAGCGCGTTCAGTTTTTTCAGACTGTGACTTAAGAGCGAAATAACGGGACGTTTTAATTTGTTAACACATTGAATTCGTTGCCCTCAAGAAAGTGCTGGAATGGTTTCACGGCGGCGCAAATAGCAAGAAGCACCCGTGCAAGGGTGCTGTTCATCAATTTGGTAGGTAATACTGTTCTGCAGACAGGTAGGTGTTGGTCTGAACTGCAGAATTTTATTGGAGGAACTCAAAAAATGCAACATTTGGGGAGTTATTTATTAGAGAGTTAGGAATTTCGAGAACGGAATGGGTCGGAAGAGTGACACTGGCCAAGGCAGTCTTTGGAATTTGGCATTCATATTTTTTTGACGCCAAGAAGGCACTATCTGAACAAACTTAGTTTAGGAAAAACATTATCACGATGTGCGCAGATAAAATACACAAATTTTTAATAATGTCAGCAGAAATTGTACCTTTAGAACAATAGTTGGCGATTTTTTGCAATTAGGGGTGAACTATAAAATTGGCAGTTAGAAAACCTACTACACTGAAAATGGAAGCAGATGTCACCAGAACTCCATTTTTAAATGTGAAGAAGAAAAGAATGCTTATTAAAATAAGGCAGAGGTGTAGAGAAGGTTAATAATACAGTAGCCGTTAAGAATATGATGATAAAATGTGTGCACAGTTCCCTCGTGGTCGCTAATGTGCATAACATAAAAGCTCTCAAAGAAGGATCAGGTGACGTAAAGCCTCGACACTTAAGGAGCCAAAATGGAATTCTGGTGATGGTTAGTAGCCAACAAAACGGGAGCAGTTCAGCCTGAGTACGTCCATGTGCCTTCCATCGTTTTGGTGACTGGTGGTTTATAGGGAAATCTACATTCCCGAGCCATATGAGGCAGAGAAAAATAGGTTCAAGAGGATTTCTCAAATTTCCAATGGTCCTTTCTCGGAATCGTGGAGAAAGCTGTTCAGAAAAGATAAGAAGAATGAAGAATTAATATAATCCGTGTTAAGATAAATGTGCGGTCTTCACCTGAAAACCGATAGAGTAGATAACGACCTTATTTCTATGGGCAAGTTTTTTCCCAAAAAAATCTACACCTGGAGGTGAAGAAAGCGTTTAGATAAGGAGGATGCAGGAGGAAATATAATAATGGCAGACTTTACTAGGTTGTAAGGAATACTGACTGGGTAATGACAGAAAGCATAGGGAAGTTTGTACTATTACTAAGGAGAAAAGGGAGACTTAAGCCTGCTTCCAATTTCCTGACCTAAAGAAATTTCAGTTTCTTAAATTTACATCTATTTGAGTAGGTTGTATTGGAAAATGTCAAATAAGGCAGCTTTCTTGTGAAATGTCTTTGACAATTTACAATTTTTGCACTTCAAGATTCACTCATTAGACTGAAGAATGGACAACAGTTTTCTAGAACGGGAAGCAAAAACATATGATAAATTCTCAATTTCCTCTCCATTATAGGCAATACAGAGGAGATATGAACGGTTTTTAAACTCGTCAGGGTAGTAGACTGTGCTCTTCAGATGTCTGACTTCTTTGAATTTGCACAAACGATACATCTACGCGGTCATCCGTACAAACTGAAGAAATGCCATGCAAAACTAGAAGTGTGGGCCAACTTCTTCTCCCACCGGGTTATTGAAGATTGGAATAAACTGCCTTCTTCAGTCGTTCTTGCTGAAAGCATCGACGCATTTAAAAGAAAGCTTGATCTTACTTTACCTGCTGGTCATATATTTGGTAGACAACAACGATCTTTACCATGTAATATGCCTTTGAACCACATGCACGATCTGACAGCTCGGACTGACCATCTGCGTGGTCATCCTTTTAAACTACAGAGGAAACCGGCCCGTATCGACGTTCGATGAAACGCCTTCTCTCAGTGGGTCATTGGAGCGTGGAACGAACTCCGGAAGATGTGGTCCTCTCAGATACTGTTGACATTTTTAAACACAAACTTGATTCGCATTTGCTGAGAAACTGTGGCAGATATATTGTACAGTGTCAGTAGCAGCACCTTGCAACTGGCTCACACTTATCGCTGATGTTAAGCCTATATTTGTATTATGTACTATAGTTACATTGGACCTTTTATGCTATTTTGGTTATGAATGGGGAGCTCAAGGGCTAAAGCCTTCTTCCTTTAATAAAGTGACTTAAAAGGCTCTGTCTATCTCCCTTATATATACTGAATAATTCTATATTGAATTATACTGAATTTGAGGAAGGTAGAAGAAATAAAGCCGCTAATCTGCGCAGCTATGGTCGTTATTCTGTCGGCGTGAGACGAAAGATCCAATTCATTAGTTAAGCTTAAACCTAAGTCCTTGATGTTGGAACATTCACTGATTGGGAAATCTAGAAAAATAATAGGTTGTGTCAGCCCTTCAGACCCAAAACACATGCATCGGCACTTTACCTTGTCGAAAGCAGTAAGGGCATCTGTACAGACCTCAAACGAAACTTAAGGACTAGGGAGAGCGCTCGTGAGCAACAGGATGGAGTCGCCGCATTAACATGGCAAAAAGTGGTAGATATTTGGTACGTCCAGATGTCACTGCAGTTGCCGCTCGGAAGAAGGATGTGGGAAGTTGCTGATGGCTATAAACTTCAAAGTGATAAATGGATGGCGTTGGTATAAATCATGTGCCCAAGTAACTTTAAAGAGAGAATAGTAAAAGAGCACTTGGACGGCCCGCGAACAAGGCTAAATAATTGAAAACCAAATGGGGTTGTAGCAGCCGTTTTCTTAACGACCACTGGGGCCACGAGGATTTCCTGAAAGGCCCAGACAGCATCAAAATCCGAAAAGACAATCCTAACTAAAAGAACACTGATCATATTCTGAAGATGTGAAATGTAACCTGAAGTGAAATCTTAAGTAAAGTCACATTGTTAACTTTCTGATAGTCACCGTATGAGTCTCACTCACTCACAGTGACCTTGAAAAGTACATGGGAAGAGGAAGCCCACGGGTCTTCAAATTCACGGATAATGCTTAGCTAAAGTATGAGCGCGTAGTTGATTTTGAGGACAGAAAAGCGCGCTGGCGCGTGACGGTGTGAAGAAGAAACTAGTGTTAAGAATGTAGCTGACGACGTCGTGCGATAGAATCAATTGTACGAAATTGAGATAAGTAAAAGTGGAGCTGTGGAAATTGGTGGAGTGAACCGAGGACGACGAGCGTCACGATTTTGGCTGTGGTTTGACACACGCCTACCCAATACTTGACAAGCTAGGGCAAATCAGCCGAGTGGTGGCGCTAAGAATTGTCAGAATAGACGGCTACAAACCTTTCTGTTGAGGTTTAGGGGGAACAATCGAGCAGAAGGCGGTCAAATAGCAGCTGTAGTCATCTTTGTGGAAGGTTGGGTTAGGCTTACTTGTCGAAATTTTGTTAGCACTTTAAGTTTATGGTGCCTCTCATGCCAAAAATCCGCACTAGAAAAGAATTCTTGTTTGTTTAGTGGTAACAGTGATGAACGCGATTTAAATCGTTGGTTTACCAAATGCTTGGCCCCTTAGTCTGCTTTCAATCTGGCAGAAAAGTACTTTGATCAGACCCGTGACTATATGAAAAATCGAAATCTGCAGCCATTTTTTAAAATTCTAATTTTCACTCTTCCCAACTGCGTCACTTAAGTCATGTTTGCGTTCTCGTTGCATTTGTATTCACCCCCGCAGTTTAAAATCGTAAGCAGATTCAAATCAAAATTTCTGTTTTTGCAGGGCTTACAGTGTTTTCGTCCGCTTCAGGACTAATTAAGAACACATGATACGTCGGCTCTATTCGGCCTAGCAGTAATGCGACACCAGCGAAAGCTTTCCCGTGGATCAAACCTTTTTAGTTGCATGCTTGCTTGAAGAATGCACTATACCTACCGAAATCATCAATGTTTTACCAAAACGTTGCTCCTGTGAAAAAATGGCAAAGCAGATACCTTAAGCCGGTTCTCGGTAAAAAAAGCGCAGGCATGCTGTATTTAGATGTCAATATCGGTATCCCTGTACGTGCAAAATGGTTTTGAGACACCAAAGTTTCACTGAAGGTCTGAGCCCTTGATTCCACCCCGTTCCTAAAATAAATTGGCAGTTGAGGCATCACCAAACTGAGCGTTTTGACAGCCACTAGATGGCAGCTGCAAAACACTCTTTCAACGCGGTAATTGTACTAAAGATTTGCTAAACCAAACAACGCGATAGAGCGCAACAAATGAATGGGGCTCGATTAAAAAGCTATGGCTGAATTGCAAACCAACACACCAATGACAGTCAACGCAAGTGTTGGTAAGGCTTAACGTCTATGTTCTCCTCGTGAGCAGAATTCAAACTCCACCTAGTGTTGCCGCTTTGTGACACTAGATCTTCAGAGCTTCAGTCAATGGATTCATGTGTTCAGAATTCTTGTTTGTCGAGTATACGTGTACTTTCGACAAATTCTTCCCAGAAGCCAGATTGCAGGTAATATTCTCAACCAACCTAGACTTACATGGGGAAGGTTAGGATAGGTTGCCAGCTCAGACCACCTCAATGTGCATCTACTCCTTCACTTGTTCCTGTGAAGCAGATTAGAGTAGTTGCAAGAGCCGGCGCCTATCCAAAAGAATAAAGGAACACCTCCCGGCGTGGCTGAGAAAAGATGAAGACAGGAGCATAAACACCTTTATTCTGACGCACTTGGTCAATTCCGGACATCGATTAGACCCTTACGAAGCTTTTGAGTGATCTACAGGGTCCCACCAAATAATTTGAAGTCCCTAAGCCAGCGCCTGCTAGCAACAACAGAAGCGACTGCTATCAGGCTGATGAAGCCCGCGTTGTGTGCACAAAAGAACTTCCTACGAGCCCCACAGTTGGCGTGGCCCACAGTCACTTAGCAGCATGCAGTCATGCACTCTATGTTTGTCTTCTTCCCCTCATTCCCCTCTATCCCCCCCCTCCAGTAGACCGCTCTATGAAACCTTACCCTAAAAACCAGCCTTTTTTTATCGGCCCTACCCCCATTCCGACGACTCACTTGTCCGAAAAGACGAACACGTTTGAACTTGCATCCAAGTTCCCTATCAATGAAAAGCCTGACGAGAATTTTTCGAAAGTACACGTATACTTGCCAAACTGGCATTTGAATTATCTGATTGGAATTTTCGCAACTCTAAAACAATCTGAGAATTCATGTGTTTTTTGACTCTTAAGTGATTTCTCAATTGAGGCGACGGTTCCAGAAAACGCAAAGTTCAATTTTGTTGGGGACAATTTGAATCAATCAAAGTCAAATTCAACGTTTGTAAAGGACAAGTATCGGTACTCACCAATTACACGGAAATTCCTTAATATTCAGTTATTTATTTATTGCCCATTTGCAGGCAACTTCAAAATAATGTTAATTGTTAAAGCACTTCTTGGACGCCTTCTAAACCCTGGAAGACAGGAAAAAAACTAAAATAAACTGCCTCTTTTGCAGTCACTTTTGGCTTTGTTTTAGTTTTGTGCTTGGTCAATAGTGGGTGAAATGGGGCGTTTGTTTTAAGTGAAAAAAACCTGAGTTCAAATGTACCATACAAGCGATCGATATGTACAGTAATAGATCGAGTTGACCATTTAGCAGAAAAAACTACATCTCATTCAGTGACTTTATTTCCGACGGGGAAGGGTTGACTCAGAGCCACAGTGTTCTCGGTCTCTCATGATGAACATTTCCGTTTGATGTAGATGTTGAGTCATTCTCCGGCAATCACTGTTTTGCATCCATTAACCTGTCTCCTAACAAAAGGCGATTACCGGATGCATTTGTAATCTCCCTAACTTATCAACGGAAGATGATGAAAAGCTTTGCGAAATACTTAAGCTGACTTCGAAGTCCGCCTTTGACGCTAAAGTTATTGCTGGGGATTTCAACTTTCCCGAAATTGATTGGTCTTTGAACGTTTGTCCACCCAGATTTCAGCCCTTCCTAGATACCATCAACTTTTAAACTGCTCTCAGTTGGTCTGTTCCACGACGAGGGATCAGCATATTTAGACCTTATTTTTACGAATGACCTTTCTGTCCTTTTCGTGGACTACAATCAGAACCTTTTCCTAAATGACCATACTTTAATCCAATGTTGTCTTCCGGTTGACTCTATGAAAAAGGCTAGCACCGTTCGTACCTGCCATGCTTTTGACCTAACTAATATCAACTTAATTTACAACTTTATGGACTCACTAGACCGGCAGGATCTCTCCACGAACAGTATAACAATTCTCTGTGACTTCTTTTCGGCCATTTCAAACAGCATCTTGGAATTTGGGCAAATAAAAAATGTTAAGACTTACACTTCGGATCCCACCGTTTCGCACGTTCTCTTGCCTAGACTAAAGTAAATGCAAAGACAGTCAAAAAATAAATCAACTATTTCATTATCTGTGCACCTAAGAATCGCAGAGATTTTTGAATTAGCGTCTAAGATGTGTCTTGCGTGGAACAAGCACAGGGAATCTCGCGCACTTAGCGAGTAAAACTCTGCAAAATCTGTTGCCCAACTGTTTCGTTGTCGGTCCTCCGCTAAACGTGGTCATTAAATCCTTCCATCGCTGAATGAAGATAAAAACTTTGTACTGGATTAGTCTGACAAAGCTTAATTGTGCGATGCATTCTTTGCAGAGCATCTTACGATGGAATCTGAACCGGTCCCGTCGTTTCAGCCATGTTCAGTGGATAATATCAGTACCATTGATTTCTCCGTAGATGTAATTCGTAAGCACATTATTCATCTAAAAACTCGCACTACTCGGGTACTGACGGTATTCCAAACTCACTTATCAAAAAGTGTTGAGCTTCCCTCGATTGCTAAGTCATACATTCTCACATTTCTTCGAAAAGGTTTCTTTCCTGACTCATGGAAGACGTCTATTATTTTTCCAGTCTTCAAGTTAGGATCTCGTTCGCATGTAAATAATTATCGAGGCGTGTACAAAACACCGGCTCTAGCAAAACCTCTGAAAAAATTAATTTCAATCAAATTCTTGACTTTCGCATGCAAAATAAACTATTAAGCGCCTCACAGCATGGATTATTACCTGGAAGATCATGCGAAACCTGTCACTTGGTTTTTCTTAACCTCAGTACTTCACTTCGTAATGAGCAGCAATCAGTCATAGTCATTTACTTTGACCATAGCAAATCTTTTGACAAGGTGGCGCACAGGCATCTTCTATTGGAACTAGAAACCCTAGGCATCAGGCCTCCTCTCCTTTATTTCGTTGCTTCCTACCTGTCTAACCGCAGCCAGAAGGTCTAAGTAGGCATAAGCTATTCGATGCCTCAGCCGACCATGACTGACGTTTTTCAAGGCACGGTTTTAGGTCTCCTCCTTTTCATTCTGTACATAAATGAAATTTCAACTGCGCTAAATAACTGGGAAAATTTCATTCATGCTGATGACCATAAGTGTATTTACTCAGTTTCGAAGCATAGGGCCAGTAGTTGCGTTGATAAAGTTAACGCAGACTTGCGTATCCTCTCAAGCTGGAGGGCCACATGGCAGGTGGAGTTTTCTCCATCCAAATGTAGTTTCGTGTGTTTTGGTCCCGCAAAGCTTCCTGGACCAATCGTTTTCTAAAAAGTCCACTGTTAGAACGATCTACGATAAAGGATTTGGATCTAACTTATACGAATAAGCTTGCATCATCGCTCCATGCAGATTGAACTTCTGCCAAGGCTGCACATCGCATTATTTTCCTGCCAGAAATAAAGCCAAAACTATACCGTATGTTTGTTTTCCTTATCCTAGAATACTGCTTTCCACTGCGAGTTTTCACTCATAAAATATTGTATTTTTCTGGGTCTAGAATTTCTTATACAGATAGATGTCAGTTAGCAAACATTAAATTTCCTTGGATGAGAAGACTTGAAGCTGGAACATGCCTTCTGGTTCGAGTTAAGAATAGTCCTAAGCTTCCACAAATTTACTCTCTTATTCTCATAAGCCGACCTTACGCCACACGCAACTTCTCTATGATAATTTCACCAACCCTTAGCTCCATCTCTAACCATTCGCGCTTTTTTACCTCCAAATATGCTTTTATTTGGAACAACCTTCCAATCGAAATTAGGTTGTCTTCTACATTATCGATTTTCAAACCAAATTACCTAAGCGTTTATATTTGGAGGAAATAAAGTCGCTACTGCCTGTTTCCTTTCCAAACATGCAACTTGTAGATTTCAAAAAGGGTCCTACTGGCATTTGAAATTCATCCCACGATATTTAAGTGGTTTCTTAATATTTTAGCATCTTCTTATGCAGAGTCAAGCATAACTTCCAAATTATGCCAACCCTTCTCCTATTTGCAACCTTTGTGGTTGTCTTCGAGGTCGCTATTGATAGTTATCGCGTGGTTGCCAACCTCTTGTTGGACTCTGGAGTCTGGTGGGTCGCAGCTGGGTGATGTTGCTTTGACTTCTACTGTCGTCTCCTGTTGTCCCGGATGACCCCTTCTTAACTCACCGCTGTTTTATTTTTCCCATGACAATAAGCGTCCAGAACCCTCAACAGCAGGATCCTATCTAACTGCATCATGTCATACCATGCTACCTACTAAGGCAGTTTTTTCTCCTACATTTTTTGGGAAGCGGTGGCTCGCTGAACTCATCCAGCGAGGTAGGAGTTTTTTACTGCCCAGAAAATTATTTTATAAGAGATTTGGTTGTTAATCGGATCTAACTTACCATCTTACCACGCGTAACATACTACTAACTCCTGTTGTCATACAGCTGCTTAAGCGCAGCTTTGATTACCTATTATTTATTTTTCTTATTTTCACGATAGCACTAAGTTTGGAGTGAAAGGGCCCCTTGGGCTTTAAATCTACAGTTTATTATTCATAGATTAGCAGAGACATAAATGATAATGGCAACCACTGATATATATACTGACTGAATTTAACCAACCAGGTGCCGCGACAGCAGCGTCGATAGGAGTCACGCAAGTCAGCTATACAGTCCGCTTTTGTCACTGTAGATTTACCATTAGTGTACTCCTAACATCAACTTGTCGAGGTGCGTCTATGCACACGAAAATTTTGTTTAAACACGTTACACACACCTGAATCGGACCGATGCCCATCGGTGACAATTGGGACTGAAACTATTTGTCCTGTTAAAGGGTCGCCATAAATTGTTCTTGCTGATACCGTTGGCTGTATTGTCCGTAGGAATAGGTGCTGATACTACTTTCTCTGGGATGCTAGGCACCTTTGGGAAGGCCCTTGATGAAGTGGCGCATACTGAAATTTTTGTCCCTCAACGATAATGATGGATACGCTATCAAAGTCAGTCACTCCCACTCGTCAGTAGAATGACGAGGGGTTTCTGATGGACGAACACGGTGGACATAAAGGGCATCGATGGCTTTGCCAAATGACTGTATTTCACTAAGAGTGGCCGACAATTCACCGAATGGCATGTCTGAATCTGGCATCTAGACCCACGTGACCCATAAATTCCTTTGTCTTTACGTGAATAAACGCCAACCCATCAACCTTAAGAAATGCAAGTGAAGACGGCACCGTGACACACCCGCTGGAAGAGGAAGCAGGATTACCAGCATCCTCCATCGGTGAGAGGAAGCGAAATATCAATTGCCGCCAGACTATACTAGCATCTATACGAGAGGCAAAGCAGCGAAAGAGAAATATATCGATCAACCTTTAGCCAGTAAGTATAGTCCCACGTTCAAATTACAGACCAATAGTGGCCGTTTATGTTTTGACAGAGGAGAGCCGGCCCTGATCTTAGAAACGTCAGTGGAGGCCCAAACCCTTTCCATTAAGCATTATCATGTTCTTAGATTTTCCTTTTTTCTTCTGAATATGCTCTTACGAGTGCATATTTCTTTACCATTTTCTTTCTTTATGATCATCTGAGTAATGCCTTAAACGACACGAGCGCCATGGACTCTTTAGTAAGAGTTGTCATCTTAAGCCCCAAGTACGCAAGGCTCAACAGACCGAACAACCATTCAACTAGACTCCGGACCGCTATCAGCTCTCCCATGGCCGTATTAGGGGTGCTTAGGTTACCCTTAGCTTTCCTGAATAACAGCAGAGAACAGGTATTTGTCGTTGCACTCACGATGGTACGGAATATGAGCCTAAATCTAGATTTTCTAGTTCACCACTAGTGCTGCACCAAGGCATCCAAACACACGCTTTCGTTCGAACTTACGCTACAGGCTGTTGTCGTCGCACACAGTGAGTTCAATCTAGATGTCATCTGTGCCACCATCGTGGCGGTCGTACTCCTACCACTCACTAGCATCGACTCTGTTATAATCTTCTGTAATCACCTGCCCCGCCACTTGTTATATCCCCAGTTGTATGTTAAGAAGAGAAGACAAACAGGATAGCACAAACCAGTTTATTGTAACAGTTTCTGTGCGCACATCAAATTATGAGCGTGCCCGTCAGTAAGTTGTTCCGTCTGCAGCTTGTCTTCTATCGTCGGTAGCGCACTCTCCTGTGGGCAACAGAATCTCCTGTCGGCAGCAGAATGCGCCTTCTGTTCGAAGCCTCGTATTTCAGGGCCTGCAGTCTTTGCTCCCTATCTTTTTATATGGTCCCTCTGCGAGACGCTAATCTGGGCAGGCGTCGTGTGATGCTGGTGTGGCACAACCCAGTGGTTGTGTCTCACGTGCGCGTTACTCCTTGTGCCCTTGTGTGGTGTCGACATTTGAAGGTTGCGTTTAATCTGGCCCTTTGTGCGATGGCGCTATCGCTATTGTTGTCTTCTTGTCATCCTGGCCCGAGGATGGCTAGTATTAACTCATCTTCTATGCTGTCCTAACACATCGGTTAGATGTTTACAAAGCTCAGATTTCTAGTTCTATCAAATACGCTAAATTCCCTACTTATTTTTAAAAATATGTGTGCGTTCCCGCGGATGGCTTCTATGTTCTGATTAAAATAATTGACACATAAATTAACTTTCATCGTTAATATAGTCGGTGGTTTGGTTAAATGTCTAACCAAACCCTACAACCATATAGTGTCATTGTTAGTGGTAAAAAACCCAACCCGATAAATCATTTAGCCACTTAACAGTTTTTTCCTGCGTCTGTAGATGGATCGCAACAACGACGACAGTACTCATGCACGGCCGCGTAGAAATATTAGAAATCCTTACGACACAAGAGAATGGTCCCTTGATGACCCACCATTGACCTTGGAGGTAGGTTTTCGGATATTATTTTACATACTACAGGGTGCCCCACAAAAAATCCCTAAGTTTGTGATTGTTACGGCGGCCGGACCGCCCATGCCGTCACGATCGATGGCGGAGAAAACAGAACACCTGGGCCACATCCGAAGTGAAGCCGCCCCCGTTAATTCACATCATGTCGCCCACGCCATGTTCCGCTCAGTGGTGAGGAGCACCCACACAACGTGGGTGGTGGTCGCAGAGCAGAAGGTTCTAAAATGTTTACAGAGAGGAGATGTACCCACAGATGTTAACAGATATTGATCAAGTAATGCAGGGAGAACCCTGGACGTGGCAGCAAGATGGTGCAAAGCCACACACTGCCGATGACATTGTCGCCTGGCTCCGAGTTAACACTCCAGATTTTATCACACTCCAGCAATGGCCATCTAAGAGCCCTGTCCTGAATGTAATGGACTTTTGCATTTGGAGTGTACTCTTACAGGAGGTTCAGAGACGAGGAATAGGAATCACTGATATTGAGTCAATAAAACATGTGTTGATGGACACATGGAACAACATCCCTCTTGATGTCATTCGTCGAGCAGCTCAGAGCTGGATGGATCACTTACGTCGCTGTTCTGCAGTTAATGGACAGCATTTTAAGCGGTATCTGTAACTTGTTATTAGGCAACAGTTTGTTAATTACACAATAAAGTTGTTAGTTATAATTGTAATGAATATTTTTTATTTTTATAACAGTATAAACATTATCATAAATTTAGGGGTTTTTCGTGGGACAGCCTGTACTCAGGACGAACCAAACCACGATTTCGACAAAGAATCTACTCACACATTGCCAGTACGTTCGACGTACACCTATCACAGTTAAGGTAATTTTCATCGTGTTTCGCTATCACAGTAGTTCAAAGCGACCATAGCCTACGAGCCACTATATACGCATTGGCGGAGGGGCAACGTGCCACGCAGAGGGATATTAACCTCTTAAAGCGCCAGCTACTCTGGCTTATCAAAGGTAACCAGAGGTTACACCGCCGCCTGCGTGGGGCGGAGGTTGGTGCTATTGGCAGAGGAGGAGCAGCCACTGATGTTGGGGAGGCTATCCCACGCAACCCCCTGAATGCCCCCATTGCCAGCCTTCATCAGCTTGAGGACGTCAACATGCGGCTGATGGACCCCTTGTATCGGCGAAGACTGGTAAGACGTTTGCTCTTCATTAAATAACACGTTACGATTGCCTTCCTCTCAAACGTGGGAGGGCGCAACATAGAAGATTTCCTACGGAGACCCTTCTACTGCATATTCGACGATGATATAACGCGTTGCGTTATTTTCTCGGGTAAATCAGCCAAACAAGCACTACGGAAGGCTATCCTGTACGACGCGATACGCGGTATATTTCAGTATAATACTTCTGACCACTTACGCGTCAGAGGCCTACGCCCTTTGAAAGGGGAGCCAGTGGATGTCTCCCAATTGGAGGAGGAATTACGCAGGCCCTTTAAGCGGTCGTTGGATGCATACAGAAAACGGCGAGCAAGGGATGAGCCACCAAATGATGATAACCAAGGTTCGAGTTATTACTGATGTCACTTCATTTTCTTATAAAGACACTACGCCCGGACTGTCCAGAGAGGTATAAGACCCTTATAGCAAACGTTGCGGGATCGAGGTACGAAATGTTCGTATTGTCGGTGATTTCAATTGCCCACATATCAACTAGGCTCATCTGAACATCGAAGGCCCTGCCTCTGAAACGGAGAACGCGTTGTTGGAAATTACAAACGAAACCCATCTTGTACAACATGTTGCCCAGCCTACGCGGATTGCCGACTCGGATATGGCTTCCTGTCTGGACTTGATATTCACAAATGGGCACACAAAAGTATCTGATGCTCGGGTCTCCGCACCCCTAGGCACCAGTGATCATGCTACTGTCTTCGCAGCACTCCACATAACAGGATCGCCGTCAACGCATAGATGCTAAAAACCGGCATACTGGAAGACTGACTACGATGAAATGAGACAGAGCGCTAGGAACCTATCTTGGGAACCGAGTAGCTCGGCCGATGTACAAGAACGCTGTAGAGTGATTCGTGGGAATATTGAGCGACTCTGTGGATGGGCAGCATGTCGTCCCCCATGGATGGATGGTGAGACAAAACGTAAGTTCAAGGCCAGAAAACGTGCCTACAAAGCCTTTATGATCCTAAAAACTACCGAAGCACAAACAAAATACAAAGCACTCAGATGAATGCAAACGTATGATGACGGCAAGAAAAGTAACATACGAAGAAGATCTGCTGCAAAACGTTGACACTCAACCGAATCGATTCTACTCGTTTCTGAAGCGAAAGCGTCGTGAAAGCCCGGGCATCCAGGGTCTCCACAATACAGATGGTGTGCTGGAGACAGATGAGTTATGTATGGCTGAACTTCTAGCTCAACAATATTCTACTGCTTACTTGCCATCAGCGCCCGACAGGGAGGATTTTGAGATCCATGACCAAACTGAAAACGGCATGCTAATCACCATTGAAGATGTGGAGAATGCACTTAGTAGGTTGATACCTACTAAGGCTGCTGGACCCGACAATCTCAATCCGAGGGTAATTAGCGAGCTAGGTTCTATAATCGCACCAAGCATCAAAGCACTGTTTCTCTGTACGCTTGAAACTGCAACGGTACCAGATGACTGGAAACAGAGTATAATAACTCCGAAGTACAAGGGTGGCGACCGTTTTCTTCCCCAGAATTATCGACCAGTCAGTCTGACCTCGGTGTTTGTGAAAGTACTCGAAAACTTCATCTGTGGCGAAATCGATGCTCACATTGGGCCAGCCACAATCCTACAAACTGAACAACATGGCTTTGTTAAGGGCAAATCGTGTACCACAATAAGAGCGCGAAGTTTGAAATTGTTTGCGAATTTCAAGTCTGTCGAGCTAACGTGTTTTTAGTCTCTATCTCAGTATAGAAGACACGCTTCTTGGAAATTATTCAAGAATTGACTATATATTTCCAAAGTTTGGAATTTTCTACGTGGAAATCTCAATCCGGTCGCTCTGAAAAATTCCTCCGCTGTGAATTATTTCCAAAGTTTGGAAATTGCTTCTTGGACGTGTCGATTTTGTGAAAAACTCCTCTGCGCCACAAAAATCTGCACATCTCCTAATTTCACGTCGAGGCTGAGTCCTTATATCACTGTGTTGTTATATACCCTTATCCTCATATTGTCATAATATTTTAGGATAATAGTGACTCTCACGTTAGGATAAAAGTGACTCTCACGTTATTCCTAAGGAAATTTTTAACCAAACACATTTCATTGTATCTGTCCGGAACTCAATATTTTACTCTGACTTGCTGTAACCTGCTTGTCTCAGTAAACTTGCACTATCTGGCCAATCGATCTTCTCTCCGCCTCACTCCTACGGGCTTTTTGATTTGGCTTCCGACTTAATTGGCAGTATCACACGCAGGTCGTACAACAACAAAATCTTACATAACATGGAGACTTTAGATGCTACAAGTCCGTTAGCACGAAACGTTTCGCCTCCGCCGGATCTCGAACCTAGGTCGCCAAATCTGGTTATTAGCGGTGTTAGCACCTCAGGCAGCCCGGCCACTTCTACACGGGCCCTTGACAACCATGTTAAGATACGACCAGAAAGTAACTGCCGATATGGCCACTTAGATAATTTTATAAATTCTCCACCTCCCGCAAAACGGCCAAGATGTCTACTACGTTTACCGAAGTTAGACTGTGAGGACTTCGTCCTCCGCCAGGAGTTTTCGGAGATGAAGCAGGAACTTTACCACGAGGTAAATAAACTGAAACAAGAGATAGCCCATCTAAAAACGCATATTTCTTATACAGCGGTTAAAACAGCCCTTGTTGGCCAAAAACCGGGGATAAATAAAAGAACATATGCTCAGATAGCCTCGGCCGGTAAACCTGAAACTCGCATATCATCTGCCGAACCAAGTAAACCAGCGGGCGTCTCACTCGATCGCAAAGAATCTAAAATAAATCCGCAGTCCACGCCATCGTTGCTCTGCTCAGGCAGCACTAACAATGATCTGCATTTGCGTCCTAGCGTCACATCGTTGCTTGATGCTGCACTAGAAAGCGACGATACAGAGGCCGATAAGATCATGAAGCCAAAAAAGCATAGGGCTAGAAAGGCTCGAAAGTCTAAATGGGCCAGGAATGCGCAGTCAGCTAACCCAAAAACCGGCACATCAGGACCCATCAAACCTTTAGTACCGGATACAGATGGCCGCTTGGTCGGAACTGGTGAGCTCGCAACAGATGCACCAGTGAGTCACAGGCAGAATATAGTTGTAAAAGGGGCTCCAGAGATAGCGTCAACAATTGCACAAGAACGAGTTGAAGCTGATATTGACTTGGATTTGGACATGTCTGTCGACACGCCTGAAACCTGCATATCGGACCATGTGTCACACCCACGGGCTACACCATCGTCACTCGGCTTAAGCGACAGTAGCAATTATCGGGATTTGCATCCTAGCACCACATCGTTGCTCGACTCTGCACAAGAAAGTGATGACCAAGAGTTTGACAAGATCATAACTCAAAAGAGGCATAAGCCTAAGAAAGCCAAACGGTTCACGGGTTTGCATTCAGCTTACCCAATAGCCAGTACATCAGAACCGCGTGTACCGGATACAATTGCTCCCTCGGGTGAAACACGTGAGCTTGCAACATATGCCCCATTGAGTCGCAAGCAGACAATAGTTGTAAAGGGGGCCTTAGAGTCAGAGTCGTCAATTGCACAAGAACGAATTGACCATGACGTGGGTCTTATGCGGGTGTACGCCAAACCGTTGCTAAAACCAGGCGAGTCTTTCCGCATTCTTAAGGCATTTCGAATAGGGAAGGCTCCAACAGCTCCAGAATCAATTTCTCGGCCACGACCTCTAAAAGTTATTTTAGAAACTGAAGCACAGGCGAAACTCTTGCTAGAGCGCAAACCATCCTTACGGAGTCTGCATTCGCAAGTTTTTTTTTCAGCCGGATTACGAGTTGAAAGAGCGGAGAAAGATGAGA
>JAYGXS010000004.1:43650931-43672068 GCA_036362985.1 Ligula intestinalis | reverse complement strand
CCTGCAGGGGTTCCTAACAACATCTCGTTCAAACAGCTTTGAAGCGAAGGCGGTGCAGGCCCCAAGTCGCACTCGAAGCTCGGCAGGTTGTCCACCACGAAATCGGGACCAGGACCACGACCGTTTCTCACATACCGGTACTCTGATGTCAGGGTATTGACCTCTTCAATGAGAGGACTACAATAATGGTTTACATCTGCGGGTTTTGAATAACCGCAGTATGCACCCACTACGAATACCGTACTCTTGAAGGGTTCTATTATTCTACCTAAAAAAGGCCAAAACTAACGGGATTTTTCTTAAACTTAGTAAAGCCATCACAATGCAGTTGCACTACTACTGCATCGGACGGCCCAACCGCTGTTAAATTATCCCTAACTAACTGTATGACCTGGGTCCTCAAACCCATGTGCATGTACTTCCCATCATCCATCATCACTACCATGTAAATATTTCTAGTTCTTAGAAGTGTTCTCGTATCCACCGGAATAACCGGGAAGATTTGAGACCACATTCTCAGCATAGGGTTTGAAGTCCTATGCGGCACCTTACGGTCTATACACCACTTGATTAGAGCCAACTTATACTTTTTTTCTACGGTAGAAAAAAACACCTCTTATTACTACCGCAAAATAAACAAACACCACGATACAAACCACTCTGTTCAGATGACTTCTTACTCTGCTTGCCACCAGTACCGCCTTCCAAATGCCGTCGATAGGGACTTGCAAATGCCTCACCGCAACTGGGACAGTATAGTTTCATTCCTGCAAAGAGAAAAAACGTTAGTAGCAGCTGGTAATAATAAAACAATTGGAAGAAGTTTTTCGTGGAAGAGCAGATGTTCCTCCTGTGACACTTTCTGACGAAATGACATTTTTTCAAATGACTACGACTTAGAGATTGCAGAAATCAATACAGCCGGTCCCACGATCAAAAGCTGTTTCGTCCGTTCTCGCCGCCGGGTTCGCAGAAGGCGGTGGTTGCGAGCATCATTGTCGCTAGCGCAGCTGTCTCCGACAATGACTTGACACCCTGGTCCGCCGGGAACACAGCAGATACGCGTTTTGCGTGTAATCCCTTGTGTTTATGTTAAAAATAAACGACTTGTAAATAAAACTGCATGCAAAAACCGCAGTCACCTCAGCGTGCACCGGTGACTTGACAGGCAGCAGCCCTCATGAGAAATGAACGCTTCTGCCTCGCAGCCACCGCCTTTCGGTGCCGACTTATTGTGTGTGATGGTTCTTCCATCGACACGTCCACCGGCGACATTTATTCGTGCTGAAAGTGTGTGGCCGCTCGGCCGTATCGCGCAGTTCTCATGGGGGCCGCCTCCACACAAAAGTCCTCAGTGAGGGCTGAGGTGACCTCTCAGGACTTTTGTAATCCACACTATGTGCCAGCGAGACATCGCATTGTCGGCCATTTCCAGCAATCGCCATAAATTGTCGTCGCATTTACCGTCGAGGGGAACTATAGAGTTACTCCTGTTTATACTAGCCATGACCAGTTACAGATTACCTTTTACTGGTAATGACAATCACACGTAGCATACCGTACAGAAGCTTTTATTGACTGTCAATTGCCTAATATCAGAGTAAACTGTATGAGCGGGTCAAAGGATAGACAAAAGCGTAGCGGTCTGAATACCTGTGTGTTCGCGCACGCTACTACGCACTAGCGCGCCACACTGCAAAACAAGCATATGCTCTCGATGGGGCCCACCTGTTTAAAGACGTGCTCCAATAGAATGGCGGCTGCATATATCCAATCAGATTGTTCAAATGTTTTCGGGCAGTATGCACTTGCCCGATCTGTACAGGAAGATGACAGGTGCTGGGAACGATGCCCTCCCGATGCCGATGTAATGGGAGAAATTCGATTAGCGACCTTTCCGTCTTTCGGGCCACCACCTGGCTTCCGTTTCCTTAAGCGAAGTCCGCTGACTGAACTGTCCTCTGTCCCATATATTGCATGGTAGGTTATATTAATTAATAATCGTTTGCAGACGCCGTTCGGCCAGATGCCTTATTCTGTAACCGCTCGGAGTACAACGTGCAACCAAATGGCACCGCGTTGTTTTTCACCGATTCCGAGACAAGTATGGCGGCCAATAGGAGCTAAGGAGTCAAATCATAAAGGTAATAAAATTTCCTTCACACGAATGTGTCTTTTAGTTTTTCGCAGCTTCCTGTGTTGTCTACAGGCATGTTATCGCTACCGTTGGATGACACGGTAACGGGACCTCCACAGTTTTCTCGAAGTTTTCAAAACCGTGTTTTTCAGGTGCATACATGCTGCGCCAAACTGAATGTTGTTACCAGCGATATTTCTGTACATATAAACTTTTCTGTGATACGAGGGCTTGTTGTGTTGTAGCTCTTTGTGTGGGCAACTTCGCGTTGTTTGTCTTTATGCAGACTGATGAGCGATTGAGAGGCCACTCCTGACAGATACATGCTCCGCTACGCATAGGGTAGACACGGTACGCAGCGATGCTGGACTTGTCCAACTTCGCAAGACACTCCATCAATTGACTCCTTTTAGTCCTCACATGTCTATATGGGTTAGATGGGACTTTTAAAGGTCTTTTCTACGAGACAGGAGAATTAAGAATTAATTGACAGAACTCTTAATCATGAATCTGGATAATCCCTAAAGTCCTTGTCCATGGTACTGTGAGGCCACAGTGTAAGCGATAAATATATTTTGTGTGTGGGACCTCTCGACCATCCGTAAGTCAGATGGCTTTGTGTTGAATGGCACCAATCGTATACTTATTCCGATGTTCTAGCCGCACCATCTGAACCCTAATTTCCCGTCACTGTAGCCTGAGGCCGCCTGCCTTAGAGGGGATGTGGACTGTATTCCCGTGCAGTGCCTGCCCAACTGAGGCCTCGATCGCTATTTATTATGACGTGTTTGATTGAGGTAATACCGTCTCGAATGTCCTGTATGGTGTACTTATATTGTCTGCAATTAGTCGGCGGCTGTTGGAGAGGGTTTTGGTCAAGTTACTTTCCGTGCTAATTCGCCCAGACGAGCATTGACGTATTGCTTGCCCAATTCGCGAATAATTACCGGCAGTTTTTGACGAAAGCATGTTATATAGTATAGTTCCAGAGCGATACCCTTCGGACGAAACGGAGTGGCTGACGAAACCCAAGTTCTGAGTATGGTAAGGCAACTAACGGCTTTTCATTCCGGTGTGGCCTTCAGGGAAATGTAAATCCGACATGGTTCGGTCTCATTTCGCCGTCTAGATTTTTTCGCCGATAGTCCTCTTACGGGTAAACGGGAGCCTATGGTCCGACATCCATAGGAAAAGCAAGTATAATGCACTTGAATAGTATGAAGGTTTTCTCGCATTTTTTTCTGGAAAGGTGCCACTGCGTTTCCGCGGCACCATTAGACCCCGAATGTCGCTTGTTCGGTCAATTAGGGAGCCTGACTTGGCGTCCTCATGTATCTGGAGATTTCGCCGGTGTCCGTTATGATGTTACCCCAAGCAAGGATTTCTGCCGATTCAGACGCATTTGTCTCATTTCACCAAAGAGAGAAGGTCGCAAGAAAAATAAGTCTTTCTTGTGTGCATAGTATAGGTATTTTAGCAAACAAGCGATATCAGATCGACCAATCAGATTGTGTCCTCGAATGGGTAGCGGCTCGGTCAGCAATCCGATTAGTTGCGTCCGACTCGGTCTGCATGCGAGGAAATCTGTCAGAAAAGTCGTATTGGCAAACAGTTGTTTTCAGTCATCATCAGGCCGGTACAATGGCATCGAGAATAGAAACGGTCTGTTAATTGCAGTGTTTAGGGCGACTCCCGACTCTCTTTGGGTGGAGTTGTGGGATTTGAGATGCGGGGGATACAGTCGGGCTTGAATTTGTCACGTCGGTGCATTCAGTATGTTTCAGCTGATTGGCGTGGTGCGCCCAAATGTCTGAGCCCACCTGATTCTCTTATACGACGTTGCCACACTTTCCGTAGACACGCTGAAGTGTCCACTTTTCCTGCTTGGTCTTATAATCTGTTGTCAGCATCATCTCGCCCGGGTGAAACAATCGTTGCTTAGTTCCAGGGCGTTGGTTGAATTGTCCTTCCATTGACGTCTGATAGACTATTTCATCCCCAACATCGACAGATGACAGCGGGTGGATTACGTCGAATGGTATGTGAAGCTTTCTCTGTATCAAAGATTATGTGGGAGAGACACTGTTTGGAATGTTAGGGTTTGCGGTGGTTCGATAGACCTACAGGAACAATTTAAGAGCTTCCGTCGTCCTCTTCCCCTTTGACGTCTGGAGAGCGCGCTTGAACGTGTTGACGAATTGTTCACCGTTGGACTGCGGGTGATACGGGTGCGAAAGCAAGTGATTAGTGCCTGACTGCTTGCAGAGTTGTGCGAAAGTGACTGATGTGAACAGCTATCCATTATTGTTCACCGAATTTTAGGGACAGCTAACTTTGCTGAACATCCGCCGAAGAATATTTATTGTTGCTGCGACTCGTGCTTTATATGAGCCTGACTTCCGGCCATTTGTTGTATGCGTCAGCACAGATAAGGACCTTCTGTCCATTCAGCGGTCCGGCTTAATCGATGTGAACCATAGAGCTTGTGGTACAGGCCAGGCCTTGAGTGCTGCTTTCGTTGGCGTCTTTGATTCGAGAGCGCATTTGGTGCAAGATTGAGCCAGTCGTTCCACTTGTTGGTTCATGCGATCTCTACGCATAACTGCGAGCGAGAGGCTTCGTGTGGTTACCGCCTGATCTTGCTTTGGTTGCTTCGCCTGCCGGGCACTGACCTTCCTTATGCCCTTGCTTATAGCATTTTTGACAAACCTTCTTCTTGAATGGGCAGAAGCGAACAAAGTCCCAATCATCACACTACCAGTATGTGGTCGGCATGAACGCTGGTGGAGGCAAGCGAGGAATTGGATTGCTCCATGATTGCAGGGTGATACTTAAGATACTTGAGCCACTGGCACTCGGCTGTCCATGTCCGTGGGGTCTGCGCCGGGGTCCTGCTCAATTGTTCTGAGCGGACGAGTTTTGACTTCAACATCGTGAAGTGACTGCAAAACGCACGCAAATACTAGGCACTTGAACTAGTCTCCTGTCATCGATCCCAGCTTGAAAGTTTCACACTCGCGGTTGAAGATACTGGCGATCGTCAGAAATTCGTCCGTCTTGTTATTTATCAGCTTGAGGCACTGGTATGGCATACTGAACGACAAGGACTTCTCCCCGACTATCTCTGGCAGTTGTTTGACGGTTTTATCGAAGGTGAACCCACGAGGGTTTTCGGCAGAAGCACATCTGTGTACCGCTCATGCTCTCTGGTGCTTTATTTGTGCAACATTTAGGGTACCTTCTATGCATCGTCAGCTTTGGCAAATTTCACGCTGAAAATGTCATCCAAACGTTTAAACTATGCTTCGAAATCTACCTCGGAATCGTAAATGTACCCGCTGGTGCAGGAAGTAACTGCGTCCGTTGACGTGGACTGCTTCACAGAATATTCTGGATCTGGAAAATGCAAGCTGAACTTCTGCATCATGGAGTCCGTCTTCCTCAGGTGAGCTGCCTCGAATTGAGCTTGATGTTCCTGCGTGATGGCCAGCAATTGTTCCACAGAGACAGGCATGATTAGTCCTGTGTCGCCAATTTGTTGTAATGTTGCCCAAAGCCAAGATTTTAGCCTACCCGGACGCTTATTTCAGTCTCCAAAGGAGAATAAGGAGGCAAAGGCGCAAGAAAAGGAAGTCTTTCTTGCGTATCTATTACGGAAATTTAAGTAAGCAAGTGTTATCAGATCGGACCAATAAGATTGTTCCCTCGAGCGGGTAGTGACTGGATTGACAATCTATTTGCTTCATACCTCTTGGTTGATCCCCTGTCTGGCAGCCTCGGGTGGTGTTGGTACCTTGAAGGCTGGGCGTGCGTGCGGTTATTTGTGTATGGGCGGACCGATAGCGTGGCGTGAGAGCGTCTCAACCGGGCTGCATGCGAGAAAGTCTGTTAGGGTACCTTCGTTGTGCGTGCAAAAGTCTGTTCCCATTGCCGACAAACGTTTCCTTTGAGTACAATGAGCTGGCAATAACGAAACGGGTTTTCCTCCCAGAGGCTGTAGACGGTGTCCAATTTAATTCAGGTTATATGTATTACATCGAAAGCATGTTATGTAATATAGTCACGGACCAATAGAGGTTTTGACGGAGCGGAGTGGCTCACAGAACCCAAACTCGGAGAGTTGTAAGGTGATATAATGACTTTTGATCCGTGTGGTGATGCTCATTGAAATTTAAGTCGGATGTTATTCGGTATCGTCGTCTCTGTGCGCGCCGGTTAACTTATATGCGCGGATAGCCATTCGTACTTAAGAAATCTTGCGTTAAGGCACCATGATGCGACAGAATACCCGCTGCTATGCTAATTTTGTCTAGTTACGAGTAAGATAGCTTCATCGATAAAAGATTGCTATTACAGTAGTCGCCGGCTATTAAGCCCACCTCGGGCCCAGACCGAATTGGGCTTAATAAGCGGCGGGTGCATTAAGCGGAGATTCCTAGTTCTTGATTAGCAAACGCAGGATAGGCACTATACATTGCATACGCACTGTATTATGTGTATAGCTTGGTTATGTACAATAAAAAAAGCTATTTGTCTGTATTTTGCGTAATTACAAAAACAAAACAAATTATTTGCGACGCGTAACCAGTTGCGCACGCAGGCAGATGAGAATTTTACTCTTTCCTGTTGGCAAACTGGGCTTATTAGCCGGCGGATTTTGCTGTGTAAAATTCCGTCCCAAGCTGATTTGGGCTTATTAGCCGTGGGCTTAATAACCGGCGACTACTGTACCTCAGTCTGGATGAGCTGTAGTGACGGGGCGGAATGCTGACTGACTTCGAGTGCAGGCCCACGTGACGACACCGCCTTACATTCTCGAGTTCGGCGAAGCTGCAGAGAAGTGTTCATCACGCGCGAAGAGCATGAGATTAGAAGCAATCCGTGAAATGTCTTACAGCCAATCAAGAAATAGGTCACACTGATTGGCGGACAGTGTGGCCAGTATTCACTGCTGATGGAATAAAAGCGTCCGGGGTAGAATAAGAGCACGGACAACTGCAAGGCTTGGCAGCCGAAGAAAAGGTGAGTCAGTGGATTGGCGCTAACGCGGACTGCTATATTTTAGGCTCAACATGGAAAAGGTTTGCCAGCCCGAGCAAGTGTCCAGCCAGATTACGAAGCACTTACAGCTCTCCCATGGCCATATAAGGGTCCGGTAGAGGCGTTAGCGGGGCCCAAGGATCCTCCGCGCTGTATCTAAACTCAAGTTAGTGTAAGGCAGTGGTTGAGCATGGTGACCGCCAAATGGTTGTTCGAGTTTTAAACCGTTATATCCAAGAATTGAGGCAAATATTCGCATTCCAGGTACCTTTATATTTTGAGAAGATGAAGAAGCTTTGTCGAACACTGGAATCATGGTTTTATTGGTCTGAGGTCAGACCAATAAAACTATGATTCCGGTGTTCGACAAAGTTTCTTCAAAAAATACACTGTTATATCCCCCAGTTATATGTTAGGAAGAGAAGACAGATTGGATAGTAGAGAACAGTTTACTGCAACAGTATCTCTGTGTACATCAGCTTCTGTGCGTGAACTTCAAATTCTCGGCCTCACTGTTGGCAGCGTCGTCTCGTCTGCAGCTTATCCTATGTATCGGCAGCACGCTTTCGTGTGGGTAACAGTATCTCGCCTTCTGTCGGTGTCAGCGTACTTCAGAACCGACAGCTTTTCCCACTTTGTCTCTTCTTATTTGTCCACGCGCGAATGGCCCGTCCAGACAGCCATCGTGTGGTGTCCTCAGGGTGACACGTGACGGCGCTATTACTTGCGCGCTTGGCGTGTGGGCCTTCTTTGTTATCTTGACCTGAGGACGGCCATCGTGTGCTGGTGGACCTCTCAGGGGCATGCATAACTCAGCGGTGTTCTTACCCGTGTTCATGGCTCTTTGGGAGTGCGTGCTTACGTCTGTTTGTGGACTTTTGTCAGGCGTGACCTCGGGATAACAAGGGTGTGACTAATGCGCTAGGCCGTCCTTACAGAAACACACTTCAACGCCTTATTCACCCCTATCCGACCCGCTGTCTGATCTATCTAGACGATTGTGTCCTTGCGCTACGCTCAGCAGTACACAGAGAACCTCGGTTCGGTTCACCCGGCGTTGCGCGATGCTGGCCTCCACTAAAACCCTTAGAAATGTAAATTTATCTGCCACAAGGTCACTTTCCTCGAGCATGATTTCAGCTCCGAAGTCATCCACAATGCCCTCGGGAAATCACAGCCGTCTGGTCGTGTCGCACACGGAAGACGGCCACTAAATTGAGGTTTTTCCGCCTGGCCTCATGCTATCGTCGATGCATCCTGAATTTCGCCGAGATAACGATCCTGTTACACTTATCTACAGAGGAAGGACGTAAATTCACCTGGTCGGACAAATGTCAGCTCGCTCTTGATGAGCGTGAAGGCCGACTCAATGCCGCGCCCGTCCTAATGGTACCGAAGGCGAACAGTGCCCCCCCACCCCGCATTTTCTTCTCAAGAGCGGTGTGTAGTGGCCGCTGCTGCCCGACTCCCTCATAACTCTTGACGTCACAGACAAGGTCACTCAGAGCAGGACCTGGCGCAAATTCACTTTTCAGCGTGCTTCTGACCAGACACAAACTGGCGCGCGAGATACGGACCGCCCACGCCGGTGTCTTCCCTCGCGCCGTCCAACCAATCACCATCAAGGCCACTGAGACAAAGCGAGCATTTGGAAGTGGCCCGGGATGACGGACGCTGTACCATACTTGGAATTCCGCCCCCGCGCGGGGCGGACGCAAAGTCGCTGCGCTCTTGCTGGACCCTCACGTTCGAGTCAACCTTCCTACTAAGCATTCTCCGACTCATTCTGTAGATAATATATTCTTCCTACTTCTCTGGCTTTCCAAGACTTCTCTCATTTCCTAAGGAACCGGGCCTGGAAGGTCGTAGTTGTAGGGGTTTAACCTCCATAGCCTTAGCACAACACGATAGGTGCACTGCATACTGCACATACCGCCGGAAACGTTTTGCCCTGAGAACCTTTGCAAGACGTTCTAAACCTCTTCGCTGCTCCTCGGAGTCCTCGCGTCACCTGTACGTGGAAAACTATATGTTATGCTTTAAGGTAGATGTTTAGTTTACCTCCCCAGATCAGCACACGAAAAACCCATCCTTTGAGGAGCCTGCGTGCGGTTCGTGACCTACTGAATTTTAGTCACACGTAATGGACTTGAGCGCTGATGATGGCTGGGTTATTAGGCTCCTTGGAGCTGACGTTGGACTTTAGTCTGTTTGACCGACTCAAGAGCTGCAACTTTGTCAGCAGGTTTAGCATCAGCTTTGTTGAACGAGTCTTCGTCCTGTCAAACCTGTTTTTGCTCCATCGTTAGTTCTTTTGACGACAAGTTTCGCACTAGTATGTCGTTTTTGGGTGACATTGGATTAGATGACTTGTGAAATTTGTTTTCCGGTGTCGCTTTGCGTGTCGTTTTCTACTCGCGGTCTCGATCACTAGCACTCTGCTGAAGCAGTTTTCTGCTGTCTTCGTCCATGAACTCACAACGTCTGGTCTTCTCTTGGTTCGTTTTTTGACGATATTTGTGCAGCCTCGCATTTAAATCTTGAAGCAGCAAATGGATGAGCCTTCTTGTGTGTTCATCGGGAGTATTTGTGGGACACACAGTCAGCCACGAAGAAGTGTTCACGTACAGTGATTGTGGACTTCCGCGGTCATGCTTGAATCTGTCGAGTTGCTGGCCATCGGCCCTGTAGCTGCTACTTATCGCGCCGTGGCATTCATCATGACAGGCGTCCCCAAGCTGGGCAAAGAACATGAAACTGAGGAGGATGGAGACATGTATCCAACACCCAGTTGGTCATTTTGAATGCATCCTCGACTGCCAAAATGTCCATGACGCGCATTACCCTCCAATATCGTAGAGTCAACGCAGAATGTGCCTGAATTACTCAGTAAAGCCGGTTTTATGTGGGATAGTGACGCTAGCGCCAAGCTCACAAACCGTCACTTGACTGCGCTCCACCATCTGCTTCTGGGACAGCCAATCACTGCTATTCGCCAAGCAGTTGATCAAGCAGCCAGTGGCTAACTCTCGTATGACTTTTATGCACTCACGTCAACACCACGCCAGCAGACAGACTCGCGTGCATGGCCCAGGCCTATTTTTTTTTCAGGAGAAATGCTTCATCTTAGAAGAATTCGTGCAAAAATATTTAAAACAGCATTAGTCAGATGAATAACTCCGTAATTTTCACAGAAATTCGGATGAGATTTCTGCTTTGAGAGCACCGCAACCATGCAACCCTTGGGAGTGTTTACTTCGCTGTATGCACAACAGCCTGAAGCCATAATGGTTGTACATTTCGGATGGGATCGCTACTGGGGGCCAAATGGCAGGTTCAGTCGGTTGTTTATTTCAGGCTGGAGGAACAGGTCTTTGGCGGCATCGAGGGACATTTATGAAGTGCTCAGATCAACGCTTCAGCATTTGCAGTTTCTCTCGACGAAGTGCTGATCCGTCGAAGATGGGGAACAGTAACGTATCTCTGCGGATACTGGATCTGCGCGTAGATTGAGGCCCCACGAACTGTAGATATTTCGCATCGTCAGGCCGATCAATGCGCATCGCACTCAAACTAATTGCCAATACAAGCGAATATGTGAGTATCAGGAAGTACCTGAGAAGAAGAAGATGATGTGATGATGATGACGATGATGGTGATGATGATGATGAGGATGATGAGGATGATGATGATGATGATGATGATGATGATGATGATGATGATGATGATGATGATGATGATGATGATGATGATGATGATGATGATGATGATGATGATGATGATGATGATGAGGATGAGGATGAGGATGATGATGATGATGATGATGATGATGATGGTGATGATGATGATGATGATGATGTGATCGCTGGGACAGTAATTTATTCGCACTTCCCGGATTCTTCATCAGAGACAGCAGAAAACAGGTACAGAAGAAAATGCTAGGTGGTTTCAAGTAGCTCTTTACTTTGTGAGAGGCATAGATTGGTGAAATAGTTTTTGGTGCATTGCGGTTTCCGTGAATAGAAATTCGGAATGAAATTTCATCTTCCTTGATTACCTGGGCAATATCTAAATATAGTGGCCGTAATCAAATGCAATTGATGACACTTCAGCAAGCGGGAGGGGATTAACCGGGTAGCATTATTCTGGGTACGCAATCTGAAATTCAAGAGAATCTGCCGGGCCGCAGAATGCTACTCGACTCAGGTTACTGATTAAAACTTACTACTTGGTTTTTAAAGGAGGCCTGTTTAATATCTGCTTGACTTACTTCAGTGACATTCGAAGGCTTGGTTTAGGTCGTCAATGCTTGAGCCCTCCTTTCCGGAGGAAGTGGATTCGACTAGGAGACTGCTTCTGACTGCATTTCACATCGGCCATAGGCATGGAGAAATTGCTTGTCTGTAGGTTCTTCGATTTTCTTGACAATGGCATGCCACATGACAGCTTACTTCGGGTCACCCAATTATACCCCTAGTGGAAGCCTTCGGAAAATGGCGAGATATCTGTAGGAGTCTACCGCCCAGTGTGACAGCGCTGACTCATGTTGTCTTCGTTCGCCAAGCCTTGCGAGCTGTGCGCACGTGTGGATTCGTGCGGTTGCTGTCGTCTCACCGGATGTACACTCAAAACAAATCTATACTCCCGCTTCATTTGATTGGCTGCAGACGGCGGAGTAATCGTTGCGCAGGAACAGCTACACAAAGACACACAATTTGGTGGGCACAATGGCTTCTAGCACAGCCTTTGCGCCGTTGCTTTTCCGGCAGTAAAGCTCTGTCCCCCTTCACCGTCTTCCCAGACTTCTGATTTCGGGCGATCCTCGTGAGCTGTGGTCGACACAACCACTTGTGACACATCTACAATTGCAGTGAATGCTAAACAACAGACCTCTTGGATTTACTGCTCTTAGCAGAAGACCGTAGCTTTCGGTTATCTCTTATGTTTGGGTTGGTAGAGTCCGCGTGTGAATGCCATGCCTCCTGCAACAGGCGTGAGATTCGGTCGTCCGACTGGCCCAGTATTCGCACGTATTCGAAATCGAAACCGTGCCCTTGAATGTATGTGTGAGCGGCTACCAAAGAAAGCTTTTCATTCCTTCCCACTGTGAGTTCGTGCATTTAGACTAACCAACAAGACCGCAGATATATTTTACACGGATAGGTCTATTTTCATGTTCACAGAGAAGTGCCACAAATCCGTTGTTATTCCCCACCATACACGGAGCACCATCAGTACAGCAATTGGGAGTTCTGTACATAATAAATCACTCCTTCTGGTGAATTCTGTCTTTTAGGTTCCAACCAGGGATTTGGTCTCGTGATTGTAGTGATCCGAGTACAACCCACTACTTAGACCCCTAAAGAGTACTAAAAATCATAAAATCTGAATTTTCTGAGAGAGCCATACGCAGTCTTCAAGAGAGCCATATATGGCTCGCGAGCCATAGGTTGCCACCCTGGGTCTAGGCAAACGTGTCTGCTTAGTGTTTAACAAGCCTTTCAGCGTTTACATAATTAGAAGGCTATTTCAAGTGGTCTGCTCAACCGCGTTGGCTTCTATCGACGTCTTCGGCCCCTGCAGGTAAGCGGAAAAAAGACAGCAAAACTTGTCCCTGAGAGCAACGAATTTATTCAGAACCTACAGAAACAGCGGATTCTCTAGCTCGTAAACTCTAGCTTATTTATGGCGTTCTGGCCGTTCTTGAACATTTCTGCCAATGGCGTGCGATGAGCGTACTGGAAAATTCTCGCCTACAGCGTGTCACACGGTGATTGGTCGTGGGGTCGCCAAATTATAGAGGCCCCCAGCCCACATTTCTTACGGAACTGGAGGTTAAAGTTTTAATGCTTGAGTACGGAGTAGATAATGTGTGTTTAGTGCATGCAAACTCAATCATAGAAAACAAATTAAGGCCCCTGGTAATTGTTCTAGCGAGTTTAATATATATTTGTAAAGTACCAGCAGAGAATTAAAACTACCAACATTAACAAATATTGGTTCCGTAAAGGACATCTATTGATCAATATGAATATTGGATGACTCCTGTTCATTAAAATATATGGGAACCGGTTAGATAGGCCGAAATTTGATCTACTGACACGTAGTTATTATCAATACGAACCCTCAGATGGCTGTAATGCCCTTGCGAAATTCTCAACTATTTTAACTGCACGCGTGAGCGGAAGACGTCACGCGTGCTCGAAGCAACGACGTGAAAGCCTTCGGAAAACGGCGAGACATTTGTAGGTGTCTACCGCCCAGTGTGACAGCGCTGACTCATGTTGTTTTCGTTCGCCAAGCCTTGCGAGCTGTGTGCACGTGTTGATTCGTGCGGTTGCTGTCGTCTCACCGGACGTACGCTCGAAACAAATCGATACTCCCATTTCATTTGATTGGCTGTAGATGGCGAAGTACTCATTGCGCAGGCAAAGTTACACAACGACACCCACAATTTGCGGACACACCTGGATCGTAGCACAGCCTTTGTGCCGTTCATTTTCCGGCAGTAAAGCTCTGTCCACCTACACCGTCTTCCCTGACTTGTGATTTTGGGGGATACTTTTGACCTGTTCTCGACAAAACTACTTGCGACACATCTACAATTGCAGTGAATGCTAAACAACAGACCTCTTGGATTTACTGCTCTTAGCCAAAGACCGTAGCTTTCGGTTGTGTCTTATGTTTGTGTGGTGGCGCGCAAATCTGGGGTTTACATGCGCGACTGCGGTGCCTGGACCGGCCAGCCCTTGGTCGCCTAAATAACCTTTAATTAATGCTCTTCGTCCAAATCCACCCCGCACATGTGACTGACCTATGGGTCGACCCGTCATTCTTGCGCCCTGTGTTGCTCTCCCTGTTTCCGCCTGCATACCTATGGCAGTTAACTGCTTCCCCCCTATCGAGGATAGTTGCCCGCTTAACCATTTTAGCAGACGAATGTTCGATGTGGCCTCGTACTCCACCTGCTATTCATAAATTCGTCTGCCAAACAGAATTCCGCTTAATTCAAGTTTATTTCAGTGGATATATTGTCAGCTAGACAAATGTACATAGGTAATCCACTTATAACAAATGTGGGCATTGTCCAAATACACGGTAGCTTTACAATTTTTTGCAGTTGTTTTCGCCATTTAGAATTCTTCTTCTTCTCCTTCACCCTCGCCCTCCACACTATCAGCAGCAACCTCCTCATAGTCCTTTTCAAGAGCTGCCAAGTCCTCACGGGCCTCTGAGAATTCACCCTCTTCCATACCCTCACCGACATACCAATGTACGAAGCAACGCTTTGCGTACATCAGATCGAACTTGTGATCCAATCGGGCCCAGGCCTCGGCCACTGCGGTGGAATTGCTGATCATGCAGAGGGCACGTTGTACTTTAGCCAAATCACCGCCGGGAACTACAGTTGGTGGCTGGTAATTGATGCCAATCTTGAAACCGGTTGGACACCAGTCAACAAACTGGATGGTCCTTTTGGTTTTAATTGTGGCCACGGATGCATTCACGTCTTTCGGAGCCACATCACCTCGGTAGAGCATGCAGCAGGCCATGTACTTGCCATGTCGTGGATCGCATTTGAGCATCTGATTGGCAGGCTCGAAGCAGGCGTTGGTGATTTCAGATATGCTCAGCTGTTCGTGGTAGGCCTTCTCAGCAGAGATGGTTGGTGCATAAGTGACCAGTGGGAAGTGAATTCGTGGGTATGGCACCAGGTTCGTCTGGAATTCGATGAGGTCCACATTCAGCGAACCGTCGAACCGAAGGGAGGCCGTTATAGAGCTGACCACCTGTCCAATCAGGCGATTCAGATTTGTGTAAGTGGGCCTTTCAATGTCTAGATTGCGCCTAAAAGGGGAAAATATATTCAAGTAGCCAGAGTCTTATGGTCAACTATGAGTCTCAAAGCCTTCGTGAAACCAACCTGCAAATATCATAGACAGCTTCGTTGTCGAAAGCCATGCAACAGTCCGCATGCTCCAGGGTGGTGTGCGTGCAGAGGATAGCGTTGTAGGGTTCAACGATAGCAGTAGAAATTTGTGGAGCCGGGAAAATTGAGAACTGAAACTTGGATTTCTTTCCGTAATCAACACTGAGACGTTCCATAAGGAGGGAGGTGAAACCAGAGCCACTGCCACCACCATAGGAGTGGAATACGATGAAACCCTGCATGCCAGTGCATTGATCAGCTAATTTTCGGATACGATCCAGTACTAAGTCCACCATCTCCTTGCCCACAGTGTAGTGACCACGAGCATAGTTGTTAGCAGCATCCTCTTTTCCGCTAATAAGTTGTTCAGGGTGGAAGAGCTGGCGGTAGGTTCCAGTCCGTACCTCATCTGAGTAAAGTAGAAACAGTGGAAAGAAGCTTAAGCGCATAAAATTAGGCTACTTTTCTGCAAGCATCCGTATGACGTCCAAAATTGCCTACTTACCGACAACAGTTGGTTCTAGGTCGACCATCACAGCTCTTGGTACATGTTTTCCGGCTCCAGTTTCGCTGAAGAATGTTTGGAAAGAGTCATCACCTCCTCCAATGGTCTTGTCGCTTGGCATTTGACCATCGGGTTGAATTCCGTGTTCGAGACAGTAGAGTTCCCAGCAGGCATTTCCTGTCTGCACACCACCCTGGCCGATGTGAATGCTGATGACCTCACGCTGGAAGAATCAAATAAATTATGCCTATGCAGCTATGGCTTTCATGAGAAGTTTCACAAGTGATTAAAACAAAGACCCCAGAAGGCTTACCATGGCGTCTGAATTGTGGGCCTCGGACTGTCTTAGTGTGCCTCAGTTACGAGGATTTGCTGTCGATCAATGAACATTCAAACCGCCTCCGATCGATTCGGCTTAAGGACATGCGCACTTAAGCGTCTTAAGCGCTATAATATGCTTTGGAAAAAAACAAGGCCATACGACCAGTTTGTGTACCCTAGTGCAAGATAACACCCTTCTGATTTGTGCCTAGGAAAATATCTTTCTAATTTAATCATTGTACTCCTAGAAAAACGTCTTAGGACAGTCTTTAACTAAAAAAGAATGCTTAAAATTGGCAATTGGTAGATGCTGACAGTGTGAGGTGCTAGATTGCACGAGATGGAGAGTCAAACTCTTTTATTTCTCTGGGTCTCAGTAGGTAGAATTTGAATAAACGCTGGCAATTAACCCAAACAATAGCATCACTCATCCGGCACTGCACACTAGATTGCTTTTGACTATAGTCAGAGTTCAGAATATCCGCAGAAATGCTCATTCAAATACAGGGCGCAGTGGCCCAGAAAACAATTTTTGACAAAACATAGACAAGAACAATGTTATTCATATAACTTTTAGATGGGAGAATATTCTTGAAGTATGTGAAATTCTAAACAATCCTGCCTTTTAATTTAAACAGCAAATGCAAAATAAAATAAAAACTTTTTCGAGACCCGGACTTACCTGGATATTTTGGATTCACGTTTGGACCACTCAGTTGGATTATTGCAGCCTATCCACCATTAGCCAGGGCCACCCTGTAGGTAGCCTACAATATAGTAAAGCTACCGCTGTTGAAACCACCAAGCCATCAAAATAATGATTTATGGAATGCTTGTTTCTTTATTTACTTAAACACTTCCCCCGTATTTAAACCAGAATGCTTACGAGTTCCTTCCGCGCAAGTGTAAGTGTACGACACGGAAATAGGAATAGCACCCGTAATCAGACGACCTTTCTCTAAATTCCAGAGGTGGCACGGCATAACCATTGCCCTAACCCTGTAGCCGGCGCCCAACATTGCTGTGTCTGGCTTTCATGTTCAAGGCCAACTGTCTCAAGGTCATTCACCGTCTGTAGGTCAGTGCGTCTGAAAGCGCTGACTGAGATAATGGATGACCTTCAGGCAGTTACCCTTGAACAAGAACACCCGACAAAAGCATGTTGGGTGTCGGTTACGCTCGTTCGTGCTGCCCGCAATCGATAAATGTTATTTGCTTTTACAAAGTTCCTCCTTTCGGCAAAAGTAGCTTATGTAGCCCCACTCATATACCCTTACTTCCAGAATTTTGTCCCGCAAAATCGGTGGTTATAGAGTTTTTTGGGTGGGGAAATAGGATAGATAGAGAATGAAATTTTGAAAACTAAGTGTTGAGTGAAAAAATGTAGTCATAGTTGCTTCCCGCAGCCGCTGGAAGCAGGTTGTTCCGCATGTAAATTGAAGGTGTGCGCGGCGCTGTGCGCCGCGGTCTATAATAATCTAACTCCAGAACACTAAGTTGGACCACAGGTAAGTTGAAGTAGATGACCCCCTAACCACCAATTCAATTTTTTGGGAAGTTCAAGAAACCTGCAATTTGATAATTGGGTTTTCCCGCAATAAGTTAAATGATAAGACGGATTAGGAAAACCTGCAGATATCAATCAACAACACTTCTAAATACAGTAAAATAAAAATGAATTTAGCATTTATTAAAGTATATACTGTCAAAGGAGAGATCGTCGACTACAGAAGGTTCCCCACGTCAAGAAGTCAGTAAGACCAAATAGGTAGGACTGTTTACTGTAAAAAGGAGCTAACAAAAGGCTCTACAGAAACAAGGTGCGCTCAATGAATCAGCCAGTTGACGTGACTGGTCTGTGCCTCCACGCAGAGGGTACGGGATGATGGGGTGCCCGCCAGCCAATCAGCAGAAGGTGCCTAACTCGCCTTAGGCAAGAGCGAGACATCAAGACGACCTTGAGGCTTGTCACGACCGCGACGTCTGCGTGGTTCGGACAAAGCAGCATGAGTCACGCTGAGCGCTGCGGCGAATTTGGCCACACGCGCGCGAGTGCGGTGCATAGATTGACAGCAACGAAAAGTGTGAACACAGGGGGGTGATTACAGGACCACCACAATACCACTGCGTATCATAATTTCCCGCCCATAACAACCGTTTTTGTAGGAAAACATGCAGGATATAGGGATTAATGAGTGGGACTACATAAGCTACTGTTGCCCTCATTTCAGTTTGAGACATCGTACCGCACCAAAATGGACCATACTTCCCGCATAGAATCCGTCAAGAGCGCGTAGTCCCTTATAGCCGGGACAGCAGCTCATTTCTCAATGCAGTCAGCCTGCCGCGTTTGGATTTAGCCCGGCGTACCAAGATTCGCATTCGACAGAAGAATTCGACATTTATCAGGCACGAAAGCCAATCAGCAATGGCTGCCGCTGCATTGTGCTGACGGTGTGGAATTCTCGGTAAGGTGAGTTGCGACTCGCCAAACGTACAACCTGATACGTGTACGGGGTCGTTGAGTTTCGTCAGATAAGGCACTCCAGCCAATCTCTGCGGTCACCATGACATTGTCTCATTAGCTAAGCAAGTTAGTTTAGTGAGGAAAGAATGTTTTAGATGCAGTCTGTCTCACCATTATCTAATTAACACTCCTGTAACCGGTGTTACGCTAAATCCTCATTGCTCAGATACCGTTATGACTTGCGCCTGGTACTGGTAATTAACACGAACCGTGGCCTTGCTCACCTGTTGTTACCCAACGAGAAGGTAAGCGACCGCAAGGAGAGCTGTATTCACAAAATGTTGACGTGTATTTATTTAGCATTCGCTTGGTGACTCGGACAACTCTGAGCACAAGCGTGGTAAATGCGAAAACTCTCAGGAATGAGAGTGCGACAATTATTCACGCTCTGGTTTTAGAAGTACTGACCACACTCATTTTGTGCAGTCGTCTGAGCTGACACCTAACTGTCCAGAGCGCAGCCGTCAAAGGCAAAGGGAAAGAGAGGAAGAGCGAGCGAGAGAAAGTGATAGAGAAAGATAGATAAAGGGAATGGGTGTTCGATGTCACCCTAATGAGTAGTTTTGGAGCCTGTAAAGCATTGTCTCAATGGTCACCAGTGCACAGCTGAGCGATCAGGAGTTAATGCTTGTAGTTCGGTCGCATTCTTTATCTCAAAAGCAGAATACGAAAATGCTGTCTGTCTTTTCTGAAGCGATTGCTGGGATACCGCTTTTTCGCTCGTCGGCAGAATTTTGTAGCCTTCAGTTGGTGTATCTTTGTTCCCTAGGCCACAGTGGCTAGGCTCTCTCTACCAAACCAGGTTTTAGAGCACTTTGGACCCAAGGACTATGATGGGCTCGATCTGTTGGGAATCGGAAGCGTCGGTAGGCGCTATCTCCTAAGGAAAATATGAAAAATGACAAGAGTGGAAAGAATTTGTAGTGGTCGCAAGTGCTACTTGGAATCCATGAACAGCCGCACTTTAATGTCTGCCACGCGTTAACTCATCGCGCCTCCGGGATCAGGCGCAAACGTACGCGCCTTGCCTCCCCGTCCTGACCTCAATCCGTCCAATGAGATGTTCGCTTCAGAAAACTAGCTTTCTTAGGAGGTTGGCGTCAACCCGTCTGGACACAGACCTCGATATGGTGACTGCGGACCAGACATCACTTCAGGTCACGCTGCTCTAGCGGAAGGACCTGCGCTCCGACAGTTAAATCTCCTACAACTTATTCTTCAACCCCTCTGTTCAAAATATACTGTTCCTACAAATCGGGCCTTTCCATGACTTGTCTTCTCTCCTAAGGAACTGGACCTGGAAGATCGCAACCATTAGAGTTAAACCTTCTTAACCTTAACACTCCTCGATAAATTTGGTTTGTATTATGCTCCGCAAGTCTCCAGCTGTGATTCGGCTCCGCAACTTCTCCATTGATAAGACCTGGCTGAGTCGGGTAGACTATACTCATAGGCATGCAGACTACGTAGAAGTTCGTACCTAAAAGCTGGCATGCGTGTCTTGAAGCAAAATTACCCCAATAGCGTCTGTATTAATTACTGCTTAACCATTACATATGCTGTTACTTGATATTCAATAATTATGTGGGCTTGGTTGTCTTTTAGCCAACATTACCATCAATTTTAAATGTTTTGTTGTAAGGATTTTCGGGTTTTCACTATTGGGGCATTGAATGAGTGAGAGAGAGGATTTAGCCACTATGGGCCCAATGTGCCCTTTTCGTTTCAATATGTTCCATTCATGTGAAGGCATTATGGGTGGGCCCTTCGCCCCTCTCTCTCTCTCTCAGCGATATGACGGTTCCGACGGCTGCCATTTTTTACAGCACACTCTGAGACTTCTCAGAGGAATTGGCCTTCTTTATCGCCTTCGAAAATTCCCCTTCACGTGTCTCGCGGCAGAATATTTTCCACTCCCGAATCCGTTGCTTTGTAGTGGCAGCTAGCGGCCAATTTGGGAGCCCCGTAATCACTGAGCCATCGTGCTGTCACCGCAAACGTTTCAGTCGCAGTCATGGCCCTTAACACGCACTCTTCTGTGAACGTCTACTCAATTTCCGGCATGACCCGCTAACACGCGAAGTCGGTGCTGCGCCAACGCCATTGCGTTACCTCTCCCAGTCTGACCACTTACCATCAAGGCTGACAAAGGTAAAGATAGCTTTCGGTGGCCGCTCGGATGTCTGCCACCAGAAATCACTTCAGAACTAACAACCCTCGCGATTGGACGTGCGCTCCGACAATCAAAACTTTCTCCTGACCATTCTCCAACCCTTCTGTACAGAATACCCTAGTTCTACTAATCCGGCCTTCCCATGATTTCTGTCTTCTCCTAAGGAACCGTGCTGTTCGAGTTAACCTTATTAGTCTTAACAACCCTCGATAGCTCCTCGCAGCATGCTCTAAGAGAATTGCGTAATTTTATTCCATTCGGCTGTTAAAAATCTGATGTTCGATTCAGTTTTGTCACATGCTGCACATGTCAATGCTTCTCAGTTAAGGGTGTGGGAGCCTCCTGCGTTGCCTCACCTTCTGTCCATCTGCTGCGTCTTAGTCTACTCAAGCACGATAAACTCCTCTCTTTGGCAAACGTTGCGCGAGGCCCGCGATGACCTGTCTGTTTCTATTGTAGCAAATACCCTTAAGATGGCCTCAATTTTTGTTCATTTTGCACTAT
>JAYGXS010000004.1:43636554-43650921 GCA_036362985.1 Ligula intestinalis | reverse complement strand
ATCAGTCTCGGCCTCCTTGAGTGTGTCTTGGCACCTACTAAGGGTGAGCGAGGGTAGGTAGGGTGACAGTACTCGCACAACGTTTACTGTCACTTAAGAATAAGTTAGGCGGTGTTTCTGGCTGTGACGCATTTAGTACCGTTTTACTCAGGCTAAGGTGAATGAAGAAGGTGGCCGCGGAAGTTGTTTTTCATCCATCTGTTGGGGCGAAGTAGCCATGTCCGTGAACCAGCCGACTTTTCTAGGTTTCGCTTTTCTTTTCGACAAGAGCCATAAGCACTTGGTTGAAGTGGGTGGACTGTCAGACCTCGGTACCTCAGGCGCATCGACTATTCTGAAATCGTATGAACTGGAGAATCGGCATCCCAAGAAGTATAATTCGGTAGGAGTTCTTTGGGAAAAAGTGGTTTATTGTGTGAATTTTTGACGCTGGCACACCGGATGGGAATTATACGAAACAGTTAATTCAAAATGATGACTGACAGAAGCGTATATATTTGGTAAGGTAATAGTGTATAATCGTCACTCGCATGTGATTTTACGGTCAATGGGGAAGATTAGTTGTCCCCCGCATGTAATTATGCGGTCGATTGGAGCAATAACGAGTCAGCTGCCCTAGCGAAGAAGCCGTTAGTAGTCTCCAGCTTGCGGAAGTACCTCTCACCATCGGTTCTGGCACAATCCTCTGTGATGTATCGACTCATTTTGTTATAACCCTGGGTGTGCCTGCGTCGACACTGTTATAACCTTGTGCGTTCCTTCGTCAACACCGGTTATGTCCCCTAGTTACGTGTTAGGCAGAGAAGGCAGAGAAGGCAGAACAGGATAGCAGATAGTACTTTAGTGTCACTAGTTCTGCTTGTACATTGAAGTTGTCTTCTGTGGCCCGTCAGCAACGTGTCTTTTGTCATCGGTCTCGTCTCGGCCAACAGCGCCCTGTGTCCCCAGCAGCAGAATGCCGGGTCGTCGGTAGCGCGTCTCGGCAACAGAGGCGCCTCCTGTCTGTGGCATCGTATTTAAGGACCGGCAGCCTTTTTTCCCTATTGGCTACTCCGCTAGTGATCCGTGTGAGGAGCCATCATGTCCTCATTGTGTCGCTTGGCGCGCGTGCGCTTTGCCCCTGGCCAGGCATGACCTCACGGATGGCAGACCCCGGTCGAGGTTTTCCTCGCATGCTCGCGTATCATCCCTTGAAGGTCGCTCTCTTTGCCCGTTCTGCATGCACCGGTAGCCTGTCCGATTCCTTTGTTATAGTACCCTGAGGACAGCCCGAGTTATGAATCGCGTGCTGGGTCCTCCTAACACATTTAATCGCCCATTTGTGCCCCCTAGATACGTCGAGCTGTGTTTCACGCGCTTTGTAAACCTTTCCACCCTGGGATGCGGGCCTCACAAAAACTCTTCGTGGAAAGTTTTATCTGGCCTGGCATGAACGAGGACATTAAAGCTTGGGCTCGGCACTACCTGAGTTGCCAGCGAAGCATGGTTTGTAAAAGTCTGCCGCCCAGCGCAACTGCGTGTGGCTCATCTTGCCTTCGCTCTACCGGGCCTTTCTCCCACGCGTAAGTATCCACTCAGCTTGCTATCGGTCTTTTTCACGCTATCAATTAACTCGCTACATGATAAGTGAAATAGCTATAGGTCGACCGATACTCCCGCCTCATCGGGTTGGCTGCAGCCCGTAGAGCACTCATCGCGCAGGCAAAGCTACACGACAACACACAACTGGTGAACAGACATAGCTAGCAGCTGGCTAGTCACACAACCTTCGTACAGTTGTGATTTGGAGAACCTTCTCTTGTTTAACATACTCCTTATGGCAGGTTCGGCGCCACAATGTGTCTTCCTCCGGCACTTTTCCGAGCCCCGACGCTCGTTTAAGTCATGTTCATCTTGATGTTAGAGGCCCTTTGCCTCCACCACTGGCTTCACTTATCTTTTTACCTGTTTCTACCGCTACATCCACCATTTAGAAGCCTTCCTGTTGCCGGACTTGCAGGTAGAAACCATCGTCAAGGTCTTCGTCGGTCACTGGGTCGCGTTTTTCGTGCGCCATCTACGGTTACCACTGATCGAGGTGCCCAGTTCGAGTCTTACCTTTTCTACACCCTTCTGAAATTCCTTGGTTGCACTCGTATTCGGACGAAAGCCTACCACCCAGCTGCCAATGATATTGTAGCGACCCCTTATTCTTAGTCATGCTTCCCTTTGGACGCCGCGGGCCAAGCCATATCTGGCGTAACCACCACGCGGTCGCAAGACACGACAGTCAAAGCCCCCACTCAATGTCGGGACTTGTCTGACCTCACTAGCCAATCATTTCTCAAGGTGAGACCAGTACACAAGATGCGGGGGAGTTGTTAACGCTCACCGACTCCCGGACCGGACGACCTACTGTTCGGTTGTAGACCTCCAGACCCGGTGACCAACTTGCCGGAATGCACTCTGGACTCCGGCCCACTCATGGCTGGACTGCACTTGTCTGGGAGTCACTTGCATGTTTCTTACATTCTACGCTTGTTCCACCTTAATAAATTCTCCCTGAAACTATGGTCTCCCATGCCTTATCCTATTCACTAGCTTATATTCATTGGAATACGTTATTCCGTCGATCATCCGGCTGGACCACATCGTATCCCACAGTATGATTGAACGATTTCATCGTCAACTCAAGGCTGCCTTGTGTTCTGCAGAAGACCCAGACAACTGGTCAGACAACCAGCCTCTTTTTCTCCCCGGAATTCGCTCGGCGCTGTAGTTGGACCGGGATTGCATCGCAGCCGAGCTGGTGTTTGGCACAACCCTCCGACTTCCCGACGAGATGGTCAGTCAGACTTCTAGTGGTCCCAAATTGCCTACCGACAATTTTGTCCATCGTATTCGACAATTCATAAGCTCTCTTTCTCGGTCCCACCTCAAAGTCTACCGACCAAGTCTTATATTAAGAGCATAGAAGTCCGGGCACGTCTTACGACCCAAACTGACAGCAAAAGCAGTAGCAAGTGGTCATTACTGAAGACATCTCTCTATGGGACAGTTGAGAAAATTGTCGGATTCACTCAGCGGTGCCGCAGTGACTAGCTCAGCGGAAGAGGCCGGTAGCTGTCTGCCGAGATGACTCGAGCCAGGTCACGCAAATATGCTTCTTTCCGCCAACTCTGAAAGCTGACAGCAAAGTCGGCTAGGGGTGACTGGCAGAAGTATTGGTCCGAAACTGCGATTTCTATGGAGCAGGCTTCAACTGTTGTTGACACTAGAAAATTGTGCCAACTCATCCGCCAAATTAATGGTAAGCCCTCGAAACTCTGCGATTTTGTTTGCGATCTTAATGGTGGCTTTATTGCTGAGAACTCGACCAAGGTTGATCACTGGCATGAATAGTTCGAGCACCTCCTCAAATTTTATGAACAACCCTTCACATCCTCTCTCTCCTCCATAGTGGAGTTTCAACCCTCTCCAATTTATGCAGTGTTGTTTGATCTCCCTTCCGAAACCGAAGTGAGCAATGCAATTCAGAGGCTACGCAACAAAAGGGGATGCGGAGAGGACGGTACTCCCGCAGAAATCTACAAGTTCTGTGTCGACACCCTGGCTCCTCGGCTTGATGAGGTGATTATACAGGCGTAGCTAGAAGAGGTCGTTCCCGATGACTGTGGTTCAGGCATCCTTGTACCTGTATACAAGAAGAGAGATTAGACAGGATGCGAGAACTAACGCGACATAGGCCTCACGACATTACTACAAAGATTTTCGCTTTTGTTCTTCCCAGGCGCATCCAGTCTGTACGTGACTCCAGGACGCGGCCCAACCAAGCCAGATTCCGCGCAGGGCGTGGATGTACCGACCAGATACACTGAGGCGCATTCGAGAATTCCGCCACGGCTACCAGCAACCAACGGCCATCTTCTTTGTCGAGTTCGCCGCCGCATTCGATTTCATCCATCGTGAGTCCCTGAGGCGAATAATGTAATGTATGGGAGTTAAGGCAAAGACGGTTAACCCTAACGCCTACAATCTTCCAGGTCCGGTTCCTTAGGAGAGGAGAATTCTGTGGAGGCCTGAGTAGAAGGAATAGTTTATTGTGTACACAAAGGAACGGAGAATCTATGTAGAAAAGTTGGACTTTGGAGCACACGTCATTCCGCTGGAGTGCCGTGGTTCTAAGTGACGTCTGTGGCCGAGAGTGGAGAAAAAGGGACTTGTTCGAGTGGTGCTTGGCGGTCGCGAGAACCCAGATACACGTGTGTGTGTCCAAGTGGAAGTCTCCGCAGGTCAGCGCGACTGTAAGCGCTGACTGAGGTATTGGATGACCTTGAGGCAGCTGGTGTTGAACAATGACACCGGACAAAGCAATAGAGAAAGTGGGACGGCAAAGATTGCTACAAGTGCCCCCCATCTGGACCACAATAAGGATACTGAAAGGATCCGAACGAAGGAAGACTAATTAAATTTAGTGAGAGAGTTACATACCAAGGTAGAGTTGAAAACAACGAGGGCGGCTGTGGTTGGCATAAATGGGCCAGGTTGCAGGAGTGGCTGAAAAAAGCCGGTGGTTCGGTAAAACTTCAACAGCAAATTCGTATGCCGTGTCAGTATGAGTTGAACCGAGAAGAATCGTTAGCAGTAGAACGAAGGTCAGAAATTGGGAAGGAGATCTGGTTGCTGGCACACATCTCTGTTGGAGTGGGAAGAAACCATGGCCTAGACTGAATGGGCTGTGAGTGGTTGAAGATCTCGACCTCGCTTCACGACAGGATATCGCTGCAGAAAGTATCGATATCGCGGTCAAATCGACTAACACAGGAAAAACTCAATTGAAGGTGAGGGAGGTTTACAATTGAATGAGATCAACTACATCATAAATCACAACTGCGGATCATTAAATACGCAGAGACACGTCGGAAAGTCACCAAATACGCAGGAAAAATAACAAAATACGCAGGAACACGTCAGAAAGCCAGAAAAATACGCAGGGACAGCAGGCCACATCAGAAGATTAGCTGACAGTTCATCTCACGATTGGGGTCACCAGTTATAGGAGTTGAGGCTTAGACGGTTAACCCTAACGCCTGCAATCCTTAGGAAAGGGGAAATCCGTGGAGGCCAGAATGGTAGGAATAGTTTATTGTGTACACGAAGGAACGGAGAATAGATTGAATAAGTGTGACTTGGAAATCACGACCAGCTAGGAAAGTAGCCGCGTCCCAAGTGGAGCTAAGCAGCAGTCATTGTTACAAGGGCTGCGGAATATTTGAGAACGCTAATTGGTCCAGAGTGATACAGAACGCTTATAGCACTGACGAGGCCCTTCGGGCCTAAAATATAAAATTTATTTATTTATTTAGGTGTTAAGGCTGAGACAGTTAACACTAACACCTACAAGCTTCCAGGCCCGATTCCTTAGGTGATAAGAGAGACGACGGTGGAAAGGCGAGAGGTGACGGAACAGTGTATTGTTTACATAGTTAGAGGGAAGTCACCAATTGGTCTTGCAAGGCGTCCGACCATGAGGCCGGCGTCTTGCGACCGCCGCGCGTGAGGCGCAATTCCAAGTGAGGTTTAAGAGCCATTAGGCCAGGAGACAGAGAGAGAGAAAGCGGGTCCATTGGCTAGGTCGGCCTGTGATTGGTTGGACACCGTGAGGGTGGACAGTGTGTGGGTGGATAGCGTATGACTCGACACCGCTGATGGACATCGTGGGTGGCCTGTGTCTCGCAGCAGTCGTAACGATTTTGAAGTCCAGCCAGATTGAGACCACGAGAGGAAAGCCAGACAACGAGCAGGCAACGACCCACTACACGCTCATTCGTCCGATCGCCTCAAGTGCATCTGTGCATCTTAGGATGAAGGTCACGCATTGCATTTTAGACCTCGGCCAACGCGCTGGGTCGAGGGACTGGGCGGCCTTGGCTGTCCCGCCGCCAGACCACGTTGGCCCCATCACGCGCTTGGAGGCGGTAGGCTGCAGCACTGCTACAGGAGTACCGACCAAACTCATTTCCATGATTAAGGCCCACTATCCGTCCACCACTGCACGAGTCCTGGTCCACAGCAATCTCTCTCAAGCGTTCGATATCCGGTCTGGTGTCCGACAGGGCTGCGTCCTTTCGCCTATTCTGTTTAACTACGTCATTGACTGGATTCTCGACAAGGCCCTTCATGAAGGAGCGGTTTTGAGCTTGCACCCGGACGCCGGCTAACTGATCTTGACTACGCCGATGATATTGCGCTGTTCGCCTCAAGCTTTGGTGGTCAACAGTCAGTAGTGTTGCAGATAGATCTTATGCCACTCGTAATCCCTTCAGGATTATTGCACCCCCCTTAAGCTCCACTTCGAACCATTCTCACTTCTTTGCCTCCAAGTATGCCTTCCTCTGGAATAATATTCCCCTCGAAATTAGGCTGTCATCTAACTAAGCAGTTTTTAAAGTCAAATTACGTAAACACTTAACTACGGAATATATAAAGTCCTTTTCATCCGTCTCCTTCCCAAACACACAACTTTTGGACTTTTAAAAGGGTCCCCCTGGTATCTGAGTTGGTTATGTTTACATAAAAAAATTTTTCCATAGATTTCATTTTCTTCCTCCTTTGAGTGATATTTGCAACGATGTTTCGTCCACTTCTCTGTCCAGTCATCATTGCCGTTTTCTCCATTCTCCGTTTTACAACCCTGACGATAGGCTTCATGGTCTTTAGTCATGCTCGTGGCGGTTCTGCTATGTTCGCCAGCTCGTTGCTAAACTCCGCAGTCTACAAGGTTACATCTCCGGCGTTTCGTTGATGATCAGGTGACCTCTGCCGTTCCCTCATCTGCCTGACTCTGTTGTCCGCGATGGCCTCCTCCGGTCTCATCTCCCTGATGGTTGATCATGAAGCCAGTCGGGCGGTGTAACAATGGTGAATGACAGCCTCTGCTGTTATATAATTTCTGCAATTACGAGAAGCGTTTCCAACCCTCATTCGTTCTCATCAACAGTCCTGTCTCTTTTGCACTATAATCAATCCTCTCAACCAGCCCCCTTAATTTTTTTGAAGCAGTTTTTTTCTCCTACGTTTTGTTTTCTTTAAGCGGGGGTTCGCTGAACTCAGCCCCAGCTTAAATGGTAGGAGTTTTTTTTTCACTGCTTCCTCCTTAGTTCACCATGCATTGACTGCTATTTTAAAACGATGATATGTGGGTGAATATGAATTAATCTACCAACACTTCTAAACGCTCCCGCTGTCTATGTGGTTGTTTCATGGAGAGCAGCATTTATCAACTTTGTATTTATTTTTTCCACAGCACTAAGTTTGCAATGACGAGGCCCTCCGGGCCTAAAATATAAAATATATTTATTTATTTATAAATGAGATCGCTATGACGATTGGCATGTCCATAAATTAGAGAAAGACGAAGTTGTTCTCAAGCTGCATCCCTGACCAGAAGAATGCATCCCCATGGATTAATGGTCGGTTTTTTTCAATCTTTCGAGAGCGCCTTAAGGTCCGACGTGACATCTCCATCGCCACGAAGATTCGTGTATACCATGCATCCATCAGGTCATTCCTCCTCTATGGGTGTGAATGATGGGCTTTGCGCGCATAAGATGAGCGAAGACTGGAGGTCCTTGACTGCAGCTGCTTGTGGACCATCCTGCGAATGAAGTATACCGAGATCATCTTGAATGAGACAGTCCGCACCTACTGCGATCGTATCTCGAGTATGTCTCAGACCATTCAAGAAAGGCGATTGAGGTGGTTTGGACACGTTCTCCTTCGTACGCCCCACGGGCTTAGCTATGCTGCCCTCGATCCGACACCGCAGCCAACCTGGAGGCGTCGAGGAGGAAGACAACTGAAGACTTGGCTAAACACCGTCCGTCAAAACATAGAAGCAGTCCTTGGACTTTCTATTTTCGGCATCCGTCGCCATCGCCGGAGAAGCGACTGGGTGGAACCCTCCAGATCCGTTGCCACCGATACTTACGCATGGAAAGGAACTGTCCGTGACATCATTGAGGCCGGCAAGATCAGGCGTGATCACAGCCGTAAAAAGTACTAGTATATTGAAAAAGCTTGACCATCTGCGCCCATTTGTTTGTGTGCTGCGACCTAGTAAGTAAACATTGGAACCACCGTAAAATGGACCGTTTCATGCTATTTTAGGCAGAACCAAGACCTACTAGATCCTTCGTGGTGACAAGGAGGATTTATTCAGCATCGATACGTTCCTCTCTGAACTATTTTTGATCAAGGTGAACTCACCCCTGCTTCACCATTGCAGCTGGCTTACTCACACTCATTAATGTTGCTCATTTTTATTCAATATTATTCCCTTTTGACTGACTCCGATTTAATTAATTGTATATGGACTTAGAATTCACGATATTCATTCATTTGAACGTCATTTTTTTGTTAGAATAAGCGCCGAAGATGGCAGCCACCACCACCAACCAAGGGATACCTCATTGGTGCAAGGAAGTGTGTGTGTCGTAGCCCATAGTTAGATCAGGAATCCCCGCCGGAATCCAAACTGGGAGACGGAGAAAAGCCGCGACCTCGACCGGCTTGAGCCACAGGTCCGCGGGAGTGAGGTGGGTGCCTGGCCGAGAGCTACAGGCGAACAGATGACGGCAGTCATGCGGCGAGACGCCGCAGTAGGGACAGCAGTCAGGTATGGATGGGTCGAGCCGGTGCTGGTACTGGCGAAGGAGCATGCAGTAGCCACTGCGTAGCTGCGCCAGGGTACAGCGAGTGACCCTCGGGAGATGTCGTTCCGAGGCCGCAATCGGAGGTGGATAGCCACCCAAAAGGACAGGGGGACGGTTACCTCGTTTCTCTTCGACAACGACTCTCCGGTGGAGACGCTGGAAGCTTGTCTTGGTGGCAGAGCTATCAACAGGTATATCCGCGAGAGACGAGGCAACAGCTTCCTTGTGGAGTGCTCGAATAGACGGCCGGACGTTGCGGCAGGGCTCGGGAGCGGTGCAACGGTGATGATTGGAATGGCCGGGTTGCGAACATCTCCACCAGAACTGTTGGCTAAGGAGAGTGTTGTGATGGGCGACCGGTAGAACAGAAGCCTCCGCATGAAGATGATCTATAGGCGACATTTTGTAGCAACCCGTGATCGTGCGGAGGGCAGCGTTTTGGGCTGACTGGAGGCAGCGGAGGCTGGAAGAGCTCATCTTAGGAGACCAGATTGATGCCGCATAAGTACGGTGCGGCTTGGCCAGCGCCTTGAAAGCAGTCGACAGAGTCTCTTTCGCGCAGCCCCAGGATGTGCCTGCTAGAGCCTTGAGGACCTTGGTGCAGCGGCTTACATTGCTTGCGGTCTCCCTGGCATGGTCTGCGAACGTGAAGAGCGGATCAAAACGCACACCAAGGAGTTTGGGCTTGCGGACGAGCGGTAAGGACGCCCCATTGACGGTGATGACCAGGTGACGATTAAACTCCTTCGGATCAAGCGTAAAAACGGTTACGGACGACTTGGCTGCCGAGATCGTCATTCCGCGTTGGGTGAGGAAGTTTTCGACATCAGGCATGAACTCCGAGAGAAGCTGTGCAGCCTGATCGATGTCATGGTGCCGGAAAAAGAAAGTAACATCGTCCGCATAGGATACCACTTGCACAGGTGCCCGGGGGAGTGGGAGCTCTCGCATGTAGATGTAAAAGAGCGTCGGGCTGAGCACAGAGCCTTGAGGGACGCTACAGGTCTGCTTACGGGGCTTAGAGAGAGTGCCCCGGAAGAGGACACGATCGTGACGGCCACGGATGTAAGCCGCCAACCATCGGACCAGGCCAGTCGGGACGTTCTGCGAGACCAAGTCCTGCAGGAGCTGATCGTGACGGACGCAGTCAAAGGCTCGTGACAGGTAAATTGAAACTGCCACGGTCCGCGAAGCGGGCTTCTGTTGATTGAAGCCCTCGAGGATAGCGTCGCTGAGCTCGAAAAGCGCCGTTGTAGTCCCACGACCCGACCGGAAGCCATGTTGTTGGCAAGATAGTTCCGCCACAGACATCAGAATTGGGTGGATGAGCCGTTCCAGGATCTTCGCCAATGGACTGAGGAGGGCAATTGGACGATAAGAGGTCGCTAGGCAGGTGTCCTTACCCGCTTTGACCAGGGGGATAATGATCGACTGGCGCCAGCAATCAGGGATGATTGAAGTTCCCAGTGAAAGGTTGAAGAGGGCGGCAAGGTAGGCAGCCACCTTCGGGCCGATGTGGCGCACATGGATAGGTGCCAGACCATCTGGTCCTAAGGCTTTCGAAGCTCTTATTTTCTTGACGGCGGTGAGGATGTCATCAGCCGAAAAGGAAATGTCTGGAGGTGGGGCTTTATAGAGGAGGCGAAGAATGGGGCGCTGGCTTTTGGGACTGGGCGCCGAGGGGGGCGAGAACAGCTTGCTCATCTTCGCGGCGATCTTACCGTTGTTGGAAATGAACTAACCGTCCCCGAAGCTAATAGACTGGTTTGATGTATCAGCCCGGGGTTTGGTCAGGTTGTGTAAAAGCTTCCAAGTGGCAGCTGAGTTGCCACTGAAATTGCAATCTGAAACTAGTTCATGTCAGCGTTGGCGTTTGCCATCGTTGATAGTCTTAGTGATTAAGCCATTTAGTTCGCCAACGCGCGGTTCACTGGCATCACGCGCTCGTATTTCGTCTCTCTCTCGTTCCAGGCGGGAGGCTTCGGGCGGATAGTTAGGACGGAGAAGGGGAATGCGGCCGTTAGGGATGTGGTGACTTGCTGCTGCCAGGAGTAGTCGATGAAGGGCTCGCTCCGCCATGTGGACACAGGTGGGAGGCGGTAGGCCATCGATCTCAGCTTCGCATTCGGTCGTGAACGCTGCCCAATTGGCTTTCTTGAAATTAATGAAGTGCCGGTTGGGGGCCTTGATACGCTCGGCGGTGGTGGCCAATTCGAACACAATGGGGAGGTGGTCGCTACCCAGGCTGATTTCCGTGTTACACATGGTGGAGGCTACCAGACTGAGACTGGCGAGGGAAACATCGGGCGAGCTGGAGACGCCGTTGGTCGGGAGCCGTGTTTGGCTGTTCTCGTTGAGAACGGCAAAGGGGGCGTGTTCTATTTTATCAGCCAGAGCTTCTCCTCGGGGTCAGCTGCCAAGTTAGAGCACCACAGGTCATGGTGAGCGTTGAAGTCACCTAGCACCAGACTGTCTCCAGAAGGTAAGTAGGGAGCGATAGAGGCGGTGAAACCGGGAGAACAACTGGAAGTTGGAGGGATGTAGACGTTCACGACGGTTAGCGGCGCCGGGCCAATGTCAAGGGAAATCGCCAGTACTTCCGCGGGATCGGCTCCAAGCAGGGGAAACTGGTGATGGGCAATGGATTTGTCCACCAGGAAGGCCAAACCTCCGCCTTTGTTGCGGCCGCGGTCGCGACGGACAATCGTGTAATCGGCACAGGAAGGGACCTTAGTGGAGTTAGACCACTTTGTCTCTTGTATAGCCGCCACAGCTATGCTGTGCGAGCGCATGAAGGCCAGGAGCTGGTCACGCTTCCCAAGGAGGCCGTTGGCGTTTAATTGTAAAATCTTAAGACCAGGTGGTGAGGCAAGGTCGGAGACCAGAGGATTTGGGTTCAGGACTGGACGGGCTGGAGGCATGGAGATCGGTGGGGGCACGGGACAGCTGGGACACGCGAAGGCGAGCGACCAATCGGCAGCCGTGGCAAGGCCACTGCAGCGGAGATGGCACCAGCCATTGCAGGAGCCGCAACGTACAGACCAGTCGCGGCGGCCCAGACGGACTCGACAGAACGAGCAGTACCAGGGAGGTCCAGGGTTGGCCTCGATTCCGGCGGCGAGGAGGAGGAGTCAGAGCAGCGTGGCCGGGAGGGGCTGTTCCGTCATAAAAAACACGGATTGGGCGGAGGGGGGAGTTGATCCAACGTAGGGAGATGGACGTAGCAGACCTTGGCTGCCGGGAGGGCGGGTGGGAACGCGATTCGTAGACGCGTCTGCTGGTGCAAGGAAGTAACATCCCTCTGTGTGCAGTAGTAAGCAATACATAGCAGAAGTGACAGGATGAAATCCGAAAGCTCGTTCTAGTAAAAAGGGAGGCACGCAATACGAACACTAAGCAGAGGAATAGCCTACGGCCACCGGGTGATTCAGTTCACGCGGGTTAGAAGGTAGGACTAGCCGTTGGTCAGAGGCAGGGTATTATGTATTCAAAACAGAGGGCAGTTTGTAGGCAGAATGTTGTATAGGCCAAACAGAAAGGTTTCCGTAAGAAGGAGGTGTGCTGTAGGACAAGTGAACAGTTTTTTGTCGTGTTAACCAAGGGTATTTATGGGGGACTTAAATTTCACTGGCTGAAAGGTAGCCAGTCAGGATAGAGAAGGCGTGCTGCGCATCCACGACCTTAACCGCCTAGCGCGAACTGTCCCAACATCACGTGCGGGCCTACATAGCATTCCTCCACCCTCAAGTGGACAGCATCTGAAAGGGGGAGAATACCGTTAATATAAAAATGAAGAGCTAACAATTGTTATAATGGATTTCGACCTGAAAACGTTGGACTGGTTTGCAGATTCGAGTCAACCTTCTCAGGGGGGTATTTTCGACTTCTGCACCGTTTTGTAAGGTCGGTGGCTCCTCGGTCCGTATGCTTGTGCTGGCGTAGGACATAGCATGATGGGGAACATACTCCTCAACCGGTTGCGTTGTGTTCTGAGTACGCAGTACCTCTTCTGAGTTCCGGTCGTGAAAATCAACATCGGGAGTTACTAGCGGTTGGAAGTTCTCGAATTCTTCACTATCCGTGTCCATGCGGCTGCGATTTTGATCCAGATGTCGGCGCACAATTCTTCCATCTTCTAACGCTAATTCTACTATTTGCCCCTGTTTTTTTTCCAACTACTGTCGGACACCTGTTCGATTCGTATTCTAGTCGTGTGCATACGCTTTCGTTTGGTCCAACTATTCGCGGTCGAGTGTGTACATCATATCGCTCTTTCATCTTTATCTGTTTTTCGATGACTTTATCTTGCAGTGAAGGACTCAGTAGATCGAGACGTGTGCGCAACTGCCGTGTGAAAATTAATTCTGCAGGTGAGGAGCCAGTTGAATCGTTTGGTTTGATGCGGTAGCTGAACAAAAAGCGCGCCAACTTCGTAGATAAGTCGGCTTGACTCTGGTTGGCTAGTCCATGTTTTATTTTCTAAACTGCGCACTCTGCAAGGCCAGTTGAAGCCGTGTGGTATGAGACAGTGATTTAGTGCTTGATTCCGTTTCCCTCCATGAATTCTTTCAATTCTGTGCTAGTAAAGGCTGGTCCATTCCAAAAGTAGCAAAAGCCGATCGTAATTTGTTGATTGTAGTCATTGAGGAACAGGAGTTCCCGGTCGGAATGGCCTCAATCCATTTAGTTTGAGCGTCGACCACCACTAAGACCATATGTCCTTGGAATGGTCCAAAATAATCGATGTGTACCCTCTTCCAGGGCGAGTCTGGCAAGGTCCAAGGCCTAAGAGGTACCTTCGGATGCGTTTTCTGTGTTGTTTGACACACATGACATGCTTTTACCATATTTTCAATACGTACATCAATTTTAGGCCACCAAACATATCTGCGCGCGAGAACTTTCATTCGAACCGTACCAAGACGAGCATTGTGTAGGTCTTTGAGGATGACCTGCCTTGCGGTGGTACTATAGGATTCAAGGTTAAGATGGTTTACCCTAATAGCTACAAGCATTCAGGCCCTGGTTCCTTAGGAGATTGTAGAGAAGACTGTGGAAAGGCGAGAGAAGAAGGAACAGTGTATTGTGTACAAGGGTTAGCAGGAAGCTGCCGCTGCGTTCGGCACGGTGTCCGGCTGGGAGGGCGCCAGAGCGCGCCATCTTGCTCAAAGCTCCCAAGTGTCCGTAAGCGTAGGATTTCAGTGATGACCGAAAAGGGTTCATAGTCCCAGAGCGCTGATTGGACAACGCAAGCTGGAGTGCGTCCGTGTGTCCCAGTCGGCTAGAGCAGAGGTCACGCGTCCGCTTGCGGCCACCGCGCTGTCGACTGGGCGAGACCAAACCTGAGGCATCTCGCGTTTGAAAGCGGTTGGCTGCAAGACCGCCACAGTATAATTAAACAAGCTCAAAAAGCACTGTAACGATAGACTTCCGATCGATGAGCCTAAAGTTCGTACCCTTTAAAATACTGTTATTTGCAAAAGTGTAAAAAACGGCTCCGGTTCGAAAGCTAATAGGCAAACTATAGTACGTAAAGCAGTTTTAGACAGAATAAGGGATAAGAGTTCTTCATAGACATCACCACAGTAAAAAACGGCCCTGGATTGTGTAATATCAGACTGGTTGTAATAGCGGTTATGTGTGCGGCATATCAGGGACCTTGACGAAGCTATTA
>JAYGXS010000004.1:43616741-43636454 GCA_036362985.1 Ligula intestinalis | reverse complement strand
GTCTTCTCTATATTAGAACGCCATTTAGGCACTTTCCGTTTTATCTAAATAGCACGTCCTTCTCTGGAAATTACTGTTTCGCCTCTATTATCCTGTCGCCCCGGCAAAAGGCGATTATCGGATGTGTATATAATCCTCCTAACTCTTCATCTGAAGAAGATGCAAATTTGTGTGAAATATTCAAGTTTATTTCAGAATCCACTTTTGAAGTTAAAATTATTGCTGGAGATTTTAATTTTCCTGAAATCGACTGGCTTTCAAACTATTGTCCACCTAGATTTCAGCCTTTCCTAGATGCCACTAATTTTTCTAACTGGTCTCAACTGGTTAGTTCTCCAACAAGGCAGAATCATATCCTAGATTTGATTTTCACTAATGGTATTGCCCCTCTCTTCGTTGATTTTAAGCAGGACATCTTCCAAAGTGATCACACATTACTTCACTGTTGCCTTCCGCTTCCTTCTACGGAAAAGGCTAGTGCTAGTCGTACCTATCATGCGTATGACCTCGCAGATGTTAGCTCAATTAACAATTTTCTTGAATCATTAGATTGGCAGAGCCTCTCTTCCATTAACGACGATGCATATCTTTCTGAACTCATGTCGGTCATTTCTACTAAAATTCTGGAATTTGTGCCCACTAAAATTGTGAAACCCTGCACACCAGAATCGACCGTCCCTCATTTTCGTTTGCCCAGACTAAAAACATTGAGGAGGCAGCTGAAAGATAGATCTACTAGTTCGCTGTATGTGCATCTAAGGATCGCAGAGATCTTCGAATTAGCGTCAAAGATTCGTCTTGCACGTGACCAGCACAGGGAATCTTGCGCCATGAGCGAGTCAAACTCTGCAAAATCGGTTGCACAACTGTTTCGTCGTAGGGCCTCCGCAAAACGAGGAATTGAAATGCCCCCATTGCTTAATGAAAACAAAACATTTGTACTAGATGAGTCTGATAAGGCTGAATTATTCAATGCTTTCTTTGCGAAGCATTTGACGACAGAATCCGAACCGGTCCCGTCGTTTCAACCATACTCAGACAATACTCTCGAAAACATTTATTTCTCCATAGAATTAATTCGTAAGCAGATAATTTGTCTAAAGACTCACACTCTTCCGGAACTGATGGTATCCCCAATTCAGTTATCAAAAGAGTGTCGACCTTTCCCAAATTACTTAGACATATATTTTCAGTCTATCTCTTAAATGGTTAATTTCCTGACACTTGGAAGACATCCATTATTATCCAGTCTTTAAATCAGGATTTCATTCAGACATAAATAACTACCGCGGTGTTCATAAAAACCCGGCCCTAGCTAAACTTCTGGAGAAGATAATTTTTAATCAAATTCTCGATTTTTGCCTAAAAAATAAGCTTTTAAGTGACTTGCAGCATGGTTTTCTACCCGGAAGATCATGCGAGACGTGTCATTTAGCTTTTCTTAACCACGTCACTTCCCTCCGTAGCGAGCAGCAATCCGTGGTTGTTATCTACTTTGACCTGAGCAAAGCCTTCGACAAGGTACCGCACAGACGGCTTCTAGTAAAATTGGAAGCCATTGGCATCCGTCCCCCTCTCCTCGACTTCATCGGTTCCTACTTGTCTAACCGCAGCCAGAAGGTCCTAGTAGGTAATAGTTACTCCACTTTTCAGCTGATCACGAGTGGCGTTTTTCAAGGCACTGCCTTGGGTCCTTTACTCTTCATTCTATACATAAACGAAATTTCGACTGTTCTAAAATATTCACACAATCAGACGACCTCAAATGCATATACTCGTTTTCTAAGGACACGGCAAGTATATGCGTTGATAAAATAAATGCGGACGTACTTACACTCTCACGTTGGAGTGCTACCTGGCAGATGGAATTCTCTCCATCCATGTGTTTTGGTCCCGCCAAGCTTCCTCGTCCCCTAGTCTTTCAAAATACTCCACTTTTAGAACGATCCACTATAAAAGACTTAGGTCTAAGCTACACAAATAAACTAGCATTGTCGCCTCATGCGGATCGAATATCTGTGAAGGCTGCACAGATATGTGGTTTTATATCACACAATTTCTTCCTGCTGGAAATGAAGTTAAAACTTTATCGCATGTATGTTCTGCCCATCCTAGAATACTGCTGTCCCCTCTTTGGTCTACTGAATGCTTCGGACCGCAGTAAGATTGAAAATGTACAGAGGGTATTTACTCGCAAAATATTCGCTCTTCCTCGATTCACGCTTTCTTATACGGAGAGATGTCAGTTAGCAAACATGACATTTCTTTGGGTCAGAAAACTGGAAGCGGGCCTCTGTTTCCTCTTTCGCGTTAACTCTACCCCTAACCTTCCACGAATCAACGCTCTCATTCCCGCAGATAGACCTTATGCCACCCGTAATTCCTCCAGGATAATTGCACCCCCCTTAAGCTCCACTTTGAACCATTCTCACTTCTTTGCCTACAAATATGCCTTCCTCTGGAATAATATTCCCCTCGAAATTAGGCTGTCGTCTAACTTAGCAGTTTTTAAAGTCAAATTACGTAAACACTTAACTTCGGAAGATATAAAGTCCTTGTTATCCGTCTCCTTCCCAAACACACAATTTTTGAACCTTGAAAAGGGTCCCCCTGGTATCTGAGGTGGTTATGTTTAGATAAAAAAATTTTCCATGCATGTCTATTTCTTCCTCCTTTGAGTGATATTTGCAGCGATGTTTCGTCCACTTCTCTGTCCAGTCATCATTGCCGTTTTTGCCATTCTCTGTTTTACAACCCTGACGATAGGCTTCATGGTCCTTAGTCATGCTCATGGCGGTTCTGCTATTTTCGCCAGCTCGTCGCTAAACTCCGCAGTCTACAAGGTCACATCTCGGACGTTTCGTTGATGATCAGGTGACCTCTGCCGTTCCTTCATCTTCCTGACTCTGTTGTCCGCGATGGCCTCCTCCGGTCTCATCTCACTGATGGTTGATCATGAAGCCAGTCGGGCGGTGTAACAATGGTGAAAGACAGCCTCTGCTATTATATGATTTCTTTAATAACAAAAGCGTTACCCACCCTCATTCGTTCTCATCAAGAGTCCTGTCTCATTTGCACTACAATCAATCCTCTCAACTAAACCCCCTTTACTTTTTTAAGCAGTTTTTTTCTCCTACGTTTTGTTTTTTTTAAGCAGGGGTTCGCTGAACTCCGCCCCAGCTTAAATAGTAGGAGTTTTTTTTACTGCTTCCTTCTTAGTTCACCATGCGTTGACTACTATTTTAAAACGACGATATGTTGGTGAATATGAATTAATCTACCAACACTACTAATCGCTCCCGCTGTCTATGTGGTTGTTTCATGGAGAGCAGCATTTATCAACTGTGTATTTATTTTTTCACAGCACTAAGTTAGCAAGGACGAGGCCCTCCGGGCCTAAAATATAAAATTTATTTATTTATTTATTATTATTACTACGTTTGCACTGCCTGTTACGTATTTCATTGTATATGCGTAAGCGAACAGTGTGAGTGCCCAACATTGCATTCTTGGTGAGGTCATTTGTAGTATTCCTTGCTTTTCACCCAAAATACCTAAGAGGGGTTTTTGATCAGTTGTTATATCGAAGGGTCGGCCAAACAGATGCAAATGGAAGCATTTTAGGCAAAAAATTATTGCTAAGGCCTCCTTATCTAGTTGCGAATAATTTGTTTCCACCTGTGACATAGTCCTTGATACAAAGGCGATCGGCAACTCCACAACAGAAGATATTCGGTGCATGAGGACTTAACCCAGGTCCTTAGAAGGTGCATCGCATTTCATTATAATATGCTTTTTGGGGTCGTAATGAGTAAGGAAAGAGGATGAGGTAAGGGCGGTCTTTGCTTTATCAAAATCATGTTGTTCGAACTCCAACCAAGTCCAGCAACGATTTTTGTTCAAGTAATCGATAAATGGGTTTCAGAAATGTAGCCGACTGATTTATAAAATGACTAAAGTGGGTAACCAACCCTAGAAATGAACGTACTTGACTGATATTGTTGGGACATGGCGCCATCTTCAAGGCTTTGAGCTTATGGTCAAGTGGATGAAGTCCAGTCTTATCCACCTTAAAACCAAGCTATTTCACCAAATTAGACAAGAAGGTGCACTGATCTCTCCTGCGAGTGAAACCTGTGTCCCGTTAACGTGTTCACACTATATTTTGAGTATCTAGGTGACTATTTTCGGACGGGCCGGTGATAATTAATCATAAAGATATGCGCAAACGTGAGGTATGTTCTTCACGAGGTTATCCATCAAGCATGTAAATAGAACAGGGCAGAACTTACTACAAAGGTTAGTCTTTTGTATCGAAATAAACCCCTGTGGGTATTGATGGTGGTAGCGTCTCTGGATTCCGTCTTGAGGACGACTTGGTTGTAGGCGTGCCTAAAGTCCAAAGTTATAAATTGTTCACCGCCTGAAAGGGATGCATACAGGTCCTCGATGCGTGGGAGCGGATAAGGATTTACCTTGGTAGCTGAGTTGATAGTCAGCTTGCAGTCACCACAAATACGCAGGGGACCGTCGGATATAATAACAGGTACTATAGGGGCTGCCCATTCCGTGTACTGTATAGGTTCAATAATGTCAGCTTCGTGAAGTCGATCTAACTCTACTTCGACCTTTGGTGCCACTGCATAGGGATATGAATGGGCTTTAAATAGTCGGGGCTTAAATTCTGCTTGAAAATGGAATTTAACGGGTGGACCGCGGTAGTGTGAAACAGAGTCGTCCTGAAATAATTCTTCAAGATTCATTTCCAAAGAATCAGGCGCGGGGTTAACTCCAATTTTATGTACGTATGATAGGACTGAAGGCACACATTTTATCCAGTTCCGTCCGAGGATATTTGGTTGTTGGCTTCCTCTGACAAGCTGAACTGGCAAGTAATGGAGTTCGCCACCATGCTCAACTTCCGCCGTAAAGACCCCTCGAATGGCTAGGCCCTGCCCCGTGTAACTACAAAAAGTGGAGTCATCCTGAATGAGCTGGGGAATTTTCTGAAGAAAGGCTTCATTGATGACCGTAACGGCTGAACCTGTATCGATTTTAAACTGCACAGGATGGTGATAAACCGGAAGTGTGATGGTGTATGGTAATTGGAGCGTTTCGTCGGCTGAAGACACTTGAAGTATCGCTTTATCATCCTCAGCTGGATTAGAGGAGGTGGCGTGCAATTTGTGTTCGTCCGTTTTTTGGAAAAACAAACTTGTTCTGTATGGCCCATTTTCTTACAAAATCGACAAATTATCTTTTGTTGCATATAGTAAGGCCAATGAATATGGTGCTGACCACAACGGTTGCAAGATGGTAGTTGTCTTGAAGGCACTGGTGGTTCCCGTTTAGATAAAAACCCGGCCGTGTTGACTAGGGAGATCACTAAATCAGGTTCCAAGGAGGCTATAACTCTAGTATTTGATTTATGCAGCTGCCGTACATCCTCTTCATGACGAACGATATCACAGGCTTTCTCTCATGATAAATCGTCCTTTACAGATAACACATTCTCCCGGGCCTTTTCATACCTCAAGCCCACAAGCAACTACTGCACCAGCATCGTCTGCTCGAACTTGGTTGCCGCAACCTCGGTGTATCTGCAGTCCTGTTTGGCGAGCGCAATGTTTGTAATAAAATCACCAATGTATTGGCTAGGTTCCTGACGCATCTGACAAAACCAATAGTGGCACAAGATGTTGTCTTTTCCGCCCCACATTGTTTCAAGCTTGGTGAAGGCTGTTTGGAAATCAGCAGAATCTTGTTATTCAAGGGCGTCGAATTAACGCTGTCCCAGCTCTCCGAGGTGGGTACGGAGGAGTTTCAACGTCGAGGTACCGTCTAGTTTAATTGAAGGAGACAACATTGGAATAAATTGTAAATAATCCTTAAACGTCTTTTTCCATTGTAACCAAGATTCACTTGATGGTTTCGGAGCGCCTTCCGGTCAGAAAGGGGGCTGTGTAGGTAATAAAGAAATCATGTTCACTGCATTGTGTCATCACTGTTATGTATTAAAAACCAAAGGCAGTTTGTAGACAGAATGTTGTATAGGCAAAACAGAAAGTTGTCCGCAAACAGGTGCGATGTAGGACAAGTGAACAGTTTTGTGTCTGAGTCATGTTAACCAAGGGGAGTTATGGTGGGGCTTAAATGTCATTAGCTGAAAGGTAGCCAGTTAGGATAGAAAAGGGGTAACGCGCGTCCGCGATCGTAATCGCCTACTGCAAACTGTCCTGACATCAAGTGCGGGCCTACGTAGCACAGGGGGCCTACGATATCCAGGCAGGTGAGATTGTACTTTGCACCAGGGCCGGGAAAATGCCAATGGGTGCCTTGTTGTGCCCGTGGACCTTGTTCCGTTGACTGATCAGGCAAGCCCGTATCCAAGCTTTGAGATCCTTGTGCATCCCAGTCCAAACGAAGCAGTCAGAAACCTATCGCAACCTAGAATCTGCGATCTTCAGACCATGGTTTCTTAGTGGAGAAGAAGTTGGTAGAGGCCAGAGTATTAGGAACAGTACATTGTGTACACAGACGAACAAAGAATAATCAGGAAAATTTTTGACTTGGGAGCACAAGACCAGCCAGAAGGGCCAGTCGGATTGAAGGGCTGGTTTGACAGAAATCATTCTAGTGGGCAGAGGAAGCAATTCACTCGTGCAGGCTTGCTATTCGTCGCCATGCTATGGACCATCTTTGCGGCATCTGTGGTTCACAGTTCGCAGACGTCGGGAACCATAGTCGTGAGGTCCTAGCGGAGTTCACTTCGTCGCGAACTAGTTACTACAGACCCACTTCTAGTTTTTCGACTCCCGGGTGAGACATATTGTGCGGGGAGGAGAAAATAATGCAGCGAAATAATAGTGGCACTAGTGGACGGTGGGAAGAAACGTCACAGAGAAGCAATGTTGTGCGAAAAAGAAACCATCTTCCTGATAGGCTATCGATTTTGCCAGATGCGTCAGAAATCCAGTCAATACATTAGTGATTTTAGTACCCAATCTTACACTTGCCGTTCAAGAATACCGATAGACAGAGATCGCTGCCAACAAATCCAAATATACGATGCTGATACAGCAGTTAATTGTGGGTTTGGGGGACGAAAAGGCTCGAGAGCAGGTCCTATAGGCGACGTAGGTTTTATTATGGGAGAAAGCCTGTGATATTGTCTGTAATCAATAGGGCGTACAACAAAACCCCTAGCAGCTTCATCAGTAAAACCCTAGAGTTATAACCTCCGTGGAACCTGATTTGGCGATCTCCCGAGCCATCACTACCGGGTTTTCATCCAAACGAAACTGATCAACTCCTTCCAAAAAACTACACCCTTTTACCGTTGCAGTCAGCACCGTATCCGTTGGTCAGACTGTAAGCACTAAAAGGCAATTTGCAAATTTTGCAAGAAAATAGGCCGCATAGGAAAAATGACGAACAATTACATGTACCCCAAATACCCTGGCCCACTTGGGAAAGATGAAACAATATTTAAAGTATATTCAGCAGATAAAGTGCTCCAATTTCCCTACACTATCACCCTTCCAGTTGATCTCCACGCCGTGAACTTTGAAATCAACACTGGTTTATTTGTTACTCTCATCAATGAGCCCCCTCTTCATAAAATTTCTCAGCTCCTTCCGGGTGACTTCACTTTTCGTAGTAACACTGTACAGGAGGTACACTTTTGGGGGCTCTTGACAGCCAAAGTTGAACATAATGGTGAACTATATTACTTGCTGTTTCACGTTGTCTACAGTAGTACGATAATACAGTATCAGATAGGTATATAAGGGCATTCTAAGTCAGTGCAACAGGAATAGGGCAATACTATTGATGTTGGTAGTATGAATGATAGCGGAAGTGGTGATATCAGAACATCAGGGCCTTCATTTGTTTCCGCCCTCTCAACCTTATCCATCAAGCGGTATCACTTTTTTGTTGACGAGACATTATCAATTAATTTCGAAGGTTCTCTCATGTCACATAGTGCTACAGTAGCCTTTTGCGCTGGTAGGAGAGCAATCTGCTCCATAATCAAATATTATTGCTATTTCCTATAATTGTGTCAGTAGCTGAGTAATAAGCAATAAGAAAAGCAGATGGAAATATGTGCCTACCCAATTTCTCACCTTCACGTGGCGATTCTGTAGGACACTTCGGATTTCCTGCGAGCATGCAGTCTCATTGTTAGGGGTTGCATATCAGCAGATTCAGGCATATTACGTCGGACTACACGACAGGTTCGAGGTTCTCACGACCGGGGAGAACGTTCCTCATTCCTCAATTACCTATGCCAGCACTAGCGTAGAGACCGAGGAACCGGTGACTACAGAAAGCGGGTATAAGTCAAAAATACCGCCCTGAGAAGGTCGACCGAATCTGCAAACCACTACAGCATTTTACAGTTACATTCATGGTATTCCCCCCTTCCTGATGCTGTCCACTTGAGAGTGGAGGAATGCTGTGTATGCCCGCCCGTAGTGTCGGCACATCATGATACAATGCGCGCGTCATGCGCCGGTAAAGGTCATGAACACTCTTTGAATTTTTTCTTTATTCTAGCAGACCGGCCTCGGCCCCTGGCCGGTAGGTTCATCCCTCTCTTTGCTCTGACTGGCTATCCTTCAGCTTCTGGCGTTAAAGCCTCGCAAAAGAGCTCTCTTTGTTAGCATGACTCGTCACTTTAACTGTTCCCTGTCCACAGTACACGTCCTGCCTACAGACGGCTCGCTGTTTTGCCTACATAACATTCTGCCTCCAGGCAGCCTTCTGTTTTACATGCATTGCATTCATCCTGCCTACAAACGGCCTTTCTCGTTTTAATGCATAACAGTGCAGCTGCCAATAGTCAGTGGCAGTTAAAGTCCGATAAACTCCTCATCAGAGGGGGAACAAACACGGCATTGTTCGGAAGCCATCGCGGTCAGGTTGATTCGGGATTTGGTTGCAGATGGGCAATAGAATGTCTGGACAGTGCATCAACAACCCCATTGCATGACACACAGATGTGGTGGATGTGCGAGGCAAATTGAGAAAAACAGTCGAATCCTCGAAGCTGCAGGTGTTTAATTTTTTAGAGTTTGGTTTCAAGGTGTAGGAAACGGGTGTTTTGTCAAAGAAAACGACGAAGTCCGTACCCTCGAGAAGGTGTCAGGAGTATTTCGATGCAATGCAGCCAGAAGCTCCCGTCACAATGTTCTGTAAGGCGATTTGTCAAGTCTTACCTTCTTTGAAAGGAAATCTAAGTGTCAGGACTGACCTTTGACGTGTTGTTGAAGAACTGCGCCGAATGCAACACTGGAGGCGTCTAACACGAGGGAGATAGGAGCATCGGTGACCTAATAATTCAGGAATGTGACATCGGCCATGGCAGCCTTCACCTTGTCAAATGAAGCGAGTGTGTAAAGGCATAGACGATGGGTAGACCACGGAATTTAAACGGCATGCGCAGGAACTCAAAGGGGCCAACCAATTTCCTGAAGGCCATCTTCGAAACATCCCCAGGGCGATTGGGATTTGATGCAAGGCCTGGGTCTGATCAAGCTTCGAGAACACCGACTTACCAAAATGGGCACTGGTAAAATCCTGAGGATGCGGAACAGGGTAGTGGTCCAGACTGTGACGTTATTAAAGAGCCTGCAGTCACCGCATGGGCGCCAAACATCAGCAGTGGTTTTGGAAGCCATGTGGAGGCATGCGGCCCATGGGCAGTCAGATTGACGGGCGATGCCCATTTGAAGCATGTACTCAAACTCGGCTGAGGCGGCAGCGAGAATTGTGGGCACTATGCGGTGGAGCCTAGAAAATACCGGAGGGCCAGTAGTTAGGATAGGATGCACAACATCATGCGACGGGGTAGATGCGCTGAAGTTTAGACGAATGAGGAAAGGATAATAAGTGAAAAGTTGCCGAAATTTTCCCTCCGGATCAGGGTCCAAGACAGAGTTTGCGGGACATTTCAATGAAGAGATGCTTCGGACGCGGAGCTCAGTTTTCTGATCATGCAAATTGGAATGACGTCAGTCCACCATGAGATCAAAGACAGCAGGAGAGTCTGCACTAAATTCAGCTTTTTAATCTCCTGAGAAATTAACTTCTGTTCGCGGTATATATCAGTATATTCAAGGTCTATAGACGTAGACCAAAATTGTAAGTGTATATCCGTGTTGAAACCCGTCAAGCGCTGTGAAATATACACCTGCTACTATCAGACAGTCAGAATATTCAAAACCGGTATATCAACTGGAAAGCAGATATGGGAAGCCGGAGGACCCATAAATGAGCTGGACACCTCGCAGCTGTGTTAAGCAGCGGCAGAAATACGGCGAAACTTGTGTCAAGGCCCTTCAGCATGTACCTAGGCTGTAAGTATGGTAAGTAACACCATCCAGTGTGCACTAAGTATGGTTGCGGACACTTCAGTAACGACAAAATCCTTAATGATGAGACGTCAGGGACCGATCTCCATTGAGAGGAAGCAGGTATCTAAGGTGGCAATTTGGAAGGTTTTGAAGGCCTGAAGGAAGAGACAAGAAGTAGGGCCCCGACAGTCAGCTGCTGAGGGATTAAGGGCACTCAGTTGAGTACCAATTTCAACCGAAAAACGCCTGCCACTAATAGTGTTCTAGACGTTAAAGGTACGACCGGGGCTGAAGAAGTCAGAGAGATTGGTGGCATTCACCCTTCTGTGGATCGGTTCAACCCGTTTGATCTGCTTATCGGCGAAGGAATAGAGCGAGATGCAGCGAAGGACTATGACACGTAATTTGGCGTGATACGAACAGGTGGCAGCTGAGGTGGGATGCGCTGAAGAAGCAGGCTAGACATGCCGAACAGATGGACTTGGTGAACTCCGGGATGAAGGGGCTGATCGTCATGGAGGAGAGGCTACCTGTTCAGCAGGTTTCGCATTCACAAATTTTGGATGTGCTTTTGGAGACACATGAATAAACTTCAGGAGTTGGAAACGCCGCAAGTGATTGATTGAGGAACCCGTTAATCTTCAACAGCCGTTCAAGCATTTCAGTGAGTTGTGTGGCAGTAAGGGAACCAGAAGCAGGCATCAAAATCCCCTGAATTTCTTGCGGAAAGCGTCCATAGTCAAGACATGACTAAATCGTAGAGTTCGAATAATATAGTTTTCAATTGGATTCACAAATTTTCGTATTGCCAAATTATTTTATAGCAAGAGCGAAGGGTATAGTCAATTTTTGAGGGTCTGCGAATCATAACGCATAACGAATTCAACATACACAACGGTACGGAGTGTGTGCATTGTGGGTGACATTGTAAGCCAAATGCCGACGGATTCCCCCTGGTGTGCAACAAAATTGCAGTACGATTACCACGTATGCAGCGCTCGTTTTTTAGTTAACAGAGAATTAATACACTGCACAGTGTTTTACAGCGCACCCATGTTTCTGCTAGGTGTGAAATATCCTGTAGTATGGTATATACGAAGAACATTGGTGAGTTCGTTTCGCAAATCCTCTTGAATACGCACTATAGAAAGGTTCGTAGTTTTTTCATAGTGGTACAAGGACGGGTTAAGTAAATACAATTAGGGATACATTTCAGGTCTGGAAATGGTTTTTGTTTAAGTGAGTCACGTAAATGTTATGGGGATTCCGCATCGTGATTTTCCTCGGTGGTGTTGCGTGTGTTGGCATTTGGTGTTCTGGCTGGTATGTCTTTTTACGTCTCTTTGAGCCGTTGATGTATTTGACTACGAGATTGCGTGAGGGAAAGTTAATGAAAGCTTCTGTTGCGTATGCAATGTTTAATAGGCCAGAATTTACCGGGTTTGCGAATTACGTTCCATAGGCATAAAATGTTACTATAGTAGTATTTTGTCTGTGGAACGTACGTTCCATATATAGAATCTCTATTCATAGCCCTACTAGCAAGTAGGTGTCTACGCGAGTTCTACGAGAGCTCTTCATCTCTACAAAATCGACGTCTACTACAGCTCGACATGTAACAAGAATAGAATTCTACATGGGGTCTACAGTGTACCCTAGTAGCAATCTCCGTCTATGGAGGTTCTAAGGAATCTCTATGCATAGAGATTCTAATATCTAGTCGAGATCTATTTTGGACCCCTTTATATATCGATCTGATATCTATTGATAGAGATACATAGCGATCGGCCATAATGGCGGCTTTCGCTTTGCAGTGGGCCCCCTTTCGTGGCAGAACGACCCATTTATTACGTTTAAACCCCCTTCATTTGTTATAATCATAAGTCGGAAGATGTTTAGTAATATTATTAGAAAAGTTTATTAAAATATTATCAAAATAAAAATGTACATGGCCTCTTGGCCTCAGTTTTGGCGTCTTGATATTATTGTCCCGTTTGGTCTTCGACTTCCCCCGAAGGGCCAGCCGTTATTTCTAGAAGTTATGTGAACGCTAAGTATGTATACGTAGACTTACCATTTGGCGCAGAGTGCTTTTAAGGCGTGCCTGGCGCTGATTTTCGGTGTCTAACATCACTTTCAGACGCCGCTTGACGGCGTCCTCCAGTTCCGACACCTTATGTTTCCTCTCGCCATTCCAGGCGCCGAAGAGGTCTGAGTATAAACTGTGGCGATGATATTAGGAGACTTACCCATGATCAGCTTGTAAAATGCAGATTTTTCAAGGGACAGTTTACACTTTTGCCCTTAAAATTAAGGTGCAAACTGATTTCGTTATCAAAAACTGCGGCGAAAATCCGCTTGACGAAATCATCAAGCTTACTTCCACCCAGTCCATTCAGATAGGTAATCTACGGAAAGTAAATTTAGCCAAATGTGCTGCTTACCAAGTATTTACGGAATTTATCATCCGTTAACTGGGCATTTAGTTTCCGGAAGTCCGAAGCTGTCCGGAGCGGTTTTTTGACGGGATTCTGAATGACGGTAGAATCAACCGACGTGAGGGCATTCGGCTGCTGACGAATCAGCGCCTCGAGCTGCCGCTGCCGTGACAGCACTTTTCCCAGCACGTATTATAGGCGATTAAGCCTCTCTCCTCGTCCATGTGCTGAGAAAGCATGTTACACAAGAGTCGTATGCCGGGATCATCATCCTCGGCCTCTTGGCTGCCACTGGCGGGTTCAATAAAGTCTCCGCCAGTGGGCAGTGTCCGCTTTTCTCAAACACCTCATCTGGGTCTGTTTCCTAAGAAGCATAATAGTGTTAATGGGATGACTAACTGGTGAGGCCTGTGCTTCCCTGCCTACTATAAAATCCTCGCCGTAGATGCCGCACTTCTTTTGGCGTTGAGAGGGTTTTCGATGGAACATAGTGGTATCTACAATCGCACAGGAAAAAGGGAGTTAGTTATGGAGGTATTGGGATCATGGATGATCCACCTATCGCTATGACCACTTCCATCCTGCAGTGCTCGTGAACCACTCACTATAGGGACTGTGCGTTGTAGGGTTCAGAGCACTGTTCGCAAATGCGAAGGATTAGTAAGTGGCTTCCTACCGGCTGTTTATAACTTCAATTAAAACATAGCTACCTTCAAGTGGATACCCTACGTACTTATAGAAATTTTTCGGCAAAGTAGCGTACTGCAAAGTGTCACTGATGTCTGCTTTAAATACCTTCATAAGTGAAGACTTCCTCGGGTAGACATAAAAGTCAGATATGTTGACGAACTCAGTGAAAATTAATCCTACACAACCGCTTTTACCAACAATTATATTTTTTACACACGCAATCTTATTATTAAAACCAACGCATCTATTAGCGGGTGTTATATCTATGCGGAAGTTTTCAGTCAACATAGCTTTGTATTGTTGACATCCGTCAAGTCCAACAACTATGGGTCCTAGGCTATGTGGATGAAAAAACTTCGTGGAAAATGCTTGTAAAGGATGACTTAGTGTCTCCTCTCCACATAGTCGTTTGGCTACCATTTGTAGAGGTCGAGGAGTTATTATCTCTTCCTCACTAATTCTATTAGCTATCTGTTGCAAAGGTCGTGGAGGGCTGCTGAGCTTCCTCTTCAACCTACCTAGGTAACTCACAAAGGGAAATGCAGAAAATGTATCCAAGGGACCGTGGCGTTCTAAGTCGTCTGCAATGTGCATTATACTGTGCACATTGTAGACCATGTGTTGTTTGCCAAACAAATGACAAAACCTTTGAGTAAATAACTTTAACAATTTTCTACAATAACCAACATGGGCAACACAAGTTTCAGGTAATGCTAACAAACGCAAAGCAGTAAATAACATAACAAATAACTTCAAATGATTTGGTTGCATAATACCATAAAGAGCTAGGAGACCTACATATAGGCCGAACTGGCGAAATTCTGTACCCTTCCAGAATTCGAAGTCACTAATAGCTCTACCCCGTTGTGAAAACTCACTGGGTAGGTATGTTCCCATTTGCCGCATACGTTCATCGACAGCTGCTAACTCCGCAGGCTTAAAAACTGGCGCAGTGTACTCTAACTGCTCTATGGTGCTTAGCCGTCCCTTGGGTTTATGACCTTTCACCCACAAGTTTACTAACTTCTTCACTACTCCCAGGTACAACAGGTGTAGTGGATCTAAAGGGAACTTTGTAATTAGTCCTACATTACACGAGATGAATGGAGAAATTCCTACCACGTGCTCATCTCCTGTCGGCTCTGAAGTCGCGGTCACTTCTTACTCTGATGCCTTCCTCGGCGTAAACAATTTTACCCCTATGCTCACCACGAACTGAACATCGTTCGCTTCCGTGGTAGGCGTTCACATTCTTAACCTGTTTAACGAAAGCTCGCGCGGAGGCGTCACATATGACCGCTTTCACGTTCACCCGCGTACTTTGCAAGCCATCGTCGCTTACAATTCCGTTGCTCTGTAGAGCAATTAACTCATCAACTACTTGCTTACAGTACTCATGAAGGTCAGAAGGCTTACTGCCTCCATAGTAAATACCTACCGGAAACACATCACTCCGGAAGGGTCAAATTACCCTTCCTAAGATGGGCCACATGTGAGTGTTCACTTTCTTATAAATAGGCACCCCATCTATTGCCAACTGCACGTCAACGCTCTCAGGCACAGATTCTGCATTACTCGGCAGAAGTTGGCGCAGTTTTCGTTCTTAACCTATGTGAACGTACTCACAGCTGCCCATCGGTACAACCTTTCAGTCGTACGTTGCCTTCAACAGCCTCTTTTTGTTGGTTGGCAAGTCCGGTATGAGCGGCCTAATTATGTCCATTAATTCGCGCAAAGGAGCGTGTTTTATGTGGTTTCGCACGGCCCATTCTCGCAACGACTGAACATAGCTATTCTGCTCCGTTTCCGTGCTTACAGCCTCCTCGATCACTTCCTCGTCCTCCTCCTCTTCGTCTCCTGTAAGAACCCAATCATCATCACTTACTGTGGACAACGCCTCCGGAATATCATCACTTAACTCACTATCAGAGACGTTTGGGCTCTCTAGTTCTGCATTTACGACCATATAGTCGGCTTCCGCTCTCCTCTTCATGGCCTCTTCCACAGCCAACATTTCCTCCTCAAAATACTTCTTCAAACGGCGTTTTCGCGTACTCCTGGATTCACCCTTAAACATTGTTAGCAAAAACCGTAAAGATAAGAAATATTAAAGTGAATAACAACAGAAATATTATGGAATAGCAGGGAAATAGCAGTGGATTTGTCAGGCAGTAGTTGCAGTACGTATACACGTTGCACGCCACGCACGTCAAATAATGCGGTTACGCGTGCGGACGGATGTCGCAATGCGCTTAAAGTGGCCAACCAATCAGATGTCAGATTGCATTATTGCGGCAAGCAATTACGTTACAGCATAGCGTATATCTAGCACCAGCCTGTGAACGTGCATCTATTAGATATCTAGTTGCTACTAGGGTAGACACTTAATTTTTCGCCGGACAGGCCCCGGGTACCCTAATAGGAAAATGTCAACGATTTTACAGCGATTGAACGAAAAAATCGAACGAAAAAATCGTACGATTTTGAAACACGAAATCGTACGAATTTCGTTCGAAAAAATGGTATGTCAAATTTTATTTGGACAGCAGGACGCCCACCTTTCACGAAAAACCCCCATTCGCGCGATATATCACGTAGCACTTTTTTGAAGTCTTCTTGTCGCACAGGAAGGCTTTATTGTATAAAAATATCTGTAAAAAATTTTGTACAAAACATTTAATTTGGGTAATTGTCCCTCATCGTGGTACTGCTAGCCTGTGGAAGGGCCTGGCTCTGGGTGATTTTCTTCGGATTGGTGCTCTGAAAAAGGAAAAGTAGTGGTTGAGAGTACGCATCTCAAGAGATTATTTGCGTGGCAATAATATGTGTTCACTTACCGACAAGAAGTTTTCCTTTCTCAGCCTTAACGCACCTTCTGAAATGCCTGTCATAGGCCTTCTTGAAGGTGTCATTAAAGGCATCCTCAAAACACCGGCGATCTATTGGCTTTCTTCCCCCTCTGCTGGCCCTTAAAAGAGAGCTCCTCCACGATGCTGTCAGTTAGCAGGATCCGGGAAGCCCTGTTAACGTAAGCCGGCACATCATCGGTAGCTACAGATACCAAGTGGGTAACCTGGTAACGTTAGATTAGATTTTTGGGTAACTTACGATTCGTTGGCGATACTGTTTCCCTGATAATGCTTTGTTAAAGGCGTCCAGTTCACTAATTGTTGACAGAGGGGTAAGAAAAGGCACGTCGACAGGTGCCGAGGCGGAGGCAGTCTTATCATAAAGAGCCGCAAGAACGCGTTTTAATTTTTCTTCTCCACGCTTTCTGTCCTCTTCTGATTGTCTGAGATATCGTATCAAGGACATATTAATATCAACTAGCCACCAGGCACGTCTGTGTCTGTTGTTTGAAGCCACGAGCAAGGCGCCGTTTACGGCTCTGCCTTTTGGTTTTGTCTACAGAGAATTGCACATAACGATAAAAACTTACCTTTGCGTGAGGGTGAGTATCCTGAGGGCACTGTTGTAGAACTGTCAGAATTGTCGGACTCTGACTCCTACAACAGCAATGAGTCACATAAATTTGTAACTTACGGAGGAGGTGGATATATGAGGAATATCACCATTTAACGATGAGAAGAAATCTTTGTACTTCCCCGGTTGGCGCTTTGGTTGCTTAGATTTTCGTCGTTGGTCTTCGTCGTCAGACATAGTGAACTACAACACAACAGATAAAAGGAGAGGTTAAAAGCGCAATGCTATCTGTAAGAGTGAAAACGTAGCAGAAGGTAAAGTGTACTGACTGATGTGTTTATTCATATTTACAATCCCTGTCGCTGTACACTGTCCACCAATCACTAGCTAAGGACTGTTGTGTTGTAGGATTGCTGGACGGTGCCCATATGGGCAGCCGTACAATGTAAAAAGGGGGATAGCTTACCGCAAGAAACTTCTGCCTGGCGGAGTGCATTGGTACTTATCCTTCCCAGTCTTCGCGATCCCAACGTCCGTTGATTTCAATCAGGGCGTACCCATCGTCAACGGGGAAACAGGCATACTTCCGAATGGACGACGGCAATAGGCAGCTTTTGAATGCGGTCCCCAAACTAGCTTTAAAAACTTTTAGAAGGTGTGAATCCTCAGGATAATTCAAGTAATCGTCCACATTCACGTAATCAACGTACACTAAGCCTATTTCACCCGTGGGACAGCGTACTATGTTTCGCACGCAAACCAACTTACCGTTGACAGCTAAAGAGTCCTCAGAGGGTTTAGTGCCAATTAGAAGAGAGCTCTTGACGATTGCCTTAAACTGTGTAAATGATCCGCCACATGGTGGCAGTGAACCGTTACGGTGTTCATGTTTGAAGTCCCATTCTGATGAACTTGATAATAGGCGCTGCAGTATCTTCATCTCGGATGCATACATCCCCTAGTAGCATTTAATGTCTATAGAATGTATATAGAATATACCTTCATAGACATTAGCATGTCTAGTTGATGTCTATTTTGGACCCTTCGATAGATATCTATACGTTATCTATATATAGACATACATAGTGTACGGCGATAACGGCAGCTTACGCTTGGCAGTGGATACCTTTTATGATGGAACGACCCATTTATTCAATGAAACCTCCCTTCATTAGTAGTAAATGTAAGTCGGAAGCCCATTATGATTAGTAAAAAAGTTTATTCTAGTAAAAATTAAGAAAATCTTAACTATATAGATTCGTTGTTTGGTCCGTCCATAACAATTATTCGTTATTCTCCTGTTCGGGACCCAACGATGTCCCAGCGGTGGCCTCTTCAAGTCATAAGTGCATGAAGAATTTATAAGTTTGCTTACCAGTCCCTTCATTTTTCTTATGTTATCTTGCCTCTCGCTGTTTATGGGTATCCAGCATCACTCGTAAGCGACGCTTAACCGCATTCTCTAAATGTGACAATTTGCAGTTCTCATCATGGTTCCAATTGGCGAGGAAGTCTTAACGTTAAGAATGTCCTTGATATAAGGAAACTCACCAAAAGTACTTTAAAAAAGTTTGCAGCTTTGAGGTTCAGTTTAGATTTTTTCCCAGATTGCTGATTTCGTCATCGAATATCGCCCCGAAGATGCGTTTAACAAACTCTGGAAGAGTGCTGCCGCCGAGGCCATTGAGATAATCGATCTAATGAAAGTATTAATCGCTAAATGGGTTGCTTACGAGTTGTTTTCGGAAAATTTAATCCGTTAAGCGGACGTTCAGTTGCCGGAAGTCGGTAGCTGTTTTTAGAGGGTCAGCAACGGGGTTGCTTCTGATGATGGGATTAGCCAAAGACGACAAAATCTCCGAGTGAACAACTTAAGCAAATTCTTGCAATGACTTATGTTATCACTGCAAGTTTCAGGTAGTGCTAATAAACTCAAAGCAGTGAATAACATAACAAATAACTTCAAGTGATTTGTTGGTATAATACCACAAACAGCTAGGAGACCTACGTATAATCCGAACTGGTGAAATTCAGTACCCTTCCACCTATCGAAGTCACTAATCGCTCTACCACGTTGGGAAAACTCACTCAGCAGGTATGTGACCATTCCTCACATTCGTTCATCTAAAACTGCTAACTCCACAGGCTTCAAAACCGGTGGAGTGTACTCTGACTGCTCTATGGTTACTAACTTATTCACTACTCCCAGGTACACCAAGTGTAGTGGATCTAAAGGGAACTTTGTAATTAGTCCTACATTACACGACATGAAAGGAGAAATTCCTACGATGTGCTTATCACCTGCCGGCTCTTTGAAGTCGCCGTCACTCCTTACTCTGTTGCCTTCCTCGGCGTAAACAATTTTCCCCTATGCTCACCGCGAACTGAACATCTTTCGCATCTGTAGTATGCGTTCACGTTCTTAACCTGCTTAACGGAAGCTCTCGCGGGTTCGTCACATATGACTGCTTTCACGTTCACCCGCGTACTATGCATACCATCCTCGCTTACAATTCCCTTGCTCTGCAGAGCAATTAACTCATCCACAACTAATTTACAGTACTCATGAACATCGGCAGGCATACTGCCTCCATAGTAGATACCTACCGGAAACATCGCTCCGGAAAGGTCGAATTACCCATGTGGGCCGTATGGTTTACGGGACAATGCATCAGCGTTGCCATGTAGTCGGCCGGGGTGAAAGATGCACGAATAATCGTATTCGACTAGCTTCTCTTGCCACCGAGCAACCTGTCCCTCGGGGTGCTTGAAAATCTGGAGCCATGTTAGGGCACTGTGGT